>OX454525.1:152994216-154194216 GCA_949715645.1 Portevinia maculata | reverse complement strand
TCAAGGAACAGCCGAAAAACCATTCGACTGTACATTGGTATCATGTTTTTTTTATCATTGGAGTCACTAGTTGCAGTAGCTCCAAATATACGCTTTCACTCATACGTAAATAGTTTGACCAATCACCATGTTCAAACTTCAATTCCCTCATTAAATTTACCTGCGATAGGGTTCGTCTTTTTAAGTGCCAATCTTTCTTCTTCTTTTTGATTTATTAAGCGACAAAACTAATGCTATTGCAATTGGGTTTTCATCGTCCATTACGCAATGTATTTCTTCTGAGAATTCGACTGCTCACAATTAAAATGAAAGCTCAACTGAACACCGGACTGACGTCTAAATGCAATGTCTTTTTTAACTGAACGGACAACTGAACTGACAACTGAACTGATAACTGATCGTCTAAGAGGGCCTTTTACTGTTCGTTTCGAGAAAAAAATAAAATAAAAGAGCAACGACTGACCCCCAAAACAGGACAATAATACTGACTTTGGAGAGCTCAATAACAAAATAAGCATAAGTATATCTGCGATTTGTTTTAATATGTTTGCGTTAAAGGGGATTGGAGATTATTCATACTTCAAGGAAGCAGCTAGGAGAAGTTAAACTTCTGACTCAGACCATGCATTACAGCGGCCATATATTCGCTTTAAAATCTTATTTGCTTTTTGGGTTATTAAATGTGCCAATGCTCTATATTTCAAGCGAACCAATATATGGTCGCTATAATGCAGGGTCTGAGTCAAAAGCTAAAAGTTTGAACAATCCCCAATCCCCTTCGCAACTCTTAAAGTTGCTGATAAGCTCAGAAATCAGGCGCACACGCCCCCGCAGAGGTATCCTCTTGTTGTGTTTCAAAAAACTTATAACCCAAAATTCATGTAACCTTACTAAACTAATTACGCGATGAAAATCTCACGAAAATTCATTTGTCACTTACTCCAACAATTTGCATACAAATCATTGTACGCTGCTTATATTCAACACATGAATAAATTAAAACAGCGGCATCCCTCTGTCAACCGAATCCCGTGGCTAAAAGCGAAATGTGCGGGTACACATTCATCATATTAAAACATTAACTTAATTAACACTTTCCACATCTTGCTGCAGCGGGCCCAACCACTTCTCGTCACACCGTCAGCAATTCTTTTCTCTGATGTTTCTCTAGGACTACAAAGGGTACACCACTACACCATTGCGCTGGCAGTCTAGTGAAAAGTTAATTCGCATAAAATCACAATTAATCAAATCAAAGTCTGTTTGCGAGTCCCCCCTTTTTCGAATGTAATGAAAAGTTTCCAATTTCAGGTGAAACAATATATAAATGTACCTAGATAGGTAGCAAACCTATCATTATCAACAGCACCGTCGCGTCGGTGAGTCCTTTATTCATATTTGTACCAGTATCCGAGAGAAAAATCTACAAATGTAATTAATCTTGAAGGGACTTCCCCTCACTTTTGTTCGTTTGTCGTACATTTGACTGAAGTCAGATTGTTGACTATTACTCAGAGTGTACTAGTAAACGAATTTATGATTCATACTTTGCCGATGAGATGGGATGAATCTTCCCAAAAGGGTTGCTCAAGGATAGAAGGGAGACCTTTTTCGTGATGACAATGTCAGCATTGCTATATCTGAGATAGAAACAACGCTATATGGCTGCTGCTCATTCTAGTTGGGTGCTAAATTCTCTTGCTGCTTCTGATGCTGAACATGCAAAATTGAATAAGGACTTAATTAATATCCTTTAACAATGCGCAGCAGATGGGGTTTTTGGACTTTGCCAAAAGTCAAGTTAATTAAATTTGCTGGAAAAGTTTTCTTTTGCCTACTATTCCGGCAACGGTGGCGGTGAGACCGTATCTCTAGTATCCCCCAGTTTAACTCTCCTCTATGTGACTTTGGCAAAAGCGGAAACGAGTTTTATGAATGGCTGAGAGTGGCGAAAAGTTAAGTTGAGAAATTTTCTATTTTGTGAACATTTTTGTATAAGTTGAAATGTTCACTGTCGCAAAGGGACGGGGTTAAAGTTGCTTTAATGAAATAGTTGCGAGTCAAGTCAATCATATACGAGTAATTAAAGTGCAAAATTAGGTGAGCAATGGAATTATTTTACATAAATTGCTTGGAAAAGCTTTCATTCACTTTGAGTAGTTCCAACGAATTTATTTAATTAAATGTAAGACTCCTGTAAAATTATTGCTTTACCTTATCGAAAGTTTGAAAATAAAGCAATATATTTAGTTCGAGGGTTTGTTTATGAGTGAAAGATTTCAATGGAAAATATGGGTTCCTTCTCTTAGTGGAAAGACGGGAGACAATTTCCAGACATGTAGAAATGTACCAAATTTTAACACTGAGGCAAGTCTTGGAAAAGGAAAACGAAGACACACCATCGTTTTATCCAATTCAAAGCCGCTTATCATCATCAAGAGCGATGGCCGAATCAAGGGTCCCGGAAAAACTGATCCAGCTATGTCTGCTAACACTTAAAAAAAATACGCGGTTCAATGTCAAATTCGGAAGTAGTTCATCCGAGCTGTATTAAACTTTTTTCATGTGACTTTTTTAATTTCGTTCTGGAGCAGAAACCGATGCGTCCTACTGATGGGTTAAGTGGAAGATGTTGTTCCATTCAGTATGGGGCAGTTCCGATATCAACGATAGAGGTGAGTCTCTTTGATTTTGATTCTAAGTATTAACCTCATCGTGTGTATCACAGGTAATGAACAAGGTTCGCAGAACGATAAAATATGATTCGATCTCTCATGAAAAGTTCGCAAAGGAATTTGATTTCTGATTCGGTTCGTTTAAAAATAAAATTCGTTTTCATGATCGAATTAAATCTGTTGCGATCAGTAAAATATAGTTCGTACGCGAATTTATCACGTGCGAACTATTGAAGATCCGTTCGCGAACTGTTCGAATAAGAAAAATAGTCGTTTTGCATGAAAATTATATTACACTAAGTGAAAAGTATTTTTATTACATATTAAGATTTTTCAATAGATTTGCATTCAGTTTAACTAACAAAACATTATTTATTGTTTCTTCGGATAATTTCTTTCTGTTTTTTGTCAAAAACAAAACTGGTAGAGCTCTAAAAGCCCGTTCAACAGAAACTTGAGTTGATGGCACTGCCAACACTACTTCAATTTTTTTTTAAAAAGTTATTCGTCGTCGAAAATTCAAAAAAATCACTCTTCTTCATGTCAATTAAGACCGAATTACTTTTTTCTCTTCGAACTGACACACCTCCACTTCCACTTCATGATGAATACTCATAAACGCCCGAATCAATAAAATTGACACTATAAAAAAAATATTGTTGTATAGTGTCTTTTTATATTCCCTGTTAATTTTCCTTTCAATTTTCTATCACAAAGTAAGCAAGTTGATTCATCAGCTTCTTCATTATAAGAAACATATTTATTTAACTCAAATGTCTTTATTTTTTTTATTTAAATACCGAATAATCCAATTTCATTTGAATTAGCTTCTTACAATGTTCAAGTCCGGCGAATATGGTGGGGTGGCCATATCAATATGTCTATATTTTGGCGAGTATCCAGGTTTGTGTTGTATGGATATTATCCCGCTGAAAAGTCCATCATATCACTCGGCAAACAGTTAACTTCAGTTTAAGCTTTTTTTTTTTTTTTGTTAGAGGGCCTTGAATTGGAAGCAGTTATAAGTATTGCTCGTCGTTTTTGAGATATTGTTGCCTTGCTAACAATAGATACCTATGCGATTTTTCATATTGTTTTCAGGTTCAAGCTTATTGTGCACAACTGCATTGCCAATAACGAGATGTCTTGAACAAATGTCCTTTATACTCTGCACGCACTTTCATATGATTCCGGCTGTCATAACAGGTAGATTTCATGTGTCCTTTAATCATTGATACAAAATGTTGCTGTTTACAACATGATCATTATTAAACCTACTTACCTTCCGCAAAAGGGTATTCCCATATAAGCAAATAGTTTAAAAAATATTGTGACATTTTTAAGAAGCCTTTAACCTTTTCTTAATAAAGTACATCCACTCTTTGTGGCTCCTAGAACACTTTGCATTCGTCAAAAGTCAAAAGGTAGGCCGTTTTAGAACTGTAAATAATATCCAACTATAAGCAACTCTTTAAAAATTCTTTTCGATGTTGACGAAGTTGTTCCAAAGTCAAAAATTAAATCAGAATAGAATAACGTACGCGCAATTTTTCAAAATATACATTTTAATAAGCATACAGCTAGGTTCCATAAAACGAGTGAAATGAAATCGAAAGTGAAATTGTAAATCGAGTGAATTTGTTTTCTGTGTTCTACATTTCACCCATTTCATAATATTCGAAACTTTTTCGAAGTCACTTCAAGTGAAATTAAAAACAGCTGGTATCTGTCAATAAGATACTACACAATTATTTTGATTTCATTAATTTGTTTTATTTTCACTTTTTTGTGTTAAATTGTGATTATCAAAGTAAAAAAAACAACAAAAAAAAAACAATGAATGCTGTTTTTATTGCCGCCGTGTTGGAAATTGAAAAGCAAAGATACGCAGAAGCAAAAATAAAACGCCGCGGCGTACGCTGAGAGACCTGTCTAATCCGTTAGAAATTCCAGAATCTCTGTAAGAAATTACTTTTTTTTTTTTTAATCGAAGAATCTAAGGTATTTATTATTTATTTCAGATTTGTATCATATTATAGGGTGAACAAAGATTCCTTCAAAATGTTGTTAGAAACTGTTGCGCCGCATCTAAAAAAATCGTCGATTCCGTGCACATTGCAGTTGGCCGCAATTTTACGCTTTTTTGCAGAAGGAAACTTTCAACGATCTGTTGGAAAAGACGCTGAAAGTAACTATATTTATGATCAGCATCGATAGTAATGTCGATCTAGCAATGTCCGTCCGTCCGTCCGTCCGTCCGTCCGTCTGTAGGCAAAAATTAGGCCTTTAAACTGGACCTAGAGAGCTGAAATTTTAACCATATACTCTCTAGGGTCCCGAAATAATCAAGTTTACGAATTTTTGAAATCCGCCCACAGACACGCCCACAAACTCAACAAAAACAAAATTTTGGAAAAAAATCGAATTTTGAGCTAGAAAGCTGAAATTTTTTATATATCATCTATGACTCCTAAAACTGCTCGGGATAAAAAATTTTCAAAATCCGCCCACTGACACGCCCACAAATAAATAAAATAATTTGTTTGTACCCTATTCTATATTAATTTTTGAAAATCCAAAGTTTGAGCTAGGGAGCTGAAATTTATAATATATACTCTCTATGGGCCCTTTATGCTCATGTGTAAATATTTTCAAAATCCGTCCACTGACACGCCCACAATTATTTTTTTTTTTTTTTTTGAAAATTCAAAGTTTGAGCTATTGAGCTGAAATTTATAATATATACTCTCTAGGGGCCCTTTATTCTCATTTGTTAATTTTTTTTTAAATCCGCCTACTGATGTACGCCCACAATTAAATAAAACAATTTTATTGCAACACCCAAGTTTGAGATAGGGAGCGTTTTTTTTTATAAAATCCTTTAAATGTTATATAACAAAATATGTAGAGCGTTCTTAACAATTCAACCATACTTAGACTTTTGTCACGCCCACTTATGAGGGATAGGAATAAGAATAGGGTACCCAACAGTTCGCCCAAGCGGACTGTAGCCCGTCCCTATGTTTTTTACTATATTTTCTAATAATAAGTATTTTAATTCAAATAGATATGCGATTACAACATGGAAATAAAAGCTGTCGAAGCCCGACGTTCAGGATTAAGCCCTGATGCCCTTATCTGGAGCATGAGTAATGCTCGAGATTATCTCCAAAGAAGATACGAAAACGGTGATCGGTCGACCTGGCTTTTAGGAGACGCTGGATATGCGTTAGAGCCTTTCCTACTGACGCCCTATAGAGATCCCGACGCAGGAACCATACAGCATGTATTTAACCAGAAACATTGTTCGGCTCGGAACGTAATCGAGAGGACATTCGGAGTTCTGTACCAGTTGGCTCGTTGTCTTAAGTACCAGCCAAGAAAAGTAGTCCAAATTATAAATGTTTGTTGCGCGTTGCACAACATTTGCAGATACTAGATAGAGATAGATAGATAGATTCTTTATTTTTTCATCATAAAGTTTACAAATTGGTATACTTAAGAATAAGGACATGGCAATACTGCCGTCTGCCTGAGATGACATTTCATAATATGATTTAAAAATAAAAGAAATAATAAAAAGCAAAAATTTTAAAATATAAAGAAAAGGAAAAAACAAAAAAAGAAAAATGTTTAACAAAAGATATGAAGAAATATTATTATATAAAACAATGCTATCAATTTTAACGTGATTTGAAACACAAAATATTATACAATTTGGTTAATTTGATTAGCTGTTTATACAAAATTTTATCAATTTTAACATGATTTGAAACCCAAGATAATACACAATTTGGTTAGAAATAGCTGTTTATACAATATTATCAATTTTAACGTGATTTGAAACACAAAAGAGATATTATCAAATTTAGTATGATCAGCAACAAAACAATAAATAGTTAGGTATAAAACTTGGTCAAAACTGCAATAAGTGGGTAATCGACTAAGTTTAATATGTGAAACTGTTACGGTAAGAAAGAGCATGTTGGCAATATTTAAAGAGGCTGAGCCAGCCCATTGCTCCATTTAAAATTTCAAAAAGTTTGTCCAAAGATATAAAACTTTCCCGAAAATGCAACCGGCGAATTTCTTGTAGAATAGGACAAGCAGCAACGAAATGGTATATATCTTCATTCACTCTTCCGTTACATAGATCACATAGCTGGGGCAAGTCTGATCGATGAGGTATAAAGTTCAGATTTAAAATTTCAACTCTTGCTCTAAAAATAATACTTATAACCGAGGCTGAAAATTCATTACTAAAGTAAGAGACTTCCGAGGGCAGTTCATGGTTTAAATGACTATAAATAGCTCTTGAAGTAGATGAAGATGCTCTGGAAAGGTTATCCAGAAACATTTTGTGATCCACCTTAGCAATCCCATCAGAAAACTGAGCCTGCCAATCGGTCACATTAGTTTCTGTTAAGTTTAAACTTGATTCTTAAGATAAAGCTAGTTCGTTCCAGTTTTTAAACGGGGAAGCATTCACTCGAAGTAATTTTCTTAAGATTTTGTGAAGACAAGTTTCACTTCTTTTCATCACTCTAGTAATGAAGTTCGCATTTGCCTTCAAATTTTGTATATATATAGGGACTATTCCTGACTCTACATATATGGCGTAGTTGGGTGTTGAGTTAGGCAAACGAAATATCCTCTTAAAAAAGTTCCTTTGTACAGTTTCAAAAGCTTCGAAGTGTGTGTATCCGACGGGTTGGACGCCATATGCCATGCATGCATTTACTGTCGCGTTGAAAACTTTGTACTTGGAAGTTAATTCAAAATTTGGTTCGAAAAAAACTTTGGCCACATTATATTAAGAACCAATTTAGCTTCGTTGCTTTTTTCTTTGGAGTGCTTTAGATAGCTTAAATTGTAGGTCAAGAGGACACCCAAATATTTAAACTCTTGTAAAACCTCAATGTGTGTATTGTTTAGAGACCATTTTTCTTCCGCTCGCCTTCTTGATTGTCTCTTTTCAAATATAACAATCTTAGTTTTTTGGGTATTAATTTGCAAGCCCCAAGACTCGCAAAATGAACTTAGACGGTTTATTTGCAATTGAAACGTGAAAGGATTATCAGCAAGCATAACTAGATCGTCCGCGTACAACAGGACTTTGATTATAATGTTAGCAAAATTAACTCCACCCGGAAGAAGCTCGCAGACATCATCTATGAACAGGGCAAATAATAATGGGCTGAGGATACAACCCTGAGGAACACCTGTAATTGTATCAAATCGATTTGAAAATGTGAAACCGTCCCATACCCTTGCATTTGTTGACGAAATAAGACTTGCATACACTTCGAGAAACTTTCTTGACAAACCAATGCAAGAAAGTTTGTATATTAAAGCTTGTCTATTGACTTTATCGAATGCAGCTTTAAAATCAACAAAGCAAGTGTATAGTTTCTTTTTTCTATCTATAAATTGTTGAGCAATGCTTGAAATGGCCAAGATATGATCCATGGTTGAAAAATCTGGGCGGAAACCGGCTTGAAAGATGCTCAAAAGACTGTTATCCTTAATCCATTTTGAGAGCCTTTCATATAGGATTGCAGTGAAAGTTTTTCTTATTGAATTTAAAATTGAAATACCTCTATAATTTTCCGCAGCGTTAGCATCACCTTTTTTAAAAATGGCAAAAATTACAGATTCGTTGAAACTGTTAGGGACACATCCATCATTGTACACTTTGTTATAGAAAGACACGAGGTAGTTTTTAAAATCAATAGTGCTGTTTTTATAAAACTCGACTGGTATGCCGTCTAGGCCAGGAGCCTTGCTGTTTTTCAATCTTTGGAGCGTTACTTCCAATTCGGGCAATGAGAATTCTAAATCCAGCTCGTTGACTCTAGTATCAGGTAGCGCGTAATCAAAGGTATGAAGGTATTCATCAGCTGAGAGTAGAGTTTTAAAATGAGCTGCTAACGTCTCAGCTTCTAAAGAGAACTTCATACCCTGATTGCGCCCACCAAGATTGCGCACTGTCTCCCAAAATATCTTTGAGTTTGTGCAGTTTTCCAATTTCTTAGTCACGTTTTTTAAATAGGTGATTTTCTTAACTGAGCACATTTTTTTTAAATCATTATTAACGCGAAGATAGATGTTTTTGAAAAATTGAGAATTGGTCGTTCTAAACAGTTTTAAGTAAACGAACGAAAGTTTACGGAGATTTCTGCAATCCTTATCAAACCATACATTTTTAGCTACAAAAGTGTGTGTACTCTTCAACGCAAAAGGGGCTGCGGTCTTTATAACCCGTTCTATACTTTCACATACCACTTCAGACGAGACTGCGGATTGTTGGGGCAGAGATAGTAAGTGCCGAGAAAGGAGGCTTCTATAGAGGCTTCTATGCAGATACTATAAAGTACGAGATGAAGGGGAGGTGGAAAAGGAATCAAATGAAATTGAACCGGACAACGAATTTACAGAAGCTGCAACTTTCAACGAAGCCAATCAATTAAGAGACTGTATTGCAAATAATATAAACTTACGATATTAAATTGTTCTCATTTAAGAATTCAATTTATTATTTTTTTTTGTTATCGCAAAAGGGAAAAAAACAAAAACAAAATCAGACTTCAATTAAAATAACAATAACAACAACAAAAAATCTGTTCAGTACGTATGACAAACAAAATTAAAAAGTAATGTGAGATTTAAAAGTTGCCTTGTAAAAATTGGAGTTTCATTTCCTTTAATTTAAGTTTCTTTTGTTTCAAAAGAATTTCTTCATTTCGGCATTTTTCTATTTCTAGATTATGCCTTCGCATTTCCTCATTTTTATTAACCAAAATATTTCCAAGATTGTCCATTGATTTTTGGAGTTTCCTTATCCCATGCTCGACATCTTTTAACACGCGATTTTTTTGGTTTGAAGCTTCCAAAATACCCTCCATTTCTTTTCCCACTTTTGCAATAGAATCATTTTGTTGATTAATAAAATCATTCAAATTATCATTGAATGAACCCTGCCTCTTTCTTTTCCTGCTGGGATCATTCGACGGATCACCTATGTCTTCCAAAACATCTGGCGTGTTGTTTGAAGCATTCTCGTCACTTACTTCTGTTGAACAAAAATCAACCGTGTTTGGAATCCCTTCAAAAACGGTGTATATTCCGCATATTTTGGCCACTGTGTCTTCCGTAGCCGATATTACAAATTTGTTGAACGGTCCACCACCTGTGGCCTATTTCACCAACTTACAAATTGTAATTTACAAGCACTTTTTCAACAAATTTGTAGAAAAATCGATTTATTCTGTTTCACAAAATATTTGTGTCACAAAATTGTAGTTGTAGTTTACAAAGGGAAATTTGTAGAAATTTCATTATTTCCGTTTCACCAAAAGTTTGAAAATATCCAAAAACGCTTCACAAGACTAGTCGTTTATCGTCTACATCGGAATATTCGTATGCCACCGTATGACGCACGATATCAACTTATAGGCTTACTAAATCTGTCAGATCGCCGTAAATATTTTTCGATAATCTTCATACGCGACATGTTAAGTAATCGAATTAACTGCCCTTTATTGCTACTCGTATCTCTAATTGAGATCTATGCTCCTTCGAGATACTTGCGAACAAAAAATTTATTTTGTGAACCCTTTCATGGAATGAACTATGGGCTTAACGAGCCAATTACAAGATGTTTAAGAGAAGCTAACACAGTTGTTAACTATGTAGATTTTTTCAACAGTTCCAATAGAGAGGTGTTTAAAAACAGTTGTTATTTATTATAGGTAATCTGAGTGGTACTTAGTGTTTAATAATGTATCTAGTAGTCTTAAGGAGATATATGTAAATGTATTATCTGTTCGATGAAACAATAAATAAATAAATAATTTTCTTTGTTGCTAACAATTACAAATTTGTTAAAATTTATAATTTGATGTAGATTTGTGTTTCATGAAATCAAGAAATTTTACAAATTTGCTTAGTTGCTGAACATTTCTTACAATAGAAAGGTCGTGTGTCGATTTAATAACAATTTGTATTTTTCGAAAGAAACGGCATTTCAAACCTAAAAATGTACTTACGTCGAAGGCATAGTAGCACCTATAGCGATATAAGTGAAGATTTTGTGCTTATTAGACCAAGAAAACTATATCGTCCGCGAATTAAATATGAAATTTCAGATTCTTTTGTTTTCAATGAAAAGTTACGGTTAAAACGTGTTACGGCAGAGGAAATAATAGGACAAATTGAACCTAGGATCGCAAATGAGTCTGAAAAAACTTTTCACTGATACCGACACAGCAATTTCTAACAGCGTTACATTGGCTTGTAAATGGTGGACAGTAAATGGTGGACAGTATCACGAAACTGTCCATCGTGTTTGTTCAGCCATTGTTAATGCTTTCTTTGAAAATACTGTGCGTTGGACAGAAGAACACGAAAGCATTCGTGAACGGTTCTTGAATATTTCCGGTATATATATTCTGCCTTGCAAATCCATGTACTTGAGATTATATTTATTATTATTTTAAGGTATGCCATTTGTTTATGGATATATCCATGGAACGCTAATTAAAATTGATTCACCTAACGAGTTCGAATTAGCGTATGTCGATAGACACGTCAACCACTCAATTAATTGTATGTTTGTTTGCGGTCCCGACTATACATTTTATAATGCATACGTTAATTGGCCCGGTAGTGTTCACGATGCGCGAGTGCTTCGAAGAAGCCCGTTATTTTCAACATTTTTGAAAACGGATTCCGGGCTTTTCCTCGCTGCGTTTTACTTGGGGAATCCGTTAAACGATTGACTGATGACACCGGTCACAAAAACGTCATCGCCAGCAATCGATCGCTATAATAGAGGCTATAAATCAACGCGAAGGATCATAGAGAATGTGATCGGAATTCTAAAAATAAAATTTCCTTGCCTCAACCATTTGAGAGTTCAACCAAGAAGGGCAATTCAAATTATAAAGTGCTGCATATTTTGAACGAACATTTCTCGAAAAGATGAAACCAATGACATAATTGAATTGCCAACAAGCGATGAAGTGGAAGAAGTACACCTACATACTAACTTTGACAACTTAGACGACGAAAACACATTGAGTTATATATTAAATTATTTTTCTTGAAACTAAAAAAAAATAAAACAACTCGTAGCTTTAAAAACATAAATACATATACGAGTATGTATTCATTTTTTTGGAAATATTTTTGTTCACTTTTTTCTTTAATTTAAAAAAAAAAAAAACTTACTTCAAAAACATAAATATACCTTTTCTTATCATTTTTCTCTTTCACACATAACAGGATAACTATTCAAAAATTATGAATATCAATAATGTTTTCACTTTCACTTTCAATTTCTCTGCACTCGTTACTCTTTAAAATTGGGTATCGATTACGATATTGTCTAGATCTGTCAATTTACCCCTGTTCCCTGTCCAGCTGCCTTGTTTTTTTACTGTTTTCCACTTTGGCCTTAAAAATAATAGTAAACAAAATTTTAAATGAAGCGTGATGTGTAACGTTACAGGTTGAATGTCATAACTAATTTTTAGAATTTGTTATACACTTCCTATTAAAAAAATTTCTCTCCTCAGCCTTTTATTTCATCTTATGAAATTCACCGTTTATACAAATGTTTTTGACTTACCACAGTTTTTTGTCTAAAAGTTTGCCACACGACATCTCTAAGGTATTTCGAATCCTTATCTATTAAAATTCCATTACATTTTAATGTGTTGAAAATCGTCTGCCACTCGCTAAACTTTAACAACATGTGTAATAGTATCAGAAAATTTGCTTTGATGTAATGAGTTAAAAATTTGTGAAAAACAGTTGTTGTTTACAACCTTGCAAAGTAAATGGTGAAACGGCATTTTTTGTATTTGTAAATAACAAATACCTACAATTTCAATTGATTTTTTTGTCTCTTTTTAACAAATTTGTTGGAATTAAGTTTGTAGTTTGTGAAACAGAAAATCAGAAAACAAATTTGTAAATGTAATCAACAAATACAAATTTGTAATTGCACTTGTAATTTGGTGAAATAGACCACTGTTGATATGTCCTCAGCCTTGTTGTGAGATAGTTTTTTCCTTATAGAGGCTTTCCAATCCGTCCAAACCTTTGAAAAAAATATAAAAATGAAGCAACGAAATTTGTCGAATATTATTAGTTGAACAAATTATTTGTATTATTATTTACTTTTTTCCACCCATTGGCATCCTTTTGTGGTGGGCCATGTCTGTTTAGGTCATTTTTTAACTCCTCCCACAGGTCTTCAGCAGCTACGCAGTCTCCTTTTGTGAAACCATAAAAAGTTTTTCCATAAAAGCAATAAATATTGCTTCTTGAGCATTATTTTTATGTTTACCCCTGTTTAAATAATATATTTAAATTGTATATTATTATGGTTTAAAATATCTAATATATTTGTTTAAATTGAGTTTTTTACATACATTTTCAATCACATCAGTTGCTTCCACTATTTCACATCAAAAGATAAGATCGATTTGAAATCACCTTGAAATCGACAAAATCGAAATGTGGAACACAACAATTTCACTTGTTTCTATTTCGTAAAATTTGAAATCGAAATCGATAATGGTGAAATGTAGAACAGCAAATCAAATTTTCGATCGATTTCAATTTCATTTCGAGTGAAAGTGAAATGTATAACCTAATAATCTGTAACAAGTGAATGGTCATCATAATCGAATATCAAAACATTATCATGCCCATTAGAGAGCGTTATAGTCACAAAACCCTTCTTAAAACATTTACCATCAATAATTCCAATTAGTACATACTCAACTCTTTTCATTACCAGGTACCATAATTGCGCAAAATAATTACCACTCACCCTTGCTCAGGCGATAGTAACAATTTTCGCAAATCGGAATATTAAAATATAACACTGCCACATATAAACTAAGCCATTTCCCAAAGCTCGAAGAAACCCTTCCTCAATTCGACGTCATAAAATCAAAATGTACGCTCGGATATATTCCGCCCCAAAAATAACTTACACCACCATGCTTCCAACGATGACGACGACGAACAGCACCAGTATTATAATTAACAGGTCTCACGTATCCTGTAACTAAAGATAACAACCGTCGTATATCATTTTTCGAGTCTAATAAATAATTTAAACTGTGAAATTGTTGCCTGAAACTCTGGTTTCAATGGGTTTCGCTTTTGAATTCCACCTGTGTGTGCTATGTACCAATATCAACAGTCACAATCTCTATCTAAATACGAGCATATGCAAGAATTTGACTTTTACCTGTAGTCCCTATGGAATTTCATCATCATCAGCAGCATCATTTTGGGGGAAAGTTTTTGCAAATTCATTTTTAGAATATTGAGTAGATACAGGCTACGGGTACCTTCATTTATAGATTCAGAAAGACCTTTAGCTATTTAGAAAAATCTAGTTTAGAAACTGGTCATACTTAGCCCCAGGGGAGGGAGAACAATTTTCTTATTACAGGCCAAATGAAAACAGTTACACCATAAACACACTCTCCCGGCGAATTGAGTAAAAGGGTTCTGTTGCAGAAAATATTAAAAGGAATGTATAAAGGAAAGATTATGGCTATACGAATGGGAAGTTGGGGTACCCGAACGATTTTTATACTAGTTAAGGGTCCCGGTCGGATATAGTTATCAGTAAATCACTTGAGTGTTTCTCTTACGGAAAGGCAGTTATTTTAAAACTGCCGCAAAGCAGGAAGTGTTTCATTTTTGGCCGTTCTTTTTTTACGTTCGCTGAAAGGAAAAGTCATCTTAAGACATTGCAGAGGCGTATACTCAAGGGAGCCATAGTAAAGATCTTAGTCCGATAAAAAAAGAAATCTCATGAAGGCTGACTAATGTGTGTGTTCAAGGTACCGCACCTATACTCGTTGGACTCAACAGCAATTTATTTTTGATTCTTATGAATACGAGTTAATGAAATTTTAAATTAATGATTCTACTATCGTTAGCGAGTCGAAAAATAAATCCAGCAAATGTGTTGCTGCTTGCCCAGGGCCGGCCCTACCATATGTGCAAGATGTGCAAATGGACAGAGCGCCAAATTCCGGGGCGCATTGCTAGGAGTAAGAAAAATTAATTTTACCTTTTGCGGATACTGCCATAAACATTTGATTAGTATATGGCTCAGTTACCATCAACTCATACTTAGCACAAAATCTAAGGCGATGTGTTTTTCCTTGTCCAACCCGAACATAGTAATTGAAGGCATAACATCTCATCATTTTAGCTGTGACAAATTGAACTGCACAAACAGATGCTTTGCATTTGAATTCGTGAAGGAATTTAAGTATCTAGGAGTCATAATAGATAACCAACTAAACTGGAAGTCGCACATCATGGCCATAAAAAAAATACTATACATGTCTTTAAACAAAATGTATCACTTGCGTAAGCTTGTTCCACAAAGTTTACTTTCGGCTATCTACTACGCGTTGGTCCAATCGCGACTTGAGTATGGTCTTGCTTGTTGGGGCTGTGCCTATATAAGTAACCTACGCCCTATTATTACAGCACAGACAAAAATAATTCGGTTATTGTTGTGTAAAAATAGATTTCAGCCTTCATTGCCTCTATTCCAATCAGCGAAAATACTACCACTTCGCTACCTTTTTATCTACAAAGCACTTAAAATATTTTTTGTTAGAAGAAATATTCACTTTAGAAGAAATGGAGTATATTCGTTGAGAAATGGGAACACAGTTGATGTTCCTAGGGTTAATAAAGAGCACAATCGACGTTTTCTGACTTCTATAGCACCTTATATTTTTAACAAACTGCCGTCTTTTTGATTGGATATATTAAAAAATCTTAACCTATCTTTTATTAATGTTGAATCGACTCATTCACACTGTTCTTCTTTTAGTATATTCATTTATTTTTCGTTTTCCAAAAAATATTTGCATTTCGCTTTATAACTCGTTCTCCTTTTCGTCTCCTCTTCTCGGCTTTAATTATTTTTTTTTTTTTTTAGTATTATAATAGTCATACACTTGCTACTGGTTGCTTACCACAAAGTGTATTACTACTATTTCCTTATTCCGTGATCATTATACCCAGAATTTCGTCTATATACATATTTTTCTTTTTTTTTGTTCTGCATATTAATGTATTAATGTTCACTTGCTATCATGTTTAATGAATTGTAATCTTGAAATGAAATGGAAATAAACCCAAATAAATAAGTACCCAAAAAAAAAACTTGCGCGGATACTGCCATTTGCATTTAAAACAAAAAACTTGTTCATTTTTGCACATTAACTCAAATCACTTGCAATATTGCAACTTTAAGGAGAATCTAACTCAAAATAGGGGGCTTTCTGCAAATCTTGCACAGGGCGCTTGTTTGCCTGGAGCCGGCCCTGTGCTTGCTTCACTATTTTATTTTATCAGCGCATACCTCGCATGCTGGCAGCTTTTCTCTGTTGCACTATAAATTCGAGAACAAACTACTGGCTGACTTTAATTTGGCGGAAAACAAACGAAATAAATTAATAAAGAAAGAATTACCGAACTGAATGAAGAGAGCGAGTTCAACAACCAGCTGTATGCTGGTTTCCCGGTAACTCAGCAAGGGGTGGCTTCAGGTGATAAGAAAATGATCTTTGGTGAATCGCACCAAGGTACTTACTGTGGTGGTTAATTTATAATTAATAAGGCGTCTGAAAAATGGTTTAACCAAAATTGGGGGCCACACCAAATTAAGGTTAATTGTGAAACCAGAAAAATACGACCAAAAACGAGCGAAAAATCAAAAAATAAATAAATGCAAGATAAATATTTTTCCACGACGTTATAAAGCTCCCTCAAGGTCCTTAAGGATGAGACAAGTACTCTTTCTTGTTCCCCTCTCGTACACTAACTAGTGTCCAGTTCGGAGTTTAATTCTCTTTCTCAAAACATCGACTTTTTCCTTAGCAGGGATGTTTTTAAAGCTCTTGTATTAGGTTCGTTGTAGCATTATCGCATATTATTTTTTTTTTATTTTTTTCTTGTTTTCGAGTGCACGATCCTACCGAAGTCACTAATTTTTTTCCACTTTGTATCCTAACACTCCTACTAACTAATACAAAAATTATTTAAAGTACTTATCATTTTTTTGTTAAGTGAAATCCTTCAACCCTTTTTTCCTTTCGTCCCTCAAATGGGTGGGTCTGGGTATGCTCCCACCTCGACAAATGTCTTCCTGCTCCGACAATTATCCTGAGCGAACTTAAAATGTCCTGTCGCCTATCTCCTTCCTCGAATAATCTTTGATCACTTTTTTTTCTTTATAACAAAATCCCTTCTGGACGATATCGTTTTATTGGCCTATGTCTCTGCCTGTTCAACCAAGAAGTGATATGCTAGCTGGCTTTGTCCATTCGGTCGGCCGACATCCTCACTCACATATCCATACATACGTGATGAAGCAGGGCCAACGAAAGTCCTAACATGACCATTCAGCTGTGGCGCTGAAGTTCAACTATCTCGTACTCCCACATTCTCACACATACTTAGATATTTGGCGGTCCATGTCCTCTTCTGCTACACTATGTACTCTCAGAGCAGTGCGCTGACATGATCCCGCTAATGTTCTCACGTCCTTCAGGCGACCTCTCACTCAGTAAATTCACCCATTACTCTAACTCTCCAGTATTAAACAAATCCTCCGACCGACCCTGGATCTGCCTTAATTCAGCCCATACCCTTTTTGACAGATCGCGAAGTAAACAAAATGTATTCGAGCAAGGAGATAGTTTTCCAACAAAATGCCGACTGCAGAATGTTGTTTATTTTTTTAAAATAATATCCCCATAACAAGAGCACAAAACTCATTGATAAGTGCTGGATGCGGAGAATGGAAATCTTTTCCAAGATGTCCATCCCTAGGCCCAGACCCAGAAACCATTTACGAACGGGGAAAAAAGGAGTTGGTAAGACAATTTTCGTTTGAATTCCAAATTATTTCTACCTCGGTGGAATTGTGCGCAGATTTTGGGGATTTGGGACATGGAGATCGTGGGCAATACTTTACATAAGTTTAATTTATGGTGGGCTCGCGGCCTTCGTTTCTTTTATGTTTCGGGAAAGGTCCCATCCAGACATTGTTATTGTTGACTGGGATGCTCGTCTACCGTCACGCCTTCTCAGTTTCACCGTGATGTGTTTGTTTGTTTTAGTGTTATCGCCGGTACGGTGGCAATCGTTCTTTTCCTTCAGCGTGATTGGAGTGTATCACTTTTTGTGCCGCTCGTGTGTCGTAAGGGGGTTCATAGGGCCGCCCGCCCGCACTTCTCTGCTGCTCCTTCGGTGCTCCCACGACGGAGTTGGGTCAAAAGGGAACGTCATCCCTTCCCTCATCGAACGTGGCTCACTACCGTGTCTGTGGTAGATCTTTATTCGCATTTGGGCCTTTGACTACTCGGACCCGCGAATCTCATTTAAATTTGCAGGGTGGTTGTTTCTGTCTGTTGTATCGGTTCCGCCCTGCCGTTGGAGACCGTCCGTCTGGTTGCAAAGTGCTTTGAACTTGCACTCCGCCTTTACATACCGTCCGTCTGTCATCATTTTCCCAGATCGTCCGTCTGTATCGGAATCCACAGACCGTCCGTCTGTATTAGAGTCCAACGCTTCTATTGGTTTGGGCCTCCTGTGGTGGTTGCTTCCCAAGGCTCCATAGACGTGGACCAATGGCTGATGGGAACATGGTTGCCCCTCCACTTCTTGAGACCATGGGAACGCAGACCAAGAGAAGATAGTTTGCAAGGAGGGTCAAAGGAAAAGAGAATGGCCCTCGACTAGGCTCGTCATATATTGGGGTGGTTCTTTACCCTTCAAACCAAAGACAACAACTGAAGATAACTGAAGAAAAAAATAAAATACATATTAGGCTCTGTTCTAAAACCTAGTTTCTCCAACCATTGGCTTGTGCGAAGTGGAACTGACCTACAATTTTAAGCTGTAATCAGGTACTACTATTATTAAATTTATATATTTTTTTAATATTTACCTTTGATCGGTTCTAGCCATTAATTATTTATTACGTTTATTGAAACCCATACATGCCCGCCGTGCCCAAACGAGGACACCTAACGAAATACCGTAAATTTTGTATTATCTCTGTTCTTTCTTCTTTCTACTGTTGACAATTGATGGTTAAGAAGCTATTAACTGACGTTTTACTAAACAAAAAGCAATTAGAATTAGTTAAAAGCTGCAAGTAATTTTTGTATAAACAATGGCTAAACGAACAATCAGCAGTCATACCGAGTACCTTGGGGTTCAAGGAGCAGTTGATAGTATAGTGCTTAAAGAAGATGATGTTACAGAGATAGATTTGGTTGAACTTCTCCCAGAACCAAGTGTGCTTATCGATGAAGAAGAAGGCGATGAGGACAATTACAGAGCAATGTAAAGATGAAATGAAAAATCAAAATCCATTGAAAATTTTTTAAAAGTATTTAACTTACAATAAACATATAACAAATACCATAGACAAAATAAATAAAACTATACGAATAATGTATCCTCTTATAAACAGAAAATCTATGCTAAGCCAAGAAAATAAATTAATCATTTTTAAAGTCATTTTTCGGGCCTTTATGTTGTATTGTTGTCCAGTTTGGGAAAAGTGTGCAATAACGCACATCAAAAAATTACAAATATCGCAAAATAAGCTATTAAATCTAATGCTTAAGCTCTCTTGGCACTTTTCAACACTTGAACTCCACTAAATAGCCAATGTCGATTTGGTTTCTGCTAGAATACAAAGACTTACAGCTAGATACATATTTGTGAGATGTCCGATAACGTGATCATTAATAACCTTGTTGCAGACGTAGCAACCTAATTCTTCTTATTATTATATGCTCTTCGTATTGTTCATCTGATGAGTATTATTTTTGTTGTATTTATATAAAGGTTTACTTTTTATTTATTTTTTTTTTTTTTGTAGAATTTATTTATTTCTGTAGGCTATCTACTATTATTTATTTGTTATCTACATATTAAATTATTAAATATTTATTTATACTATATTGTTACATTTTTTTATTATTTACGTATTTTTTGTACTACTTATTTATTTTGTACATATTTGTTATTTATTTAATAATTTATTTGATACTAACTATTTATTGAATTTCAAAACCTTCCTACTGTGATATTACTCGTAGTTTTAAAAATCTTCTTCCTTATACATATTCGTATTCTTATTTATGTTATTTATTTATTTATTATTATTATTATTATTGTTATTATTTTTTTTTTCTGATGAAAGGTTTTTCTAATCTCTTTCGTTTCAACTAGATTATTTTCTAACCAAGCTGTTTTTTTTTTGTCATCATAATATAACATTATTCAGAAGTAGAATTATATCATAACTCAGTGTGAATTGTGCGATTACACTCAGGTGCAGGTGGCAATGGTGCGATGGTAGTGTATTAACTAAGTGATTGGCAGGTCGTGCGTTCGAATCCCGACCAGGGCCATGATTTTTATAAATTGAATACACACAACAAAAAATGATCTCCCTTAAGCAATCTAGGCGCCACCTGTTGAGAAAAAAAAATCCTATCGCACCGAACTTCTTTCCTATCCTTCTATTCTTTTAGTAAGTAGCACCCAAAAATAGGCAATGAATTGCTGGGAGCTACTCGTACTTGCGCAACAAAACTAAAAATGCCTTCGCTGTGGTTTTACTGTGTCACTACAGAAAAAAGAAATCCCTTTAGCGCACGCAAATTATAAACAAAAAAAACAAAAATGTAATAAAATATAAGAAAATGTGATAGATTTAAAATAATACAGTTAAAGTTAAAGTATTTAACGAGCAAGTTTTCATCATGATTGTTCAATACTCGCAGACTTAGACGGCTCAGAAAAATAAGCATGACTCCAAAGTACCTGTCGTGGTTTGTACTGGTGTCTGGACGGAGACTGTAATGTATCTATTGTATCAAAAGCTATGCCAAGAAATCGATTTGATTTTAATCGCACAATCAGTCCGATCATAGCCTTGGTACCATCGCTACAAATAGCAATGCATTTCATCCAATCCATGTTGTAGTCGCAGGTGCTTTCCAAAAACATGCTATACAAACACTTGCCAGTAGTATTTGTGGGTAGATCCTTGCAAAATAAAATGTCTTCCATAATACTTTCATCCGCTTCGAATCGTATAAAAGCTACAAATTGTGAGCAATCTGAGATATTTGTCGATTCGTCAACCTGCAAACTGAATTGTGTACTCTTATTAGTCATTTTGAGTAACTGGTCACGAATATAATCTGCAATATCACTTATTCTGCGTTGCATGGTAAAATATCGGAGAGTGGTAGAATATTAGGTTTCTCTGCTATAGGCTTTCCAAGCATTCTTTCCCCATATTAAGGACTTCTGGTAAAATTACACTTTCGGCAATTGTATGCAGCTTTACTGTGTAAGCGACTCGAAACGCACACAGGTAGGTCGCTAATAATGCCTTCTTATTAACACTGGATGCTGGGTTAGCTGCTGGTAAGGAGATTTAATTTTCCTTCAACAAATTCCACGGGCTTATTCTTTTCATTCAGAGATGACAAAGCAGTTTCGCAGGTTTCAGGCTTTCACGAGAAAGTACTTGACAACAAATTACACACTTTGGATTATGAATTATGATACTAAATTCAAACTTTAAGTAGTTGTGGTCATAAAGTATACTTTCTTCGCATTCGGGTCAATACCACTATTACCAGATGTCGAAGGCTGCACGGTTACAGGTCTTTTCAGACACTTTCCCATTGTAAAGTTCAAAATTCACTGAAAATTACAAAACTCATAGTGCAGGCACCGTCTTGACATCAAAGTCGAACTGTCAAGAAATACATATATAGGTAAGATTTGTAACTATTTAATTGAGAAAAAGAATACAGTAGGATACGTACCAAAGCTAAGTTTTAAGAGACACCCACCATGACAATATTATTTGCAGTACAAGTGTAGAAATGTGTTTTTCAAAGGGTTTCGCCAAGTATTTCTATGTGCTCAGTTGTTATTCCATAAAGATCACTGACCTTGTATATTGAAGGTTAAGAATCAGCTCTTCAAGTGAGTGAGAAAACTAACTATTTCTTGGATATTTTTAGCAGGCAGATGGCTCCACTGTCCGCCTAAAAGCCACCTCACAGTGGATCAATTCGAACATTGGCCACTCTATCATTTTGGACTCACTTGGGTCCGTACCTAGAAACATCGACTACACCACACCCCAACTACAGTTCGAAAAGTGGTTCCAAATCACTATCCCCACCAGATCATTCTGGGAGGATGCTGGTTGCACGGAAGTTAAATCGATCCACTTTTACACCGACGGATCAAAAACTAGCGAGGGGGTAGGTGGGGGTGTTTACTCAGAAAGACTAAATATCAGTCTCTCCTTCCGTCTTCCTGATCATTGTAGCGTGTTCCAGGCGGAAATCATGGCGATTAAGGAAGTCCTGTCGTGGCTGAAGAGAAATGTGATATCCGCTAAGGATATCTGCATTTTCTCGGATAGTCAAGCCGCGCTAAAATCCCTGGACTCAGTCTCTCACAATTCCATCGTAGCCTTAGACTGCCGTTCATCTCTGCAAGAGATGGCAGAGCAGTTCAATATTCACCTTTGTTGGGTGCCTGGGCATAGAGACATCCCAGGGAATTGTAGGGCAGACGAACTCGCCAAAAACGGAACCACATTACCTCTTCTACCTGAGAAAGGTTTTTTAGGTATGCCTATCGCTACTTGCAAACTTATGTTCAAGCTATCCGCAGTCGAGAGTACAAACCTCAGGTGGACAGGTAGTGATACATGTCTAGCGACTAAGCAAATCTGGCCAAAGCTGGATCTGCGACGCTCTTTGAGTTTGATCTCACTCAACAGACTGCACATTGGCTCTGTCATAGGTGTCATCACAGGACACTGTCTAATAGGCAGGCACGCATCAAGGCTTGGCGTTTACTCAAACGACTTCTGCAGAAGCTGCAGGGATGAGGAGGAGGAGGAGGAGACTACGTCTCATCTCCTTTGCACATGTACTGCACTCTCCCATAAAAGAAATCTCTACCTAGGAGCCTTCTTCGTCAACGAACTCAGTGACTTAGCTAATACAGATGTTAGAAGTCTATCGCGCTTCATTAGAAGCTCCAAATGGTTTTAGCGAGTAGGGGTCGAAACTCCCGATCCATGTGGCATCACAACGGACCTCATTGGTCTAAGTGTGTTGGCTTTTTGCTAACAGCCACTTCAACCAAACCTAACCTAACTATTTCTTAATTTTAATGAAATTGGAAGCGTTCGACCGGACAAATTGTTTTTGAGATGGAGTTGAGCATCGTTGAAAGTATCTGGAAATGGAAATCCCCGGCGGGTCCCGGCCGGGTGCCGTGAAATAAGGCAAAATTTCCACGCTTGGTTTTATTTCAATTTGTCAATGCCAAATTGACCTTATTTCACTTTCCATTGGTGCTATTTTCAACAATTCAACCTTACACCTCGTGCACCTCGACTTGTGATTTCACCACTCATCCCATAATCAGCCTATGGGGACCATGCTGCCCCCCTGCAACCATCCAGCTTGGGGTCACTGTTTGATTTGAAGTAGGTGCGAGGTTTTATTTCAGAATTTTGCTTTTTTGCACTATAGGTTCTTCTAATTTCCTTTTCAGAAAGTGAAATAGGGCAAATCGTTGAAAATCGCCTTATTTAACTTTCACAAAGCAAAATAACGCCAAATGTTTACATTTACATCTTTTGGCGTTATTTCACGGCATCCCCTGCCGTCTATCAACCGTAGTTCCACAAGGCTCAGTTTTTAGGCCCTGTCTTATATAATATTTATCAACAATTATATATATTCACTTATTTCTAGTTACTCGTAATTATATATTTGTGGAACTTTGTGTGAGTACATATAATAAACTAGAAAATAATAGTTGAATATATATAATTCTTGATTTAATCATAGCCAGATCTTTCTCCATTTTACGAGTAATTGATCGTCTTCGAACTGAAGATGCATTAAAATGGGTAAAAACAATTCACACTCACTTTTGTGTAGTAAATTTTGCCTGCTCGGTTAATATCGATATATGGTAGGTTAGGTTAGGTTAAGTAAATGGATGCCCTTGTAACTGGTGTCACGACTCACTTAGACCATCAGTTTGGGTCCATTGTGTCCATTGTTGTTGGGATTTCCAAATTTTTTAGAACCTGCAAAGAAACAAAAGATATGGCGCTGTTACACAGCTCAGTGACCCGCTTTATTAGAACCACTCGGATCTGTATGTAAATCTCGGGAGTTTGTTCAGCTCAATATCGATCAGATCCTCCAGCTCCTCAAAGAAGTAGCTGCCAAGAATCTTGAATCTGTTTGTTCTAAGGGCAGGGCATTCACATAGTAGATGACGAATAGATTCTCTCTCTTCGACGTCTCTACAGCTTCTGCAGTAATCGTTGTGCACTATGCATAGCCGATCCGCGTTTAGACCCACTGCACAGTGCCCTATGAGGACCCCTGGCAGTGTGTATATATCTCTGCGGTTCAGCCTGAGTATGATCTTAGATTTCCTTTCGTTTACCGCTGGCCAAAGCTTCCTCGAGTATCTGCATGTTTCGAGGCTGGTCCAATGTAGGTTTGTTCTACTCATGGATTCAATCTCGTTTGAATGAGCTGAGTTTGTATAGATTTCAGAGCCAGAGATGCATCCATCTCCGATCCGCATCTTGCCAGCATGTCTGCTTCTTCGTTGCCCGAGATGTCCTTGTGCCCTGGTACCCAGCAAAGGGTCACCGAGTTGGCGGTTGATATCCCGTCTAGGTGTTTTCTGCACTGGAACACCGCCCTTGATTTGACAACTGCTGACTCCATGGCCATTATGGCCGCTTGGCTGTCAGAGTATATTGTGATTTGCTTGTCGGCCAGTTTGCGCTTCTTCACCTCCTTGGCAGCCTGAGTGATCGCAGCTGTCTCTGCCTGAAATACGCTGCATTCATCGCTGATTCTGAAGGACACGCCCAAGCCCAGATTCTCACAGAAGATGTCTGCACTTGTACCCGCATCTATTTTGGATCCATCGGTATACATAGCTGTTTCGCCTTCTTCCTATTTGAAGGCGAAGATATGTTGTAGGTAGTCAGTGGATTTTGTTTCTTTCGAAGCCCTCCATCTTGCCTCGACAGATGCGTGTCCGCAGGGCCTGAAAGACCACAGTCCCGACTACCTGAGTCTAATGGCCATTTTAACCGTTATGCTGCTGCAGTATATGTCCAGGGGTGTGAGGTTAAGTATTACCTCCATGGCTGCAGTGGGTGTGGTTCTTAGCGACCCTGGTAGTACAGCCAGTGTACCACATGTGGTTTGAATCCCCATATATTGCCGAATGTGCTTCTACAGGCTTATAGTGCCACGTGCCTTTTTCACCCGATCTTCTATGTTATACAAGGTGGTCCAAAAGAAGTCATCCGATGTTGTTTGGCTGTCATTTTTTTTTTAAAGGAAAAACTTCGATTCTGTTTTTTGATTATGTTTATTTGAACCTTTATTATTTTATTGGTCAAGTCGAGTAGAAGATATCGACCAAATGGGCGCCGTCACAATTGATTGCCATATGGGCTCGTTTTATGGCATTTTTCTCACTTCGGCGAGAACTTCGGGTGACAGATTCTCGCACTCGTGTCGCATGTTGTCCTTGAGGGCTTCTAGGGTCTCGGGCTTGTTCACGTAAACACGGGACTTCAAAAAACCCAACAAAAAAAAGTCTGGAACGGTTAAATCGGGCGATCTTGCGGGCCAGTGTAAATCGGCAAAACGAGAGATGAGGCGACCTGGGAACGCCGCCTTCAGAATATCGGTTGTGGCTAGCGCAGTGTGTGCCGTAGCTCTGTCCTGTTGGAATCACATGTCCTCCAGTCCTAATTCGTCCAATTGCGGCAGAAAAACCTGGGTTAACATGGCCCTATAGCGCGCACCGTCCATTGTAGTCGTTTTGACCAGCGGCGTTCTCGAAAAAAAAAATGGCCCGATGACTCCTCCAGCGTGAACAGCGCACCATGCAGTAACTTTGAGCGGGTTTAATGGCTCCTCGTGCATTACTCGTGGATTTTCTATGCCCCAGAAGCAATAGTATTGCTTGTTCACGTACCCTCTGAGGTGGAAACGAGCTTTATCGCTCATTATGATTTTGGTCGAAAAATCGTCCACTTCGTCCTCGAGATTGAGGATGGCTTGGGCGTAGGTTACATGCGTTTGGCGGTCGACAGGCAGCAACTGATGCACGGACAGGACTTTGTACGGGAACATGCGGGAACTTTGACAAAAATTCGCCTTAGGGACGACCGGCTGATGGCTAATTGCGAGGCACGGCGTCTGGTCGATGTTTCCGGCGACAGCTCGACATCCTCGTCAACAGCGGCGATATTCTCGGCACAACGGTCGCTCCGGGGCCGGCCACTCTTGGCAACGTCTCGTGTGGTCCCATACTCTTCAAGGTTGGTGGCCAAACGGCGCAGTATTTGCGCAGTCGGTGTAGGACGGGCGTGGAATCGGCGACGGAATTCGCGCTGCGCCAACACTACAGACGAATTGTTGCGCAAAAAAATTGACACGATTATTACGCGTTTTTGGGGAGTATATCGCTCCATGGCTTGTTCACTTGTATTCTACATCTGTCTAGTCCACAAATATCAAAACAGATTTGACATTGGCAGCTATTGCAAAAATAAGAGCATCTTCCAATAGGGTGATCTCTTTTGGACCACCTTGTATATGTGGTAATCGGCTGATGTTCCCAACCCCCACATCTGGATGAAACGACCAAAAGATAGGAAAAAGGTCACCATTATGTACTCATATAATACTTATAAACATATCTGATCTGCCAAAAATAAATAACTGTGATCTGGCTATGCTTGCGGACACCGCAATATTTTCATCGCATGAATTCGCTCTTAACGTTGAGAGGCAATTTAATATCTAAAAGTAAAAAAAAGTGCATGACTGGATCGTACGAAATTCGAAGCGCTTTCGAATCGCATTATACAAAATGATTTATTATTATGATCTTATGATAAGCATATCGACTAATATGCCTCGGCCAGATCGAGCGAGTGAATTCATTGACAGCAGCAAAGGCGATCTTTGGTTTTTCCTCCGTCAGCGTCGAAACGGCAAGGAAGACTCAACTCCCATTTTAAGGATCAAGTCATCGCATAATTCCAGAGTTTTTTTTCAGGATAATTGGAAGTAGCGTGCTCGGTATAGCAGGGGATAGAAGGTTGCATTTCTCAGCAAGAGACTCTCAAGTCTCACCGGCTTAGGCGAATGTTAAGTAGTAACTTCAAGGTCCGGCAACATAACTTCCATTTTTCAAAACGCATTAAAATTCATTATATGAATAATAATTTTTTTATTAATTATTATAATGTAGGTACATATCTAAAATGTTGTTTTACACAACACTGCATAGCAGCACATATGTTGGTATGATGGCGCCTGACTTAAAAGGAAACAAAACTAAAGAACCACGCCCGCCGCCTGGATAAAAAAAAGCGGCCAAGTGCGAGTCGGACTCGCCCATGAAGGGTTCCGCGCGAATTATAATCATTATTTACTTAGGCACCTATTACAGATTTATTATTAGAAAATAATGGTTCAAGGTTTAGGCATAAGTTTTATGTTTATGAAATTAAATGTTTTTTTTTTTTATATTTGAGTTGATTGAATGGAAGGTAAATTGAGGTTTACGATTTATGACGTATTAAAAAAAACCTACTTACTAGATCTCGTTCAAACCAATTTTCGGTGGAAGTTAGCATTTTAATGTACATCCTATATTTTTTTTAGTTTTATCATTTCCTTATTTTAGAAGATACAGGGGGGACACACATTTTACCAATATGGAAGTGTCTCTCGCGCAAACTATTCAGTTTAGAAAAAAATGATATTAGAAACCTCAATATCATTTTTGAAGACCTATCCATAGATACCCCACACGTATGGGTTAAATGAAAAAGTTTGAGTTTCAGTTTATTTATTGTTTTTTTTTCTATTTTTGTGTGCAAATATTAATGCGGTTCACAGAATACATCTACTTACCAAGTTTCAACAGTATAGTTCTTATAGTTTCGGAAAAAAGTGGCTGTGACATTCCCGGACAGACAGACAGACAGACATGACGAATCTATGAGGGTTCCGTTTTTTGCCATTTGGCTACGGAACCCTAAATAGGAAATTATGTTGCCGCACCCTGTAGTAGTATGATCTGAAATGTCAAATTTCTTTGCATTAAAAATGTGTTGTATGATAGTTATAAATTAGAACGCAAATTAAAAATAAAATAAAACATAGGGACGGGCTACAGTCCGCTTGGGCGAACTGTTGGATACCCTATTCTTATTCCTATCCCTCATAAGTGGGCGTGACAAAAGTCTAAGTATGGTCGAATTGTTAAGAACGCTCTACATATTTTGTTATATAACATTTAAAGGATTTTATCAAAAAAACGCTCCCTAGCTCAAACTTGGGTGTTTCAATAAAATTGTTTTATTTAATTGTGGGCGTGTCAGTAGGCCGATTTAAAAAAAATGAACACATGAGCATAAAGGGCCCATAGAGAGTATATATTATAAATTTCAGCTCCTTAGCTCAAACTTTGGATTTTCAAAAAAATTGTCTTATTTATTTGTGGGCGTGTCAGTGGGCGGATTTTGAAATTTTTTTATTCCGAGCAGTTTTAGGAGTCATAGATCATATATAAAAAATTTCAGCTTTCTAGCTCAAAAGTCGATTTTTTCCAAAATTTAGTTTTTTTGAGTTTATGGGCGTGTCTGTAGGCGGATTTCAAAAATTCGTAAACTTGATTATTTCGGGACCCTAGAGAGTATATGGTTAAAATTTCAGCTCTCTAGGTCCAGTTTAAAGGCCTAATTTTTGCCGACAGACGGACGGACGGACATGGCTAGATCGACATTACTATCGATGCTGATCATAAATATAGTAACTTTTGGGGGTCTACGGGCAATATTAAGGTGTGTTACAAACTATGCGTCAAAATTAATATACCCATAGAATAGGGTATAAAAATCCGTTGGAGCAGGAGATCCAGGGCAGCCGACCGACGCGACTTGAACGAACGAATTTTGTAGATTCACTCTCTTGGATTTCTATACTTGTAGGTAATATCACTGAGTTTAGGTTTGAAATTAAGCACGATTGAAACTCTTAAAAACTTAAACAATGAAACTTGAAAAAAATTGATAATGAAAAATAAAAAAAAAAAACTTTTTCTTCCAAGCATAAATGAGTTAAAATTGTTCATCCCGTAAAGAAAATTTGGCAAAGGGCAAAACAAGAAGTTACAAAACATAGCACCTGTTACGAGTACTCCCTTTTATTTGATTCGATATAAAAAGAAGAGTTTTGCAATGTTTGTTAGCGGTATTAACGTAATTGCCATGCATTATTATTCATCGACTTATAACATGAGATGAGGTATTGTAACCCTTTTTTTGTAACATCGTCTGGCACCGGCACGGATATACTTTTATTCAACAGGAATTGTACCTACTGTATATTGTGGGGAGATGAGTTGAATGATAACAACGAACACGTGGTACAATGAGCGATATTATATGCTAATTTATTCTCTCGTTGACACTTCTATACGTATTTTTGGGGTTATATATCAGTTATATGTGTGTGGTGAAGTCAGATGATGGAGATACATTACATCCCGTTAAGAATTAGAATTGTAGATTCTCGAAATTAAAATTCATGGAATAAAATAATTTTAATTAATATTACATCATTACTTATAATTAACAGTTTGTTGCGACAATTTAATTAATAAGTGTGATCGTGCAACGTCGTAAGGCATTCGCAACCTTCGTAAACGTCTGACATGGGCATCTCTCCTTTTCTTCTCACCCTAATTGCCTTAAAGCCCGCGCTGTGTAGCTATTACATTATAAGGGTCCCAAAAAATTCCTTTAGTGCGTGCATTATATCAAAAAAAAAAAAACTTTGCAAAAAATAAAATTTATATATCCTTCGACAGTTCATTTACTACTACTTCGTAAACTTTCGATGTTTACAGTGGTTTAAGGTCGTTGCATAAATATTCTTCATAAAAGAATCTAACTGGCATTCGATGGAAAGTAGAAAAGATCGTAAGTACGACAATAGGTCTGTTCCCCTTACTTTTTCAAGTAACCTTTAGCTACTCAAAGTTACTAAAAACTGCTTAAACATAAAAAATTTCGTAAGACAGAGGCAACCAGGCACCAAATCACTTCCCCTCTACGGATATCTTTGGGTAGGTGGTAAAAAAGCTGTCAACAGTCCTTAATATATTTCCTTGATATTTCAGTTTGTTATTTTTTCTTTCATATAAATCCGTATGACTCCCTTCCGTTTACTTGAAGGATCAATTAATAACGATACCAAATTATATATTTTTCCTTTATTCATATTAATCTATTAATCTCTATTTTGGCAAATGTTGTTGATTTTTCATTTGATGTTTCTGCTGTCATGCAGTTTGGTTACTACATCTTACTATTAAAGCGTTCCTTCGCTTTTCCATAACTTCTTCCATTTCTGAGTAAATTTATCCCCACTTCTCGAAATTTGAGAATTTACTTGAAGTTACTTGAATAGTTCCCTTGAAACAAATGTAATAAAGGACATACGAACAAATTCATAATACTGATTGATGCAGGCCTAATTTGTGTCAAATTTACTACCCTATCCTAATGTTCAATTCAATTCAATTCAATTCAATTATTTATTTGGCAAAGTACAAATAAGAACACATTGTCTTTTATAGTACATTATGGCTCAATAGATATACATACAATAAAATTAAATCAATTCACATAATGAGCAGAAAAATAAAAATAAAAATAAAAAATTACATTAAATTAAAACATTAAATTAAAAATTAAAAATGTTTTGAAATATAACTTGTTATATGCCTTAATATTAGTCGTAGACCTTTAAAATTTCATGGGCCTTACTAATAAGCAAACGAGTGGGCTCACTTTAATTTTAATTTACCTTCCCACTGTTTAACTAAAATCCTACGAATTGAATACTTTGGTCCTTACTAATTATCACATAAGTTATTGCTAAAACGAAAAGCTGCACACTGGAAACTCACAGTGTGCCAATAAAGAATTAAGTATTAAGGATAATCCCAACTGAGAGGATTAAATTTAATTAACGGAAAGTCCCCTACTATAAACTCAAAAATAGATATTTTTTAAAGACACAGTTGCCTGTTGTACGAAATGACGGTATAGCTATTGTAGTAGTAAAATTTCAATTTTCAACGGAATAGAGATAAAAATATTACATAAAAATGACTTTAATTAGAACGAGGCATCTATTAAATTTATTGCATAGATTAATTATGGGGAGCTAATTTTTTTTATCTCGAATATCTCGTGGCTGTCAACTCGAATTTTAAATATACTTCAGAGTATTAAAAACGCTCTTAACGTTGTTTACTCAGTTTAAAGTCCTGCCCTTACTGGGCAGACTATGGAGTGTCATGATCCCTTAAATCCTGATCATAGCCTCGCCGTTGAGGAAGAAGACGATTCAAATCCAGTTTTATTTGTTTTCTTTTTTTATTCATAAAATGGAAAAGAGAAATGCGTGAGTAAAAAGACCAAATTAGACACCGCCATAATGTTCCTATGATGGCTTATGAGAGTGTAGGTGTATCTACGAATGAATTTGCGTTTACAAACTACGTTACGAAGTTTTAATAAACTTCGATTTTTTAGCTTAGAGCAAATTAGTCTTTCAAAATTTAACTTTGATTTAACATTGGTTTCGTAGTTGAGAGCCAAACGAATTATCAACAGCTGATTGATGCTTTCCTCATTTTTATCGTAACCTTACTCTTTAGATTTTTTCCTATTATAATCTTCAATTTACTACATTAAAATACATTTAAATGTAATAGAAAGAGTAACTGCGCCATATGCCCCATCTACAAGAAAGGCGATCCTAAGTCTTGCAAGAACTATCGAGGCATATCCCTGCTAAATTTCGCATATAAGATCCTATCCAACGTACTGTGTGAACGTCTGAAGCCGTTATTCAACACACTAATCGTCACTTGCAAGTATGGCTACCAGCCCGGCAGATCGACAATAGACCAAATCTTTGCACTAAGCAAGTCCTGTAAAAGAAAAAATGAATTTCAAGTCGAGACCCACCATCGTTTCATCGATTTTAAAGCTGCATTTGAAAGCATTTATCACCCGGAGAAACTTTGAGGTAGTAAGGTAGTTCACCTACCTTGGAGTAAACATCAACTCCACAAATGACACCTTAGTGGAGATCCGACGAAGAATTACTTCGTCTACATTGGCTCCGCAATATTCAGAGAATGGACAATAATGCTCCACCGAAGCGGACCTTCGAATACCAGCCCCCAGGTTCGAGACGACAAGGGAGACCGTCTCTGTTTTAAAGACCAAGCCATCGCGGATGCTAGAGCGCTTGGGCTGGACAAATGGAAGTAGGGCGCCCGGGATCGCGGAGTATGGAAAGCTGCAGTGTTAAGTAAGCTAAGTAGAAAGAATAACTCGTAGATCTTGTGTCTTAGAAACGATTTGGGGTTGTTTAAATTTATGTGGAAAGAGTGCTTGATCAATTTGATATGGGTGTAGACTAAGTTAAATACGCATTGCAGATGGAAAGAAGTTCAAAAGTTTGGTAGTTTTTTTTTGAGACAGTTGTGGGATATACTTGCGGCCATTGACTTATAGATACATACTTGTTTAATAAAAAATGAATAATTGCGAGTAAATTACAGGTTGAAACCTAAACTCAAATATATTTTTGGCCTACCGGCTTACGTCTTCTTAGTCGTCTTCTTGCATAGGTTTCTTGTTCGGGTAAGTTTAGTATTTGACGATCTGTGTGGTTACAAAGCGCGATTTAATGTTGTCCGCTTATTTTTTGTTATCTCTTCTGTTGCGGTCAGAATGTTGAGATCACGTTATACGTCTTCATTGGTTATATACCATGGTGCATTTCCTATGCGCCTGCATCTATTTGCTGAAGTTCGGAGCACTCGTCATTGTATTGAACGTAGAAGTGTCTATTATTCAGGAATAGTTTTTAAGCATATTAGACGATATTTTGTCCCTTATAAAAGCACAGGCCATGTCTACCTGATATACCTTATAACATATTCTGATGGGTACTGAATTTAATTGTTTGAATGTATTTTGTCATCAGCTCGTACCAATAAACCCGTTTGCACCTTATTTCTAATAAATGCAGAAAGGAAAATCAAAAGGGAAAAGTCAAAAAAAAAAAATAGAGTAAAAGAACACAACACAATAGTGTCATTCACGTGCCTCTCTCAGCGTACTTCATGTGCTGGTACATAGAGTTGTTTTTTGGCAAAACGGGAAGATCGCCTGACAGGTGATAGGTTACCCAAGCGCTTGATGAAGTAACGTATGGTAATTGTATTTGCATAAATTTAGGGTGAGCACAGATTTGACAGCACCAGTACGCGACAATTTAAATCTTTGGGTAATCCGCTCTTGCGGTCGTTTGAGCCAATGATTGTTAAAGTGCGTTTTAATTGAGTCGACCGGCACGGGATTGATTTAATTATAAAGCCTTAGTAAAAGCCTTTTCGCAGTCACCCCCGCCAAATAAAAGTCAAAGTGCATTGAAATTGAATTAACTGGCTCCTAATCGGTGTACTCAAAAAGCTTGGTAAATCTTATAGCGGTCACCCACGCCAAATAAAAGCCTCCGTGCGGTTAAATTAATTCTAAAATACCGGTCCCTAGAGTGAGATTAAATGAGGATCCAAGATATCCTTATTTTAGCTGCGTCTATAAATCGCCATGCCGAGCTATGAGGTGCATTTCCCTTCGCCATGCATACGGGACATACGTTCTCGTGTACCACCTTCGATTTGGATCCCATTAAGATCCGCTACTTTTTTTTGCCACCTTCTCACCCAGCCCAATTTATTCAGTCAAACAAACAAACCATTAAAAAGCGTTAATTTGTAGTTCTATAAAGTGAAGCCTAAATTTATTAGTTAATTAATTAAATGTTTTTGTTTTGGTGCATTGAGGGTGGGTATATCGCGAATTTAGTGGGGGAGTGTCAATGAAGGGAGTATCTACATGATATCAGCAGGCCTGCCGAAGGAGATGGAAAGAGGTACGTACAGTTTGATTTGTTCCTAAACTCATACATATGAGGAGTCGATATAGTAGTGCACCAAGAATAACGCTTTTTTTATATGTATAAAGGATGTTCAAATTTGACGTATCATTTTAAATTGGCTGCCACTTTTTTTACAGCTATTTGATAACACCGAAGTTTTTTTCAGGTATGAAATACATACATTCCCGTTAGCTAAAATGGATCGGTACACTATTGAGCAACGTGTTTTTATTATTAAAACTTATTTTAAATATGCTTTAAGTTTTGCAGAAGTTGGATGAAAATTTTGTTCAAAATACGGTAGAGAAAATGCCCCGTCAAACCGTGCTATTAAACTTATAGTTCATAAATTTGAAAAAAACTGGTTCGGTTCAAGAACAGAGCAGTAAAGCCTATCATCGTAGTGGTCGTTCGATTGGAAATATTGCAGCTGTTAGCAGAGGTGTTGCTGAAGAGCCAAGGACGTCAATTCGTCGTCGTTCACAGCAATTAAACCTCAAACCAACAATGTTTAACATTTTGCACAAAAGATGGAGCTCGATATCAAGTGATGGTTAAAAACTTTTTGTGGAGCCAATTGGAATACATTGATGTGCAGAATATGTGGTTTCAACCGGATGGAGCAACATGCCACACAGCAACGAAGAGAAGTTATACAATCGCATATTTTCCCGAAGAACATACGTGAATTGGCCACCAAGATCATGCGATTTAACACCACTGTATTTTGTCTTGTGGGGTTTCTTGAAGAGTAAAGTTTATGCCGATAATCCTCAAACTGTTCAACAACTCAAAGACAAAATCAAATATCACTTATTGAACCATAATTATGCGAAAAAGTGATTCAAAATTTTGATAAAAGGTTGACAGTCAGCCGAGCTAGCAAAGGAGGTCACTTGGACGATTCTTTTTCATTATTAATCGGAACCAATGCACATTAATTTTTACTAAAAAATAATACAGTTTTCGCACAATTTATGTCTTTCATTCAAAATTTGAAATGATACCTTAAATTTGAACATCCTTTCTATGTCATTGTATCCTTCGTAATTATACCCTATTCTAAGGGTATATTAATTTTGACGCATAGTTTGTAACATACCTTAATATTGCCCGTAGACCCCTAAAAGTTACTATATTTATGATCAGCATCGATAGTAATGTCGATCTAGCCATGTCCGTCCGTCCGTCCGTCTGCAAAAATAAGGCCTTTAAACTGGTCCTAGAGAGCTGAAACTTTAACCATATACTCTCTAGGGTCCCGAAATAATCAAGTTTACGAATTTTTGAAATCTACCCACAAGCCCACAAACTCAAAAAAAAAACAAAATTTTGGAAACAAATCGACTTTTGAGCTAGAAAGCTTTTATATGTATGATCTATGACTGCTAAATCTGATCGGGAGATATTTTTTTCAAAATCCGCCCACTGACACGCCCACAAATAAATAAAACAATTTTAATGTAAAACCAAAACTTGAGCTAGGGAGCTCATGTGTAAATATTTTCAAAATCCGCCTACTGACACGCCCACAATTTAAAAAAAACTTTTTTTGAAAATCCAAAGTTTGAGCTAGGGAGCTGAAATTTATAATATATACTCTCAATTTTTTTTAAATCCGCCCACTGACACGCCCACAATTAAATAAAACAATTTTATTGAAACACCCAAGTTTGAGCTAGGGAGCGTTTTTTTCGATAAAATCCTTTAAATGTTATATATCAAAATATGTAGAGCGTTCTTAACAATTCAACCATACTTAGACTTTTGTCACGCCCACTTATGAGGGATAAGAATAAGAATAGGGTATCCAACAGTTCGCCCAAGCGGACTGTAGCCCGTCCCTATGTTTTTTACTTGCTTTAGTCAACTTAAATAAAATTTCATTCATTTCCCTTATTCCTCATTCCTATATTCGATGACATAATTAACATAACTTAAAGAACATAATGAAATTAATTTAGAAAGAGCCGGAACTTATATGTGCTAATACTTTTTTTTTCATTGCGTTTAATAAACTACGTTATTTAAAGATGGGTATACTATGTGTTATACTATGATCCCATTGACCATTGTTGTATAAAGATTTTGTCGTGTTTTGTTTGGGCTTTTGAAGGAAAAAGTATGTGTTCCGAACAACATCTGGTAGGGAGGGTAAAGTGAGAGAAGTTTCAGCTGGTCTCTCAAGGGTTGGTAGCGATTGGTTTGAGGTTGAGATATGGGTACAGTAAAGTGGGTCACATCTTCCACTTTAACCCATCACCCATTTTATTTGTCAACGGCAGCAAGGTCTTGGTCGATGATGCTGAAGTATAGCAAGGCGTGCTACATGCAGCCTGTTTAAAAACCCGCTTCTACCTGCTCAGCGTAGTGCCGTAACATTGGCCTTTATGAAGTGAACTTCGTAGGATCTCTGCCTTATTAAACTAGATATGAAAAACGCTATATTTATAAATGGCACGATTAATATATAAATTTTCCACAACTGAAGCTTTCAGTTTATGTAATGGCATAATCGAAAAAAATGTGCTGATTTAAAAAACGTAAAAAAAACTAGTACTTAGTGCTAACATATTTACTGGAAAAAATAGACATACGGTAATACTGATCTGATCATTAATCTACAACAATTTCCAGGGAATAACCTTATTAGAAACTGACTGCTATCTTGATGAGCCTTGGTCTTGAAAGTTCAAATATCACTTTGGGATATTAGTAATGATTTGAAAATATGACCTTATTTCGCTTTGCAAAAGTTCGGCATTATTTCACTTTGTATTGGTGCTATTTTCAACAATTCGCCTTTGCACCTACTCCAAATCAAACAGGCCAATCGTTAAAATTTGGCCTTATTTCATTTTCACAAAGCAAAATAAGGCCATATTTTAAATATGCTTACCAAGCTAGATATCTGGGAACGACTAGTCAAAGACAGCGGACGGTACGGAGCCGGGCATCTTCTCAGATGACCCTTATCAAAATGTCCCACTAGAGCTTACTTAGAAATGCAGTGTATTTCAGGCGGAAGTCTATATGAGACCGATAGATGGCAGAACTATCGTGATCTACGTAGACTGCCAGATAGCAATTAAAGCCTTAGAAACACCAACTACAAGAACTAAGTTTGTAAAACAATGTCACGAATCTCTAAATGAGATCGCGAACAGATGTAACATTTTACTTTGTTAGGTCCCCGGCACAGTGAGATTCCAAGCAACTGCAAGGCGAACGAGTTAGCCAGAAAAGGAACAGCACAAGACTGCTTTGACAACACAGAGGCACCGGCAGTACCCACTCAATCGTTAAAGTTCAATCTATCAGATAATGCACTGGTAGAAGCGAACAATAGATGGATAAGCATCAGTAAGTGTTCGTCCTCCAATGTGGACAAAGTACGATGAAAAAAAAAACATCAAATCTCCTATTCAAAAGCAGGAAACATATTAGCTCGGTAGTTAAAGCTATCACTGACCATTTTCTTCTAGGCAGACACGCCACCAAAATGGGAGTACCCTCCAATGACTTTTGCAGGAGCTGCAGAGACGTGGAGGAAGAGAAAACCATTACACACCTCCTGTGTAACTGCCCTGCACTAGCCAATACAAGAAAACAAATTTTTGGCAACTATTTATTTGAAGATGTAAGGGATCTTAGCGAGACCAATGTTTGATGCATAAGCAAATTTATCACAAAATCGAAATGCTTAAACTGTCCCCTTTTCGTGAACCAGTGTGGCTTGAGGTTCATACTGCAACACTCATCCCAAGCCACACTTCATCTACGATGCCTAACATTCCGAGGTTCGTAAGCCTCAGCCACTACCCCACATGAACCGAAACTCGACTGTGCAGACTTCCGATCCCGAATCCGATCAAATAACGTTTTTCAGTTCGACTGAGGCGGGGACCCGACTCGGTATCACCTGCAAGAGAATAGGGAGTGGTTTCGTGGTTCCACCGAACAGTCACCTCAAAACACTTTCCTTTCCGTGTATTAGGAAGCAAACGGGGTTCGTTTTGAAGCAGTCACCCCAGGAAGGTTTCCCTCCGCTGCGCAGTCGATTGGGATCAGTCTGGGGTTTGAACTGATAACAGTCAAACCACTCGGATGCTAACACATGTATTATGGAGTCGGACTGAGCTTGACTGCACTAGTCACTCCTTGTAATAAGCAGCAATAGTAGCCACATAACTGTCCCTCACCGGGGATTTTAAGCAACAGGCAGGGATTCAACTGAGATCAGTCATCCCAACCTGTACTCCTGCCAAAGAAAGAGGTCTGCTTAAGGTTAGACTGCATCAGTCCCTTAAATCAGCACTTCACTCTTCAGACTAAATAAGATACAGGGGCTTGGACTGAAGCAGTCACTCTCGGTATATTATTGGCCCACAACTGAGGTTCGACTATAACAGCCACTTCACTCGGCTCCTCTCCAGGTATATTGGAATTATGTGTGCACTGCTTCTACTCTATATAACGTAACGTCTAATTGAGCTTGAGCTTCGTACCCAGGCAGCCGTCTTGCCTAACCTAACATAGCCCACGTCGATCGATTCGCCCTGTCCCTATCACCAAATTTGAGACCCTTAAATCTGACCTAGAAATAAGAAATTGGAATCATCAGCTCTCGAGTGGTCGACTGATACAACTACTTCCAGTCTTTCCATAGATTTAATAGACAGTTTATCTCTACTGTGGTTTCTACTATGGCGGCTGTGGCAAGCCTTGAAACAGCGCTGTAGTTCCAGCCCGCACAAGTTGTTGTCAGAAATTTAATATAATTTGACGTAAGCCTAACCGGACGTCTGTTATCAAACCGAAAATCACTTGAAGTGCACTTGCGGTTATTAAGCCTTGTATTCAACAATTCTGTTCTTCAAATGATAAATTATTCTTTCTTTCAGCCTTTTTGCAAAAAACAAATAACCTTCTCTAGATCGTATATGTTAAACGAACAAAGTTCGTGAAACGTTTTCTATACAAATTACTTCATGAATACTTTACTATCCACATGCACTGCACATCCATTTCAAAAAGCCTAAATAATCTCTTGCCCAACTCCTGAGAACATTTACTTTCTAGCAATCCATAAAACCGCTCTCAACTTCAATTTGTCATCGCTGGTCTCTGGATGTTTTCCGCAGAATTACATACGTCTGCTTCACATTCACTTAAGTGTGACCCAATTTGAACTCAAAACCGGTTAAGCTAAGAAAAAATAAGAATAGAAAATGCAGCAAAAAAAGGATACGTGTAAGAATACCACAGCCAACTACCACCTCTGCGTCAGCTTTTGACTCAAAGACTCTGTTTCAATTCGGCTTCTTTCATATATCATCGGAATCCCATGTCTGCTTCATCTTTACGAAACCTTTCTTCACTTTAATTTTAAATTGCAAATTTCCATTTGTGAATTATACATACATACATAATGGATGTGAACGTCCCCTTGGCGAAGAGATGAAGCAAAGCCCACCAAGCATATCCCGACAACCAGCAGAGAAGACGACTACGAGGATGATCTTCTGCTTGGAAAGTAATCTCCTCTATTTCGTCATCCAGTCATCCTTCATCCACTAGTTATACAGAAGAGGGAACCTTGTGTCAGAAACACTCTTTCCGCGCGGGATGAATGAATGCATTTCCGGTGAGGATGACATGTTCCTTTTTTTTGTGCGCCTAAGAAAGGAGGCACATTGAGACAATGAATCCTGCACCAGACGAAGGGATATTTATTAAAAGACTTCCATACAGAGAACTTGCTCGCGAGATATGAGCTTCGTACAAAAGGATAATAATTCATTTCGTGTGCTTTTTTCGTGCGTTGTCTCCTTCTATTTCTTTTGGTAGTTTTACTGTTCTTTTAATCCTTTTTAGTTATGTAAGTCAGTATGACACAATGCGAACATGAATAGAATATAAAAAAAAAGTTTTTCCTGGTTTTGTATAAATTTTCTTTCTTTTTCTACATTTTTATGACTATTTGTCGTCTTGTTTCATTTTTGTTTTTCCTGGATACATGGTTGGTGTAATGCACTCTGCGGACTTGCTAAATAGCATTCCCGTGAGCAGAAGCTATAACAAGGATGTGTATTTTGTTGTGTATCGTTGCCGTTGGTGTGGGATGTATCCAATGGTTTTGTTCTGCCCGACATGGTAAGCAGGGCAGTGCAGCGAATAAAAATGTCCTGGATGAGGGAGTATGTTGAAAGAGAATAGTTTCCTGTTCATGGCAGCGGGAGGAGCTGTGCGTTTGTTTCTCTTTTTCTATTTTTCCCATATTCCCGGCGATGTGGCTTAACTTCTGGCAATTTAAGTTTCAGTTAAAAATGGCACAACTACCCTGGATGCACATTGTGCTTAGTGCAACTCAGTGGTGCACTGCATATAGCGTGTTCAGCGGCATGTTTAGAAGGAAGGTGTGTCTGGCATGTGGTGGGAGTCAGTTTGGACCTAGATACAGCACTTAAATTGAATGCGTATTTGAAAACTATGTAATGGGTAATGTCGTCAAAATACAAACCAAGCCATTTTAGCACAAATATGTATTTCGGGTAACACATCCTTTCGGGTAGGGTTATTGGCTTATTTAACTCAACAAATGAGCGAGCAATGTTAAGGACTAGCACAATACTATCCCGTGCAGGGACGGGTTAGGAATATCACTGCAGCGCTCCCAAAAAGCAGCGTTTATCGCAAAAGGGGAATAAGTGGAGAAATCACATCTAGGAAATCAACATCGATCTGAGCATAGCGATACATTTAAAAACTTAAAGCTGTCCCGCAAGTGTGCTTGCAAATCCGTGGGTTGGAACGACAGGGTACTGTTTCAATTACAGAAAAAGAAATCTCTTTAGCGCACGCTAATTATAAAAAAAAAAATCACCGGTGCTATAAAAGATGTTTGAACAATAAATAAGTAATGCGAGCATGCACGTATCGAAATCGTAAAAAAGAAGCGGACCGATAATCACACAAATACAACAACACCAGCATTTGATTGGCCTGAGTGATGAAGTGATCCAAAACCAGGCAACCTGGCGATGTTCATTGAGGTCGAAACGGCGATCTCCAAAGGCGGATCAGTGGGAATGCAGCAAAGTGGGAGTGCCAGGCCTGCATCTTTTTCCCGATTGTATAGTAACATTGACATTGACAGGACAAAAATTTCCGTTTTTCGGGCTTCGGGACCTTTTTTTGTATTATGAGTAAAAGGGCCTCTTGGTAAAATAACTTTTAACACAAGAATACTACGCGGTTTCTAAGAACATTTTGGTTTGTTTTTCTTTTTTTTTCCCTGCTATATCCAAAGTTGTTGATATAATTGTGTCTACTAGAATCAAAAACAATGTATTTCAATTTTTCTAGTTTTGAGATATTAAAAAAAAAAACGTTTTTAAAGACTTGGCCTTAAAGGTTCTATAACTGAATTAGTTTTTATGTTTCTGCTTTGATCTTCAATCCTTGAAGCATATCGTTTTTTCTTGGCAGTCAAAACGTATTCGAACTATTTAACAATGCATTTTGGAATAGTGCTGTTTTGAAAGTCAGGATCTGGAATAGATGCATTTTTGAAAATTTCTCTTCGGAATAGATTGTTTTTGAAAATAAAACAGACATTATTTAGTTTTATTTTTTTATTTAGTCTATATTTTAAATAAATAAACAAACTAAATTAAATAATAAATTAACAAACACATACAAAATTAAAGAAATTCATATATTTTTGAAATAACAATATTGTAAAAAAATTAACATATCTATAAAACAGCTGTTTATATTAGTTTGGAAAAAAATTAAGAATAAGTGAGAATAGTATGAACAAGAGGCTTAATTTAAATTAAATTAAATCCTAATGGATAAATCTGGTTCATGGGACTCACAAATAGGGTCGCCGTCGATATTGTCTTGTTCCTCATGTGTATCATTACCATCTAAAATATCCTTGTAAAACTTAAGCCAATGCAAGCATTTCCAATTACTTCCAAAATGTTTTTTTAGTAAACGTCATTCAGCTTTGCATCCTTAAGCTTTACTCCTGCTGGCAGTCGTTTTGGAGACATGGAAGAAAAGTGTTTGCCTTTCCTTGTGTTTGGTTTTGCTTCCCCAATATCCAAAGGGCCCTGTCAACGGATCAAGAAAAAGGCATGGCATTGTTAATTAAATCAGATGGTTCAATCACACGCGACCGGGAAGAAACGCTGAAAACTTTGCTTCAGGCTCACTTCCCAGGTTCTCACACGATGGTCATTACAGACGACCATACAGCGGAGGTCTCAATTCCAAGAAACCTCAGCAGAATTCATAGTTTATCCGGAACACTTTTTACTCCGGATAAGGTTAAATGGGCAATTAACTCATTTAAACCATTCAAGGCATCAGGTACAGACGGTATTTTTCCAGCCCTCATTCAAAATGGAATAGAATTTTTACTACCATCCATGATTGCCTTATTTAGGTTCAGCTTCAACTGGGGGTATATACCAGTTACCTGGAGGGAGGTAAACGTAGTATTTATACCTAAACCGGGAAACAAGCCGAGAGAATTACCTAAATCATATCGTCCGATAAGCCTGACATCGTTTTTTCTGAAAACAATGGAAAGGATTATTGACATTCACATTAGAGAATGCATATCAAACATAGGGACGGGCTACAGTCCGCTTGGGCGAACTGTTGGATACCCTATTCTTATTCCTATCCCTCATAAGTGGGCGTGACAAAAGTCTAAGTATGGTTGAATTGTTAAGAACGCTCTACATATTTTGTTATATAACATTTAAAGGATTTTATCAAAAAAAAAAACGCTCCCTAGCTCAAACTTGGGTGTTTCAATAAAATTGTTTTATTTAATTGTGGGCGTGTCAGTAGGCGGATTTAAAAAAAATTACCACATGACAATAAAGGGCCCCTAGAGAGTATATATTATAAATTTCAGCTCCCTAGCTCAAACTTTGAATTTTCAAAAAAAAAAAAATTAATTGTGGGCGTGTCAGTGGGCGGATTTTGAAAATATTTACACATGAGCATAAAGGGCCCATAGAGAGTATATACTATAAATTTCAGCTCCCTAGCTGAAACTTTGGATTTTCAAAAATTAATATACCCTTAGAATAGGGTATAACAAAATTATTTTATTTATTTGTGGGCGTGTCAGTGGGCGGATTTTGAAAATTTTTTATCCCGAGCAGTTTTAGGAGTCATAGATCATATATAAAAAATTTCAGCTTTCTAGCTCAAAATTCGATTTTTTCCAAAATTTGGTTTTTTTGAGTTTGTGGGCGTGTCTGTGGGCGGATTTCAAAAATTCGTAAACTTGATTATTTCGGGACCCTAGAGAGTATATGGTTAAAATTTCAGCTCTCTAGGTCCAGTTTAAAGGCCTAATTTTTGGCTACAGACGGACGGACGGACGGACGGACGGACATGGCTAGATCGACATTACTATCGATGCTGATCATAAATATAGTAACTTTTAGGGGTCTACGGGCAATATTAAGGTATGTTACAAACTATGCGTCAAAATTAATATACCCTTAGAATAGGGTATAAAAAGCATGCCTCTGCACCCTCACCAATATGCGTACCAAAAGGGCAAATCCACGGAAGGCGCTCTGTTAAGACTAACTACAGAGATAAAAAACGCCTACCGTTGCAAAGAGATCGCACTTTGTGCCTTTCTGGACATAGAGGGTGCTTTCGACAACACTGGATATGAATCCATATCAAATGCTTTGTACCATAGAAATATAGATAAACCAACTATTAAATGGATCAAAGCGATGCTGGAAAGTCGCAAAATAACTTCCTCATCAGGAACGACCTCAGTATCAGTAACAGCCGTAAGGGGCTGCCCACAAGGGGGAGTACTCTGACCGCTTCTGTGGTCATTGGTCATCGATGACCTGCTACACAAGATGAGCAGTTTGGGCTACACCACAATTGGGTACGCCGATGATATTGTCATCATAGTTAGGGGCAAAGACTCAATAGGAGTCACATCAAAAATGAAAAATGCTCTAAAGACAGCCATAGACTGGTGCATTAAGGAAAATCTTTCCATAAATCCCAGTAAAGCCGTCATCGTTCCTTTCACTAAAAGGAGGAAATTATACCTAGGCCTAATCACAATAAACGACACGGTCGTAGAGTATTCCGACGAAGTCAAGTATCTTGGAGTAATCCTGGACAAGAGACTTAACTGGAACTCTCACATAAACAACAAAATCAGTAAAGCTAATAGAGCTTTATGGGCCTGTCGTCGCACATATGGTAGAACCTGGGGAATCTCTCCAAAGATCGTCCACTGGATCTACACAGCGATGATAAGACCCATTATAACATACGCCTCCATAGTATGGTGGACAAAATCCACACAAAAGGTCGCAATAGAGAAGCTCCAAAAGGTACAACGGCTTGCGTGCCTTGGTATCTCCGGAGCCATGCGTACCTGTCCAACAGCTGCCATAGAGGCAATAACAGGAATTATACCCCTCCACATATACGTCCAAAAAGTGGTGATCCGCAGTGCAATAAGTCTAATACAGCTAAACGAGATAAGTCTTAATGATAATCTGGAACTTAAGACCCTTCTCGATGAACTGCCAGAACTTAACATGAACTGCGCGGTCACAGACCGCATTCAAAAAACACTATGCTTCAACAAACGGTTCTCCACGGAGATACCCAAAAGAGAAGCATGGGTTAGCAATAACCCACCAAACAGCCATAACGGCATAATGTGGTATACGGATGGTTCTAAAATGGAAACGGGGGTAGGAGCGGGAATATACGGACCACACAAACGCTTTACGATACCCATGGGAAAAAGTCCCAGCGTATTTCAAGCGGAGCTCCACGCCATTCAAGAATGCGCCAGCCACATTATCTTATCTGGCATAAAAGGTGCAACCATCCATATTTTCACGGACAGTCAAGCAGCTATAAACGCCCTTAGCTCGTATACCATTGACTCCAAATCAGTCATGTACTGCTTCAATACCCTACAAATACTCGGAGCAAGAAACAAGACCAAATTATGGTGGGTTCCGGGTCATGTCGGGGTAGAAGGTAACGAAAAGGCCGACGAACTGGCCAGAAAAGGTTCAGAAACACCTTTCATAGGTCCCGAACCTTTCTGCTGCACTCCTAGATCAGCAGCAACGGCAGCAATTAAAAGCTGGGAACATAGAAAATGTATCTATCATTGGGATAACATCCCAGGTCTAAGACAGGCCAAACGAGCCATTCGGCCCTTCAATCATAATGCCAGCAAATGTCTAAACCTAAGCAGGCATGATATCAAAAACCTAGTAGGTTACCTTACTGGTCACCACGGTTTAAGATATCATCTACACAAAATGAGAATAGCAGATTCTCCTGAGTGCCGACTCTGTCTTGAAGAGGACGAGTCAGCTGAACACATTTTATGTGAATGCCCAGCCCTTAATGGAATTAGAAAGAAGATCTTTTTCAGGGAACAATTGAGCCCCGAGGACATAAAGAATTCTTCTACTGGTAAAATTGTCCGCTTTACACGGAAAGTGGAAATTTTACTAGTTTAAAATTTTTCTGGCCCATACGGTACAAAAGATCTTTTAGGTCGAAGTTCCCCCCTTTTATAAATCGCCTTGGCGAGCCAGAATTTAAAAAAAAAAAAAAAATAATAATATCCGAGTTGTAAAGGTTCACCCAGAAGGCCAATTACGTTCAATTTACCCCTTTTTTAAATGAACCTTTTTGATGCGTTTAATTTAAAATGCCATGAGATGAGTGAGAAGTACCTATAACGAGGCCAAAAAGATGCAATTATTTGCCGACAATAGTACGCAGCTTGATCAGAAACTTTAGGTAGTGTCATATTTCTGACAAACGAAAGACATTGTCAACATATCATCACTTTCCTCCTTTAATAGGTCAAAAAATGCTTTTGCCAGTAACTTTTGGATCCAATGTTTCGTCATCAACAGAACTTTGTTTTCATCATCTCGTTCAATTTCTAAAAGTTCCTTTAGCTGAAGACATGTCGAACAAATATCTGATAAAGGGGCTTTAATTGCAAGATTAAACCGTTTTGTATAAATAACTCAATTTAACTTGGTTGAGTTGATGAATCTGATTAAAGCCTTCAAAAAATTTAGTGATGGAAAGATCTCCAGGTAGGTACTGTCGTTTTGCAGCTCTACTCTCTTCAAGTTTCGGTCAGTACGTTCAGGCTTTTTAATGTTGCAGTAACTTAAAATAAATGCATATTGGGCACGTTTTGATGGTATTGTATAGATGCCATTTGGAAAATATAATGCATCGGCTGTTTTCAATACTCTGTATTTATATGAACCACCTCTGTCTATAGTTGCATGTAGGCATTATTGGCGATTGTGTTCTTTTGTACCTAGTTAAGTTTCCTATTAAAATATTAACAATTCTTTCGCGTGGATATGCAGCAAGAACAGGTGATTCGATTGATTCCATTTAATAAATATTCAATTTGTGTGTATGTAATTTAATTAATATTAAATAAGATCGAAATAAAATTTTTAAATTCTTGCATAATATTTTGACAGTAATTGATTTTCGCGCCAAATTTGGAATACATTCGTTTTGATTCAATCCAACAAAAATATTTGAATTTACTTTGGAATAGAGCTACTTTGATTCAAAAAGGTCTGAGGAATACGTTGGTTTTGATTCAAATCGGTCTAAGGAATACGTTAGTTTTGATTCAAACCCCAATATTCAAATCAAAATATCTCTGGAATTAGTACACTTTTGAAAGTTTTTAAAAAATGTGCTAAACTGCATCGCTAAGTAATTTTTTTCGAAAAGTGGAATACGTTGTTTTTGATTCTAGTAGACACAATTGTTTATTGCTTATATAGGGTGATTTTTTTAAGGTTAGGATTTACTTACTAACGAGCAACGCTTGAATTTTCAGTGAATGGGCCATAGAAAAGTTGGCAGAAAATCCGCTTTTTTATCGACAAATTTTGTTCAGCGATGAGGCTCATTTCTGGTTGAATGGCTACGTAAATAAGCACAATTGCCGCATTTGGAGTGAAGAGCAACCAGAAGCCGTTCAAGAACTGCCCATGCATCCCAAAAAATGCACTGTTTGGTGTGGTTTGTACGCTGGTGGAATCATTGGACCGTATTTTTTCAAAGATGCTGTTGGACGCAACGTTACGGTGAATGGCGATCGCTATCGTTCAATGCTAACAAACTTTTTGTTGCCAAAAATGGAAGAACTGAACTTGGTTGACATGTGGTTTCAACAAGATGGCGCTACATGCCACACAGCTCGCGATTCTATGGCCATTTTGAGGGAAAACTTCGGAGAACAATTCATCTCAAGGAATGGACCGGTAAGTTGGCCACCAAGATCATGCGATTTGACGCCTTTAGACTATTTTTTGTGGGGCTACGTCAAGTCTAAAGTCTACACAAATAAGCCAGCAACTATTCCAGCTTTGGAAGACAACATTTCCGAAGAAATTCGGGCTATTCCGGCCGAAATGCTCGAAAAAGTTACCCAAAATTGGACTTTCCGAATGGACCACCTAAGACGCAGCCGCGGTCAACATTTAAATGAAATTATCTTCAAAAAGTAAATGTCATGGACCAATCTAACGTTTCAAATAAAGAATCGATGAGATTTTGCAAATTTTATGCGTTTTTTTTTTAAAAAAAGTTCTCAAGCTCTTAAAAAATCACCCTTTATTTAAAGCAAAAAATGAAATTGAACTGAAAATGGCAAACACCATACCCGTATTAGTTTAGATTAGATTATTTAAAGAGGTGCGACTTAGTACACTTATGACAACGGCCATAGGTTTAGTTCAAAGCTACCACGGCCATCGTTTTAGTGCAAAGCTTGCGCATGAGGTCGGATTTCTTGATAAATTCGGCTAGGTTTTTTGGTGAGCTGACAGTTATGTCTACTGTTTTAAGGTAGGGTTTACCTAGGATGCGAAGACGTATTTCTGTTAGGCAGTCACAGTGCCAAAACATATCATCTGAATTTTTTTTTAAATCCTAGAGCACTCAAACTCGTTAACGGTCCATTGTACTACCAGGCAGAAATCCTCTTTTTGCTATAGAAATTGGAGAAGGTAAGATATCATTAGTTTCTCTCTATTAATATGTGGCGTATGTTGTTGTTCCACATGGGGATTGTACCTGCACCGCACGGGTCACAAGCCAACACACTAACCTCTACACCTTCACCACTATTGAATGATTTGCCTTACCGGTAGATATTTTCGATGGACGTTTTCCTGTGTTTTGACCTAGACTTTAGTTTTTAGACGCTTTAAGCGATTTTTCCTCATCTAGGTTTTTTGTTGGATTGGGGTTTTGGTTTTTTATTCGCTGGGTCCTTTGGAGAGTTGTCAATGGACCTGGATTTTCGAGGCGCTGGGGTTTCAGCTAGGGCTGCCCTCTCAGCAAGAACCTTGGCGTATCGTATACGCTACCTTTTCTACGCCTCGTCTGGATAAATGCCATCTTTAACCATTGCGGCAATTCTTCGTCTTTTGTGCCGCAGTGTAAGTATTCATGCTTGGGTGGTCTTTATTTTTTCTTTTTCCTCATCTGTTTACAGGAGTGGCAACAATGAGAGGGCGCGTGGTATCTCATGGGGAAATTAGGTTAAAGATGCATTTTTTTGTGAACCCTACATCATTCAGTCCTCGGGACGTATTCCATACCAACGTGACTTGAGTTATGGGCAGCTCTAGGTTGTAGCTCTTCAAACAGCCTGTCTGTCAAGGGTAACCCTTCTGACGAACACAGTCGTCGACAGCATAGCCCGTTGAATCTTTGCCATGTAAGCCTAAGCGCCGGCGCCATCCAAAACTGGATGACACAGAACAGCAATACACACTACACACAAATCACTCGCAGCATGTATTTGCCAAAAGCACTTTTACTTGGTGTAACTGCTCACTGCCAGCACTTGCACGCAAGCTTCAAAATCTGAATTTTAGGAACACTTTCTGCATTTACTGCTGCCCTTATGAACAAAGTCCATCTTCTGAGCAATGCTGGCTGATTGACATTGAATTATACTGCCTTTTTGACAGGGTTCACAGGATCTCTCCTTTGAACGTGGCAGTACCAACTGAGCCAGTCGTGCTCCATGTTCTATAAGATAGGTTCTTTGACGTGAAGGCTTCCTCGGATATTGCAACTTCTTATTCGATCAAGCTGCGTTACTCCAGCCGTCATGCGAAGCATCTTCATATCAGCTATCGCTATTTGTTCTGATACTTTTTGTACGCCGTCCAAAGTTGTGAAAAGTATGTGAGCGGCGGGAGCACAATTCTTTGGCAAAAAAATGCGAAGTAAATAATCATTTTAAGTTCAACTTAAAGGTTTCATTGACCTATTTGTGTAAAAATAAAAATGCTTATATAAAACGAACAGTAGCAAGTGAAGGTGATGCTTCATGGGAAGTAGTCCGAAGATCCTACGGTCACTTGTTAATTGTAACAAAAGAGCAAAGCATACAAAGGATAATTAAACTAAAGGCAAAAGTATAACGATCAGTCTGAGTTTGAACGTTTTTCTTCGAGCCTTAAAATCGTTTCATTTTACCATGACATCTTTGTTGGACAAACCCTTTAATTTATAAATTAATCTAATTTAAAAACATAGATAATTAAGGACTTTAAAAAATATCAAGGGACTTAAAATGCTTCCCAGTGTTCACCGAATTTGATTGAGAAATCCCAGAGCACTCAGACTCGGTAAAGGTCGATGGTATTACCAGGCAGAAATCCTCTTTTTGGTGTAGATTTTGGAGAAATCAAGATGTCATTCGATTCTCTCCATTAATGGGTGGCGAATGTTGTTTTCCACATAGGGATTGAACATGCAGCGCACGGGTCACAAGCCAACACACTAACCTCTTAACCGTCGCCCCCCGTAGCGTGGCAACTTACTCTTGTCCTTACTCCCTCTTTCAATCTGAAGCGTGTATCTTTCAATTCTTATTAATGGCGTAGTTTTAGCTTTTCATCTGTCAAAAATGTTGTACTATCTTTTTTCGAAAGATGGAAAATAGCGGGCTATTCGAAATGACACCTCTGATATCATTAATGCTCAAACAGAGGAGAACTGATGTGCACGAAATCGACTATCAGTGTTTTGCTGTGAAAGTGAGCAAAATTGAACGAAAGCTTTAATCCGAACAAAAGTATAACCGCAAAATGCCTGGTGCTCGCAAGGTTATGTACGACTTATTCAGTCTTAACTTTCATTACGTTGTAAAAGACTGGCAGAAAGCCAGATTAAATAAAACTAAGTACGTACATATATACAAATATTTTCTTGCCTTTCAGTTAAATAATTCAAACTGATCAAATTTTATTTTCCAACTCAGAATTCAATTTGTAATATTTATGCTCTTTTTTGAAATTGAATTTTCATGCTTTTGTCATCGAAGAAAATTTCAAAATGCTTACTCCATGCAGTTTTCAATTACATCTTCTTCATGGTATCTCCTAAGAGTACCAAACGACAAGACTCCTTGAAACCGAAAGTCCCCATCCACTGTCGAGTCGCTCCACCCATCAACAAACGTTCCATCATTGCCATTCTTAGTTTGCATACATTAATGACATCATGATTCTCGGATATAGCCACACAGTGTGCCCTAGTTTACATGACTCACTATACCGAGATACCAAGCATGTCAATGCACTGCTCACATTCCATAGGGAAAGCCTTTGCCCTGTAAACATACGTTACTTCGCTTCACCCTATTTGGGTATTCACTTCGTACTTGACATCTAATTTACATTAAATACTCTGCACACACTCGCTCTCTTACACAATCTGTATGATGATTCAGTGTGCGAATTCTAGGAAATCCCCAGGAAGACATTTTCTCTGATTCTTCCACCTCACATCCCGCCTATTCCAGACCTTGTTTACCGGAAACGTGTTTAATGTAGCATTATATGAGCTGAATAAATATGTTGATGATTTGCCGCTCGAATGAGTGGCATGATGGACGAAACCGGACCAGTGGATCGGGCTGTGTAAGCTCATCATCATCATCAGCAGGGCTCCGCCTCCTCTTCAGTTCCACCTCATAAAACTCCAATATATGAGAAAAAAGATAAGAGACAAATTTCCAATGTGAGATAAAGGAGCACATCTAGTGAATTGGGTCATCACTGCGGTTGGTTTTGATTATGAAATAATTCGTAAAACAAATGACTCCCTTTGGAGGAAACAGGACATGACTGTATGACGAACCCTTTATGTGGTTTTTCGCAGGATCAGACATTTGTATCCCTTTTTCTAAGGGTATTATAATTTGTGTACCCTATTCTTAGGGTATGTGAATTTGACTCGTAGTTTTTAACATGCCTTGATATTGGTTGTAGATCCATTGAAGGTGCTAAATTTGTGATCAGCATCGAAAGATAAGATGAACTATCCATCACCAATTTTGAGGCCCTAAAATTCTATCTTGAAAACTGAAATTAGCAACATATTCTCTTTAGCCCAAATATGTTTGAAAAATACTACTGGGAAAATTTACAAAGCAAATCGTTTGGAGTTGGACGATTTTCGTTTTTTATAGTTTGAACTCTCAAATTGCGTCATACATATTGCGTCATAACGCGCCATTTTTTGTCAATAGTGAAGTGAAGTGCACGTGTTTCTGTAAGCGATGTAGATATTATCAGTTTTTAACGAAAAATAACGGGTAAGGATTCTGATTTGCATCTTGTTCAAAGTTGATAGTGATCACTTTTTTAAATAAAGTGTAAAATGTGAGAAAAAACATATATTTGTTGATCTTTTTGTATGTTTTTACCCTTTGGGACTATATATACCAGTAGTGCTATAAATTGGGTTTATATGTCCCAGCAGAACCTAAGAAAATCTATTTTGCTTGCATGATTTTTTTTTTACGCAGGAAAATATGAACTCCAAACGTGGCTTGAAACCTGCTCAAATTGAAAATGAGCTATCTGCAACTTCAGGAGACCCTCTCGCGATGGTCAGTCACCTTGACGTGCGGAGGCTTACGGTGCAAAGATTCAACGGGCTATGCTGTCTAAGGGCCACCCATGGCAGACAGGCCGATTGATGAGCGCCAACCAAGAACTGACTAGGACTTAACGTCCATCCACCCCTAATCCAGAGTGTCATGCGACCCGTGCTTATTGGATGGTTTGCAGCCAGCAGTATCCGGCTGTATTATATTAGGGTGGCGACGGTGTAGAGGTTAGTGTGTTGGCTTGTGACCCGTGCGGTGCAGGTTCAATCCCCATGGGGAACAACAACATACGCCACCCAATCACATGTCTCTACACGAAAAGGAGGATTTCTGCCTGGTAGTACAATGGACCGTTACCGAGTCTGAGTGCTCTGGGATTTGGATTTCCTTTTTATAAAAAAAGAAAAAAAAAAAAAAAAAAAAAAAATCCGGCTGTATTTCTGAGGAGCCTCTCTGATACCGGGCCACCTCAGAGAGTAACCATGGCCTTACCACGCTAATGCGGGGCTGTGGCGTGGTCGACCGTCTTTCCCGCGCTACTCGTGGGATACGAATAACCAAAACAGACAAAAAAACAAAAACAAACTCAACAGAATGCGGGGACAGACCGCAGACGAAGCCATTGGTCGGATGGAGCAGGACATCCATTACGACCGCCTGGCACAAGATAGACCCGGAACGAGTCGAGAGGGAGGCTCTTAACTGGTGCAGCCCAGCACCAGTCAAAGAACCATCATCGCCTCACGACAAGCCACGGGGGTGCCAAAAGGCCCGGGAAGAAGCCCGGTAGCACCGACAGGTGCTTGCAGTGGGGATAGGAGCCAAATCCTAATCCCCTCCCTGTCCGGGAAAGTAATGGTGGAGGGAACTAGGGCAGCGGGAACGAGCATAGCTCAAGTACCAGCCCCTGTACCCCCCGACAACAACACCGGAAGGTAGAGGAATAAGCCAGCCTTACCTCCACCTGGGAAACCAGGCGCGAGGGACGACCCTCTGCGAAGGGGACTTAGTGGTGCTGGCACTAAATGGTACCTCCGCTACCTCAATAAAGGCTTCGGGCCTGAGGAAGCCAAAGGAGGGCTGAGGAACATCGGGCCAAGCCTGAAAGTACAGAAGTGGCGACGGGAAAAAGGGGGAACAACAACATCACCCCCCCCCCCCACAACAAATAAAGCCAAAAAACAGAAGGTGGATGAAGGCACCGAGAGAGCCACGGGAAAGCCTGCAAAAGCGAGCGCCACCGTGGTCGGTCGAAGCTATGCTATCGATCTCTGGGCAGACAGCCCAGCCAGCATCGAATCTGAACTCGCAGAGCGCGCAGTCCGAGGTAGAGCATACTGCTCCTCCGAAGACTAAAGCACCTTCTTCCGTTGTCCAATCGGCGGAGCAGGCTCCTGAGGAGACCGAGGAGTCTATGTCCGTCTCGGAGAGCACGATCTCTGAGGGGGAAATGGACAACACGGACATCGACCTCTTCCAGGAAATCACCCAGGAGGAGGAAGATTCGTTGCTGAAGGAGGACGGGGCAATTGCCCCGCGCGAGCAATAGCTCGATGAACCCCGCCAACAGAAAAATTAAACTAGCACAGGTGAACATTTACCATGCTATAGCCGCCTCGGCGACTATATCTAGGATGTTTACCTGCCAAAGCCTAGGGCTAGTACTGATCCAGGAGCCATGGATCCTGAAAGGACAAGTCAAAGGATTGGCGAGCAAGGATGCAAAGGTAATATGGGACACTCGGGCCGAGAAACCGAGAGCTTGCATTCTAATAAACAATAAATATAAATTTATTTTACTTTCAGAATACGCGACACGAGATCTGGTGCCAATTCAGGTACATCTGGATGTTGAAGGATGTCACCGCATCATTGTCATCGTATCGGCGTACTGTACAGGGGATGAGCCGGTTGTATCATCCCAAATGCAGCGACTGGTGGAGCATTGCAACAAGCTCCGCATGTCGCTCCTTATAGGGTGTGATGCAAATGCCCACAACATCATATGGGGGAGCACCGACACCAACACCAGGGGCGAGTACCTACTAGAATTTATTATGAGTTCGTCACTTGATATTATAAACGTGGGAAATGCCCCCACTTTTGTAACTAGAGTCAGGGAGGAAGTACTCGACCTCACGCTTGGTAGCCCAAGCGTAAGTAAATTAATTAGTAACTGGAGGGTATCTAGTGAGCCGTCATTGTCTGACCATCGAATAATAGTATTCGACCTGGACAGCACAAGTATCACAAGAAATCCAGTAAGAAACCCAAGGAAAACCAATTGGAAAACTTATAGAACTGCTCTAAAGAGCAAGCTGGGGCGCCTTAGTCTGAGGAAGGCTCCGGGACACCCCCTAGAGCTAGAGAGCGCAGTGGAAGGCATAACAAACGCCATCATCACTGCGTTCGAAGAAAACTGTCCTCTAAGTCGAGAAGGGGACAGGAAACAGACGCCATGGTGGAGCAATAACTTTCCAAAATTAAGATCCGAGGTGCGGAAGCTTTTCAATAAAGCAAAGCGCAGCGGAGAATGGCAAAGCTACCAAATGGCCCTTACTACATATAATAAGGAAATAAGAAAAGATAAAAGAAATAGCTTCAGAAAATTCTGTGAGACAATCACCAGCACTCCTACTGCGGCAAGGCTACACAAAGCTCTTGCGAAGTCAGGAGGGGTGCCGATGTCTCTGAGGAAACCAGATGGCGAGTTCAAGGAAGATGAGGATCAAAGGGCACTATTGCTACTAGAAACTCACTTTCCTGGCAGCTCGCCTAGTACTGAGCCAGGAATCAATACCACTTCAATCAGACCTCGGAGGGAAGACTGGGAAACAACATCAACCATCTGTTCTGAGGGACGGCTGAAATGGGCAATAAATTCCTTTCAGCCTTTCAAATCTGCCGGAGTGGACGGCATTATAACCGCCCTTCTTCAAGAAGGGCAAAGGGTACTAATATCACACCTGCTAAAGATAACAAGGAGCAGTATTGCCTTGGGCCACATACCAATGCAATGGAGAAGAGCAAGGGTTGTGTTTATACCAGAAACGGGGAAAAAAGACCCCACACAGCCAAAATCGTACAGACCCATCAGCCTTACGTCATTTCTTCTGAAGATAACAGAAAAGGCTGAGACAATTATTTTGACAGCATATATACGAGTAACTCTGCCAGACAACACGGCGGTGGCGTAGACGAGTCATTGTCGCTATGGATTATAGGAATGCTAATGAATAGAACGTTGGTTACGGGCGCGGATTGTGGCCGTTATGTGATAGCGGGGGTAAATAGTGACTGGCCGCAAGGCGGCGTTTTGTCTCCAGTGCTGTTCTCACGTCTACGCCCAGGCGTCCGCGAATGATCAATCCTCTCAAATTTGGGGTTGCTCTCTTTACGAGAAGGAGGAAGCTGATAGGGTTGACTCAGACAGAGCTTTTTTTTTGTTGGGGTGTGTGAGACTTTCTGCCAGATCTTAAAAGCGTCACAACCCAACTCTCTAATGAAACAACATATGTGGGAGCCATCCTGGATAGCAAACTTCTTTGGTCCAAGCATGTTAAGCTGCTTCCTGGCAGTGCAAGTTCGTTTTCGGCAAGAAATGGGGCTTATTACCGAAAAGAGTCCTATCTACTGCTATCTTTTTATACCCTATTCTAGGGGTATATTAATTTTGACGCATAGTTTGTAACATACCTTAATATTGCCTGTAGACCCCTAAAAGTTACTATATTTATGATCAGCATCGATAGTAATGTCGATCTAGCCATGTCCGTCCGTCCGTCCGTCCGTCGGCAAAAATTAGGCCTTTAAACTGGACCTAGAGAGCTGAAATTTTAACCATATACTCTCTAGGGTCCCGCAATAATCAAGTTTACGAATTTTTGAAATCCGCCCACAGACACGCCCACAAACTCAAAAAAACAAAATTTTGGAAAAAATCGAATTTTGAGCTAGAGAGCTGAAATTTTTTATATATGATCTATGGCCCATAAAACTGATTGGGACATAAAATTTTCAAAATTCGCCCACTGACACGCCCACAATTAAATAAAACAAATTTTGGGAAAAATTGATTTTTGAGCTAGAAAGCTGAAATTTTTTATATATGATCTTTGGCCCATAAAACTGCTTGGGACATAAAATTTTCAAAATCCGCCCACTGACACGCCCACAATTAAATAAAATATTTTTTTTGAAAAACCAAAATTTGAGCTAGGGAGCTGAAATTTTTAATATATACTCTCTAGGGGCCCTTTATGCTCATGTGTAAATATTTTCAAAATCCGCCTACTGACACGCGCACAATTATTTTTTTTTTATTTTTGAAAGTCCAAAGTTTGAGCTAGGGAGCTGAAATTTATAGTATATACCTCTAGGTGCCCTTTATGCTCATACTTAAATTTTTTTTAAATCCGCCTACTGACACGCCCACAATTAAATAAAACAATTTTATTGAAAAACCAAAGTTTGAGCTAGGGAGCGTTTTTATTTACAAAAGCTTAGTTTTTTCGATAAAATCCTTTAAATTTTTGTCACGCCCACTTATGAGATATAGGAATAAGAATAGGGTATCCAACAGTTCACCCAAGCGGACTGTAGCCCGCCCCTATGTTTTTTATTACACTATCAGCTCTGTGTCGTGGAGTGCTTAAAGCAGGCAACTATCACGAGCAGAAATTGCCGGCACAAAAAGTGCTCTCACAGGCTCATCATTTAGTGCAGGTGTTAGGTTAGGTTAGGTTTATGTGGCTGTCGGCAGAAGCCGACACACTTAGACCAATTTAGGTCCATTGTGATACCACGTATATTATCTACCTCACCTCTGTAGATGGGACTGGCCAACGACACGCGGTTGTTCTCAAACGGTCCCCCATCTACGTACTAACCGCGCCCAACGTCGTTTAATTACGGTGATCTGACGAGAACCGATTAACTCGACGTGGTATGGTCGTTGGTTAGTTAGTTAGTGCAGGTGTTAGTAAGGACAAAACAATTAAAAATACAATAATTATGTACCTATAAAATACTAACACAAACACAAATCATGCAAATAAATTAAGACATTAAGGTACGAGTATTATTGCGCAAAATATTTTTCAGCTTAATTTTACTAACATGCAAGTCAATCACATGATCATTTATATTATAGATTCTACTCATTCGACTAATAGGCTCATGCCTCCCATAATTCGTTCTATGATGGGGGCTAAACAATATTTCAGCACTGCGCAAATTATGGGCACCACCACGAAAATTAAAGCCAATAGACGACAGGAAGTCAGGTGCATCTATTTGACCGGATATAAGCTGCTGTAAAAAAATGATATCGCTATTAAGCCTTCGTTGAGAAAGGGGTAACATTTGAAGAAGCTTAATACGCTGACTGTAAGGAGGAAGGTTAAAAGGATCATCCCATGGAAGTGCTCTAAGTGCAAATCGAATAAATTTACGTTGAATGGCCTCTATTTGATCTGAATGAATGTTGTAGAACGGCGTTCAAACTTCTGAAGCATACTCTAGAATCGGACGGACAAAACAATTGTACAATGACATAGTAACGTATGGGTCATTAAATTCTTTCGCCCACCTTTTTACGAAGCCCAGCATAGAATTAGATTTATTAACAATAAAATTGATATGCTTGGCAAAAACCAGTTTGGGATCGAAATAAACCCCAAGATCCTTAAAATTATCAACATTACAAAGAATATATTGAGACAAAGAATATTGAAAGGTGGAAGGTATATTCTTTCTAGAGAATGCCATATGTTGACATTTAGTAGGATTCAGGGATAAACGGTTTTTATCACACCAATTGGCGAAGCTATTAATGTCAGATTGAAGAAAGATTCTATCTTGCTGACTAGTGATAGATTTAAATATTTTCATATCATCAGCGTAGATCAGGATATTACTGTGATTTATACATGCTTTAACATCATTAATGGCTAGTATAAATAGAATTGGTCCGAGGTGACTACCTTGGGGAACTCCAGACTCAGCTGTAAAAGATACAGATAGCGATCCTCTAAATTTGACTTGATAAACCCTTGATCTAAGGTATGAATTAACCCATTTTATGAAACTTGGTGGGAAACCAAAAGCCCTGAGCTTAAACTCGATTATTTCATGGGACAGCTGGTCGAAAGCTTTATAGAAGTCAGTGTATATGCAATCCATTTCGTCCTTATTCTCTAAGGCATTAGAGCAATCATGCAAGAAACTTAACAGATTAGTGACAGTGGATCTGTTTCTTACAAATCCATGCTGTTCATTACAAATTAAATTGCGACAAAGAAATATTAACTTTTCGCAAACAATTTGTTCAAAAAGCTTAGGGATACACGAAAGCTTTGAAATAGGCCTATAATTAGTGACATCACCACGTTCGCCTTTTTTAAATACAGGTGTGATAAAAGCACTTTTCCATACATAAGGGAATTTACCAGTACTAATGGACAATTCAAACAGATATTTAAGATATGGAGCAATTGCATGACTACATTTTTTAAGAACGATCGGTTCAATGCCATCAGGACCTGATGAATAATCATTCTTCAGAGAAGAAATAAATTTTAAAATTGTTTCCAAGTCAAATGAGAAGCTATGAAAACTTATTTGGGAACAGCTAGTTAGATAACTAAAATATTGCTCATCTATGTGAAGAGGGGCCACCCTAAAAGACTTACTGAAATAATCTGCAAACATATTGCTTGCATCTAGCGAATCAGCAGTTGTAGAGCTATTGCAAGTAAGTTTCGATGGATAACCATCGGTTTTTTTCTTAGAATTAACAAATCCCCAAAAAAGTTTGGGGTCCAATTTTAGAGAGCATTCCATTTTACTTATATAGTCAATATATAAGTTGCAGGATAAAGATTTGAACTCATTGAATAATGTGAGATAGAGTTCAAGATCTGAATGGCAGAGACTTTTTAAATAGTTCTTCCAAGCCCTATTACGTCTGTTTCGTATCGATTTGAGCTCTTTAGTATACCAGGGATGGGACGTTTTCATATTCCTAGAGGATTTGACAGGAATCACTTTTTTCATGCAGTTATCCATCAAAGAATAAAAAGCACCGACTGCATCTTCAATATTAGATAATGCAGTAAGATTAAAATTAAGGCTATTAATTTCATCAGAAAGCCTTTGAAAATTTGCTTTCCGAAAGTCAAAAGATTGCGAACGGTCATACGAATTACTGTTTTCGTACAGATGTGCGCCCAGTTCAATAAATACATCCAAGGGTGGATGATTGTCATCTATGTTAGTTATACTGAAGTGGGATTCCAGAACAACAGTACTAACAGAGTCAGAAGAGAAAACAAGATCGAGAGTTCGATTTTTGAAATTTTTTATACAGCTTGTTTGCTGTAAGTCAAGAGACAAAATGTTGTCTAATAAAGCTAGCTCTTGTTGGGCAGAGTCAAAGGATGGAATAAGATGAGAATCATCCTCAGAAGGTACCCATCCAATATGTGGCAGATTAAAGTCGCCTATAAGTAAAACAGTGCTGTCACAACAAGATATGTCAAAAATATGGTCAAGTGCCATAGAAAGTTCAGAATACAAAGAACATAGACGAGACGATGGAATGTACGCATTAACAACATATAATTATTTGTTCTTAAGTGTAATTTTTACACAGATAATTTCGACATTTAGTGGAAAGGGAAAGTCAATCTTTCGTGACTCAAAGTTGGAACGAACAGCAATCAGGACACCTCCTCCAAGCGCTTTCAGGTCATTTTTATGACGGTCGTTTCTGAATACGGAGAACTCATGATTGAAGAGTTCCGTGTCTAAAATTCCGGCATTGAGCCATGTTTCCGTCAAGGAGAAGGTATCATGAGAGAGGGCTTGGGAGTTTAAATATATTTCAGCGGTTTTTGTGCGGAGTCCCCTTACATTTTGATAGTAGAGGGACAGCCTATTGGGTTTTTTTAACACGGACGGACAGTCTTTCCTACGACTTTTAGTCGAACGGGGTGTAAATTCTATCACAGATATAATTAGACCATTTCTAGCATATGCATTGGTTGTTTGTTGGAATCATCTCTCACGTATACGTTACTGCTTCTTTCGCCGAATTTCAAAGGAAGGTATGTCTCGGCTTCACGGAGGCTTTTGAATCTTCACGGATGGCTACAAAACTGATCAATAAACTGCGGGTGTTTTCATGGAGAGCGACAATATTAGACTGTACTTCTCGTTACGCAAACATGCGTCAGTCTTCTAAACGGATACTTACGCTATCCTAATGGCTTTGTTCTCTGTTGTGAGGAGCAGGTGGAGCGGTGGAGTATATTCGACTGTAGTCAAGCTTCGCTTAAGACCTTGCCCAACCCTCTAACCACCTCCAAAATAGTTCGTGAATGCAAGAAATTTCTGAATTCGATCGGAAGGCTGAAAACACTAAGTCTTGTCTGGTTCCCGGGTCATAACGGGCTCACAGGAAATGAGATCTCGGATGAAATTGCTAGACAGGGAAGACTTCTCAGGACCTGAACTGGCGTTATATCTGCCTGCGTCCTTGGTTAAGCCCTAACCTGACGACTGGGTTTCATATGAACACATTCGCAGATGACATGACTTTCCAGGGTGCGGACAGACAAAACGAATTTTCCCCGGCGACGTCTATAAAAAATCTGCGCCATTCTTGTTGTTTCCTTGCATATAGCTTTTTTTAAATTCTGCGCTCATACAAATATTTTCGCTTTTACTTTTTTGTGGTCACATACAAAGAGCGGAAAGTCATTATGTGAATTCATCTAAATTTTTTATTCGACTTCAGTGGGTGGAAGTGGTTTTTTAATTAAAAAAAATCAGATTGTATAAAACTGAAAGCAAGTTGCTGCTTTCAGCTGATTGCAGTATTTAATTATGCTATCATAATCAGCCCTTTGAAGGGGTGGGGGATAACCATTTCGCTTTGTGGGAATAAATGAGCAAACCACATCAAGAGAGAGAGCAATCAAAGGACTGGCAGAAATAAATTGTCGGATCTTATCTTTTATTTAAGCTGCTTTAACTTCACAGAAGCAATATGAAACACCTCTAATTAGAGGCTGATTTAGCGTTGCCCGCAGACATTTTAATTTTGAGCTCCATCAACATTCGACTGATGGAAGGGGTTGTGCTGGCAGTTACAAGTTTCCTTTGTATCTTTGTCTTTAGTCAGGTAAATTGTAAATTTGTGGCGCGGTGCAATCAAAGGTGGATGTTTATACCTCTTGTTTTTATTTTGAAACTAGATTTAGCCTTTGTAATCGCAGGCTTAAGCCTTGTGATCAAAGGTTAGGTTAGGTTAGGTTTGAAGGGAAGTGCACAGCAATTGCTGTGCTTACACGGGGGCCCATTGGTCCATTGTGATCCCTTTTTGTTTATCGTGGTAAAAACTTCACTTATAATAAAAAAATTTACCATGCTCCGTTTAAATTTTTTCTTGTTGGTTGGCCTATTGGAACCAACCTGTTTTCTTGACAAACCTGATTGTGTCCGTCAGTGGTACCTGCGCTACGTCCTCTAAGTCTTCGAAAAATCTGTTACCCAGATGGCGAAGTCGAGATGTATGGAAGTTTGGACATTCGCAGAGCAGGTGTTTGATGGTTTCGGTTTCTTCTGTATCCTGACAGCTCCTGCAGTAGTCTGGTGAGCTAATACCTAGCCTGTTTGCCATTACTCCTATGGTGCAGTGGCCGGTCAGTACGCCGGTTAGGATACGTATTTCTTGTTTATTCATTCCCAGAATGTGCTTTGTTCTTTTCTCGTCGATTCTTGGCCATAGGCTGCGAGATATAACACAGTCGTTCCTTTGGGACCAGGTAGTGTTAATTTGTTCCCTCAGTTTTTGGTCAATGTTTCTTTTTGCTGCACTAATTGGGATGTCTATTGACGTAATGGCGTCCATTATGTAGTGTGTGAATTATGGAGCTGTGCCATAGGAGCTGTGTCTCCACATGTTTGCCTCCTTGAGGCGGAGGGCTCCTTTGGCTGCCATGCTGCGAATGTATTCACCAAGGTGGGGGGGGGGGGGGGGGGGGGTAGGTTTAAAATGACTTCCAGCCCGGCTTGAGGTGTTGATCTCATTGCTCCTGTTGTGCCGATACATGCCAATCTCTGTACCTTAGAGAGGTTATGGAGATAGGTAGTCCTTTCTGTTGCCTTCCACCAAACAATAGACCCGTATGTAAGTATGGGTCGTATGATCGCTGTATACATCCAATGGGTTATGTAAGGGCGCATACCCCAACGTTTGCCAAAGGTCTTTTTGCATGCGTAGAAGGCACATAGTGCTTTTTTTGATCGTTCCTCTGTGTTAAGTTTCCAAGTAAGGCGAGAGTCTAGGATGATGCCCAGATACTTTGCTTCCGGGGAAAGTTTCAGACGAATTCCGTTTAGCTTCGGCATATCGAAATTCTCGATTTTTCTTTTCCTAGTGAACAGAACACATTCGGTTTTGATTGGATTAACTCCAAGGCCGTTCGGTCTCGCCCACGAGGATAATTCTTTTAGGGCAGATTCCATGAGTTCACTGATAGTGGGAAGATACTTTCCACTTTTTAGAACTACAATATCGTCTGCGTATGCTACTATTTTCGTCTTTTTGACCTTTAGAGTCGTGAGGATTTTGTTGACCACTAGAAGCCACAGGAGGGGAGATATGACGCCTCCCTGTGGGGTGCCCCTGGTCACTGTTTTCCTTATGGTACTCTCTCCGATCTCTGAGTTAATTACTCTGCTGTTAAGCATTTCGTAAACCCAGTTCGTTATTTCTATTTTCGCTCCTAAGTCTACGAGCGCTGTTTGTGATCAAAACAAAGTGTGGTGTACGTTCCAATAAGTTCTTAGCTGATTCTGGAAATAATAATAAAGTGACATTATATTGCGTACTTGTTTTGTAATTGAAGAACGATCTTAATTCACAATGTGTTTCTCTGAAAAATTGCAGTTAACACAATAATCAAAAAAATTGAAAAAGCATCCGGTAATAGATTTCTTTCAAAAATCAGTGTAAGGAAAGCTTTAAACGAAAACAGCATCTGTTCGGAAATGAAACGAAGAACTTCTCTTCCCAATACCTTTTTCCATGGGCTTAGCTTTTTGTTTGTGTAGCGTGTACACTTTCAGATATAGATATCCTTGGCTTCGCATGACATTCGATCCCGTTTGCGTTGACTGGGTTTAGAGGAAATGTTTCAACGACGAAATATTGGGACTTTACAGCAACATCGACCTGGTCAAAGAACTGCGCATTGGGCATTTGCTTTAGCTAGGAAATGAAGAGCAAATGAACACCATCGTCCGGCTCGCAGTATATTCGACAGTCACCCAAAGGGACAATGCTGTAAAGCAACACCTTATTGCTAAAATGGTGGTCGCAAATGGAAGGGGACCTCAAGCAACTTGTAGTGCGCAACTGAAAGCAGTTAGTCAAATACCGCATAGGTTGCAGAGGCTTATTGCTTGAGGCCCAGGTCCATCCAGAACTGTAGCGCCTAACCTTAATAAGTAAGTTGTTAACAAATTATTTACATATGTTATTTTTTTAAAGGCTTTTTTTCAACATAGCAGTAACAAACAGCTGATGATAGTTAATATGACAACTGATCCATTTTCGTATTCAGTTTTGAATATTGAATTAACTAACAACCGAGCAAAAATTGTGGAAACTCATTTCCAAAACTAGTGTTCGGTAACAAATGTTTATAATTTTGTTCAGTGATGAGGCGGAGGCCCATTGAGGCGAAGTAACCTGTGATGACGACATAAAGCACCACGTAAGCGTAGGATGTATGAAGTGGCGGGAAACTCAGCCATCTTCTGTGACTGCAAAATAAACGGAAGACCGCTGATTAGCCAAGTTTGTAAATATTTACACTCCTCGCTACTTGAATAGGACACCCCTTACGTCTGTTTTCTATCCTTCATTGCTCCCAAACCAAGCATGCTAGAGACTTAATTTTGTTCGTCGAATCGATTTTTTTCTTAATTTGGACTATTCAATTTAAAAAAAAAACCTAAAATGGGTCGAGGAAAAGCATTAACCGAGGTGGAAAAAGGACAAATAAAAGCTTACAAGAACGCTGACTAATCTATTGCCAAAATAGCTAAAAAAAATCGAGAGGAGCCGGCACGTTATATCCACATTTTTAAGTAATGAGTATGAATATGGAAAAAACATGAACGGCAGGAAACACAGCGTGCTTACTAATGCGGAAAGGCGACTTATTAAAAGCGTCAAATTCTCACGACTCTTTGGCAAAAATCAGCGATAAATGCGGTGTCAAAACAAGTCTTACAACTATGCGTCGTGTTATTTCGAAAGCTAAACACCTAAAAAGAAGAAGCCACCTCTCAACCCGGTTCGAAAAGAGCAACGCCTCAGTTTTTGTCGCGCACATGTGACCTGGATCCTCCGATGAAAAAAAATTAATTTGGAAGGCCCCGATGGCTATAGCTACTATTTTCATGACCCCACCAAAGAAACACATTATTTGGACCGGTGTGATGCTGTGGGTTGCCATTTCCTCTTATGGAACCTGCCAACTACAATTTATGTTAACCACAATCTTACAATGGCATATTGAAAAAGGACTTTCATACCCTTTTTGGACCTCTGCCGTGGATTTATCAACATGATAATGCGCCAATACATACAGCTCGCGTAGTTAAAACCTATAAGTATACAGATCCAAAATCTGGAGCTATTAAGCCGGTCGCCCTATTCTCCGTATTTAAATATCATTGAAAATGTTTGGGGATGGTTGACACGTCAAGTTAACGGATCAGGACAACAATATTCGAGTATACCCGAACTAACCCAAGCCATCGAATAAGCTTGGAGCTCGATTTCACTGAATTATTTGGCTAATTTGTATACATCCCTTCCAAACCGGATGTGTGAAGATTTGGAACAGAAAGGTGGCTCATGAAACTATAAAAAACTCCAATTATCTTAAATTTAAGTTATTTTTGTAATAAAAAGAATCAGAAATCTCCAAAATATTTTTTTTATTAAAGTGTCCTATTCAAGTGGCGCAAATTTTGACCCCGCATTTTGCCGGTTTTTGGTTGATAATATTTTGTTAAAACTTAAGGCTTTAGCATTGAATCTTCCTTTTGATCAAATTACAGCAATTAAATAAACTTCAATTTACAAAAAAAAAATTAATTTTCTAGCATGCTTGGTTTGGGAGCAATGAAGGGTAGAAAACAGACGTAAAGGGTGTCCTATTCAAGTGGCGAGGAGGCTATATGAAACCATTTCGTCGCCTGAGAATTGTTTTGTTCCATATGCCATTGGCACTTTTTCGAGAAAAACGCATTTAAAGGTTTGCGTACTTGGTACTCCGAAACTGTGTGATACGATTTTTTTTTTTTATTAATTTGAAGTTTTTTTTTTTTTTTTTTTTTTTTAAAAGGAAATCCAAATCCCAGAGCACTCAGACTCGGTAACGTTCCATTGTACTACCAGGCAGAAATCCTCCTTTTGGTGTAGAGGCATGTTATTGGGTGGCGTATGTTGTTCTTCCCCATGGGGATTGAACCTGCACCGCACGGGTCACAAGCCAACACACTAACCTCTACACCGTCGCCACCCTTTAATTAATTTGAAGTTAGTCTTATAAAGAGTTCACCTATCAATTTTCAAAGTGTTTTGCCAAACCGTTAACAAGCCAAGTTGATTAACGTAAAAGTCTCCTTTTTTGACTTGTGTCCCACCTCCTACATTTTGAAACTGATTTTTTTTTCATACACGTGGAACACAAAAAAAATGGATATGGCACAAAGCAATTCTCATCCAAAATATCTGAAAAGCAAGAAAGCATGGAGTTGGATGCTAAAATTTGAAAAGAAAAATCGATTTCATCTTTTTTGTTAACAAAGTTTTTATTCAAAAAATACAATAAAAACATAGGGACGGGCTACAGCCCGCTTTGCCGAACTGTTGGATACCCTATTCCTATTCCCTCATAAGTGGGCGTCACAAAAGTCTAAGTATGGTTGAATTGTTAAGAACGCTCTACATATTTTGTTATATAACATTTAAAGGATTTTATCGAAAAAAACGAAGCTTTTGTAAAAAAACGCTTCCCAGCTCAAACTTTGGTTTTCCAATAAAATTGTTTTATTTAATTGTGGGCGTGTCAGTAGGCTGATTTAAAAAAAATTACGCATGAGCTTAAAGGGCCCATAGAGAGTATTATACTCTATATTTCAACTTCCTAGCTCAAACTTTGGATTTTCAAAAAAAGTTTTTTTTTCAAATTGTGGGCGTGTAAGTAGGCGGATTTTGAAATTATTTTCACATGAGCATAAAGGGACCCTAGAGAGTGTATATTATAAATTTCAGCTTCCTAGGTCAAACTTTGACTTTTGAATAAAATTGTTTTATTTAATTGTGGGCGTGTCAGTGGGCGGATTTTAAAAAAAGTATCTCCCGATCTGTTTTAGGAGCCATAGATCATATATAAATAATTTCAGCTTTCTAGCTCAAAATTCGATTTTTTCCAAAATTTTGTTTTTTTGAGTTTGTGGGCGTCTGTCGGCGGATTTCAAAAATTCGTAAACTTGATTATTTCGGGACCCTAGAGAGTATATGGTTAAAATTTCAGCTCTCTAGGCCCAGTTTAAAGGCCTAATTTTTGCCGACGGACGGACGGACGGACAGACATGGCTAGATCGACATTACTATCGATGCTGATCATAAATATAGTAACTTTTAGGGGTCTACGGGCAATATTAAGGTATGTTACAAACTATGCGTCAAAATTAATATACCCTTAGAATAGGGTATAATTAGAAAATTATTCAAAGTGCTTAGCATTAAACCAGTGAGTGAAAAATGTCAAATGAAATCAGATCAGAAAAGTACAGCTTCTAGTCATAATGTTCTCCTCTCAGCTGCGAAATTTCAAAAAGATAATCCTCTTTGTTTTCTAGTGAATTTCGGGTTTTGAGTGAGCATTCGTCAATGTTTGGCCTGATGTCGATTCGATCACAATTTGAACTCGTTCCATGTTTTTCTTTTGATTTTTTTTTTCATATACATATAGGTATGCGAATATTTGTAACTAAGAAATACGATATCTCATGCCAAACAAATAAATCAATTGGCATCAGTACAATTTGAATTTTCAAATTTGACACATTTTACTCACTTGCCCTATCTCTAAACTAGACTCATGGAACACAAATTGACAGAATGTAGAACACTTTGCGGCAAGTTTTTTACTCATGGAACACCAAATCTTGCACTTTTCTGATTTTTTCTGTACTTATCTGTGCAGCTAAGGTTCCTTAAACACATCTATTGAACCCATATATAGTCAATAATTGACTGCTCGTACGTCTGCAACTAGGTTTTGCGTTTGCAGCACTATTCATAACCGCACCGAATTCATATCTTCATAATATCAAATATTATCTACACAACTGTAATGGAGGTGGAACAAATCAATAATAAAATTTTGTTTGCGATCAGTGTTCCACATACCTACATAGATTTTCTTAAACACGAGTGCACGTAGGAAATACCAATTCTCAAATTTGTTAATATTTTCTGTATCTCTTACTTTTACTTTTAAATTCATTTTTTAATTGTTACAACTTACGTACTAGACAAAAATGATTAAATCTAACTTAAAATCAACAGGATACTTATTCTTATTTATTGGTCCTTATGCGGACGCCCTAAACTTAACTATATCTTATAAATATTTCCTTTCGGCCTAAAAACTATTTACGACCTAATCTTACATATGTATTCGTCGAGAAAATCAATTAAGACTCGGTATCATTATTAAGATTTTATATTTTTTATATAAAACAAACTACTAACTACCTATTCTACTTACTTAACTACCTAACATATTCTAACTATAATTAGGATTCTGAGCACTCGTTGCCTTGCGGCGCAACAAGTGGTCAAGGTTAGGTTAGGTAAGGTGGCTGCGAGGGCGTGAGCCCAGGCACACTTAGGCCGCAGTTTCGGCCCGTTGTGATACCACAAAAAGGGGGGGGGGGGGTGTTCTGCCGGTCGTCGCTCGGCCTACTTGGTTCTCTGTGATTGCCTCCTGTGAGGTAGTGGTCTTAGGGGGGAAGATACTCCTGAAGGGGTCAGGGCAAGTGGTCAAAATCCCAATTGCTTTCCGAGCGCCTGGCAGTCATCAACGTGGTGCTCACGCGCTACCCTGAGCTAACTGAAGCCTTAGAGCGTCAATCTTCTCCCGGAAGCACTACCACAAGTTGGCGAGCCCGGCCTTTCCCAGAAACGCCCTAGCTAACTTAATCTAACTTATAAACTAAGAGGATGTTACCTAGAGTAACGCACCGTCTTGGGAGGGCATGATGACCCCTCCCCCCTCAAAAAGCCACCAAAATTCGGCAAATTGTTTTTCTGTATCGAATTTATCCCTCTCCGCTATTGCGGTACTAAAACGGAGGAGCTCATGAGCTTTGGCGACGTCCTCGCCGCGGATGAGCCGCTTATCTCTCGCGCTGCGGAAGCGGTGGTATAATATCGGGATACCATCCCTCGTCTGTACCAGCCCTTTTGCATCAATATGGATAAATTCCTCCGGCGGGATAAAGCCAGACCGGAGCGTACTCTCTATGTACATTTCATTGGGATAGTAAGCCCCAAAGATCAGACTATTGTCGCTGGCCATCGCCCTTGCAACGTGTCATCTTCGAGTCACCTTAATGAGGAAATTGTCAATCCTATTCAACTGAGCCCCATCGTATAGGACCTTGTTGGGATAGTATTTTATATAATTGGATTCAGGCATTCGGAACAACCGGAGACAGGTCCTAAGACATTGTCTCTCCAAAACCCGAATCTTTTCCATATAGCTAGGCACTATATTAAACCATAATGGACAACCATAAGCGATAATCGGCCTTATAAGGGCCACGTAGCAAATGACCTTCACTCTGGAGTCAAGTTGACTGCTATGAAACAGTCTCCTTGTCAAAACATAAGCCTTCTTGGCCCCAGCAAGACAAGCAACTATATGTCTATCGAAATACAGATACTGGTCAAGCCAGATACCTAGATATCTAACTACGCTTCTCACCGCCAATGGCTGCCCATTTTGTCCAATAATGGCCAATTTCTTCCAGTTTTTTCTGGTATCAGTAGAGGCCCCAGCCAATGGAGTTCTGAACAAGATTGTTTCTGTCTTCTGAAAGTTGATACCAGATCACTCGTGTAAATGTTAAACAGGATCGGAGAATTGACCGCCCCCTGCTGTAAACCGTTTTTAATTTCAAAGACTCTGCTCGAAGTCACGTTGCCACATTTGACAACTAACTTCTTTCCCATAAGCATATTATAAATTACATATAGCAAAGGTTTGTGCATCCCCCGCCTGGTCAACTTGTAGAAAAGTTCCTCTAACCATACGGTGTCGAAAGCCTTCTCAAAATCAACCAGACAAGCACCCGTGCATTGGCTCTTGATTTCATTCCACTGAATGTCGGAAACCAGTTTCGACGCGCCATGAATAGTGTCATGCCTCGCCCTGAAACCAAACTGGTTGTCCGGAATTATGTTATTGTCCTCGACCCACTTTAACAGGGCTCTATTGACAACCTTTTCAAAGACCTTGCTAATATTCGGAAGCAAGCTAATTGACCGGAGATTGGCAGGGTTCGTTCTATCTTTACCTTTTTTCGGGATAGGGTGTACCACAGCTACCTTCCAATGCGCCGGATAATGTGCATTATTCAGCGCATTGTTAAACAGCGTGGTGAAAATATCTACAGCCTCCAGAGGCAGGTGTCTCAATACGACGTTTGGGACACCATCCATCCCCGCCGACTTTTTATTCTTTAGTGACTCGAAGATGCACAGAAGATCATCCTTCGATACGAACAAGTGCGATGCATCTCGGCCATTGGCGACAACTGCATAAGCATGGTTTTCATCAGTGAACACGGTGAATCCGTTATTCTCAGATCGCCAATTCTCAAGTTCGGTGCGCAGATCGAAGTGGCTCACTAGAGCCCTATTCTCAATGTCGTAGTTACGGCGAACAGGATTGTTCACCGTATACACGGCCTCGAAACAAGCGCCCAGCATATCCACTTTCTCCTGTGGGTCCTCGACCACGAAAAAATCGTCGTTTGAAGCGACACTTTCTGGACTTATTCCAGCAGTCAGTACTGTCTGTCTGTTCTCTGCTGTCTGGGAGATTCGAACACAAGGAATATCATTGTGATCTTTCCTCCTGAACAACTTATTTATCTGTGGGAACATATTCGGACTACAGGTTTTAATAGCCCGAATTTTATTGCCCCAATACAGACTTACAGATTTTCTGTAATTTTCTTTTATCAGCTGTTTCAGGATTCGGATCTCTGACTTCAGCATCCTTACCTCCGGGTCGTCGCGATCAGTAAATTGCCTGTACAGCCGTTTAAACCTCGAGAGCAGTCTACTTTTCTGTCGGTATAGTGCGTCGATTGTAGGGTTTCTGTACTTTTCTGTCTGGGCGTCGTCGGAACGTCGGAACGAGGAATAGTTCGTTCCATAGTTCCGTAGTGGTCACTATCGTACTCAAACGCACGCAAACAGTTCCGCGTGTGTTAGTCTATGTTTGTCAGTTGAAGTCTTGCGTCCGTTAAGGCCAAGTCCAGGAAAGCACCGCTTCTAGGGAAAGAATGGATATCCGTCGCGTACAACTCGAGGTTGTACTCAATCATATTGAGGCGCCACCAGTCGTGAAACTGGTTGCCCCTGGGATACGCAGTAACATTTCCCCATGCCGCATGTTTGGCATTATTATCTCCGGTTTTCTGTATCTCTTGTCGCAGTGATATGCACGCGGAACAAAGCAATTCTCACAAAAAAATTGCAATAAATTATATGGAAAATTTGTCCCAAATGCCAAAAAATGGTTTATGGCACGAAACAATTCTACAAACTGTTGATTTTGGTGGATATGGGACAAAGTCGATGTTCGATATCTCGGGATTGGAAAGACTAAGAGCAAATCGAATCACAGATTTAAAAAGAGCATACAAAATTACCATAGAGTCCGTTCCTAACTCAAAAACGACAAAAGTGGCGTATGGAACAAAACAATGCTCAGGCGACGATTTGTTAACTTTATCAATTTCTAGCAATTATCTAGCTTTCTGGCTGTAATTGATAAAATTTGATTATGAAAAGGACATTTTGGAAATAAATAATTTGTTTGGGTTTCAAGGAATTTTTGCTGTGCTTCAAGGGCCTCTTTGTAAAAAACTCAGAAACAGAAACTTGAACGCAGAAATAATGCACCGTTTCCTAGGACTTTTGGGAAAAATATACATTTTTCGGACTTTAAGGACCTTTTTTGTTGTTATAAGGGCCTCTTGGCAAAATAACTTTTAACATAAGAATAGGTACTATGCGGTTTCTAAGGATATTTTGTTTTTTTTTCCTTTTTTTCTCTGCTATATTCAAAGCTATAAAAACAAAAAATGAAATTGGAGTGAAAATAGCAAACTCCATACCCGTATCAGATTAGATTGTTTAAAGCGGCGAGACTAAGTATAGATACTTATCGTCACGGCCATCGTTTTAGTTCAAAGCTTGCGCATGCTCACCCATGGGGATTGAACCTGCAATGCACAGGTCACAAGCCAACCTACTAACCTCTACACCTTCGCCACTCCTAAATGATCTGCCTTTCCGGTAGATGGCTTCGATGGACTTTTACCTGGACTTTAGTTTTTAGACGCTTTAAGCGATTTTCCTTCCTCCGTCCTTTGGAGAGTTGTCCATGGACCTGGATATTCGAGGCGCTGGGGGTTTCAGCTAGGGTTTTCCTCTCAGCAAAAACTTTGGCGTATCGTATACGCTCCCTTTTCTTCGCTTCGTCTGGATTAATGCCATCTTTTACAATTGCGGCAATTCTTCGTCTTTTGTGCCGCAGTGAAGTATTCGTGCTTCCTCTGGTTGGCGCTGGAGTCGGTAGCTAGTTTAATCTCTGCGCTTGTTTCCACTTGGTCTTTAATTTTTTCTTTTTCCTCATCTGTTCACAGTCGTGGCTTTTTGTAACTTGAAGATGGGATGGTAAATGGGATATGTCTCCATCTTAATTCGAGATACTGGAGACCGGAGTAGAGCTTTCTTTTCTGACTGCATAAATTGTATGTTTTGTTTTGTTTTGTGTCTTTTTGTTCTTTTTGTTTGTTTGTTTTGATTCATTGTCATTTGGGCCCACGATTAATACGATGAAAATAGTCCGCACCTGCAAATTACCGTACAAGTGTAGGGCTGGTAACAATGAGCTGGTGCGTGGTATCTTATGGGGAAATTACGTTGAAGATACACTTATTTGTTGACCCTACACGATTCAGTCCTCTGACCAACGTGACTTGGGTTATGGACAATTCTAGTTTGTAGCTCTTCAAACAGGCTGTCTGTCAAGGGTAACCCTTCTGACGACCACAGTCGTCAACAGCATAGCCCGTTGAATCTTTGCCATGTAAGCCTAAGCACCGGCGCCATCCAAAACAGGATGACACAAAACAGAATGACACACTCGACAAGGTGACTGACCCATCACGAGAGGTTATATTATACACGTTTACGTATAGTCACAAATCAGTTGCAGGAATCACAAATCACTCGCAGCATGTACTTGTCAGAAGCACCTTTACTAGGTGTGACTGCTCACTGCGAGCACTTGCATGCAAGCTTTAAAATCGGAATTTTAGGAACACTTTCCGCATTTACTGCTGCACTTATGAAAAAGGTCGATCTTCTTAGCAATGCTGTGGTTATCGTCTGAAAACTGTGTATAACAAATGAGGCTGCTGCTGGATTTAAAAACGGGACGGAGACTCTTCGAAACAGCGACGGAAACCTAGTCGCCGAAGCGCATTGAATTGTAAATGTATTTAAGCAGAATTTCGAATAGCTGCTAAATAGGCATCATGTAGAGAGAGTGAAAAGGCAAGATGAGTACTGACGTCCTGTCAATGAAAAACAGATTTCACCACCCAGTATAGAAGAGGTTGGCTTAGCTATAAGAAAGCTAAAGAATAATAAGGCCGTCGGCTGTGATTTTTACCAGCGGAGCTTTTCAAATACAGAGGTGATGTTTTGGTAGGGCGCATGCATTAATTCATCAATCAAGTGGTGAAAGAGGGTGAAAGAGAGCATACCCGATGACTGGATTTTCAGCCTCACAAGATCCATCTTCAAAAAAGGCGATCCTCTGTCCTACAAGAATTATCGAGGCATATCCCTGCTTAATGTCGCATATAAGATCTTATACAACCTACTGTGTTAACGCCTGAAGCCGTTCTGCAACACACTAATATACCAAGTCTTCACACTAAAGCAAATCCTGGAAAAGACATATAAATTTAAAGTCGAGACCGATCACCTTTTCATCGAATTTAAAGCCGCATATGATGGCATTCATTGTCAAGAGCTATACGTGGCGACGGCCGAACTCGAGATCCCGGCGAAACTGATCCAGTTGTGTCGGGTGACACTTGAAAACACGCGGTGTAATGTGCAGTTTGGAAGCAGCTCTTCTGAATTATTCCAACTTGTACCGAATTTCGGCAAGGAGATCCGCTGTCATCTGACTTCTTCAATCTTGTTCTGGAGAAAATAGTGCGAAGGGCAGGTGTCAACACGGAAGGCACTATCTTCAATAGATCCGTCCAGCAATTGGGGTATGCGGACAATGTCGACATCATCGGCCGTTCCCAGCGTGCCGTGTTAGAGGCTTTTACGACGATTGAAGAACAGGTGAAATTGGTGGGTCTTCAAGTAAATGAGGACAGTACAATGCACATGCTATCAACAAACAAACAAATCAGAGATCATTTATATAGGAGTAAACATCAACTCACGAATGACACCTTAGTGAAGATTCGGCGGAGAATTACTTTAGGAAGTCGCTGCTACTTCGGTTTAGCAAAACCAATGGGTTCAAAACTCCTCACTCGAAAGACAAAATGCATGCTCTATCGAACCTTAATCCTACCATAAACCGAGTGCTGCAGGTAATCACAGGGGTCCCAGTAGGCCGACCCGCAAACACCCCATAAGTAGAAAAGGGTAGTTAATATTGGGTTATTTTGAAAGAAAAATACTCCGTTGGATGTTTGGTCCTGTGTGTGAGGAGGGCGAATGGAGGAGAAGATACAACCGCGAACTCTATGGGCTGTACCAAGATGTGGATGTAGTCCACAAAGCTAAATAACGTCGACTACATTGGCCAAGAAGAGATCTTCGACTTCGAGCCTCTGGTTCGAGAAGGCAAGGAAGATCGAACCTCCGTTTTAAAGACCACGTATATTAATTTTGACGCATAGTTTGTAACATACCTTAATATTGCCCGTAGACCCCTAAAAGTTACTATATTTATGATCGGCATCGATAGTTATGTCGATCTAGCCATGTGCGTCCGTCTGTCCGTCCGTCTGTCCGTCCGTCTAGGGTCCCGAAATAATCAAGTTTACAAATTTTTGATATCCGCTCACAGACACGCCCACAAACTGAAAAAATTTTTTTTTCCAAAAAATCGAATTTTGAGCTAGAAATCTGAAATTTTTTATATATGATCTATGAATCCTAAAACTGCTCGGGAGATAAAATTTTTAAAATCCGCCCACTGACACGCCCACTTTTAAATACAACAATTTTATTTAAAAACCAAAGTTTTGAGCTAGGGAGCTGAAATTAATAATATATACTCTCTAGGGTCCCTTTATGCGCATGTGTAAATATTTTCAAAATCCGCCTACTGACACGCCCACAATTTAAAAGAAACCTTTTTTGGAAAATCCAAAGCTAGGGAGCTGAACTTTATAATATATATTCTCTAGCGGCCCTTAATGCTCATGCGTATTTTTTTTTTAAATCCGCCCACAATTAAATAAAACCATTTTATTGAAAAACCCAAGTTTGAGCTTGGGAGCGTTTTTTTCTTACAAAAGCTTCGTTTTTTTTTCGATAAAATCCTTTAAATGTTATATAACAGAATATGTAGAGCGTTCTTAACTAGGGATAGGAATAAGAATAGGGTATCCAACAGTTCGCCCAAGCGGACTGTAGCCCGTCCCTATGTTTTATATAAAATTTTCTTGTTTTTTAGTGAAATAAAAGAATTATCTCTGTATTTTGTATTAGTGCCTGTAAGTGACACCATGGCATCTTACGTTAGTCATATTGCATGGCGTTCATAGGATTAAACAAAGGCTAGATGACTCTTTTCGATCGGTCTTAAAAAACAACCCGCTAAAAACAGTGAGCATAAGGTAGGATGATCGTCTACGTGTTTTTGTGAAAGACAAGCCAGATTTAATGCCTTAATCGTATTTCAATATGTTGAGCTTCATGGTATAAGGTTGTTGGCAAAATAAGCCGATCGATAAATATTGAAAGTAGTAAGTTGGCGTGCCACACAAATCGGCCCTATGAACCGCAAAATATGAGAAAATTCTCAAAACAGTTTGTACAGTTTATACTTTTAAATGTTTGTCAGATTCCTACGAGATGTAGGACACTGAATAAACACTTAGTCATTTTTGTGGGTAATATTCAAGTCTAAAACCTTTCGCTCAGTAGTACAACTCCACAGAGCCACCGCACCCGCATGCATAAAATGCATAATCAAAATTCCACAAGTAGGCAGTACTTACAAAAATCTTCATTTTACATTAAGCATCTCAACCGAAACTAATCCACCATTTATTTAGGTCACCAGCGGATTGCACAAGCCATCTGCTTCTGAGAACTTGCGCCATTTCCTAAATGCTTCACTGCTTTGACATTACTTTCCAACCATTTAGAAAACCTAATTCCATCCATCCAGCGAGATGAAACCAATTTAATTCATCAATTTTTCTTCTCGAAGTTATAAATAGACCTCCCTGAGATTCATTGATCAACTAAATGGATGCAGCAGATGTACAACTATTTTTCCATATATACCATATCGTGGCCCACTCAATTCTAAAAATATCTAAACCAATAAAAAATACATTCCACATCCTCACAGTTGTTTCCTCGCCTTCCGCACGCCATTATCAACCTGACAACAGTCAAATAGCATAACCTTGGCAAAATAAATCTGTCAAACGAACATCTTACATTACACGCATCGCCCTCTCATATATCGGGTGGTATCAGATTGTAAATTTCTCTCAGTTGAATGCCCGACAAGGAACAATCACACACCGGCCCCTCGTGTCTTTTTTTTTATTAATCAAATTCTCCACTTACACCCCCACCCCACAACCTTATCGTACGCATATAAGCTAAAATAAAAAATCTCAGTTTTATATTTCCTAAGAAAACATGACACCTAACCAAGGAGGTGGAGATGATAAAGATGTGTCCTTACATTGTTCCCTTTGTTGGGAACATACAAAAAAATATCTTCCTATCCTTGGTGCTGCAGGAAAGAAAATATTTTCGTGACAGTATAATTTATGCTTTTATTTTTGATTTTGTTCCATTCCCAACATCGAGCATGAATCCACCCACCATCGGCTCCCATGCCTAAGTTTTCGAGGCCGGAACAGGAAGAGACGACCTGACAAAACTGTACGAAAAGACAATTGATAATAAGAAATATGAGCTCGACCCAATTTGTTAAATGACGACAACAAATAACGGCAGCCTTCCATTATTTGTTTTCGTGGTTTTTTGTTGCCGGGTGTGAGGTTATGGCATAGGAAATAAGTTTAGGGTAAATGTACCGTCTCTGCGAACACCTTTATTGTTGTTATCTTATGACACATCAATCAATCTTTTAAGAGAATTTCTATAGGTTAGTGGGTCCCAGAATTTTGAATGGAATATTTTCAGAGCCTTAGAGGCTTAGCAATGGGGAATGCTGTATGTAAGTGATTTAAATTTGTTTCATGCGTGCGATGTAATTGATCGAATGCTGATAGGTATTAAATACAAAAACAAAGTACACGACTGAATCGTACGAAAATGTCTTTCTCGCTTTTATAAGAATTGGCTTCAAATCTCATTTGTTTATTAGCATTTTCTAAAAAAATCGTAACAATGTCGATTACATGTAGATAGCTATATTTGATTTGTCTTAATTGCATTTGTGAATGGGTAATATGAAAAATGATTTTAAATTTAAATTCAGCAGAGGCCGGAAATAGGTATTAAAAGTATAGTCGCATTTTATAGGGTACTAGCTGCTAGAGCTGTGTCAATCGTGATTGATTCGATCTTTTTGACCCGATCACAATAAAGTATTGGTGATTGCAATCACAATGCCCGAAGTCAATCGTTCATCGAGTCAATACTTTTGTTCTGTTCTGACTAATTCATTTCTTTATTACTGAACCAATAAATGTGTTAATATATCAAAATATTTTTATTTATTTCGGTTTATTTCGTTTTACCAACACATATTTGTGTTACAAAAATATCGCGTCTGTGCAATAACCTCCATTTCCTTTTTAAATACAATCAGCAGTTTGTTGTTATTGAGTGTATTCACTCTTACAATCCATTCGAATGTATCTGTCTCTATCGAAACTAAATTGAACGAATGATGATTGAGGTTTTTGATTGTATTGAAAGTGAATGGAGCAATACAATACTCCCATGTCCCATCTGTCATTGATTGATTGAATGATTGATTGAAATGACCGAATCATTTTTTCAACCAATACTTGAACGATTCGATCATCAAATTTGAACGATTGACACAGCTCTACTAGCTGCACCCGCCCGGCTTTGCCCGTGCCCGAGAATTCTATTGGGTAATATGTTCGAGTAGACTTCCTTATTATTGTCTATAGAGGGTATCTGGCGTACCTATGTTGCTGCCCCTAAAAAAAAGACCGATTTTGAACACACTTCACAGAAACACTCTCAGGCCAATACCGAAGATTGCCTGATTTGAGCTCAACCTGTTCCGCTTAGGGTAGGTGCTTTTTGTCTGGCAAGCGCCTATGTCAGCTTACTTGTGCGAATCAAACAACAAAGCGAAAGTAAAAAACTTCGATAGAATCACTTTTCATTCACTTTCACACCGATTGTTATCAATGTGGGAAAAGCAACTTTCCGATGTCCGATTCACACAAAAAAAATGCAAAAAAATTCAATAAGAGTTGTTTGAATAAAACATTGAACACACGATATCTCAATGAAAGTGCGCACAAACACCACAATAGGCTTGAAACGTTGGTCTGGTCTCCCTCTTTCATAGGGATGGTTTTTTATATGTGCGGTCTCTGTATCTGCATCGGAATTTACACGCGTATGCACATATACATACCCCGCGAAGGTCAGTCACCTTGACGTGTGTACCATCATTGCCTTCGATGGTGCCGGTGCGGCGGCTTACGGCGCAAAGATTCAACGGGCTATGCTGTCGCATATTCCCAGTATCCTTACCCCCCCCCCCCCATTGCCACGTACCCCTGTTCCTATCCCTATCCAAACCTAACTCCAGTGGTGGTGTGAGCGAATAGTAAACCGTGCCCAGGGATGAAAGGTTGGGGGAACCAACCGTTAACTGAGCTCCCTCAGGCGCCTTGGCGCGGGCCTGTTGTATATAGCCTTACCCAGGTATGGCGGCGCTGCCTGGGCTGACCTTGTTTTTTCCGGCCTTACTCGTGGGAATCAAATTTAAACTTAAAATGGAACAAACAAAACAAAATAAAAAAAAAAACAAAAAAATTATAAAAAAAGGCAATTCCTGTCAAGGGGGAGAAGGAGATGAGTGAGGATGAGTTATCATCTTCATCCATCTCTCTTCTAGCACAGGAATTGGATGAAACGGCGCTTTTAGCTAGCGACAGTGAGGAGTCGGTAAAAACCCTCACTAGCGACAGCGAAGTACCGGTGAGCAGGCTGGAACTCTCATCGGTGACAAAGACATACAGGCCAAGAAGGCAGCCGAAGAGATGCCCGGGACAGCAGGATCATCCGCTGTTCCTGGGACCATCTTGGAAGCATCGTCAACAAAGACAGGAAAAGTAGAGGGAAAAGTAGACACTGCTGGCTCAGCCTGCAGTTTCCTCTAATATAACAACGAAGAGTGCGAAACAGAGCGCACAAAAGAGGGATAAGGCTTTGCTACGTAATGCAAATCGTAAGGTAGCCAAGTATGCGAGCTGTGAACCCAGCACCCTCAGTGACTGGGAAAAGGCAGCGTTTGCGAGGGCCAAGACTTCTCTGGCCGACCTGCAAAAAGCAAAGGAGGGGAAAAAGCTGGCCAATGAGGAGGTGGAGGTTGAACTGACTGCACCCTCCACCTCCGACGCAGCAAAAACTAAGGAAGGGACAAATGACTCGGGAAGGAAGACGAGTTTCAACAGTAAAAGAGGCAGATCCGACGATGCCGCCGAGTCCAACGCAGAGAAAAAGGTTAAGGCTGTGACCACACCTGCAATGCGTCGCGGACACAGTGACTCGAAGGATGAGCATCTCGTCGCTGTGGTAAACGAGCTGGAGCCTTGCGGTCGTCTCACAATCGACTAGTGGAAAAAACGTCAAGGAGAGGTTCCAAGACGCCCTGTGGAAGGAACTACCCGCAGCAGGAAACGGGGAGCTTCAATTTGATAGCGCTGGTTGGGAAGGCGGGCGCAAGGTTGTTGCTTGTGGAAACAAGTCTTCTGTGGTTTTCCTCAGACACTTCGTCACGGAGGTATCCGATGAATGGGAAGGTATGAAGCTAAAATGCTAAACGGTTGCTGAGTTGGCAAAATACAATCCTACACATACCCGGAGAAGCTCCTAGGGCTCCTACATGTTCAAAATCGGGAACTTAAAGCCGATACATGGAGGGTCCTAAAGACGGGGCCTAGACGGCAATACGGCCAACACTTTCTACTGGCCCTAAACAAGGAATGTCTTCCATACCTGGAGAAATCCAACGGGATGGTAAGATATAGCATGGGGAGGTTGATGGTCAAAACATCGAACAAGGGCAGAGATGAGGAGGAGCTCCCCCATGATGATGATGGAAGTGCTGCAGATAAACCTGCACCACAGTAGGGCTGCGACGGCCTGTCTGATGGAGTACGTCATTAGGCAGGACATTGCAGCCGTACTCATACAGGAGCCCTGGATCAATAAGAACGTGATTCAGGGGCTCCGGCAAAAGGACTATACATTGTTCTACAAGGCGGAAGGTAAACTCAGGACTTGTATCCTTATTAAAAACCACATAAAGGCATTTCTTTTGAATAATTACAGGTTTGGTGACTTGGCGGCGGTCATATGCGAGAGGGAAGATGGAAAATCTCTGTGTCTGACCTCAGCCTATCTTCCCTACGACTCTGCAGTCGTAATAACGGAAGAACTAAAGGACATGGCTGGTCAAAACTGGATGCACGTACTGGGCTGCGATGCAAACGCCCATCATATGGGGGTATGGGTAGTGGAGACACAAATTCAAGGGGTGAGTGTCTTTATGATTTTATTATATTGTCCAACCTTACGGCATGCAATAGAGGGAATTCACCTACTTTTGTTACACGTAACAGACAGGAGGTTTTAGACGTTACACTTGTCTCCAACACAGACAAAATGGAAATCAGGGAGTGGAGGGTAGTTAATGAGGCATCTCTGTCTGACCACAGAAGGATACGCTTCAAAATTAATTTTCAGCATAGGGCGTGTAATTTCTATAGAAACCCAAAAAAGGCAGACTGGGATAAATACATAGATTTCATTAATCTACGTTTAGATACCCAGCCGATCACCGGCGAAAATATGGTGGACTTAGATAGGGCAGTAGAAGCTGTGAGCAAAACCCTAAACACAGCGTTCGAAAAGGCATGCCCGGCAAACAAAAAGCCAAAAAGGGCTCAACCGAAGTGGTGGAATAAGGAAATCGGCCTTTTAAGGGAGGTAAGAAAACTTTATAATAGGGCAAAACTCATTAAAAATGATACCACATGGGATGAGTATAGCGAAAGCAAGAGGGAATTTAAATACTTAGTGAGGAAATCCGAAAGATCTTCATGGAAAAAGTTCTGTGAATCTATTGAGTTAACTGAAGAGGCGTCGAGACTGCGTAAAATGCTCTCAAAGGAGGCTAGCGGACCTAGCTATCTAAAAAATAACAACGGGACATGGGCCGTGAGTAGTCAGGAGGTTCTGGCAACCCTGGTGGAAACCCATTTCCACGAATCCACAACCCCAACGGACCTAGGCCTACAAGGACAGGAGGAAGTCGACTGTCCCTCTTTCGAGTGGGAAGAAATTGACAATATCATCAACCGAAAAAAGTTACGGTGGGCCATGCATACATTCAAACCGTATAAATCTCCAGGGCCTTATGGTATTCTACCGATCATGCTCCAAAAAGCGCCAGAGCATGCAAAAAATATTTTGGATATACTGAGATTTAGTCTATGAACAGGGCATATTCCAACAGCCTGGAGAGAAGTCCGAACGACTTCAGACCAATCAGTTTGTCGTCCTTTTTGCTCAAAACCCTTGAGCGTCTGATGGAAGCTCACATTAGAAATAAATGTAGCAATGGTTTTTATGCGAGTCACAGCACGCATACTTAAAGGGTAGATAAGTATAAACTGCTCTACACAACGTAGTGGGTAAAATTGAAAATAGTCTACACTGCGGCGAATTTGCTTTGGCCGTTTTTCTCGATATAGAAGGAGCCTTCAATAACGTTGAGTGTAGAGCTATAAAAATCGCCTTAACAGGCGCTAACATAGAACAGGGGATCATAAATTGGGTATCCAACATGCTCGCCAACAGAAACTGCTCCCATGGTCAAAGCTCCATAAGGATGTCTGCAACCAGAGGAACCCCGCAGGGGGGAGTCATATCGCCACTGCTGGGGGTACTGGTCATTGACAACGTCGTAAAGGAAATTAAGTCAATGGGTATAAGTGCCACAGCGTATGCGGACGACGTGGTCATAGTAGTGCAGGGAAAATATTTGAATACTTTAAGTGAGATCACAGAGACCGCCTTAAAGAAAATTAGTAATTGGGCCAAGTTAGTCCTGTTCCTGTGCCCTCTTTATTTGTAAGAGAACAATAGGCAAAACATGGGGCCTGAAACCCGCCATGGTACACTGGATGTATACAGTAGTGGTGATACCCATACTTACTTATGGCTCACTTGTGTGGTGGAGGGCAACAAATAAAAGAACCATAATTGGAAAACTAGCAACGGTGCAGAGAACGGCAAGCATAGCCATCACTGGTGCAATCCGTAATACTCCTACGGCAGCACTGGACGCCTTCCTGCACTTTATCCCGCCAGATTTAAAAATAAAGCAACTTGCTGGCAACAGCGCTTTGCGCCTCAAAAATTTAGGCCAGTTTAAGGACTGTAGTTTTGGGCACTGCACGATCTTAACTGATGTGCTACCTGGAAATCCTATACAGACTGATGAGATTTGCTCCTTGGTCGACCATGACATCCCCTATGATGTCATATCCGCGAAGGGAGGAGTGGCAAAGAGATGCAGTCACAATAGCAAACGAGGTTGCTTATCTATACTGACGGCTCTAAGACGGGGGAGAGAACGGGTTCTGGCATTTTTTCTGCTGATCCAGACATGAGAGAGTCTATACGACTCCCGGACACAAGCAGTGTCTTCCAATCGGAAGTTCTGGCTGTTCTAATTGCGGCAGAGATAGTGCAGATGAGATCATTGTCGGGAAGAGACATTGCCATCTATATTGACAGTCAGGCGACACTTATGGGACTTGAATCTGCTAACATTAACTCTGAGATAGTCAGAAACTGTCGCACAATGCTAAAAGCAGTATGTAGACGGAATCGAGTAAGACTGTGCTGGGTACCGTTACACAGCGGTATAGAGGGAAATGAGCAAGCCGATGAGCTAGCAAGAAAGGGAGGGGAGCTGGAAAATAGCGGAGGTGTGAACATTAAACCACCCCTGGGCGTCTTTAAGGGAAAAATCAATGAAAAGATCTTAAAAATGGCTGACTTCAGCTGGCAGAACATAGAGGGACATAGGGTGTCTAGAGCCCTTTGGCCCCATTTGGATAAGAAAAGATCTAAGGAAATTCTAAAATTGAGCACGGAACAGCTTAGAACAGTAATTGGGATTATGTCAGGGCACTGTCTTCTAAGAAAGCATGCTAGGCGACTTGGTCTGGTGGATGTGGATACGTGCAGGTTCTGTGGTGATCTACAAGCCGAGGAAGACATAACACACATATTGTGTGAATGCGAGGGCATAGCACGGAATTGTGGGAGGATTCTAGGGGAATACTTCTTCGAGGAACTAGGGGAGCTGAGCGGCATAGACCATAGGAAGCTGGGTAAGTTCTGCAGGAACAAACGGAGGAAGAAGACCTCAAGCACTCCTGTCGGTGGAACTGCGCGCGCACCTTCTGCGTGCCCTTCCACTAGTATGACTGATGTATTTCCAATGATTGGATTTACTCAGATTAACCTTCAACACTCCAAGGCTGCTACTGCACTCATCAGTAAAAAGCTTTCTGTGTTGAATACAAAAGCCCACATAATATCCATACAGGAGCCATGGGTGTGGAAAAATCGCATCTGTGGCCTTGGAGGTGTCCGTGGCACTACGATACTCTGTGACGAGCGGTCCGAGAGACCAAGGGCTTGTCTTGCTGTGTCGAACCTTTTCTCAGCGACTAAGCTTGGACAATTTTGTGGCCAAGATTTGGTTGCTGCAGCCATTAGCTACGAAACAAATGGAAATTGGAAGACCTTCATCGTGGCGTCAGCTTATCTCCCCTATGATTCGGTAGTGCCTCCACCACCGAGGGCAATTGCTGAACTCATTGACTATTGCGACACCAGGAAGATGGGCCTAGTTATATGCTGTGATGCCAATGCTCAAAACACTGTTTGGGGCAGCAGCAAATGCAACATGCGAGGAAACCATCTCCTGGATTTCATTCTATCATCTGATCTTACTATCAACAATGTTGGCTCGCAACCAACTTTTGTGACGTCAAGAAGACAGGAAGTGATCGACCTAACTTTATCAAATAGATACTTTAAGGCGGTTACTAACTGGAGGGTCTCTTCGGAGGTGTCCCTCTCAGACCATAGATACATCGAATTCCAAATCGAATGCGAAGCCATAACTTTGCAGGAGAGGAGGAATCCGAGAAAAACCAACTGGATACGCTTCAGGGAGGAATTAGGGAAAACTCTCAAAACTCCAACCAAACTCAGGACGAGACAAAAGGTAGAGGAAGCTGTTCAAGACCTGAATAGTGCCATTACTAGCTGTTTTGAACTGACGTGCCCAGTAAGCAAACCCCCTGGCAGAACACCGGTTTCCTGGTGGAGCTCGGAACTGCAAAGAATTCGTAGAGAAGCCAGAAAGCTTCTAAATAGGTCACTCAAGACTGATTTGGAGACAGACTGGAATCTCTACCGATCGAAGCAGAAGGAATATAAGAGGCTAATTCGGGTATCGAAAAGTGCTTCTTATAAGAATTTCTGCGAAAAGATTGAAAAGCTGGGTGAAACTAGTAGGTTGGTTAAAGTTCTGAAAAAGGGCAAACCAGCCAAACTGGACTCACTTAGAAAACTTGATGGCACCTTCACTGAGACGAAAGCGGAAACTCTTAGTTATCTGCTGGAGTCTCACTTTCCGGGTAACCAGATTACAATTGGTTCACAACCAGGCCCGATTACCGAGACTATGAGTGAGCCAAGACAAACAACTCGGCGTAGCTGGTATATTGCGAAGGCCGTGGTGACGGACGAGGCCATTAAATACGCATTTGCGTCTTTTGACGGCTTCAAGTCGCCTGGTACGGACGGAATATACCCAGCCATGCTGCAACAATGTACAAACCAGCTGATACCGACTATGAAGAAAATCTTCACCGCTGTCCTAGCACTGGCATACATTCCAACACCCTGGCGTACAGTTAGAGTGGCATTCATACCAAAAATTGGCAGAAGTGACTACTCGCTCGCCAAGAGCTTCAGACCAATCAGTCTGACTTCTTTCTTGCTGAAAAGCTTGGAAAGGCTGGTCGAGCTTCACGTGCGCAAAGGTGCTTTGCGATTGCACCCACTATCTCCGATGCAACATGCCTATCAACGCGGAAAATCCTGCGAGACTGCGCTCCAAAATCTAGTTGGTAGAATTGAAGGCGCGCTTGACAGAAAAGAATACGCGATGGGCATTTTCATCGATATTGAGGGTGCTTTTGACAATGCGACTTTTGATAGCATGTGCAGCTCCGCCAGACAACACGGAGTAGACGAACCATTGGTGTTGTGGATTAAAGCAATGCTAATGAATAGAACGTTGGTTGCGGATGCGGATTGTGGCCGCTATGTTATGGCGGGGGTAAACAGAGGCTGCCCTCAAGGCGGCGTCCTGTCTCCACTGCTGTGGTGTATGCTGGTCGACTCTCTGTTGAACGCACTCAACAGTTCTAATATTTACGCTCAGGCGTACGCGGATGATGTTGCCGTGCTTTCTGTTGGATCATGCCTAGCGACTGTATGCGCCAAGGCGCAGGCGGCCCTTGATGTGATCGACGAATGGTGCACTAGGAATGGGCTCTCGGTCAATCCTCTTAAAACTGAGGTTGTTGTCTTTACGAGAAGGAGGAAGCTGGTCGGGTTGACTCAGCCAGTGCTAAAAGGCGTCACAATCCAACTCTCCAATGAAGCAAAGTATCTGGGAGTCATCCTGGATAGCAAACTTCTTTGGTCCAAACATGTTGAGCTGAAGACTGCCAAGGCGCTGTCTATTTTCTGGCAGTGCAAAGGCATTTTCGGCAAGACATGGGGCTTATCACCGAAAAGAGTCCTATGGATTTATACGGCTATGATAAGACCATTTATAGCATACGCATCGGTTGTTTGGTGGAATAAGCTTTCACGTAAATACGTCACTGCTGCTTTTGCCAAACTCCAAAGGCAGGTATGTCTCGGCTGCACGGGGGCCTTCCCCAGCACGCCTGGCTCCGGCCTAGATGCACTATTGAACCTTCCGCCCCTTGATGTTTACATCATGGGCTGTACAATCAAGGCTATCTCACGTCTTACAAGAGGTGGCTTTTGGTATAACTCGCACTGGAGTTTTGATGAACTTGCCCAACGGTTGTCCTTCGACTCCTGTCTTATGGATATGCCGTCTGATGCGATGACACCGGAACTTCGGCTAAAGCGCAAATACGAGGTCGACTTTCCTCGCGTCCAGGACTGGCTCTGGCCGGACTCTGAACCTGGAAGGGAATGCAGTCGAATCTTTACGGATGGCTCCAAAACCGATCAAGGATCTGGTGCTGGTGTCTTCGTGGAGAGCGATAGCGTTAGACTTTTCTTTCCGTTAGGCAAACATGCGTCAGTCTTCCAAACAGAGACTTATGCTATCCTAATGGCCATGGACTATGTTACGAGGAACAGGTGGAGGGGGCGAAGTATCTGCGTCTGTAGCGACAGTCAGGCTGCGCTTAAGGCCTTACTCAAACCCTTAACTACCTCCAAAATAGTACGAGAATGCAAGATATCTCTGAATTCGGTCGGAAGGCTGAATTCACTTAAACTTGTCTGGGTCCCGGGTCATAACGGGATCACGGGAAATGAGATCTCCGATGAACTTGCTAGACAAGGCTCAGAGGGGGACCTCTCAGGACCTGAACCAGCGATCTGTCTGCCTGCGTCCTCGGTCAGGGCTTCCATTGACGGTTGGGTTTCCTATGAACACAATCGCCGTTGGCATGACTCTCCAGGGTGCAGACAGACTAAGCAAATGCTCCCCGACGTCTGTGGGAAATCCGCGGCATTCTTGTTGTCTCTCAACAGAAAAGACTGCAGACAGACTATTGGCGTTCTTACGGGACACTACGCTTTTGCCAAACACCTTAAGGTGCTAGGCCTAAGCGACACCACCAACTGCGAAGCCTGTGGAGAAAGCGACGACACTGCGGAACATTTCGTCTGTGATTGTCCTGCTTTTGCTCGTATCAGGTGGCAGGTATTTGGTGCGGATATGGTGAGTGCTGTAAACCTAAGCTCCTTATCATTGAAGCGCCTTCTCGTTTTTCTTAGAAAAACGAGTAAATTCCCACAGTAAAATGTGGTGTGTCTGCCTGGCAGTACAATGGACCAGTATTGAGTCTGAGTGCTCCAGTGCAGAAAGTTTCACACATCCCGACAAAAAAAAAAAAAAAAAAAAAAAAAAAAAAGTTCTGCAGGAAAATTGGGCTCTGTCTAGGAAAAGTTTTTTAGGTTTTTAGGGTTTTCTCCAATTGAAGTTTTTCAAGTGGTTCCCTAGGGATCGCGATGGGCTCTTCTGGTGCCTAGTGCTGTATGCGAATTGCATACCCCTTTTTAACCTATGACCTATGACCTATGCACATATGCATGTGTACTCACTCAAATGTCCATAATTCACACACCGATGCAGATACAGATATCGCACATACCAAACGTTCTTGGTACAGACGTCACCTTTCATGGAAAAAAATTTCATTGGAATCGGTTAACGCGTTTGGCCAAACACCGGCAACAAACTCAAATATGGATTGATTTTTATATATATAGATGAGTATGAGGTAAGAGTATGAACAACATGCAAAATGATGGTTAATATGTGTAAATGTAAAGTCGGATTAGGGTTCGTTGTTCAACATATGTCAGCAGCCCAATATTGTCCTTCACCATTAGAGAGAGAGAGAGAGAGAGATGACAAGAGATTTTAACGATTTAGGATTATTACTCATTACGGGGCATTGTAAAGTGAACACCAAATAAGAAAGGACATGGAGGAAATTAAGTCTTTGCAATCAAGGACTTATGTCTCTACATTCTTATTTTGTTTGCAACCACTTTAAAGGTTGATGGTCAGGGTATACATCGAACTCGACGCCGTAAAGGTATATCCTGAAATGATGAATTGACCAAACAATGGCCAGGAAATTTTTTCGATGAGGCTGTGCATGGTTTCATATTTGTTAAGTGTCCTGAGTGCAAATCAGATAGGGTGATTTTCTTGGATTAGCACAGCACCGATTCCAAAACTGCTCGCATCAGTTGTTAAATAGAATCTTTGCGTGAAATTGGGGTAATGTAAAACAGGAGGGTTTGTATCAAATGCATTTATTAACATGCTGTCAGAAATGTTAATTGTCGCATCTCTTTTCAAATATTTTGCGAGAGGTTGTGCTACATTTGCATAGTCGCGAATGAATTTTCGATAGTAGTCGGTTACTCCAAGGAGGCTTTTAATTTGCTTCGTTGTGTTGGGAAGTTTTCAATTTTTTATAGTTTCTATTTTGTTTTTGTTTGGCTTTATACCTATGCCTGTAAGTATATTACCTAAATAATCGGTCTCTTGGCAAAGAAATTGCACTTACCCATCTAAATCTTTAAATTAATAAGCCTTGTAAATACACCTATTAAATTTAGCATGAGTGTTCTTCCAAACTTGTACTAAATATACGCATATCATCTAGGTATTCAAGGCGAATTCTATTAATAAGTCGCATAAGGACTTGATTCATCATTCTCGGGAATGGGATGCAGGTGCATTTCCATTGATCCTTTTCGTCGACCAGAATTTGATGAAAACCCTTTGCGAGATCTAGGGCGGTGAAATATTGCGCTCTTCGCAATTTGTCGAGTACATCATCTATATTCGGAATTGGGAATTTGTTGCTTACAGTGATCTTGTTAAGGCCCCTATTATCGTTTGCGAAGCGAACCCAAAAGTAGCCGAATGTTTAAAATCCGTATTACAATTCGCGAAATTAAAAATGTGCTTCGCCTTAAATGTCAAAGTACTAGCGAATGTAAAATAAACGAATTACTGTTCGCGAATAAAACAATTTCCTTCGCCTCAAAAGTCAAAAAAAAGGCGAATGATAAAACTTTGTGACTATCGCGCGAATATTCGTTTATTTTCCACAATTTATTTTTTAAAACCAATATGAGCGCGCAAAAAGTTAAAAAAACGTAAGTAATTGACAATTTATGCATACATTTTAAATATAACATAATAAATTTGTTTTTAGTATGAAAAAGACAAATGCCAATCAATTCAAAAAGCTGGTTGAATTGATGGAATGTAACCAGGACCTTGCGAAGGGCCTTGCAAAATTCGGCTCGTCGAAAAGAGAAAGCATGGGTATTTGGGAAAATTTTGGAGTTGTACTAAACACTTTGGGACCGCCTTATCGAAAAGGCAGTGAGTGGAACAAGGTATTTCAATGCAAATGAAGATTTTAAACATATTGTATTGTAGGTTTGGTTGGACTACAAGGCAAAATTGAAAGTGAAAATTGCAACCAATAAAAAGGACATAAAAGGCCCGGGAGGTGGGCCCCATATCCCTCTAAGCCTTTCGCCGTTAGAAGAGGCAGTGGACACTCCTCTTGGTCTTCAAAGTGCGGTTGATCCAACTGGTACAGTTTTTGGTCCGCCAGCCAATGAAGAGGATATATCTGGTGATGAAAACCAAGAAGAAAATGAAGATATCGCGCCACCTCAAGAATACACGTCAATTCGTAAGCAAAATAAAGTATACCGAAAGCTGAAATTGAACGTCTTGCATTCCTCAAAACCCAAACGGCAACCCAAGACAAATTACTTGAAGCAACACAGGGAATGGAAAAATGTTTAAATGAAATTGCAAGATTTTCAAGAAAAACTTATGAAGTTAAGAAGGAGCAGTTGGGGTTAATGAAAGCAAGAGAAAAACGGAAGCTACAAGAAAACGCTGACAAAAATAGACATCACCAGGAGAATATGGAGATAAAAATTAAGAAAATTAATTTAAAAGCAGCCAAATACGATATTTGTTATGACACAAATTAAATAAGGTTCTTGTGTTCATTCTTTTAAATTAAAAAAAAAATATCTCTTCCTTTAACATTTTATTTTAATTAATCTATGCGTACTTATTTCCATTAATTAATAATATAACAACAAGTTTCATAACTATTTAAAGAGAATCTCCTATTTCGTTTCTCAGCCTTTGCCCTTCCGTTCTTATAGTGCTATTGCTGAGTGCTTCATTTTCCAAAACTCTCTCGGTCATATTTCTTTCTTTTACATAAAGGGTCTTTCATTAAGGACTTGACAACTTCTTTTTTAAATAAAATGCAAACTAAATACTTGAGATAACCAACGACCATACCACGTCGAGTTAATCGGTTCTCGTCAGATCACCGTAATTAAACGACGTTGGGCGCGGTTAGTACGTAGATGGGGGACCGCTTGAGAACAACCGCGTGTCGTTGGCCAGTCCCATCTACAGAGTTGAGGTAGATAAAAAATACGTGGTATCACAATGGACCTAAATTGGTCTAAGTGTGTGCTTCAGCCGACAGCCACATAAAACCTAAACCTAACCTAAATACTTGAGATATCTCAAAAAAATCTATTGGCTTGAATTACTATCAAAACATTTATGAATGGAATTCGACTTCGTTCGTATGTCTACCACGGGAACGTATGCAGCGGTTGATACGTTGAACGCAATTTTCGATGATTCGGCCGCACATTTCAACTGACACGGCTTGTTGGCATAGACCAATAATTGAATATAGCCCTATAAAAGAAGGTCTAGCGGCGTTAAATCACACGATTTTGGCGGCCAATAGACGGGTCCGTTTCTCTAGATTACACGTTCACCGAACTGAGACTTCAATAACTCGATTGCTGCACCCGCTGTGTGGCTTGTGGGACCATCTTACTGGAACCACAAATCACTGATGTGCAATTCATGCAATTGCTCAAAGAAATAACGTTCCAACATGTCTCTGTAGCGAATACCATTTACCGTTATTTAACGGTAATTTTCATCGACGCAACCGGCTTGAAAACCGCACCAAACAGTGAATTTTTGCGGATGAAATGCTGTGTCATGAATCACATGAGGCTTCTCACCTGTCCAGTAATGCATATTTTGCTTATTGACGAAGCCGTTTAACCAAAAATACGCTTCATCGCTGAAGATGATTTTGCGATGAAGAATTTCTTCCATCATGTCCAGAGCCCGATTCGAGAGCATACGTCGCTTCATATGATCAAGTGGCTTTAGTTCTTTAGTCAGCTTGATCTTGTAAGGGTGTGGGCCAAGATACTTACGCGAATGCCGTGAAATTGACTGATTTGGCTGGTTTGCGACGGACGCATCTACGGCAGCAATTTTCATCCACATCCTGCCGCCCTGCAACCCCTCTGCCTGTGGACACTGGACACTAGATTTCGAGTAGGTCCGATGTTGGGGTAGGTGCTATATATCTAATTTCAAGGCAAATTGTTGAAAATAGCAACAATGGAAAGTGAAATATTGCCAAATTACGTTAAAATATGGCCTTTTTCCACTTGCTCAAAGCGAAATAAGGCCAAATGCATAGATATTAAATACGGCTCCGAATTGGTTTTCGATATAAAATGAAATTAAGCCTTAAATTAATATTAGGGCCTTGTTTTATAATGGAATCAGACCCAAAAAAGAAATTAAATACGGTCCGAAAAAATTGTTGTTTTGTGTGCTTTTTGGGGTCTTATTACCTTACTCATATTAACTAACGCAATATTCAACTTTTTGTTAATTTATTTGTATGTTATCTATTTATCTCTATATTACATTAATATATTGTTTGTCAATTTGATATTATCTATTTATTTATCTCCTTTGTCAATTCATTTATGTTTATTTGTTTATTTACTTATTTATTCATTTGTTCACTTATTTATTTATTTACTTGTTTATTTATTTATTTATTTATTGACATATTTATTTATTTACCGATTAAACAATTTATTTATTTATTTATTTATATTATTTATACATTCATGAATATTTTATTTTTATTTATTTATGCATTCATGTATATTTTATTTATTATCATCTTTTTTTTTTTTTTTTGTCTCCTTAATTTGAGGTTTTTAGTCGTTGTTTTTCCTCAAAAACAAACATTTTTCTAATTTATGTTAATTTTTGTCACTTGTAAACTTTTTTCAGTAGAAAGACATAAAGCTGTCATATCTCTGTATTTGAATTATGTAAATTGTGCTATAACAAATTGTAAATTATAAACGAAATATAATATCTATCTATCTATCTTGGGGTCTTATTTCTTTTTGCTCTTCGGTGTACGAATTTTATATGCGTCTTATGAGGCGGCCGGTGTATGCAAGTTATAAGTTTTCACTACATCTGTGAACTGGACCGCAATAATGCTTGGCAATGTATTCAAATAACTAATAAACATTTTCCATAAAATTTTTTATTCGGCGGAACTTCAGAAATCTCCCCTTAAAGGATTATACTACTTATCTGGGACTTTTTTCCTTTTTAAGACCATTGTAAGCATCTGCTATGCAGAAGATATACATAACTGTGTTTGCAATTAAATCTTCTTAATCTTTGTCGCAATTTTGAGAATAGATCCGGCACGTCGAAGAGAGAATATATATATACATATATATTAGGCATCAACGGCCCATACAGGGCGGGTGGCATTGGTGCGATGGTAGTGTATTCACTAACTGATTGGCAGTTTGAGATCTCCCTAAGAAATTAAGGCGCGACCCGTGGAGAAAAAAATAGTAAGCACCAAAAACTTCTTTCCTATCCTCCTATTCTTTCGAATAGTGGGTAGCACCCAAAATCATGCAATACAATACTACATTGCTAAGTGCAGCTTATTGTTCAACAAAAAATGCATGCGCTGTGTTTAACACTATAAGGGTACTGTACACATACAGAAAAAACAAAGCCCCTTTAGCGTAAGCGAATTATAAAAAAGGGCCTAAAACCTAGCTTCTCCAATCATTTGCTTGTGCAAAGTGGAAGGGACCTACAATTTTAAACCGAATCCGAACGGCAAATTTGAGAAGATTCTAATGACAATTGATACTCTTGGATGTGTGTCAGACGTTCACAATAGGTGGGGCAGTGGAAATAACTTTAAGGTTTTACTTGGCCCCGGCGGGATTTTCACTTGAGACCTTTAGAATAGTAGTCCAACACGATAACCTCTGCGCCCACAGATTTTTTAAGTGGGACGAAACATTTCAGCTGAGCGCTCCGTTTTTTCCGAAGATTTCTGAGACAAAAATGCTCGTACTACTTTGACAAGTGCCTTCGTACTACTTCGACAAGTGCCTTAACACTCTGATTAACAATACGAGGAATAATTCACGCTATCCGGCGCATTGGAAGGTACGGACGATTAGTTTGCTTCCGAATATAAGCAAGGTACCTATTTGAAAAGGTTGTCAACAGAGCCCTGGGTCGAGGACTAAACATTATTTCGAGAAACCAATTTGGTTTCAGGGCGGGGCATACATCATTCATGCCTCGCCGAATTAATTTTCCGACATTCAGTGGAATAAATTGCACGAGTACTTCTCTGGTTGGGTTTGAGAAGACTTTCGACACCATATGGTTAGAGGGACTTTTCTACAAGTTGACATTCTTTTACAGCGTTACTTCGATCAAGTTAAGGGAAACAATCGTGTTTAAAAATGGAAGAAATTGCCATTATTGGACAAAATGGGCAGCCATTGGCGGCGAGAAGTGTAGTTAAATATCTGGGTATCTGGTTTGATCAATATCTGTATTTCGATAGGCATATAGTTGCTTGTCAAAAAGGCTTATGTTGTTCGGAACGCCTGAATATAACTATAGGGAGTTTTTTTTTTATAGAGGCATTCAACTTTTTTTTAAAAATAAAACACATTAGCAGGATAAATAAGTATCCTGGTAGTTTTAAGTTAGATTTAATCATTTTTATCTAGTACGTAAGTTGATATAAGTAATCTATATATATAAAAATCAATCCATATTTGTGTTTGTTGCCGGTGTTTGGCCAAACGCGTTAACCTTTTAAAATGATTTTTTTTTCCCATGAAAGGTGACGTCTGTACGAAGGTATGTATGTGCGATGTCTGTATCTGCATCGGTGTGTGAATTATGGGCATTTGAGTGACTACGCATGTATATGTGGGTATGCGTGTAAATACAGATGAAGATACAGACACCGCACATATAAAAAACCATCGTACAGACGTCACCTATTTTGTTATCCAAACGAGCATATATGAAAGAGGGAGAATACACGAACGTTTCAAGCCTATTGCGGTGTTTGTGCGCACTTTCATTCTTGAGATATCGTGTGTCGGACATCGGAAAGTTGCTTTTCCCACATTGATAACAATCGGTGTGAAAATGAATGAAAAGTGATTCTATCGAAGTTTTTTACTTTCGCTTTTGTTGTCTGATTCGCACAAGTAAGCTGACATCGTCGCCTGCCAGACAACAAGTACCTACCCTAAACAAAACAACGAAGTTGCGTGAGCGGCCTAAGCCATGCGGAGAAAAACGTGCAGTCCCTTTCACCGGTTGAGCTCAAATCAGTCAATCTTCGGTATTGGCCTGAGAGTGTTTCTGCGAAGTTTGGTCAAAATCGGTCTTCTTTTTTAGGTGCAGCAACATACGCCGGATACCCGATATAGACAATAATAAGGAAGTCTACTCGAACATATTGGCCAATAGAATTCTCGTGCACGGGCAAAGCCGGGCGGGTGCAGCTACTACATTATAAAAAAATTAATTTAAAAGCAAGTAGTGTTTTGGACTAGTAATCTGAGGGTGAAATCCCGCCAAGTAAAACCTACAGTTTTTTCCACCGCCTCACCTTTCGCGAACGTCTGAGAAACACCAATTGTCATGAGAAGCTTCTCAAATGGGTTGGGGTCGAAATTTTTTTTTCAAAATTTTTTCAAAGAATTATTTAAATTTTAAATTTAAATATTTTTTAAATTTAAAATATTGCCTGTCGCAATTTTAAAAAGCAGAATTTTGAAAAGCTGAATTTTGTAAGACAGAACGGAAAAGCAGAATTTTGAAAAACTGAATTTTTGTATTAAAAGTCAGAATTTTCAGAATTTGGCAATGCAGAATTTCGACCCGCTCCTTTCCCAGGGTAGGGTCAAAATTCTGGCGAGGTCAAAATTCAAAATTCTGCTTTCAAAATTCTGTTTTACAAAATTCTGTAGGTCCCTTCTACTTCTTTGGCTTTTTTTTCTTTCTTTCTCACTATCAACTCCTACTCTCACCTCCGCGTTGGTGACTGCCGGGCGCCTAGTACCTCGACTGGAGGTGGGGTAAACAACCCGCGTGGATGGTCGTTGGTGGCGGCAGACGACAAAAGTGGTTGGGGGGGGGGGGGGGGGGGGGGGGGGGGCGTCGTCTTACTTAGGCACTTCCCCTTGTTTCAGGCGGCAGCGGGTGAATTCTCTAGATGGAATCAATGGTGGCGTCTACAGTTTCAGTCAGGTCGAACTACTACGTGTAATCCCTATATGAGCTGCTTCGACATATTTGGATACCAGGTCTATAGGGATCTCCAATACTGACCCAGGGTGTTGGAAAAGAGTTGGTGGCGGATGAACACTTAATGTGTCCACGGCAGCGCTCATACCCCAGAATGGGTTACTGGCATCGGAATATCCGGCCCGCTATCCTAGGGTGAAAACACGGGCCTGGTCCTCCAGGTTGGGGGTTGTGCCGTCGGGGTAACTTCCCGACCATGGAAAAACAGTTTGTTATGAGAGAGACATAACCAGCCTCGGATAATGGAACTCCTCAAATGGCAACCAGACCCGGAACGTCAATAGACTACGACATGAGAGTATGTACCTGGAACGTACGAACGCTCTACACCCCAGGTGCTACTCAAAAACTTGAGTCTGTCCTCACGCGGTAAAAGGCAGATATTACCGCGATCCAGGAGATACAATGGATAGGATCCGGTATGATCACCAGTTCCACCCCCCCCCCCCCCCAATATAGAAGAAGTTGACTTAGCTATAAAAAAGCTTAAGAACAACAAAGCCGCTGGCTCTGATGGCTTACCAGCGGAGCTCTTCAAAAACGGCGGTGATGTTTTGTTAGGGCGCACGCACCAAATCATCAGCCAAGTATGGGTGGAAGAAAAACAACCCGATGACAGCTCCATATGCCCCATCTATAAAAAAACGCGATCCTATGTCTTGCAAGAACTATCGAGGCATATCCCTGCTTAATGTCGCATATAAAATCCTATCCAACGTACTGTGTGAACGTCTGAAGCCGTTCTGCAAAACACTCATCGGCACGTACCAGTGTGGCTACCGGCCAGGCATATCGACTATAGACCAAATTTTCACACTAAGGCAAATCCTGGAAAAGACCAACGAATTTCAAAGCCGCGTATGATAGCATACATAGCGAGGAGCTCTATATGGCGATGCCCGAGTGCGGAATCCCAGCAAAACTGATTCAGATGTGTCGCGTAACTCTAGAAAACACGCGATGCAACGTGCAGTTTGGAAATAGCTCCTCCGAACTATTTCAAACATGCACCGGATTTCGGCAGGGGGACGCGCTATCATGCGATTTCTTCAATCTCGTATTGGAGCAGATAGTTGCGCAGGGCAGGTGTCAACACGGAAGGCACTATCTTCAACAGGTCCGTTCAGCTGCTGGGTTATGCGGACGATACTGACATCATCGGCCGATCACAGAGCTCCGTTATAGAAGCTTTCACGGCGATTGAAGAGCAGGCGAAATCTGTTGGCCTTGTAGTAAATGCGGACGAGACTAAATTTATGCCATAAACAAACAAACGAATATCTGTCCACCGCCTAGGACAAAACTTCACTATTAATAGCAACAATTTTGAGGTATTCAAGGAGTTTATCTACCTCGGAGAAAACATGAACTCCATGAATGACAACTTATTGGAGATCCGGCGAAGAATTACCCTAGGAAACCGCCGCTACTTTGGTTTGGCAAAACAACTGGGTTCAAAACTCCTAATTCGGAGGACGAAATGTATGTATGGCGCCGAGTGCTGGACGTTAAGCAGGAAGGGAGAGCTGATACTGGGCTCCTTCGAAAGAAAAATTCTTCGGCGGATTTGTGGTCCTGTGGGCGAGGAGGGCGAATGGAGGAGAAGATACAACCGCGAACTCTATGAGCTGTACCAAGATGTGGATGTAGTCCAAAAAGCCAAAATATGTCGACTACATTGGCTCGGCCACATCGAGCGAATGGACAATAATGCTCCAGCTAAGAGGATCTTCGAATCCCCCAGGTTCGAGAAGGCAGGAAGACCGAACCTCCGTTTCAAAGACCATGCCATCGCGGATGCCAGAGCGCTTGGTCTGGACAACTGGATGCAGCGTGCCCGGGATCCTAGAGGATGGAAGGCTGCTGTGTCTCAGGCAGAGACTCTGCACGGGTCGGGAGCTCATTAATTAAACTAAGTATGGGCCGTTAATGCCTAAATTATTTTTAATTATTTTCATTCATTTCATATTTTCATCATGCGATACAGTAAAATGTATTGGCTTATTGGGAGATACTCATCCCTGTCTAACTACAATAAGTTATTGCTATACACGCAAGTTCTGAAACCGGTATGGACCTACGGGCTCCAGTTGTGGGCATTCAATTCAGGTTTTCCAAATAAAATACTAAGGAACATAGTTAATGCACCTTGGTACATACGCAATGCCGATCTGCATAAAGATCTAAATGTTGAAATGGTTGAAGATGAAGTTAGGAAAGTTGCTCAAAGGCATAGAAGTAGGCTTCTCAACCACGTAAAACAGAAATAACAGAGGTATTAAATAATGGAAATGCAATCAGGAAATTGAGACGGGTAAAACCTCTTGATCTATAAGAGTAAGCTAGGGCTAAGAAATCAGGTATTGATTTCAAACATGATTTTATCTGTTAAATTCAACAAATATGTAGTTCAAAAATAAATCGCCGATTAGTCGTCGAATAGGTGCAATCTCATTCGGGATGGCGAATTTCAGTCCCCCGGGAGTTTTTTTTAGATAAGTTAGAGTCCATCACTATTGCAGAAGCATCCCTCGCGTACTAGCTCTGCAATGTCTTTCGATGATTTTTTACTTCCAGCGAATTCCCAACACAAAAAAAAATTCTCATCAGTACTTTGGTGCTCAAACCCCGCAATTAAAAAAATGTTTTTTTTTTTGTTTTGGCTCTAAAATTAATTTTTTAATGATTATTTAATATCAACTTATATATTGACAATTATGATTAAACCTTACTTAAATGCCTTATAATTATTGCCTTTCGTCCCAAAAACTATTTTACTAACTTGTCTTACATTATGTTATCGTGGAGATTTTTTTTTTTAAAACCCGGCATCATTATTATTGTGGGTGCAGTGGGTAGGGGTGAGTGTGTTTAACTACTAATCTAAAGGCCTCAGGTTCAAATCCCGTTACATCGGGGCAAAGTGACAATTAATAATGTTTTTTTTCCACTTTCGGCGCAAGAGGTGGGGCCATGCGAACGTCCAACAAAAATCCATATACCAACTCTACTTAACTTACTTAAAGCAACAAAAATGCTTGGCATATACTCATGAAGACATAAATACGTTAGTCATGCACTAGCAAAAATGAGTTTACAACTGTGAGTACTCGTATAACCGACAGTCAAAAAATTAAAGAAGTTAAGTATTCTATTTTTAATACGTTGGTAGGAAACCTTCAGTTTTTGAAACTTCCTCATGAAATGATCATTGTCATTAGAAAATAAAGGAAAAAGCGCCTTAATCTCTACTTAAAGTTTTCAGTCGACAGAGCACCAACTTCTTTCTCCGCCGAGATACGAACTCGGATTCCATTTCTAACCGAAGAACATCTGTAGCTTGTGTTCAGCATCTTACCATTTTTCTTTTGATCTTCATCATTCCTATGGAGGATAAATAATTCATTACATATTTTTAAATGCAAAAAGAGGATTTATTTATAGATACTCGTACATACTCGTATTTTAACGAATAAAATTAACAATTTGACTTAATTTTCTCTCCTGCCATTTTCCTGCAGCGCGGCAACAAAACAAAAACAGTTCGGCTTTCATTTTACTTTTATGAACACAAGGGTTGCCCAATTCATGCAAAGATAATACAGTAACTGTACATTAATGACAATAATTTATGTAAATGTTCACATTTTATAATATATAATATATATAGCTAATTATTGTGTGTTCGCATAGTGTTATTTCTTGTCTTATCTGTTTATTGCAGCCATATACACTATACTGTTAAGGTATAATATAATTATGTTTTCAAAAATCATAAGTAAACAATTTGTGAGTGTGTTAGTTAAAAAATTTACCTTTAATTTGAATTCTTTCAGCAGAGACCGAAAATATAGATTGTAAAAGTAAAGCCGCATTTCATATGGGTATGACGTATGAGGTATGAGTATGCACAACAAATACATTATGTTTTATATAATGTGTTTATTTTTATTTTTTTTTAAAAATATGGGCCCGACGCTGATCCAAGTTTTACGACTGTAAAATATGTCTGATGGCCTTCTTGTTTGAAATTTCTTGCACATAATAGATGTCATATTTTTAATTTTCTTCCAGGATCAATGTGACGGATAAATGACCAAAATTAAGCGGGATGTCATAAAACTCCTAGAACTTATTTCCGGCTGAAGCGGACATAAGGGCCATTGACTTTGTGATTTAGATATTTATAAACAATTTTTAATTTGTCATAAATCATATGGATTTCGATCTAAAAGGTCGTATTTTATTATGACCCATGATCCATATAGATCACACGACGAAAATAAAACAGTCTTATTGTGGATTGCATTGATTGTGCATAGTTTACCATCAGTCGTGTCAGAAAATGACGCATATATACAACTTTAAGCTAAGATAGAAGCAGCTGCAATCTTTTATTAACTAAATTCAGTTTGTAGTTTTTCCTAGTTGGGGCAAAACCCCCCATTTATTAGGCTTAATTCAAGCTATAATAATGACTTAAAGCTAAAAACTTAAATCTATGGTTAAAAACTATAGCTTATAACTAAGGAGTCTAAGGATGCTTAAGGAGATTGATTTTTAGGGAGGAAGTGCTGCGGTTGAAGTCAAAAAAAGTAAGGTTTAGTTAACCTTCCGTAGCATACGTGAGATGGGCTCGTTAGAGCCGGTGCGGTGGGTTGGAAGATCGAAAAGTCGTGGGCAACGTAGATCTGGTCACGTATGGGTCGCAGAATTCGTTTGTCCATTTTTTAACGAAGCCAAGTGATAAATTTGCTATAGTAATTATTTCATCAATATAACAAACGGAAGCTTTGTTCCGTGTCGCATAATATGGCAAGGTCGTGAATTGATTGAACGAGAGATATCGGTTGATAGTCGAGTAGGTAAATTCGGGGAGGAGACTTGTTGCTCTTGCGTGAGAAGGTTATAGACTGACATTTGGATACATTAAGTTCTAGGCAGTTTTTAAGGCACCAGTTGGAAAAACTATTTAGATCTATTTGAAGGAAGCTGGAGTCATGTTGTGAAGAAATGGTTTTGAAAAATTTGCTATCGTCAGATGATCCTTTCAAGATCGTTAATTGTTAGAATAAATAATAGGGGACCTAGATGACTGCTAGATGGAACACCAGAGCTGGCCAAGAAAAATACCTGTAAAAACGGTTTGAATTTATACATTTTAGCAAAATGAGTTCAAAACCTAGGTCAGACAATTTGAAAACTATTAATTTATGGGAAATCTTGTCAAAAGCCTTACTGAAATCTGTTGTAACAACATCGACCTCTTTACCACTTTCTAACGCTGAGGGTGTAGAGGATATGAATTCGACAAGATTAGTGGTCGTTGATCTATCTACCTTTTAAAAAGCCTTGCTGGTTAGGGGAAATAAGAGACTTGCGCCGAAAGCTTAAGGCTTCATACAAGATACTTTCAAAAAGTTTGGGTATATGTGAAAGTTTGGCTATGGGGCGGTAGTTTGTCACCGCGCTCTTAAATCCCTTTTTGTGTATTGGTGTTGTGAAAGACCACTTCCATATCTGAGGGAATTCTCCTAGAGAAAGCGATAGCCGAATGAGATATTAGAGGGGGAGGGAACGATTTGAGAAGCACCTCTTAAGAAATATGGCTGGAAGACCATCTGGTCCGGGTGAGTGTTCATCATTTAGTTTTAGTAATTTATTTTCTATTACTGTATGATCAAAACCTTGAGATAAAGAAATACCAATGGAGAAGTTTTGAAGATATTAGAAGTGGGTGTTATCCGGTAGGATTTAGATCGCAGTTTTCTTAAGTTCTGATAGTAAAAAGTGAGGCGAGCGTTATTACGGGAGAGCGTGCGGGTGGGTACGTCGGGGAAGACTCAGTGGTACCTATTTATGAAAGAGTTGCGAAGGGCAAATGATGGATTTGAGTTAGGGGCGAACAAAATTTTTATAGTCGTTGCGAGTTTTTTATAGATGCGAAATGCGTCTGGAGTTAATATGGGATGCGTAAGCGGGTAGGTCCTTAGCTACAGTGGTAGGGGAAATATTATAACTCTCATGGTAACGGATATATATTTCACTCAATGCTAATAGATCGGTAGGGAGACGTCGATATTTGTACGTTGGTTTTAGTCTTACGGTCGATACATACCGATTCGGACTTATCATGCAAATAAGCAAGGAATAACCGAACGTTTTCGAAGAGTCTGCGATCTCTTATCCGTGCCATTATCTACATATCGGCGGTGGAGGTCTTTATTTAAAGATGTGTTTAGGTGGAAGAAGCGGGTCAAAATTCAGGGGGATATCGGTACTAAGTTCTGGTGAAGCGTTTTGGGGTGCTGGAGTGCAAAGAGAAGAAGATGGTGGGTGGGATTGATGACGTGGTATAGGACCCACAATGGACCTTATATTGGTCTAAGTGTGTTGGCCTTTTGCTGACAGCCACGTCAACCTGTGGTATAGGATGAAATTAGGATAATTCGTCGTGGAAGGAACGATCTTAGGAGAAGGCGTAAGGTTAGAGGTCGTTAGTGGAGAGGGCGTTACTGGAGAGGGTTTTAGTGTAGAGGGCGGCGTTAGTGGGGAGGGAGTTCGTGGGAAACTGAAATTAGCTTGGAGGTTGAAAGATAAGCGCTGTGGTAGACAATTTCCGGGAAGGCTTTCGACAATGGGTTGGCTAAAGTTTGGAAAAATGCCTGTTTTCAGAGATAGGTGAAGTAGATGGCTTTTTATTATTAAGAGAGGGAGGCTTTTTGTTTGTGTTTGACTTATGACTAGTTTTATTATGCTTTTTTTGCTTTCTTTAGATTTGTTTATCCATTTAGACAGCTGCATCTCGTCCAAATTGAAGACAACCTGGTGGGAATTGCAAAATAACGAGGTATAATTGGAGGGGACTTCTGAATCAAAAAATAAAATAAAAATATGGAATATGCTGCAGCCAGGAAGCATCAGCATGTATGGGAGCACCTTTGATGACGAATGTTCCGCAGTCAGGGTTGTGCTCGTTACCTCTGTTTAATGTTCAACCCTATTTACCCATACGGCGACCGTCCAAGAAGTCCCTAGACGATTTATAACATCATTAGTGAAAGCGAAGATAATAGCGACGAAACCGGCTAATACAGTTTTTCGCTCTTTAACGGTGGTACAGATAACTTTGCTCCAAACCATCAACATCAACAAATCATTTCATTTAGCCATGTTGCATGAAGTTGCCATGCGAGTGAATATTCTTTTTTGTAATGAAAATCAAAGATGCTGGTTTGTTTTTAACGAGGAAATTTGAAGTTTATTACTAAGTTTAAATCACTATCACCAGCAAATTAAGTATGTATTCAATAATATTTCTTTTGCAAATAAATATTTCAAGTTATTATCTTTAAACATGAAAAACATACTAAACTTCACAGCAGACACTTTAGCCTTGTGAGAAATAGCGCGAACTAGTTTTTAGAACAGGAAAATTGACCCTGATCAGGAGCAAGATCTCGTATTGTTGTTTTTATGCATATAAACCTTTCTGCGAACGTCTGGAAAAAAATTGCGAGTGTCAATTGTCATGAGAAGCTTCTCAAATTTGCCGTTCGGACTCGGTTTAAAATTGTAGCTCCCTTCTAAAGCCAATGGTCGGAGAGACTAGGTTTTAGGCCCTGTATAGGCCGTTATTGCCTTATAATAAGGGTAATCTTCAAAACGCATCAGTACACAGTTGATACTGCTACACGCTTATTAACCCAAACATTTTGCATCACATATCACATATGACATTCATTTTTGTAACATTGCTTAAACTGATGCGCAAATCTCAACAAAAAAAGCATCAAGAAAATTAATTCTTTCGATGCATTGGCAGTAGAACCAAAAATGATTAAAGCTTACCTAAAACACAATACTTACTCTAGATTGTTCGTCCCTATGCGGACGCTCTAAATTTAAAAATATTATCTAATAATTATTGCCTTTCGGCCTTAAAACTGTTTTACTTATTGTCACTTCGGTAGATGTGGCCGAGCGAATGTACTCGTAGTCAATGTGATGTAGCTTTTTGAACTACATCCACATCTTGGTACAGCTCATATATGGATCGCGGTTAAATCTTTTTCTACATTCATGCCTCCTCGGACCAAATATCCCGCAGAATATTTTTCTTTCGAAAGAACCCTATATTAGCTCACCTTTCCTATTAATCGTTCAGCATTCACCGTAAAGCAGAGCTGGCAGGACTTGGATTCAATAGCACATTATATTCTATCCTTCGAGTCAGGAGTTCTAAAACCATTTGTTTTGCTTTACCGAAGTAAATTAGTTAATTTTGAAATTTGTTGGCTGTGAAGTTAATGAGGACAAGAGCAAGTACATGTTATCAACAAACAAATAAAGAGCTGTTCACCGACTACGACAAAACGTCACTGTTGATAGAAATAGCTTCGTGGTAGTTGTAGGGTTTATCTTCTTTGGAGTAAACATGAACACCAAGAATGATACCCTAACCCTAGTGATCCGACGGAGAATTACCATAGAAACAGCTTTACTAAGATGTAGATGTAGTCCAAGAAGCCTAATTATGTCGACTAATTTGGATCGGCCGCATTGATCGAATGGACAATAATGCTCCAAACCATCACCTACGTTTTAAAGAGCTCCGCTGGTAAACTCGTTCTTTAGCTTTCTTACAGCTATGCCAACCTCTTCAATACCGGGCGCTAGAACAAATTCTGCATTGACTGGGCGTGAGCTCTCCTCTCCCCCAATCACTCTCTCTGCAGGATGCCCATTTAACATCTCAACAATCTCAGCAGCACTGTATTTCATAAACTTTGTAAACAAAGTATCCAATCGAATAATTTATTTATACTGTAGACAAATGCTTAACACAAACATTATTAAATACCTGAACAAAGATAAATTCAACATGTTCTGATTCTTTCGAGGTGCTAATGATGCGAAACGGATACAAGTTTCTACTATGGTTTTTCTTATTAATACCCACACATTAAAATGTAAGAAATAGTAATTCCCAAAACATTATATTCTACTAAGGTCATAAGCAATATGAAAAACAAAAAGAAGCTTCCAAGCTGAGCATTATTAAGTACACACATAATTGTTATTGTTAGAAATAAATGTTCCTCAACACTGACCTCTGAATGTATCTACCTATATCCCATCCGGAATTAATAGTCAGTACAGTGAAGATATGACGTTTGCTTCTCCCTCTGGCTATAATGCTTTACATAAAACTTGTCTCTCTTTAATGCTCTCTCAGGGTTGGCATCAGCTTCCAATATTGACCGTCACAATTTGTTTTGTTCATGGTTCATGGTGGCATACTTATAAGCGCTGTACTGACTATTATTTCCGGATTGAGTATAGTACCTACATATCGCTATCAATTTTTTTTTTATAGTTTGTAAAAGATTTAAAGAACGTGCGAGGGTTAATTACCAAAGAGGTTGAAAAAATTATTAGTGGAATTATGTTTAAACTGTGAACTAAACCTTACCACAAACTAATACTAAGACAAATAGAGCTAATTACCCGACCACTAGACCATTAAAGCTTCACAAAAATAAACGTCCTTCCCAGTATTTCAGAAATAAACACCTTAACGCAACTTGTTACACCCCATCGAGTTGATAAACAAAAAATCCCAACAAATAGTCAACTTAAAAACCACCCAATGTCGCCTTGAACCAATTTAACAATATTGTCACCCGAATAAAAGAGCAAAGCATTTCCCTCTTTTGACCACCTAATTTCATTCCTACAATATCCTATAGGCATTGGAAGACGTGATTTGAATTATTCGCACAAGCAATGGGACATTTTAAGAAAACTGGCGCCCAACTGTAAATGCAACACGTCAACCTCCGCCAACGAAAATGTATAACAAATTGATTGGATAAATTATATTTTAACTCGAAAATAATGAAAAGAAAAACGTCCAACACGGCCCGAAATTCATGAAAGTTTTCGAATACACGTGTGACACACTACCACATCGGTTGGGTGCAAATTTAAAAATTTGTAAATTGAATGTCATTTGCGCGAATGAACGCGGCACGGTAGTTTTTGTCTGCTACTCGTAGAAACGAAAATGGATGAGTTGGACCACCCCTATAAAATGAAATCCATTCGGCATCCAATTGTGCCAAATCACGAACACACTGGCACAAGAATGTGTACGGATCTGTATAGAGTAGCCGGGTGTTTTTGATATTCGACACGTGACTCATTTTTTCGAGAAATTCTGTATCTCGTTTTTCATGGCATTGGGATTGGATACTGTCTTGTCTTGTCCTAGCAGTGAAATTAATGTCAGCCTCATATTTCCGAGATCGCTGCCCCTTGGTCTATAGTCTATACTAAGCACTTCGCCATTACTCACTATTGCCATTCCAACGTGTGGTGCTATATTTATAAAGCACCAACTTGAACGACTAACATCCAATATCGTGGATAATTTTAATAAGAGCACAGCATCGTTTATTTATTGTTTCTGTGTCACACTTTAATAAGGACACTCCAACGAAATGCACAGAGGCGGAGGCGCACAACATAACAACACAGATTTATGGTGAATGGAATTGTCAGACGCTAATTAGTTGATGATTTGAAAGATTTCCACAATTGTGTGTTGGTATTTTTCTCGAATTTCTCTGTGAACACATTTTCACGGCAGTAGCAAGTCCTCTGGGTTGGTATTTATAGTCGCCGTGCTTAACCGACCGGCGCGCGGTATCTCTGATTCATTTTGGTGTAGAGTGAGTGTGTTCAGTGCGGAGCGGTGGCCAGCGGCAGGGTGTGGGTGACACATGAGTTAATTAGTCACACGACGATGATATTCAGTGAGTGTGTCAGCTCGCCCGCAGCAATATAGTTTGTTTTCCCGGAAATAACGTAAGAAGGTTTTTTATTCTTTTACGGAAAGATACGAGTACATGCGCGCTGCCATGTGACATTGATTGAAGTTTCTTCATGTTCTACATGTAAGGGTGTTAAAAGGTGTGAATCTGCTGGAACTCGAGATGAAAATAATGTCAAGTGGTGCAGTTATTTTCAGATGTTTAACAATTATTATTGAGGCAAGTGGGTATGTCGCTTTTATATAAATATTTGAGTTTGAACAAACTGGTTACGCAATAGACGATTTGAGCATTGCTAAAGAAAGTTTAAGTTTTAACTCAATGAGACATAGGTAATTGCGATTAAGTCAATTTCACAATTTCATAAGTATCTTTTCGACCTACCGCCAGAGGTTAACATTATGATAAGAGCAGGATATTTAGTATTGGACGTGTCAGCGAATGTTACGTACCTACAGCTTTTGGGAACCCAATATTTGAAGAAATAAGTTTGTTACTCAATCGTTTCAAAATTCTTGCGTCAAACTGCAATTTAATTTATTTTTTTAAAAATCACCTCTCGAATAACAATTTGAGACATTACAGCATTAATAAGCAAAATATTTTTTAGCTTATTTTTACTAACATGCAAGTCAATCACATGATCATTTAGATTATAGATTCTACTCATGCGACTAATAGGCTCATGCTTCCCATAATTCCTTCTATGAGGGGGGCTAAACAATAAATCAACACTACGTAAATTATGGGCACCACACCGAAAATTAAAGCCAATAGATGACAGCAAGTCAGGTGCATCTATTTGACCGGATATAAGCTGCTGAAAAAAAATGATAGCGCTATTAAGCCTTCGTTGAGAAAGGGGTAACATTTGAAGAAGCTTAATACGCTGACTGTAAGGAGGTAGGTTAAAAGGATCATCCCATGGAAGTCCTCTAAGTGCAAATCGAATAAATTTACGTTAAATGGCCTCTATTCGATTTGAATGAATGTTGTAGAACGGCGTCCAAACTTGCGAAGCATACTCTAGAATCGGACGGACAAAACAATTGTACAATGACATAGTACGTATGGGTCATTAAATTCTTTCGCCCACCTTTTTACGAAGCCCAGCAAAGAATTAGATTTATTAACAATAAAATTGATATGCTTGGCAAAAACCAGTTTGGGATCGAAATAAACCCCAAGATCCTTAAAATTGACAACATTACAAAGAATATGTTGAGACAAAGAATATTGAAAGGTGGAAGGTATATTCTTTCTAAAGAATGTCATATGTTGACATTTAGTAGGGTTCAGGGATAAACGGTTTTTATCACACCAATTGGCGAAGCTATTAATGTCAGATTGAAGAAAGATTCTATCTTGCTGACTAGTGATAGATTTAAATATTTTCATATCATCAGCGTAGATCAGGATATTACTGTGATTTATACATGCTTTAACATCATTAATGGCTAGTATAAATAGAATTGGTCCGAGGTGACTACCTTGGGGAACTCCAGACTGAGCTGTAAAAGATACAGATAGCGATCCTCTAAATTTGACTTGATAAACCCTTGATCTAAGGTATGAATTAACCCATTTTATGAAACTTGGTGGGAAACCAAAAGCCCTGAGCTTAAATTCGATTATTTCATGGGACAGCTGGTCGAAGAACTGTTGTAGCTACTGGCCAATGTAGCTTAGGAAGATCCGATTTGTAATAAAGGGTGTTCAAATTTGACGTACCTATCATTTTTAATTGGCCGCCACTTTTTTTACAGCTATTAGATTACATTGAAGTTTTATCACATATGAAGTACATGAATACATTCCCGTTAGCTAAAATGGATCGGTACACTATTGAGCAACGTGTTTTTATTATTAAAACTTATTTTAAATATGCTGGAAGTTTTGCAGAAGTTGGAAGGAAATTTTGTTCGAAATACGGTAGAGAAAATGCTCCGTCAAACCGTACTATTAAACTTATCGTTCATAAATTTAAAGAAACTGGTTCGGTTCAAGATCAGAGAAATAAAGCCTATCATCGTAGTGGTAGTTCAATATTGCAGCTGCTAGCAGAAGTGTTACTGAAGAGCCAAGGACGTCAATTCGTCGTCGTTCACAGCAATTAAACCTCAAACCAACAACTTTGTTTAACATTTTGCATGCAAAGGCTTACAAAATAAAGCCAACACAAGAATTATAGCGACTTGACCGCGCCTTGCGTGGGCAATTCGTTAATTGGGCCATAGAGAAGCAACAACAAAATGATAAATCAAATTATCTTTACAAATGGCAAAGGCTCATTTTTAAATTGGCGGATATGTCAATAAACAAAACCGTCTCATTTGGGCTGAAGAAAATCCTAGAGGATTGTTTGAAAGGGCAATGAAACCAAAAAAAGTTACTGTATGGTGTGGGTTTGGTGTGGTGGCGTTATTGGTCTTTTTTTCTTCGAAGATGAAATTGGCAATGCAGTTACTGTGGATGGAGCTCGATATAGAAACTTTTTGTGGAGTCAATTGGAAGATATTGATGTGCAGAATGTGCGGTTTCAACAGGATGGTGCAACATGCAACAAAGCAACGAACTCAATCGGTCTTTTGAAAGAGAAGCTTAACAATAACATAATGCCGAAAATCCTCAAACTGTTCAACAGCTTAAAGGTAACATCTACAAGCGGGTGGCAATGGTGTAGTAGTAGTGTATTCGCTTAGTGATTGGAAGTTCGTGTTTTCAAATCCCTGCCAAATCCATTACTTTATTTCGAATATATGTAAAACTTGATCTCCCTAAGCAACATAGACAATACCCGTGGATAAAAGCATGCAACTGCACCAAAACACTTTTTTCCTATCTCTCTATTCTTTCTAAGGTAAGTAGCACCGAAAAACATGCAATGAAACATTACTAGGTGCTGCTTGCTGTTCACCCATACTTGCGCTGTGTTCATAGCACAATAAGGGTACTGTAACATTTTTTTTTGTAACACCTTTAGCATAAGCAAATTATATAAAAAACATAGGGACGGGCTACAGTCCGCTTGGGCGAACTGTTGGATACCCTATTCTTATTCCTATCCCTCATAAGTGGGCGTGACAAAAGTCTAAGTATGGTTGAATTGTTAAGAACGCTCTACATATTTTGTTATATAACATTTAAAGGATTTTATCAAAAAAAAAAACGCTCCCTAGCTCAAACTTGGGTGTTTCAATAAAATTGTTTTATTTAATTGTGGGCGTGTCAGTAGGCGGATTTAAAAAAAAATGACACATGAGAATAAAGGGCCCCTAGAGAGTATATATTATAAATTTCAGCTCCCTAGCTCAAACTTTGAATTTTCAAAAAAAAAAAAAAAATTAATTGTGGGCGTGTCAGTGGGCGGATTTTGAAAATATTTACACATGAGCATAAAGGGCCCATAGAGAGTATATACTATAAATTTCAGCTCCGTAGCTGAAACTTTGGATTTTCAAAAATTAATATACCCTTAAAATAGGGTATAAAAAAATTATTTTATTTATTTGTGGGCGTGTCAGTGGGTGGATTTTGAAATTTTTTTATCCCGAGCAGTTTTAGGAGTCATAGATCATACATAAAAAATTTCAGCTTTCTAGCTCAAAATTCGATTTTTTCCAAAATTTGGTTTTTTTGAGTTTGTGGGCGTGTCTGTGGGCGGATTTCAAAAATTCGTAAACTTGATTATTTCGGGACCCTAGAGAGTATATGGTTAAAATTTCAGCTCTCTAGGTCCAGTTTAAAGGCCTAATTTTTGGCTACAGACGGACGGACGGACGGACGGACATGGCTAGATCGACATTACTATCGATGCTGATCATAAATATAGTAACTTTTAGGGGTCTACGGGCAATATTAAGGTATGTTACAAACTATGCGTCAAAATTAATATACCCTTAGAATAGGGTATAAAAAATATCATTATGCGAAAAAGTGATTCAAAATTTTGGTAAAAGGTTGACAGTCTGCCGAGCTAGGAGAGGAGGTCACATTTTCATTATTAACCGGAGCCAATGTACATTAATTTCCAATAAAAATAAATACAGATTTCATACAATTTATGTCTTTCATTCAAAATTTAAAATGATACCTCAAATTTGAACACCCTTTACATAGGAAAGTATGTACTTCAAAATATCCAAATCGAGACTAACCACATTTTCATCGATTTTTTGATTTTGGTGTTGGCAAAAGCGCCAATTGATTCGGCTTATTTAATAGAAACTAAGACTTAAACTAGGACTTGTTGCTAAAGATTGAAATGGTTAAGGAGATGCAGTTTAAGGCAGGCAGTGCTTCGGTTGAAATCGAAATTGGTTATATTTGTTTTGACCTTCCACAGCATATGGGAGTTTGATTCCTTAGATCCATCGGACGTGCTGTGCTTCGGTAGATAGAAGCAACGATGGTTTCGTTAATTTCGAGTGCAAGTGTTAAAGAATGTTCAGTTGAATGAAGAGACGCGCAATCGACAGAGCCTGAGATAATGGATAAAATCAATTTCTGAAACGTTTTTTCGTTTCTCAAAATTATTCAAGTTAATAAGTTTGAGGCAGTCTTGATGGGGAGGCAAGATTAAGGGATCGTTCCAGGGTAGACCACCAAAAGCAAAATGGAAAAAAATGCCGTCGAGTGCTTTCTATTCTGAACACATGAACTCGCTGAAGGGTAGCCCACGCTTGGCTAGCGTCCTTGAGAAGGGGGCGAACAAAAGTGACGTAGAGAGATTTGGTCAATTAAAGATTGCAGAATTCTTTGAACCATCATTCCGAAGCCAAGTGGTGAGTTGTCTTTAAGAATTATCTGATCAATAAGCGAACTCTCGGTTGCACAAGATACTAAGGTTGCAAAGAGATAGCACGGGGGAAATATGTTGAAAGTCGCGGAGGAGGCTTTGTATTTCCGCGAAAAGGTGATAGAATGAATTTGTCTATAGAATGAATTTGGCGATACTGAGCTTAAAAGCAATGTTATGGCCGCCATGTCAGGAGGCGGCAGTCTTCTTATAAAGCAATGGCTTTTATAAAAAGTTTATATCGTCAGAGTGGCGAGAGAAGGTTGGGTGTTTGATGTCCTTATCAATATCGTTAATAGTAAAGACAAAGAGAAGGGGACCTTGATGACTACCTTGCGGAACACCAGATATGGCCAAAAAAGCAACAAATAGGACGGACCTGAAGCGAACATTTTTATAATGGTTTTCCAGGCAAAGAGATATGGGCTTGAAATCGTGAGTCGACTTATTTGCCAGATTTTTAAGGCTAAGAGGGCATGAGTCCAACCAGGTTTGTGGAAGTTCACCTACCTTTGAAAAATCAATGTTGGTTAAGGAAAAAATATAATGGCAGTGAAAGTTATGTGATTCGTACAAGATACTTTCGAAAAGTTTAGGTATATCATCGAGTTTAGCTACGAGACTCTAATTAGTTACTTCGCTCTTAAGTCCTTTTTGTAAATCAGAGCTATGAAAGAGGACTTTCAAATCTGATGGAATACTCCTCCGAGATGGGACCATTAATGATTTTTTTCTTCAGCATAATAGGCGCGACGCCATCTAGGCCAGGGATTTAAAAGGAGCAAAAAACCGAATTGCCCATTGCACCAGTTTGCTTCTGACAATGACTTCTTCAATAGCTACTCCGACCCTGCTCAGACATGTAGGATTGCAAAAAGAAAGTTGCCATTAGTGAAACTTGGTACGTCTTTTGAGAGTATCTTATGCAGACTCGAGACCTCGTAAGTTTCTGTCATTGATTCGTAGGAAACTATGACCCCAAAGGGCACATGCAGAATATCCGTTATGGCATCAGATGTTTGCCACGTAGCGCGCGCCGCCCTGTTGGAACCACATGTCGTTCACATCAATATCCTCTAATTCTGGCCAAAAGAAATTCGTCAGTAGCGCTCTCCATTGAAGGTTATGGTAATGCTGTAACTCTAGTCGTTCACTTCATGTGATAGCAATTGTTAGATATGGTGGTTCATTCAAAACAATTCAACAAGAAAATTGACGGAAACATCCTTATAAATGCAAAGTGTGTTATCCCAAAAAAAACCATGCCATCGTCGTTTTTGAAGAAGTACGGACCGTTGATGCCACCGGCCCACAATCCACACTAAACAGTAACTTCCTGCGTATACATTGCCACTTGGTGGTGGTGGTGTCACTTTGGCCTCGTCGCTGAACATGATTTTTTTTTACTGAAATCGGGTTCCGCTGCCAACCGCTCCAAAACCCAGTCAGGGAAACACACGGCATTGTCTACAGTCGTTTCTTTCAGCTCCTCGGTCAGTTTTATTTTGAACGGATGTAGGTGCAAGTCCAAGAATTCGCTAAGTTGATGTTTGCGAAAGCCAAGTTCTTGTGAGCGCGCGAAATTGACTGCCTCGGGATGGACGACTATCTGTAAAAGAACACCCATTTGATAATAAAGTTTTATCATTTGCACGTGTTGCTAAAAGCTGTAACTTACCTAGGGAAATAAACAAAACAATATGGCTGCCATAAGCTGTTCAAATCTGCCCGTCCCTGTTGGAAAATTCTTTATTAAGTACAGTCCCGTTCAATGTCCCAGTTAGTAAGTTCGCCCTATTATAAATTGTTATTACTTCCCCTTCTCGCGACCTATCGGTCTACTTTAGATACTAGCTATATTGTGCCCTTTGTGAGACCGTTAAGAAGAAGATCCTTACGTTCGGGATTTTTTAAAAAAGGTACATATCAGGATGTGATAAGCAAACGTTTTCCAGGAACAGGCATAGATTTCAAAAGATAAGTAACGGTTCATTCAAAAACAAACTATTTCAAACATGCACCGGAATTCGGCAAGGGGACGCGCTGTCATGCGATTTCTTCAATCTCGAACTTTAGCATATAGGTTGCAGGGCAGGTGTCCACACGGAAGGCACTATCTTCAACAGGTCCGTTCAGCATCTGGGCTATGCGGACGATATTGACATCATCGGCCGATCACAGCGCTCCTTGATAGAAGCTCTCACGTCGATTGAAGAACAGGCGAAATTTTTTGGCCTTGTAGTAAATGAGGAACATGCTATCAACAAACAAACAAACATCTATCCACCGCCTAGGACAAAACGTCACTATTGACAGCAACAGTTTCGAGGTAGTTAAGAAGTTCATCTACCTCTGAGTAAACATGAACTCCACGAATGACAACTTAGTGGAGATCCGGCGAAGAATTACCCTAGGAAACCACTGCTACTTCGGTTCAAAACTCCTAACTCGGAGGACGAAATGTATGCTTTACAAAACCCTTATCCTGCCAGTTCTGTTTTATGGCGCCGAGTGCTGGACGATAAGCAGGAAGGGAGAGATGATACTGGGTTCCTGCGAAAGAAAAATTCTTCGGCAGATTTGTGGTCCTGTGTGCATGGAGGGCGAATGGAGGGGAAGATACAACCGCGAACTCTATGAGCTGTACCAAGATGTGGATGTAGTCCAAAAAGTCAAAATACGTCGACTACATTGGCTCGGCCACATCGAGCGAATGGACAATAATGCTCCAGCTTAGAGGATCTTCGAATCCCCGCACCCAGGTTCGAGAAGACAAGGAAGACCGAACCTCAATTTCCAAGACCAAGCCATCGCGGATACCAAAGCTCTTATTCTGGACAACTGGAAGCAGCGTGCCCGGGATCGTAGAGGATGGAAGGCTGCTGTGTCGCAGGCAGAGACTCTTCACGTGTCGGGAGCCCGTAAAGTAAAGTAAGTTATTCGAAAACCCATCGAAGTGATGTTTGTGTAAATTCTATTGGATACTAATCGTACTCTTTGACGTTACCTCCTTATCTCTTGAAGGATGCGTATTTACCGTGTTCAACTTCCCTAATAGACAGCCGTCTATGCCCAAATTAGATTTGCTAATCTCTGCTTCATGTGCCACAATTTTACACAACATCAAATGTTAATCTCAAACAAAACATTAAACAATTGCAAACGCGATTAAAACACAACCCACACTAGTTCGCCACTGTCAGGTGTACGAAAAACAGTCAAAACCTCGAAAGGAAACTTTACATTTTTGTCATCTCATATAAACGAGAAATGCTTCTCGCATATCTGTCTATTTTGATATAAAAATTCATCCACACCTTTTTTGAAGGAGAGATTTCACTAAGAATGTTTTGAACTTATTTTTGTAACTGTCGCCTATAAATCCTGCTCACACAAAGCAAAAACAATACAAAAATCCTCCTCCACCACCGTGTTTCAGATAAACTGATTTATTAAATTACTTAAACAACAAATCGCACAACACGGATACAAGCAGACCCGCTAGAGAAGAAAAATTTAAAAATATTCTTTAATCAAAAAGAAAAAAAAAAAATACGTAGAAAAACCACAACAGAACCAGCCAATCGTATTAAATTTATTCATTCGAATTCAATTGCAAATTAGGATATCATTATGTGAACGTCTGGAGGATATATGATGCCCGATTTTGCTGGCACAAGCCGCCATGATCCAACAGAGAGGCGTACCTGCATAGAGTGCTTCAGCTCGGCGCACTCATAGCAAGAAATTCAGCATAAAGAATTCCCCACCTGTCAAGCATCATAGATAACCAGACTCGGTGTAGTCTGTGCAGACCACTTTTCCGGAAGGAAATATTCCATTTTACCTATTCTATACCCTAGTGAGGATGTGTCTGTTCCGAAAACTTCGGGGGAATGAAAGTAGGAAGGAATGCACTTCGCTCTCTTTCGAGCCATCACTCTTCGTCTCAATGGGTTTTTCGTTTTTCCGCATCTCATGGTTTGTATTTTCGACTATGCGAATGGTCTTCCTAATGAGATTGCAATTTCCATCAAAACTAACGAGCCCAGCGGCATAGTGGCATCCGCTCGAGAGATTTCCAACATCGACGATACGGACGGGACGTAAACAGTGGAACAATAAGGCGATTGAGGCGCACTGCTTGCTTGCGTCAAAGTTTATCTCTATGTGGTGTGCGACGATATCTATACATTTTATACACTGCGAAGTATCTGTGAGATGGTGAAGTGCTCACTAATCAGACGTTTTGATTGGAACGAGATTGAAGTAGCTCATGAGTGCGTTTCTGAAGTGCAGAGTGAGTTATTAAGAGCCGGCGTGAAATGATGCATTTATCAAGGGAAACACTGTTTAAGCGGCTTGGCAAATTTGATTTATTTCTGCGGTGCGAATGATAGAGAGGAGCGTTCACGAGTACTTGAGAGGGCGTAGTTATGACTGATGGATGTTTGGTAGGGGATCCACGAAAGAGCTATTTGTGTTTCATCTTCTAATTAGTTCGAATAGTAGTTTTGATTCGGATCTGAAAGAAAGTTGCGCAATCAACTGTCGCTGTAAAATTGGGGCTGACAAGTGCATTTGAGATTCATATTTACATTCTTTTGACACAGTTTCTTTCGCTGTTCGGAGAACCATTTCAACAAAAGTAAAACTGACTATGCCAATCTCTTACCTTCACTCCAAGTATTAAAATCACCAATACAGATCAAAATCGTGAAGGCCGTTTTTTAGAAAAGTTTTTGAAAATTTTGAAAACTGTTATATAATAATGAATTAAAACTTTATCCACAAATACGAGTATTCTGAAAATCTGAGTATGCAAATTCGCTTATTAATTTTAATGTAGAATATCTTTTTTTTTGAAATTACTTCATCGGTTCTTCAGATATAGCCTTTCGCGAAGATCTGGGTACCTGTACCATATTATTAATTTTTTTTTCGGGGACAAGACTTTCTACACTGGAGTACTCAGACTCAATACTGGTCCATTGGACTACCATTAAGACACTCAACTTTTACTGTGTAAAGGGCCATGTCCAAAAATGGTGCCTTTTTTTGATGGCACACCCCAGCGACCTAGCAGGGTGTGTAGAATACTTCAATACAATACAATACAATAGTTACCATCGCAGCTCAGCTCTAAAGTACATCCGCCTCGAGTTATGCGCCCTAATCTAATAGGAGGTATACATAATTTTTTTAATTACATAAATACCTGTTATAGATTAGTGCGCATAACCCGAGACGGATGTACTTTAGAGCTTAGCTGCCGCAGTAGCTATTGTTTGTATTGAAGTATTCTACACATCCTGATAGGTCGTGTTAGTGTGCCATCAAAAAAAAGGCACCAGTTGCTCATACATTTCAGGCAAAGCCCTTTACTCGTTTTCCTAAAAAAGACGAGTAGGCCGAGCTTAGGTTTACAGCGCTCACCACATCAGCACCAAATACCTGCCACCTGATACGAGCAAAAGCAGGGCAATCACAGAGGAAGTGTTCCGCAGTGTCATCGATTTCTCCACAGGCTTCGCAGTTGGTGGTATCGCTTAGGCCTAGCACCTTAAGATTCTTGGCAAAAGCGTAATGGGCCGTTAGAACGCCAGTAGTCTGTTTGCAGTCTTTTCTGTTGAGAGACAACAAGAATGCCATCGATTTTGTACATACGTCGGGGAGAAATCGTTTAGTCTGTTATTACATTTACTCCATTTATTAAAAACCCCAAGAATCATCAAAATCATTTGAGTGGTTTTTACGAAAAGTGATGAAATTTGTCACTGTTACAAAAAAAAATTATAAAAAAATATTTTTTTTTTTTTGAAAACAGAGAATGGAGAATTTTTCTAATATTTGTATCAGGGCGTTTATCAAATTTCTTCTGAGATATTGTTTGTTTTCTTAACACGTTGAACCCCGGTGAAATTTTGTTGTGTTGCGTGGTGGGACATATTGTTTTTTCTTTTAGTTTTTTTAAATGTAATGATCTTTTTGTATTAACAAGTGTTTTATGTGAATTCTATGTGCAAAACACATATAAAAATGTGTATAAAAATGTGAACTTAGAAAAATGACCACGGGTGGACCACGTGGTCCCAGGGTCTAAATTTCCCTCGTGGGACAACGTGGCCACCCGTGGACACTTAATTGTTTGACATGCCTAAGGAAATTTTACTTTATTTTTAGGCAAAATGGCAAGACGTCTAGGTCAAGCAGAATTGGAGAGAGTACTTGAAGAATTGAGTGAGTCAGAAAGTGAAGAAGGCGAGGGATTATCTGACAATTCTTTTGATGACTTCAATTATCTTACGGAGGAAGAAAGTTCAAGTAGCTCAGTTTCTCTGGAAGATGACGTTCTCGATGAAGACCTTCTGGAAGGTAACGTTTTGGAAGGTGAAGTTGAAGGAGGTTCAGGTAGACCAGGATCAACGACACAGCACCTTGCATGGCAACCTGTTGATGGAGTAAGACAACAATTTAGTAACGATTTCGCGAGTGATGGAGTAGCCCCTGGTGCTAGCGTACAACTTATTGGCAAAAATCCAGTCGATTTTTATAATTTCTTCGTCAGTGATGAAATAATTAGGCTTATTGTTAACGAAACAAATCGGTTTGCTGCACAAAAAATTAGTAACACTCCAAGTACTTCACGTCAAAAACCAAAATCATCGCAATGGACGGAAACAAACCCTGAAGAAATTCGAACATTTTTAGGATTAATTTTGTGAATGGGCCTTCTTCGTTTGCCCCAATTCAGAGACTATTGGTCAAGAAACTTACTCTACGAAAACAAAATGTCAAAACTTATGAGCCGAAACCGCTTTGAAATGTTACTTAGTATGCTTCAATTTGCGGATAATAGTATCGACACAAATGATCGCTTGTCAAAAATTTTCTTACCTGGTGAAAATGCTGGAATTGAAATTCAAAGAAGCCTATACTCCGGAAGAAGAAATTTGCATTGACGAGAGTAATGTTCCATTTCGTGGTCGAATTTTCTTTCGTCAATACATTCCCAACAAAAGACATAGGTTCGGTATAAAACTATTCAAACTTTATTTTTCTTTTTTTATTTTTTATTTTTTTTTTTTTATACCGGAAAAGAAAGGGCAGATAACATATCTGTATCAGAAAAGGTAGTTATGGAACTGATGGAAGGTCTTTTGGACTGCGGAAGGACCTTATACACTGATAACTGGTACACAAGTGTTACCTTGGCTGAAACTTTGCTGAGAAGACGAACACATTTGGTAGGAACTCTTCGAATGAACCGAACAAAAATCCCCCTAATGTCATTAAATCTAAGCTCAAGAAAGATGAGATTTGCGCTGAGCAAAATGAAGCTGGAATTATTGTTCTGAAGTGGAAGGATAAAAGGGATGTTCTTATGCTGAGTACCAAACATGACAGCTAAATGCAGCCGATTACAAGCGGAAGAAACTTTACAAATAAGCCTAGTATGGTGGTTGAGTACAATAAAGGAAAAGCGTTCATAGATCTGTCTGACCAAATGGCTGCCTATTCACCATACCTTCGACGTACACTAAAGTGGTATAAAAGGGTAGTATATCACCTGTTGACTGCAACCGCTGTTGTGAACGCCTTAATTTTATATAATAAAATAAATAACTCGAAAATGACAATCACTAAGTTCAAGGAAAAGATCGTTGGAGGCCTGGTGCGTAAAAACTGCGAGGAGAGGCAAGCGCTAATGTCTCCCCCATCTTCTTCAGCAACAAAGCGAAAGCACTACCTTCAAGAAGTACCTGGGCAGAAAAGATTTACTCGGAAAAGATGCACAATGTGTTATAACAATATGTCAAAAGAACAAGGAAGTGATTATGCAAGAAAGAAAGCTAAAAGAGTAAATACTATCTGCGATCAATGCAATTTTCCAATGTGCATTTCATGCTTTGAGGCAGCACATAAATGAAACAAACTACTAAAGATTTTTTTTTTTTATTTCTAAGTTTGAATAATGAATTTCTAATGAATTGTTAATGTTTTTTTTTTGTTCTAAGTCATACTGTCAAGTAAAAGTAAAATTTAATACTATACATTCAAAATCGTTAATATTTTACAAAAAATCCCCAATTTGCTAAACCCGACATATTTTTTAGTACTCAAGGGGACCGACAACTCGCTTGGCATAAGCAAAATGCATATATTTCGTGTCCACCGATAGACACACAGGGCTGAAGCCATGTACCCACGCGTACCACCAGTGGACACCACGGTCCATTTAAATAAACAAAAATGTACCACCGGTGGTCACATGGGGTGCCGTTAATCGAGTGTTTTGGGAGAAACTGAGTAAGCCATCTTCTGTCACCCAACAACAAAGACATCAAAATTAATTTAAATCGTTAGAGTCGTTTTTGTGAAAAGTGAAATTTTCAAAAATTCTAAATGTTGTGAAGTATATGTTGTAATAAAAATTATTAATAAATTTAAATATTTTTTCTTAATGGTAGTACTATTTGGTCGGACGAAGTGGTTCAGTGGTTAGTGTGTCGGACTACTAATCGAAAGGTCCCCCGTTCAATTCCCGCCGGGGCCAAGTAACATCTAGAGTTTCTTTCCACTGCACCTTCTCTTGCAAACGTCTGACAAACATCTAAGTGCATTCATTGTAATGAGAAGCTTCTCAAATTCGCCGTTCGGATTCGGCTTAAAAATTGTAGGTCCCTTTCACTTCGCATAAGAAAGTGGTTGGAGAAGCTGGGTTTTAGGAAATGTATAATGCCTAATTTTTTTTTTATTATTATTTGGTGTGTCAATTTTCTTAGAAATAAATTGACCAGTTTTTAAGATATAAGCATTTTCGTAAAGTACCGCTGTTCGATTATTTTCAAAAACCTTTTTCGATAAAATTGGTGTTGGGTAAACCATTCGTATGATGGGTGCCGTTAAGTAAAACAATAGAATACAAAAAGAAAATGTCAACGAGTAATAAGCAAGAAACTCCAATTACACTCCGTTCTACGTGTCTACGAACAGGTAGTTTTGATTTAATTTTAAGAATTTTGTTTGAATCCGTCGATAATATGGGAAAAAACCAAATGCAATATGAATGAAGGCTATATTATGTTTATGTTGTAGGAAAAAAAATTAGGATTAGGTTGATAAATTCAATTTTCATGATGCTTTTCCCAATAAGGTCATAGAATTAGACATTTTTTCGTTCCACCTAAAACTAAATCTACCTGATAGATGCATTAAAGGTAATAAAACAACACCATTATTTTTTTGGAATAAATTAATTTGGTTTTTATTAAGATTATAACAATAGTTTTTAATAAAGTGTACCACCTCCCGATCGCTGTATCACTGCAAGAAGCCTGCTATGAAGAGATTTATACAGTTCTTCCAAAAAATTTTGTGAAATTTCGGACCAGGCTTGTTTTATGGCTTCAACTATTTCTTTGGGGTTGGATTCTTGCTTTCATGCTACGTAGACCTTTTTTGAAAACCATATCCACACGTTTTCCATGATGTTCAGGTCCGGTAAATATGGCGGCCACGCTAGTAGGTCTAGGTTTTGACTATGAATCAAAGTTTTGGTTGTTCTTGGGGTATGTATCGGTGCATTGTTATGTTGTAAAATCCATCGTTGTCCACCAAACAATTCAGAATTGAGGGAAAGCTCTTTCCAGTATAGATTTGTAGGTGATTCCTGTAGTTCATGAGCTTTGGTAATCAGCGTTTGCAGTTCCGTAAAAGCTTACTGCTCTCCATACTATTACTCCTCCCTTGCTTTGTCTTCTATCCAAGGTTAATTCATCCTTCCTCAAATCGTGTAAATAACAATTATATCCATCAGGTCTATCCAAATTAAACTTTTTTCATCTGAAAAGACAACGGTATGCCACTCCCGACTATACCTGATGTGACTTATTGCAAAATCAAGTCGTTGACTTTTGCGTGCTGTGTTCAATGGTGGTTTATTTTTTATTTTGTGTCTAATATGGTTGGACCGCTGTATCACGCGATAAACAGTTGATCTGCTAGATTAAACTCAAGTTTCTGCTTGATTTTACTTTTTTTTTGTCGGGGTGTGTGAAACTTTCTGCACTGGAGCACTCAGACTCAATACTGGTCCATTGTACTACCAGGCAGACACACCACATTTTACTGTGGGAATTTACTCGTTTTTCTCAGAAAAACGAGAAGGCGCTTGAATGATAAGGAGCTTAGGTTTACAGCGCTCACCTTATCCGCACCAAATACCTGCCACCTGATACGAGCAAAAGCAGGACAATCACAGAGGAAATGTTCCGCAGTGTCGTCGCTTTCTCCACAGGTTTCGCAGTTGGTTGTATCGCTTAGACCTAGCACCTTAAGGTGTTTGGCAAAAACGTAGTGTCCCGTAAGAACGCCAGTAGTCTGTCTGCAGTCTTTTCTGTTGAGAGACAACAAGAATGCCGCGGATTTCCCACAGACGTCGGGGAGAATTAGCTTAGTCTGTCTGCACCCTGGAGAGTCATGCCAACGGCGATTGTGTTCATATGAAACCCAACCGTCAATGGAAGCCCTGACCGAGGACGCAGGCAGACAGATCGCTGGTTCAGGTCCTGAGAAGTCCCCCTCTCAGCCTTGTCTAGCAAGTTCATCGGAGATCTCATTTCCCGTGATCCCGTTATGACCCGGGACCCAGACAAGTTTAAGTGAATTCAGCCTCCGACCGAATTCAGAGATATCTTGCATTCACGTACTATTTTGGAGGTAGTTAAGGGTTTGAGTAAGGCCTTAAGCGCAGCCTTACTGTCGTTACAGACGCAGATACTTCGCCCCCTCCACCTGTTCCTCGTAACATAGTCCATGGCTATTATTCAATTCAATTCAATTTCGATTCGACTGCATTCCCTTCCAGGTTCAGAGTCCGGCCAGAGCCAGTCCTGGACGCGAGGAAAGTCGACCTCGTAGTTGCGCTTTAGCCGAAGTTCCGGTGTCATCGCATCAGATGGCATATCCATAAGACAGGAGTCGAAGGACAACCGTTGCGCAAATTCATCAAAACTCCAGTGCGAATTATAACAAAAGCCACCTCTTCTTAGACGTGAGATAGCTTTGATGGTGCAACCCATATTGTAAACATCAAGGGGCGGGAGGTTCAGTAGTGCATCTAGGCCGGAGCCAGGCGTGCTGGGGAAGGCCCCCGTGCAGCCGAGACATGCCTGCCTTTAGAGTTTGGCAAAAGCAGCAGTAACGTATTTACGTGAAAGCTTATTCCACCAAACAACCGATGCGTATGCTATAAATGGTCTTATCATAGCCGTATAAATCCATAGGACTCTTTTCGGTGATAAGCCCCATGTCTTGCCGAAAATGCCTTTGCACTGCCAGAAAACAGACAACGGCTTGGCAGTCTTCAGCTCAACATGTTTGAACCAAAGAAGTTTGCTATCCAGGATGATTCCCAGATACTTTGCTTCATTGGAGAGTTGGATTGTGACGCCTTTTAGCACTGGCTGAGTCAACCCGACCAGCTTCCTCCTTCTCGTAAAGACAACAACCTCAGTTTTAAGAGGATTGACCGAGAGCCCATTCCTAGTGCACCATTCGTCGATCACGTCAAGGGCCGCCTGCGCCTTGGCGCATACAGTCGCTAGGCATGATCCAACAGAAAGCACGGCAACATCATCCGCGTACGCCTGAGCGTAAATATTAGAACTGTTGAGTGCGTTCAACAGAGAGTCGACCAGCATACACCACAGCAGTGGAGACAGGACGCCGCCTTGAGGGCAGCCTCTGTTTACCCCCGCCATAACATAGCGGCCACAATCCGCATCCGCAACCAACGTTCTATTCATTAGCATTGCTTTAATCCACAACACCAATGGTTCGTCTACTCCGTGTTGTCTGGCGGAGCTGCACATGCTATCAAAAGTCGCATTGTCAAAAGCACCCTCAATATCGATGAAAATGCCCATCGCGTATTCTTTTCTGTCAAGCGCGCCTTCAACTCTACCAACTAGATTTTGGAGCGCAGTCTCGCAGGATTTTCCGCGTTGATAGGCATGTTGCATCGGAGATAGTGGGTGCAATCGCAAAGCACCTTTGCGCACGTGAAGCTCGAGCAGCCTTTCCATGCTTTTCAGCAAGAAGGAAGTCAGACTGATTGGTCTGAAGCTCTTGGCGAGCGAGTAGTCACTTCTGCCAATTTTTGGTATAAATGCCACTCTAACTGTACGCCAGGGTGTTGGAATGTATGCCAGTGCTAGGACAGCGGTGAAGATTTTCTTCATATAGTCGGTAGCAACTGGATTGTACATTGTTGCAGCATGGCTGGGTATATTCCGTCCGTACCAGGTGACTTGAAGCCGTCAAAAGATGCAAAGGCGTATTTAATGGCCTCGTCCGTTACCACGGCCTTCGCAATATACCAGCTACGTCGAGTTGTTTGTCTTGCCTCACTCATAGTCTCGGCAATCGGGGCTGGTTGTGAACCAATTGTAATCTGGTTACCCGGAAAGTGAGACTCCAGCAGAAAACTAAGAGTCTCCGCTTTCGTCTCAGTGAAGGTGCCATCAAGTTTTCTAAGTGAGTCCAGTTTGGCTGGTTTGCCCTTTTTCAGAACTTTAACCAACCTACTAGTTTCACCCAGTGTTTCAATCTTTTCACAGAAATTCCTATAAGAAGCACTTTTCGATCCCCGAATTAACCTCTTATATTCCTTCTGCTTCGATCGGTAGAGATTCCAGTCTTCCTCCAAATCAGTCTTGGGTGACCTATTTAGAATTTTCAAATCTATCAACTGGGTCGGCTAATAACAACAAAGTAAGAGAAAAATTTCGCGGCGGAAATTAATAAATCGGTAAACAACTTGACTCAGCTATTTTTAATCCACTAACTCTGTAGGAGCTATATTAACGGTATTACTTAAAAGTTATTAGCTAAAAGTTGATTGATTTTACACAACTGATTTTGCTGCTTTTAACCAGGTCACCTAATTCGGCTCATTGCTATATTTTTGTGTGGTTTTTTGAGATCATTTACGTCAACCTTCCAAGAACCATACAACACCTGAAGGACAGCATCTGGAAAGAAGTTGCCAATATACCCACTGCTATCCTGGTAAGGGTCATAAAACGCCAGAAATCGGCAAATTCACTGTATAAACAATGGGATGGGGTCACCTAACTGATATGATTTTCAAAACTATGTAAAATAAAACTTTAGACATGTAGGTAGTTACCTACCTACATTTGAAAAAAAATTGATTCGTGAAATGGGTTTTATGTCAGTTTGAAGTAATGAGGTTATTTGCCGCACCTTGTGCCAAACAAGCTAAATCATAAATAATTAGGTACATGTTTGATATCTACCAACTTGTTGTTTGAACCAACTAATACGATGGCGGGTCAATAAGTCCGTGACTTTTGGAATAAAACACAGATTTTTTGATAAATTTTTTTTTTATTTTTCAACGTAGTCTCCCTTGAGCTCTATAAACTTTGTCCAACGCTTCTCCAATTTTTTTTATCCCTTCCAAAAAAAATGATTTGTCGAGGTCCTCAAAATAGGCCTTTATTTGCGAGATGACTTCATCATTGGAGTCAAATCTTTTTCCACCAAGCCATTTCTTCAGGTTTGGGAACAAGAAGTAGTCGCTCGGAGCCAAATCTGGAGAATAGGGTGGATGAGGGAGCAATTCATAGCCCAATTCATGGTTTTTTGCCATGGCAACTGCACATGTGTGCACCCTTGCATTGTCTTGGTGGAAAAGAACTTTTTTCTTGGCCAAATGAGGTCGGTTTTTTTTCAAATCGTCATTGAATCGGTCCAATAAGTTGGCATAATATTCCCTATTGATTGTTCTTCCCTTTTGAAGGTAGTCAATGTGGATTATCCCGCGTGCATCCCAAAAAACAGTCGCCATAACTTTATTGGCTGACAAACCCACCTTGGCCTTCTTTGGCGCCGATTCACCCTTAGAAACCCACTGTTTTGACTGTTGTTTGGTCTCTGGTGTGTTGTGATGGATCCATGTTTCGTCCACGGTTATAAAACGGCGCAAAAACTCCTCCATATTGCGATTAAACAACGCCAAACCTTCCTGTGAAGTTGTTACACGATTGCGTTTGTGGTCGACTGTGAGCAAACGCGGCACCCATCTTGCGGAAAGCTTTCTGATGCCCAAGTGATCATTCAAAATTGAAACCACTGAGCCATGCGAGATCCCTACGGCTTCCACAATCTCTCGCACTTTCAATCTTCCGTCGGCCAACACCATATCGTGAATTTTTTCGATTGTTTCGGGTGTAGAGACCTCAACTGGGCGTCCAGGACGTTCGGCATCTTCAGTACTTGTACGGCCACAACGAAATTCAGTAAACCACTTTTTTACCATTGAAATCGATGGTGCAGAGTCCCCATAGTCTTTTTCAAGCTTAGCCTTGGTCTCGGTAATGGTTTTTTTTCGCAAGAAATAATGCTTAATAAGGACACGAAATTCACTTTTTTCCATTTTCTCCTCAAATTAGTGAGTAGTCTGATAAAAATAGCTGTCAAACACAAACTAACTGACGCAGCAAGTTTAAATTTTGACAGGAGTCAACTGACAGATGCCTGTTGACAGGAGCAGTGTTGCCGTTTCAGTAAAGAGGTCAGAAATTCAAAAAGTCACTGACTTATTGACCCGCCCTCGTAGTATGGTAAAACCTTAGTGCCATTTCATGAATTTGGTTGCTTCAAGTTATCGGACATAATAAAATAATGAAAAAGAATATTCATGAAAGGTTGTGCTTGTCCAGACAAAATTATATACATACAAAAACCGTCTCTCTCACTCTTCATCCGGTTCTCCGGAAATTCCGTTTTCACTTCATTTACTTTACCTAATTAAAATTTGAAATCCCTTTCCTCATCACAGACAAAACCGAAGCCAAAAAAAAGCAGAAAGAAACATCTATTGCGCTCCCTTAATTCCCTCACATTTCGATTGTGAGTTGTTGGCCTAGAAAAAGGAATAAAATTGTAATACCCTCCGTCGAAGCTTAAAAAGGTGTGCAATGCTTATATTTCATATCGTTTTTTCATATATAATAATAATTCACAAACAATGCAATCATAATTATCATCATTACCACTCGAAAAAAGGACCTTGTACGGTTGCTCCTTCAACTTCAACTAACTACTGGCATACTGAACATCCTAGAGGGTATATTCTCATCGCTACACAAGAAGAGATAGATGAATAGCAGAGGTAGATGAGAACATGAATCCTTCATCCAAATGGGATGTTAATGGCCATTCAAAAGGAAGCCATAACCCTCAAATGCATCCCTCACTCAAGCCGCGCAAATTGCTGCGTAATTATGTGAAAAATAATTCCCATTAACATTCTTTCATTTTTTTTTGTTAGAAAAAAAGAGTTTTCGTTTTTCCTTTACCCATACACCACCGATGAGTAACAGTATGCAAACTCTGTAAAGAATAGAAAGTGTGTCAAATAATTCAGAATTTATACTTGTTGCAGTGCAGCAGCACACTGAGAACAGAATCTCCCAGAGAAATCCAAATTCAAAAGGAAAACAGAGAATATCCTGCAGGAATAGCTCTTTACCTAGTTTCTTCGTTTTGTTTTTCTTGTACCTGTTCGCTGCACATTGTAATTGCAATTTGCATTATTTGCATCCTCTTGCACATTGGGTGGTGGGCATGTGTAGGAAAGACACACTTTAAAAAGATTTTATATCCCTTGACGTCCTAAGAGCAGGAAAAAATAATAAATAAACATTCAAACGCAAAAGAAAAAAAATTATGGCAGCAATCCTCGGCGAAAAATCTGCAGCACTGCATAGTGCATAATGAACAACGTCAACCGTCGAACGACCAGGGTATTGCTTGTCCCGAGTGAAGGAAACAGGTGGGAGGAAACTTCTGGTTTCATGGATTTATTATCATCTTTTGAGGCGAAAACTATTTCGATGGGGGAGAATCCACAGTTTTCGAAGTATAACACAGGGCGCATGTCACTGAGAGAAACGAATTGATGAGAGCGATTCGATGTTTTCTCCGTGTCGTCAGTCGTGTCGTATTAGTCGACAGTAAATTTCCCTGTTGGTATGTGAGTGGGTGTGCAGCAGATACAAAGTTCGATCGAAAGACTCCAATACTGGCCCTAGTCAGTGGTCACTTTTACTTTGTAATTAAGCGAACAGCGTCAATGGTTAATTGATGATTTATATTGACATTTTTAATTGACGATTAATTAAATTAAATTATAAATAGATTGACGAGGGTGACAAAGGGGATTTGGGACTTCAGCGCACAAAGGTATTTTGTTGGCTGGATATCAATTCGGTTGGAAGTAAATTTCAGATCAATGGATATTATTTATGCATCAGTTGTTTGGTGCAGTTATGTTCAGGAGGATGTGATCACAATAAAGAAACCTTTAATTCAATGCCATTCATATAGAGATGTATATAACTCCGTCATTAAGCCCCATACAGTCAGTGAAGCAAATCACCCAAACAATAACTACCAACAAACAATAAAATCTCAAACCAAATATGGAGTAGCTTCATTAAAGCTACCGAGTACTTGTAGTCACATGTGAGTGAAAACGAAATGGAGGAAATATTTTCTGACTCATCAATCAGGACGGACAAAATAAGTAGATAAGGTCGGGTATTGTGGTATAGGAGGGTAATAATAATAATATTTGGTTAGGGTATATTACACTGCGACCTATTGGTCTATTGTGTCCCCTTGCTTGTGCCTCGGAGAGGTGCTTGCCCTCGTTCAGAGCCCTCTCTAGATACTTCTTTGTGAAGCGTGTCGAGGTATTGCTCTGATTTATCCTTGGCAGGTCACACTCCTTAGAGCACAGCGTCCAGTCCAGTTTCTTTGATGAATCTGAGAATGAGCTGTGGGTCCATGGTTTGTATGTCCTTATATAGGATAGGAGGGTAATGTGGTACCTGCAGTTTATTCGAAAACTAAGCGGGCTACCGCAATGTTTGTTACACACAAAACTGATGATTTAGAAAAAAACGACCAACACGTGTTCTGGCAACTTCAAAGCTATTCACGTTTTTGGTAATTTGTGTCGAATATATAATTGGGTGTACTAGAGTTTTTTCTTATTCTTCTGAAATTGTTTTTTTGTGTTTTATTGTTTTGTGCATTACTTATACCTAAGTTACCTAGCAATAAACGATTTGTTAAACTTTATTAAATTATTATTAGTTATTCTGTAAATATTTTAATTAAATAATTTCTTATGTGCATACTTCGTCGGCTAATGTGGTACAGCTGCCATCGGCCAATGTGGTATACTATACCACATTACCCACTTCAAAATTCCTTCGAATAATTACTGTTTTCTTTTGTTTTGTGTCGTTAGAAAACATGGCGAAAACATGGCTAACAAACGAAAATGAGACACAGTCAAAGCAGACAAAAGTACTTGCCCAAAAGGGGAAAAAACAAATCGGATCCATAACATCTGCAGAGCGTGGATCCGTCATAACAGTAATTTCCTGCATGAGCGCAGACGGGCCTTTCGTTTCACCATTCTTCATCTTTCCGCGAAAAAAACCTAATCCCCTTCTGATCCTCCTGGCTCCGATTCTCCTTGTCATCTGTCTGGATGCGTTCAAATCCCTATATTTACTAAATGGTTTCAACATTTCTTAACAGCTACAAAACCATCAAAAGACGATCCGATTTTGTTGATTTTGGACGGTTATTATAGTCACACTAGAAACATAGACCTGCTAAACATATTCTACCCATAAGATGCAGGCACTTGACAAAACATTCATGGGTCCTTAAAGGCCTATTATTAATAATGAGATAAGATGCTTTAGCCGTGAGAATCATCGAAAAGTAACGGTTTATGATCTTGTTGGAATGTTCACTAAGGCCTATTAGAAAGTTCAGACCTGCCAAATTGCCGTCAATAGTCTTAAAACGACTGGAATATATCCTTTCGCTAAATACATTTATTCGGGTGCTGACTTCATAGCAGGGGAAATGGTAAACTATTTTGATGAGTCTATTTCAACGGAAATAACAGCACACTCTGCTACCGCATTGCCCCAACTTATCAATAGCATAGGGTTTATAACAGCCTGGGAGATATCACTACCGCCTAAAATGAAAAGACCAGCTGCCAGCAACAGAGGAAGAAAATCAAGAGCAATAATATTAAAGACTTCGCCATACAAACAAGATTGAAAGCATTGAAAGAATTAACAAACAAATTGAGCCCAATGCAAAGCTTACAAGTTAAAAAACAGCTAAAGACCAGCCGCGCCTCTAAAAAGGAAGAAATATTTTCATCAAGCGACACCGAACAAAGTCTGTTGTTTAAGACCTTTTTATAAGAATTGCTGCATAATATTGTAATATTGTAATATATAAAATTGTAAGTTGTAAAATAGAAATTGAAATTAAATCAAAATTCACATATTCACAAATTAAATGATTCTGATGACAATGAAGAGTTCGGGGATATTCCTCCATCGAGAGCAGCTATGTGCGTCTTCTGCACACAAATTTGGAATGAGTATAAAGCGATGACCAAATGGATTTCGTGCTGGCAATGTGATATTGTTTGGGCTCACAAAAAATGTGTTCCAAAGAAAAGTGCTGTATTTCTCTGCCAATCTTGCGAATAAGTTCTATCTCATTTTAAAAGTTCTTAATTTTTGTTAATTTTTAGCTAAGGCGGCGTTTCCGTACCATTTTTTCTCTTATTTTTTTTATGTTGTTTATGTTGTTTTGTAATAAAAATAAAAACAAAAATATTTATATAAATCATTTCAAAGGTGTTCTGGTGGCAAGAAATTGTAAAGCGGGTAATGTGGTATAGTGTATCACATTAAAAATACATAGCATACCACTATACCCACCAATTTTTCAATCGCCACTTATTGGGTTATGCAACATTTATGGCAACATCTTTTTTGTTGTCTGCTCAACAAACTTATATGAATACCTTTTTGAAGTCACTAATTTAGTCTTAATTTTTAGCTATATATGGCTCGATTCAGAGCGACACGTTTACAATTATAGTCAAAATAGTAATATGTATACCACAATACCCTAAGTTCCTCTAAAATGAGAAGTTGCTTACATAATAGAAGCTAGAAGCTAAACACTTCGTGCCTAATATATTCAGTCATTCAGAGCCTAAAACCATGCTTCTCCAACCATATTTGTGTTGGAAGTAATATTTTGACACGAATTTAAGGGACCAACAATCTAACGCTAACTTCGAAAGTCAAATTAAAGAAGCTTCTCATTTCAATTGAAACTTTTGGATATCTGTCAAATATTCGCAAGAGATGCGGCAGTGGAAAAAAAAACAATAGGATTTACTAATCCGCGGCGTGATTTGAATCTGAGACTTTTCGCTTCAAAATGATGCTTTACGCCGATTCTAAATAAACAATTTGAGAAGCTTCTGCTGACAAATAGCACTATTGGATATTTGCTCGAGTTTAGCTAGAGGTGGAGCTTGGGGTAGTGAAAAACATAGGGACTGGCTACAGTCCGGTCCGGGCGAAGTGTTGGATACCCTATTCTTATTCCTATCCCTCATAAGTGGGCGCCACAAAAGTCTATGTAAGAACGCTTTACATATTTTGTTATATAACTTTTAAAGGATTTAATCGAAAAAAAACGAAGATTTTGTAAAAAAAAACGCTACCTAGCTCAAAGTTAGTTTTTTCAATATAATTGTTTTATTCAATTGTGGACGTGTCAGTAGGCGGATTTAAAAAATATTTAAATATAAGTATAAAGGGTACTTAGAGAGTCTATATTATAAATTATAGCTCCCTAGCTCAAACTTTGGTTTTTCAAAAAAAGTTATTTTTTTTTAAATTTAATTAAATTTTGGGCGTTCAAAATAAAATTGTTTTATTTAATTGTGGGCGTGCCAGTGGGTGGATTTTAGAAATTTTATCTCCCGAGCAGTTTTAGGAGAAAGATCATATATAAAAAAATCCAGTTTTCTAGCTCAAAATCCGATTTTTTCGATAAATTTATTTTTTTGAGTTTGTGCGCCGACAGACGAACGGACGGACGGACGGACATGGCTAGATCGACATTACTATCGATGCTGATCATAAATATAGTAACTTTTAGGGGTTTACGGGCAATATTAAGGTATGTTACAAATTATGAGTCAAAATTAATATACCCTTAGAATAGCGTATACAAATAGGTGTTATTGAAAGTATTTGAACCCGGGCTCTAACCACTGAGCTACTACACCCATAAACTGCCATACCACTTACCACACGTCACGATAACTGTTCTTATTTTCAATTTTACTAACTCAGTGTCAATCTGAAAGTATAATGATAAGTGTAATATTTGATCCGGGGATCGATGAAAATGCAAAAACGTGAGATACGCCGAAAGCCCTATTTTTTTTGTATTTCGCTGTCAGGATTTGTACGTGTTGAATGCTTTAAAAAAGGGATCTGGATCACACAAAGGCAATAGCAACAGAATTTGATTGGTCTCTACAAAGAAGTATTTTGAAACTGAGAGGCTTTTCGACCATTTTTGAGGTCCGAAGGTGAGTCCTACAAGCTCAGTAGTTATAAAAACTAAGTTGAAGGGACTACAGTTTTACGCCGAATCCGAACAGCAAATTTGAGAAGCTTTCTCATGACAATTTGATACTCTTGTATGTTTGTCGTGCGCAAGAGGTGCAAACAACATGCAGTATTCAAAAGTGGTCCCCCATCTAAGTACTAACCACGCCCTATGGCGTTTAATTACGGTGATCGAACGAGAACCGATTGATTCGACGTGTCAAGATCGTTTGCACCCAACCCAGAGAAATCGAATAAAAATCTCATACAAACCTTATACATTTGAATCACCACGTTAGTGTACAAAAATTTAAAACATCTAAACTTGACAGAACTCGGGCTCAGCGAAATTCGGACATGTTAAGTTTGAAGCATTGGGAACACAGAATGAAATAAAACAATCCCAATTCATATGTGTATTCATCAATCTTTTAAAGTTTCTGTGTGGACTTACTTACTTACTTAACGGGCTCCCGATCCATAAAGAGTCTGCCAGAGACACTGCAGCCTTCCATCCTCTGCGATCCCGGGCACGCTGCTTCCAGTTCTCCAGAGCAAGCGCTCTGGCATCCGCGATGGCTTGATCTTTAAAACGGAGGTTCGGTCGAAGTCGAAGATCCTCTTGGCTGAAGCATTATTGTCCAGTAGTCGACGTGATTTAGCTTTTTGGACTACATTCACATCATAGAGTTCGCGGTTGTATTTTCTCCTCCATTCGCCCACCTCGCACACAGGTCCAAATATCCGAGTATTATTTATTTTCAAAAGAACCCTATATTAGCTCTTCTTTCGGCACCATAAGGAGGACTTTCAGGATAAAGCTTCGATAGAGCATGCATTTTGTGTTTTGAGTGAGGAGTTTTGAACCCGTTTGTTCCGCTAAACTGAAGTAGCAGCGGTTTCACAGGGTAATGCTCCGCCGGATGTCCACTTAGGTGTCATTCGTGGAGTAGATGTTTACACCTAGGTAGATGAACTCCTTAACTACCTCGAAGTTATGGCTATCAACAGTGACGTTTTGTCCTATGCGCTGGACAGATGTTTGTTTGTTTGTTAATAGCATGCACTTGGTCTTGTCCTCATTTCCCAAGAAGCGGTGCTTTCCTGGACTTGGCCTTAACGGACGCAAGACTTCAACTGACGAACATAGATCAAAACACGCGGAACTGTTTGCGTGCGTTTGAGTACGATAGTGACCACTACGGACTCGCCGCCGCAATACGGATCCCGAACGAGCAAACGCTGCTGGAGGAGTACGAAGCAGTGTGTTCATTCGATTATCGGAGGGCACAATGGTCGCGCTTCTCCAGATTTTTAAAGCGAGATATACGTTCGAGTGGGATCGACCCACCGACAAACAGTAACATGACAAATGATGACATTGATCGGCATTTATTGCAAATGGACGACGCCATCAAACGAACTATGGAACGAACTATTCCTCGGGTAGGACGTTCCGACGACGACCAGACAGAAAAGTACAGAAACCCTACAATCGACGCACTATACCGACAGAAAAGTAGACTGCTCTCGAGGCTTAAACGGCTGTACAGACAATTTGCTGACCCCAACGACCCGGAGGTTAGGATGCTGAAGTCAGAGATCCGAATCCTGAAACAGCTGATTAAAGAAAATTACAGAAAATCTGTAAGTCTGTATTGGGGCAATAAAATTCGGGCTATTAAAACCTGTAGTCCGAATATGTTCCCACAGATAAATAAGTTGTTCAGGAGGAAAGATCACAATGATATTCCTTGTGTTCGAATCTCCCAGACAGCAGAGAACAGACAGACAGTACTGACTGCTGGAATAAGTCCAGAAAGTGTCGCTTCAAACGACGATTTTTTCGTGGTCGAGGACCCACAGGAGAAAGTGGATTTGCTGGGCGCTTGTTTCGAGGCCGTGTATACGGTGAACAATCCTGTTCGCCGTAACCACGACATTGAGAATAGGGCTCTGGTGAGCCACTTCTATCTGCGCACCGAACTTGAGAATTGGCGATCTGAGAATAACGGATTCACCGTGTTCACTGATGAAAACCATGCTAATGCAGTTGTCGCCAATGGCCGATATGCATCGCACTTGTTCGTGTCGAAGGATGATCTTCTGTGCATCTTCGAGTCACTAAAGAATAAAAAGTCGGCGGGGATGGATGGTGTTCCAAACGTCGTATTGAGACACCTGCCTCTGGAGGCTGTAGATATTTTCACCACGCTGTTTAACAATGCGCTGAATAATGCACATTATCCGGCGCATTGGAAGGTAGCTGTGGTACACCCTATCCCGAAAAAAGCTAAAGATAGGACGAACCCTGCCAATCTCCGGTCAATTAGCTTGCTTCCGAATATTAGCAAGGTCTTTGAAAAGGTTGTCAATAGAGCTCTGTTAAAGTGGGTCGAGGACAATAACATAATTCCGGACAACCAGTTTGGTTTCAGGGCGAGGCATGACACTATTCATGCGGCGTCGAAACTGGTTTCCGACATTCAGTGGAATAAATGCAAGAGCCAATGCACGGGTGCTTGTCTGGTTGATTTTGAGAAGGCTTTCGACACCGTATGGTTAGAGGGACTTTTCTACAAGTTGACCAGGCGAGGGATGCACAAACCTTTGCTATATGTAATTTATAATATGCTTATGGGAAAGAAGTTCGTTGTCAAATGTGGCAACGTGACTTCGAGCAGAGTCTTTGAAATTAAAAACGGTTTACAGCAGGGGGCGGTCAATTCTCCGATCCTGTTTAACATTTACACGAGTGATCTGGTGGTTTCACTCAGACATGCTATAGCGTATGCCGACGATTTGGTGGCATACAGATCAGGTCCTAAAATCGAGGTCATTAATATCCTTTTGCAGCGTGACTTTGATCAAATTAAGCGATATTGCGACGACTGGAAGTTGAAAATCAACTTTCAGAAGACGGAAACAATCTTGTTCAGAACTCCATTGGCTGGGGCCTCTAGGGATACCAGAAAAAACTCCAAAAAATTGGCCATTATTGGACAAAATGGGCAGCCATTGGCGGTGAGAAGCGCAGTTAGATATCTAGGTATCTGGCTTGACCAGTATCTATATTTCGATAGACATATAGTTGCTTGTCTTGCTGGGGCCAAGAAGGCTTATGCTCTGACAAGGAGACTGTTTCATAGCAGTCAACTTGACTCCAGAGTGAAGGTCATTTGCTACGTGGCCCTTATAAGGCCGATCATCGCTTATGGTTGTCCATTATGGTTTAATATAGCGCCTAGCTATATGGAAAAGATTCGGGTGTTGGAGAGACAATGTCTTAGGACCTGTCTCCGGTTGTTCCGAACGCCTGAATCCAACTATATAAAATACTATCCCAACAAGGTCCTATACGATGGGGCTCAGTTGAATAGGATTGACAATTTCCTCATTAAGGTGACTCGAAGGCACGTTGCAAGGGCGATGGCCAGCGACAATAGTCTGATCTTTGGGGCTTACTACCCCAATGAAATGTACATTGAGAGTACACTCCGGTCTGGCTTTATCCCGCCAGAGGCATTTATCCATATTGATGCAAAAGGGCTGGTACAGACGAGGGATGGTATCCCGGTATTATACCACCGCTACCGCAGTGCGAGAGATAAGCAGCTCATCCGCGGCGAGGACGTCGCCAATGCTCATGAGCTCCTCCGTTTTAGTACCGCAATAGCGGAGAGGGATAAATTCGATACAGAAAAGCAATTTGCCGAATTTTGGTGGCTTTTTGAGGGTGGAGGGTTCAACATGCCCTCCCAAGACGGTGCGTTACTCTAGGTAACATCCTCTTAGTTTGTAAGATAGATTAAGTTAGCTAGGGCGTTTCTGGGAGGGGCCGGGCTCGCCAACTTGTGGTGGTGCTTCCGGGAGGTGATTGATTCTGTAAGGCATCAGTCAGCTCACGGCGGCGCGTGTGCACGTTGACGACTGCCAGGCGCTCGGAAAGCAATTGCGAATTTGACCACTTGTTTCGTAATGCAACGAGTGCTCAGAATCCTAATTATAGTTAGAATATGTTAAGTAGTTTAAGTAAGTAGAGTAGGTAGTTTGTAATTTGTTTTTTTATATAAAAATATAAAATTTGATAAGCTGCCGAGTTTTCTTAAAAATTTTCTCGATGAAAACATAATATGTAAGATTAGTTCGTAAAATAGTTTTTAGGCCGAAAGGCAATAATTATAAGATAGAGTTAAGTTTAGGGCGTCCGCATAAGGATCAATAATCTAGAATAAGTATCCTGTTAATTTTAAGTTAGATTTACTCATTTTTGTCTAGTATATAAGTTGATATAAGCTAATAATTAATAAAAATGAATTTAAAAGTCAAAAAGTCTTGTCCTCATTTACTTCAAGACCAACCAATTTCGCCTGTTCTTCAATCGCCGTGAAAGCCTCAAACACGGCACGCTTTGAACGGACGATGATGTCGATATCGTCGGCATAGTCCAGTAGCTGGACGGATCCATTGAAGATAGTGCCTTCCGTGTTGGCACCTGCCCTTTGCACTATTTTCACCAGAACAAGATTGAAGAAGTCAACTGATATCGAGTCTCCTTAACGAAATCCGGTTCAAGTTTGTAATAATTCGGAAGAGCTGCTCCAGACTGTACATTATGACGCGTGTTTTCAAGTGTCGCGCGACACAACTGGATCAGTTTTGCCGGGATCCCGAATTCGGCCATCGCCACGTAGAGCTCCTATCGATGAATGCTATCATATGCGGCTTTAAAGTCAATGCAAAGGAGCTGGGCCTCGATTTGCCTTAGTGTGAAGATTTGGTCTATTGTCGATCTGCCGGGCCGGAAGCAACACTGGTACGTGCCGAGTAGTGTGCGGAATGGCTTCAGACGTTCACACAGTACGATGGCTAGGAGCTTAAATGCGAGATTTATCATCAGGGATACGCATTGTTAGTTCTTGCAAGACAAAGGACAACCTTTCTCGTAGATGGCATGATTTCTTTCTATTTGTTATAAAGATGTTATAAGGAAGACTTTCTAGCGACTTCCGAAAATAAATTATCTATTTTTATTAACAACACATTTAAACTTAATTAAGTAGGTACATTTGCTCGTTCTAACCTTATGATTTTCGTATATTAAAAAAATCTGGATAGAAACACGGGCAAAAGTTTAGAAATGTAAAATGGTCCATGTATAGTAGGTATTCCCATCAGGAGTGTATTTATCTACTAAATTAATTTCAAATATATACAAAAGCGACGAAGACGATGTCCTACAGCATACTCAATACTTAACCTATGATTCTTTTTCAGTTCGAACATTTCCCAATAAAAACCACTTGACACTTATTGTATAAAAAACAAATAATCGTGCCTTTTTATCATAAATAAATTGGGAACGCAACGACATTTTGAGCTGGAAAAAGGAATACTCGTATTTTAATATTTTCTCAAGCTGAATAAAGTGTCAATAAATTTCATTTTTGTTAGGGCTCACCGCCCGGAGTTTTTGCGATACGGATGTACAGAAATATTTTGCGTGATACATATGTCATTAGCCAAAGGGAACAACAGCATAAGTCGACTTATATCGAAACTGAATTACGTTACCATGAAACTCTTATGTTTATTTCATTCTGTTATTTTCAATATCTCTAACGGTTACCCTCTTATAGCCGAGGAAGAAATACCATAAGTCATTTGCTACTGAATATAAAAGAAGAAAAACCGTATAAGTCGTACTAATAGGCTCATTCAGAGATGATAATTCGATATATCAAAAGAATAAGTTGACTTTAACAACTAACCGAATCTGTTACGGATGTTGTATGAAATTCAGTCATTTATTCCACACTTTCAATCACCCTGTGGCTATGTACTGCTTGGCGCCTTTAAGTGTAGCAAAATGTTTAGCCTTCATCGAGCTAATCACTAGAGACCTCGGACTACATCGTAAGTTCAGCTGTGGCATTGTTTGTACATTTTGGAACATTTGAAAATTTGGATAAAACGTTAGTGGGCGTGGAAAAAAAGTTGACATTGTGTGATTACCCCTGTTTTTTGGAACCTATATATAGTGAAGTAACAAATTACCATAAAAACCCTCCACAGCAGCCTGGCTTTTATTATATGAAATTTGGTATTCTTGCTACGGAAAAAGAAAGGAGCTGCAGAATAATCATTACAAGAAACAAAAAGATTCGTGTCAAGCCCAAAGGTGCACGAAATTGTAAAATATAATATTTTTATTCCAAAATAATTGATTGTTTGGATAATTTTGTGAAAATATATCTTCTTCTTCTGCTACAGTCCGGGGTGGACCTGGGCCTCAAACAACACGCCGGGATCATGACGTAATCTCGAATGACAAAAATCTCGAAAAAACAAATTTTTAATTTAGAATGCAAAAATCTCGAATGCACAAAAATCTCGAATGGACAAAAATCTCGAAAGACGATATCTCGAAAAAAATCTCGAAAAAAAAGTTAATTCGAGATTGTGTTCTTACCTACTTATTTAAAGAGTTTAAACTTAAAGAAAATTCATTACATATTTAGTTTATTCAGCAATTTATTTTTTTCGGTATATTAACAACAACAAATCAATATTTAACAAAAAAAAACATTATAAAAAATTGTAAAAATTCCAATAGTAAATAAGGTGCCGTGAAATAACGCCGAGTAAAATAACGCCGAATTATGAAAGCGAAATAACGCCGAATTTCCATGTTCGGTCTTATTTACTTTGCCAAAGTGAAATAAAGCCGAATAGGCTTTGTTTCGCTTTTAATTTATTTACACAATCAGATAAAGATTCCTAACCGTTTTCAGATTTGCACCCCTGAAAACCTCGCACCTACTCCAAATCAAACAGTGACCCCAAGCAGGGGGGTTCCATAGGCATTGCATTGGTTATGGGATGAGTTGCGAAATCTCAAGTAGAATAAAGTCGATCTCCGAAATCTTATTTGATATTATTACTCTTTTGTTCTACTACATAATTGGAAATAAAGTCGAGAATAGAAAATGGTGAATTTCGGCATTACTTCCGATTTCTTAAGAAAATAAAGTCGATTTGTTATTTATAGACTATTTCGACTTATTTATTTACTATTATTTATTCATAAATTATCACATCTATTCATTTTATTTATTTATTTATTTATTTGTTTCAAATTTGTTATTATCTAGTCAATTTTTTTTTGTATTTATTTATTTATTGTTATTATTAATGAGTTTATTTGTTTCCTTTTTTTTGTATAATCTAGTCAATCTTTAATAATTTAATTATTGTTATTATTGACCTACTTATTTACTTATATATTTATTTATTTATATTAATATTTATTTACTTATTTATTTATATATTTATATATTTATTTATTTATTTATTTATTTATTTATTTATTTATTTTTTTTACACTGGAGGTTTTTCTCGTATTTTCCCCCAAATTATAAAATTATAAAATGAAACAAAAAAAACAAAAAAAAAAAAAATAAAGTCGATCGATATTATTTCCATCTACTTTATTTCACGGCACCGGTAAATAAATCCATCGATTTCGATTTGAATATTTCCTTCGTTTGTAATGATATCATTTACTTTAATTTCAATTGTTTTTATTTGCACTCGCGTTGTGATAACACACGATCCCAAACACCACTAATTTGAGGTACCTTTATTACAGTTGCATGGGCAGCTTGTGAATCGTGGATGTTAAAAAGAGGCTCCCTGAAATTACGCCAAAGGAAATTAGGCCAAAAAATGAAAATGGAAAAAAAGCCAAAAAATCCCCATACAAAGTTGTGGTGTTTTTTCCTAGTAAAAAACGCCCAAATATTTTGCCGCAAATGCCGCGAAATTTGGCTTTTTTTCTATAAATGTTTTGGGCATTTTTTTCCATTAAAGGAAAATAAAAAAAAGCCCAAAAAAATATTTTGGAAAATACGCCAAAAATGTTTTTTTTTTGTTTTAGGAAAAACCTGCATAAAGTTGCATTCTTTGGCTTACTTTTTATGTTGTTTTGCCGTACCTTAAATACTTTTACCTAATTTCAAGACCACTGATGTAGCACGTGCGATCACGCGTAATCAGTATATAAGTTAGTGGGTTTTCGCTTAGTCGCGTTTAAGTGAAATCTTAAAAGAGAAATAAAATGGAAAATTTCAATTACGAAATAATACGTGGAAAACAAAAAAATAGTAAACTTTTGTACCACTGCAGAAACAAATATATAAAAAAACATAGGGATGGGCTACAGTCCGCTTGGGCGAACTGTTGGATACCCTATTCTTATTCCTATCCCTCATAAGTGGGCGTGACAAAAGTCTGAGTATGGTTGAATTGCTAAGAACGCTTTACATATTTTGTTATATAACATTTAAAGGATTTTATCAAAAAAACGAAGCTTTTGTAAAAAAAACGCTCCCTAGCTCAAACTTTGGTTTTTCAATAAAATTATTTTATTTAAATGTGGGCGTGTCAGTAAGCGGATTTAAAAATAATTAACACTTGAGCATAAAGGGCCCCTAGAGAGTCTATATTATAAGTTTCAGATCCATAGCTCAAACTTTGGTTTTTCAATAAAATTGTTTTATTTAATTGTGGGCTTGCCAGTGGGCGGATTTTGAAACTTTTATCTCCCGAGCAGTTTTAGGCGTCATAGATCATATGTAAAAAATTTCAGCTTTCTAGCTCAAAATTCGATTTTTTCCAAAATTTTGTTTTTTTGAGTTTGTGGGCGTTATTTTATTTGTAGTTTGTCAAGCGCTTCAGCCAAACATTGTAATGTTGCCATGCAACCACATGAAGGTACATATGTTCCGAGTGCAACATTAAATTACAAGCCCAGTCAGTGGCTGATGGAGAAGACCATTATAAATGCCCACGTTGTCGTGAAGTTGTCGCAGATATCCTTCAGGTGTTTCTATAACTATATAAAATAATATTTTGTACAGTTCAATTGTTTTAAATTCACAAATAAAAAAACAAACAAAAGTGATCGCGCGGAACGGCGCGAGGCGACTCGGGGCGTGGCGGAGCGGGACGGAGCGCAATGGCACGCAGCCTAACGCGACGCACCCCCCCCCCCCCCCCCCGCGCGTTTCCTCAAGAATCTTTAGTTTTATGTCAAAATAACTATGGCTAAATAATTCCACAACGAGTTTTGGGCTTAATTTCCATAATAAATTCTGGAAATTAAACCAAAATAAATCAAATATTTACAACTACTATTTAACTGTTGTCTGAAGTCAAGTTACTTTCCTAATGCATGGAAAACAGCTAAGATTATACAAATTTTAAAGCCTGGTAAAAGCGCAAACATACCAAGCAACTATAGACCAATAAGTTTGTTAAGCTCGCTAAGTAAATGTTTTGAGCAAATTATTAAAAGTAGAATTGTTTCTCAAATAACAAGTCATAACACTTTACCACTTGAACAATTTGGTTTTAGGGCTCATCATAGTACAGTCCACCAAGTTCATCGAATAACAAAATATGTAAAAACAAATTTAAACACAGGAAAAAGTACAGGAATGGTACTTCTTGATGTCGAGAAAGCATTCGATACAGTTTGGCATGATGCTTTATTACATAAACTTCTTAGACTTCAGTTTCCTATGTACTTAATCAAAACAATTCAATCATTTCTGTTTGAAAGGAAATTCAAGGTTTCGATAAATAATTGGTACTCCGATATTTATAACATTTCAGCAGGTGTACCTCAAGGATCGGTGCTTGGTCCAATCTTGTATACTATTTTCACTTACGATTTCCCATGTTTAAACAACTGCGAAAAAGCAATATTTGCCGATGACACCTGTATATTCTCGTCAGATTCAGTTGGTTTCAACATTGAAACAAATTTGCAATCTGCACTAAATGCCATTCAAAATTACTTTTTCGACTGGAAGATTAGAATAAATGCCTCAAAGACACAGGTTATCTTTTTCACACGAAAAAGAAAAGCCTATTTCCTTCCGAGCAACAATCTTCAAGTAAATGGTGTAAACACTGAATGGCGTTCAAGTGCTAAGTATCTTGGAGTCCATCTTGATAAAACTTTAACCTTTGGCTTGCATGTACAAGAAGTAATTAAAAGGATCAATATAACCACTAAAACTCTTTATCCCTTTATAAATCGGAAGTCCAGACTAAGCAATGAAAACAAGCTGCTGATTTTTAAAGTTCACCAGCATGGGGCAAATGTGCAGCTAGTCATATTAGCAGACTCCAAGTAGCTCAAAATAAGCTTTTGAAAATGATCCTTAAGCTTCCATGGTCATTTTCAACAGCTGAACTTCACGATATTTCAAATACGGAAATGGTATCAACTAGAATTGCCAAGCTTAATGAACGTTATCTTACATCTTGTTTATCTTCAGATAACCCTCTAATTTCAAACCTAGCTTTATAGTTATAGTTCTTTTATTTAAAATATAACTTATTATGTGATATTAAACTTAATTATTTATTTCCTTTATTCACTATTTGTATGATTTTTTGTAATTATTTATTTATTTATTATATGATTTTTTGTAATTATTTATTTTGTTTATTATATTTACTTACTTGTTGTTTTTTTATTATTATGTACTTTATTTATTTATTATTATTTTATAATTTTAATTTATTTATTTATTGTATCAATTAACTTATTATATTTACTTATTTATTATATTTATTTATTCAATATATTATATTTATTTTCTTACCTGTTCATTGTACTTATTTATTTTATTTATTTCGTTTATCGTTTATTTTGCTTTCATGTAAATTTATTAGATTTCCCTTTGATATTTAGTTATTCATTTATTTATTCACATTGATGTAAATAATAATCATTTTTAGTTTGTTTTTTATATGTAAAACTTAAAGCTTGGTTTGAAAAGGTCCCGCACCGCCCACCCTTCTTCTCTTCAATCTACGTTGTATATTATTATCGTTGTTTAATTATTTTTCTGTTTTTTTTTCTAATGAAGGTTTTTTCCTGTAGCTTTTCCTTCAAATACTTTGTTAATTAGTTCTTCTTCTTTATTAAAATGTCTAAAAGATTATCAGTAGTAAGGTAGTTTTATACCATAACTCTGTAAATTGTGCAATATAGTTTAAGAAAATAATGTATAAATATTCTGCTGCAATAAATACAATACAATAAAAGAGCTTTTTTGGTCTTATTTCCAAATCAAATTTGGAAATTATGCCAAAAGAATAAACTTTTTCTGGCGTAATTTCCATTTTATTTTTTGGCTATTTTTCCAAAAACACGGCCTAATTTCCTGGCATTCTGGCGAATTTTCATTTTTAGTTTTTGGCGTTTTTGCCAAAATTATTACGCCACAATTATTTTGGTCTTTTTTCTAAAACATTTTTTGGCGTAATTTCAGGGAGCCTTAAAAAGAGTAGTAAATAATTCGCACGCGCTGAATTGTAACGATTGTCTCAAAATTAATATATTCATTCGAGATTTTTGCATTCGAGATTTCGAAATTTATGCTTTCGTGATTTTTTCAATTCTAGATTTTTGTTTTCGAGATTTTTACTTCCGAGATTTTTGTTTTCTGGATTATCGAGATTTCGTGGTAAACCCCAACACGCCTCTCCAGCTAGCCTTATATTTGGCTAACCGCCTCCATTTGCGCACTCCAAGTTGGTTGAGGTCCTCTTCCACTTCTGCGCGCCACGTAATTCGAGGTCTTCTTCTACTCCGTTGTTCCTTCGGTCCTAGCCATCTTAGTCAACTGATTCGTACTTTTCTGACCAGGTCGATGTCGCTGTACAGCTCGAAGAGTTCGCTGTTAAATCTCCTCCTCCAGAGCCCGTCAACGCAAACGGCACCGAACAGCACTCGAAGAATTTGCGTTGTCATAAATAAAAACACCAAAGTGAAGGAAGTTTGTTTGAATGGTATTTGTTCTGTTTCAAGCTTTCTAGCTTTAATTTTTATTTATTTAAACCATCTGGTTTACTCAGTATCCATTGTGTGGTATGTTCAAAATAGATAGTCGTCATATGACCGACCATGTTACGTGTTGAACTTGCGTCGAGTTGAAGTCGTTTTCGTACGGCTGCATAAGCTAACATTTTGAACATAATATAGTCTCTTCTTTCGTGTCAAACACGGAAACGAATACCTGAATACCAGAATTTAAACGCTTCCTTGCGGCAGGTGTGCGTTCTTGGGCCACTTTTGTACCTGTTATTTACGTGTGATATACCGCCAACCGAAGGTACTACAGAAGCCACGTTCGCCGACGACACTGCTATACTAGCAGTTGGTACAACGACCAAAGAAACAAACAAAATACTACAAGGCGCGCTTAACCGGGTCAATGAATGGACACGGTCCACGTGGGTTTTACATATAAACAATCAAATAACTTACCTGTTTTTATAAATACGCTCCAAGTTCCGTTTGCAAATGAGGCCAAATATCTCGGAATGACTCTCGACGCAAAGTTGAAATGGAAGTCGCATGTAAAAAAGAAATACGAAGAACTTAACAACAAATATAGAGAACTTTATTGGTTACTCGGAAAATATTCCATGGTTAACCTCGAGAACAAGCTTTTATTGTATAAGCAAGCTAAAGCCCGCGTGGACGTATGGTATACAACTATAGGGTTGTACCAGTGAATCAAATATAAAAACATTACAAACTTTTCAAAATAAATTAATAAGATCATTCGTCAATGCACCGTGGTACATTAGAAACGAAGATCTCCATAGAGATCTCGGAATTCCCACGGTTAAGGAAGAAACTAGACATTGCGCTCTAAAGCATAGAAATTGTTTATTAGGACACGTCAATAACTCTATCCTTGAAATTCTAGACGAAACAAATTTATTGCGGCGATTACGACGAACTAAACCTTCCGACTTAGCCCTATAACCTTCAACCGCAATAAAATTGCAGAACTAGCAGGAACAGGAAGAGGACGAGTTTCATAAGGTCGCAAGAAGACGTAAAGTTAGGCTTCGCAATCATGCTAATTTAGAAGTAGTCCAGCTGCTTAATAACAACAAATTAGTTAAAAGATTACGTAGAATTATACCTTTGAACTTACTTACTTACTTAAGTGGCGCTACAGTCCGGAATGAACCTGGGTTCAACCAACATGCCTCTCCAAATAGCCCGGTCCTTAGCTAACTGCCTCCAGTTGCTCACTCCAAGTTGGTTGAGGTCGGTTTCCACTTGTGCGCGCCACTTAATTCGAGGTCTTCCTCTACTGCGTCCGACGTCTGGCTGGGAATCGAAGACTCTGCGAGCCGGAGTATTGGTGTCCATTCGTTCTACATGTCCTAGCCATCTTAAACGTCCAATGCGGAGTTTTTTGACCAGGGGCATGTCGCTGTACAGCTCGCATAGTTCTTGGTTGAATCGTCTCCATAGCCCGTCAACGCAAACGGGACCGAAGATTTTTCGAAGAATTTTCCTCTCGAATCTACCAAGGATTTCTTCATCCGCTTTTGATACGGTCCATGCTTCAGCGCCGTAGAGCAGGACTGGGATGATCAGGGTCTTATATAGGATCTCCTTAGTAGTTCGAGTGAGGGCTTTACTACTAAATTGCCTTTTTAGCCCGAAGAAACAGCGGTTGGCAAGAGTAATTCTTCGTTTAATTTCTGACGAGATGTTGTTGTCAGAGTTAATAGCGGAGCCGAGGTAGACAAAGTCCCGTACTACCTCAAAGTTATATCTGTCAATGGTGACGTTCTGTCCAATTCGTCGATGTTGTGAGTCCTTTCGTGATGACAGCATATACTTAGTCTTACCCTCATTTACTGCTAGACCCATTTTCGCCGCTTCCTTCTCTATACTAGCAAACGTGGCTATGACATCAAGTTGAGTCCTACCAATGATGTCAATATCGTCAGCGTATGCTAGTAGTTGCACCGACTTTTGGAAAATTGTGCCTCTGGTGTTGGCTTTGGAGTTTTGCACAATACTCTCAAGAATCAGATTAAAGAAGTCACATGACAGCGCATCGCCTTGCCTAAATTCTTTTTTGGTATCGAATGTGTCGGTGAGGTCGTTTCCGACCCTGATAGAGCAGCGAGAATTCTCTATCGTCATCCTACACAAACGGACGAGTTTGGGCGGTATACCAAAACTAGACATGGCTCTGTACAGTTCGTCTCTATAAATGCTGTCATATGCGGATTTGAAATCGATGAATGGGTGGTGGGTATCGATTTGGACATCTTGAGTTTTTTCCAGGATCTGCCGAAGTGTGAAAATTTGATCGGTTGTGGACTTTCCTGGCCTAAAACCACACTGATAAGAGCCAATCAGGTTGTTGGTAAACGGTTTCAGGCGTTCACATATTACGGCAGATAGGATCTTGTAGGCGATGTTGAGGAGACTTATGCCTCTGTAGTTGGCGCAGTTCAGAGGGTCTCCTTTTTTTTGTGGATCGGGCACCTTGAACTAGCTAACTAGATAAAAAGGAAAGAAATATATATGTAACAACATAATCACTCGAACAAAGTGATAATGAACTAAAAACAAAAGCTAATAAACCAAAGTTAGTTTCTCAAAACAGTACATAAGTACATAAGTCAATATTAGAACAAAATTGCTGATAAGTCTGACGACTAGGTGCGATTACTGAAAGGATGGTAACATCATGCCTTGGATGTTTTTAGTGGGTGTTTCAAGTCCAACACTATCGCAAAGCTCGCAAGCGATGTCTTTCAACGATTTTCACCTAGCTACATGCAAAAAAATAAAAAATAAAAATGTAGTCTCTGGGAGCCCAAAATAATCAAATGTAAGAATTTTGAAAATCCGCCAACTGCCCACAAAATAAAAATAGCTAGAAAGCTGAAATTTGTAGTGCGAAATGCTCAAATGTTAAGATTTCTAAAAGTCTAAATAAAAAACAAACAGTTTTATTTGAGCTGGGATTGAAATTTATACTTTCTTGGGTGTTCAACTCTGTTTTTTAAATAAAGGCCGGTATTTATAAAAGAAACAGTTTTGAAGATATCATGCAAGTCGCAAAGTATATGGAGACTTCTTTTTAACAATTCCGAATACAAAGTATGAACACAATACCATTCTTAATTTTTTCATAATTTCTTCTAATTTTCAACTCAACTCCAAATCCATCTTGACTCATGAGCCGAAAACCTGCATTCAGATTTCAACGATCGTCTACGAACAAAGCAATCGAGTTACGCAAAGGTATCAATCGTGCCTACCAATATCTTAGAACAAACCAATCAAAAGTTCATTCGATACTCGCAAAAAAAGTAGAAAATCTATCCGCAGCACTGATTTTTTCGGGCATAATTCGCAGTGGGATGTTGTATTTGTAATACGTGTAGGAGTCTACTTTACTATGGATACCTTCCCAAAACAAAACGGATTTTGTCTACATGTTTTGCTTTTTTCAGTTTTCCCTTTTTCAGCCATTCATCGAAAAAACACTTTTTAAAAAACACCACCAAAAAAAATGGGCGTGGAAAAACTTTGTATACCCGAATTGTCCATACGCTCCACGTGTCCCAGCCATCTGAGCTGTTGTATTTTAGCTTTTTGACCAGGTCAGCGTCGCTGTATAGACAGTATAGTTCGTCGTTGAATCTTCTTCTCCACACTCCATCGTCACAAACTGGACCGAATATCATTCAAAGAATCTTTATCTCAATGCATCCCAGAAGGTTTTCATCCGCTTTTGACAGGGTCCATGCTTCTGCACCATACAGCACGACCGGGATGATTAAGTTCTTATATAATATCTCCTTGGTTTTATGAGAGAGGGCTTTACTTCTTAGATGCCTTCTTAGCCCGAAGAAACAGCAATTGGCAAGAGTGATTCTTCGCTAGACCTCTGCGCCGATGTCATTTTGCGAAGTGATAGTGGAGCCCAGGTAGACAAAGTCTTTAACTACTTCGAAGTTGTATCCGATGTTATCACCGATGTTGAGAGTCCTTTTTCATTTACAACAAATACTTCGTTTTGTCCTCATCAACAGCCAGACCCATCTTCGCCGCCTCCATTTTGATCCTTGCAAATGCGCCACTGGCAGCTCGCTGCGTTCTTCCAATAATGTCAATATCATCAGCATAGGGCGGTAATTGAACGGGCTTTTGAAAAATTGTACCTCTGGTGTTGGCTTGTGGGTTCCGTAACATTGCTTCAAGTAAGATGCTAAATACAGTACATGATAGCGCGTCGCCTTGTCGCAAACCTTTTTCGACATCAAATGGCTCGGTGATGTTCTTGGCGACTTTGACGGAGCAGCGAGATTTCTCCATCGTCATCCTGCACAAACGGATAAGTTTGGCGGGGATGCCAAAACTTGACATGGCTTCGTATAACTCGTGCCTACATACGCTTTCATAGGCGACTTTAAAGTCAATAAATACATAGATGGTGTGTATCCATCTGAAATTCCTGGGTTTTTTCCAAGATCCGCCGGAGTGTGAAAATTTGGATGATCGATGGTTGACTTTCCTGGCCTAAACCCACACTTATATGGGATACACGTTTTAGTCGTTCACACAATGCAGCCGACAAGATCTTATACGCGACATTCAGGAGACTTATTCCTCTGTAGTTGGCGCAGTTCAGATTATATCCTTTCTTGTGGATGGGGCACACGATGCTGAGGTTCCATTCATCGGGCATGCTTTCATCCGAACAAATTTTACAGATGAGTTGGTGCATGCTCCCTACCACGCTATCTCCTGCTGATTTGAAAAGCTCGACCAGAAGCCCATCCGAAAAAAAGTGGTCTGGGTGCGACTCGCAAGCTCCACACGACTAACTTCCCAGTGGGAAGGATTAAAAAAAATATATTTATTTTTTAATTAATTGTTATTATTTACTAGCTGCACCCGCCCGTGCCCGTGAATTCTATTGGCCAATATGTTCGAGTAGACTTCTGTTGAAAAATGAAAAAGAACAACGCGGAACACATCCGATTTCATTGGAGTTTTATTAGAAACTAAAAGCTTTACAAAATTCACGAGTAATGTTAAGACTAATATATAGGGAAGTTATATAAACCAAATATGAAGGTACTGGGTTGCCAGGCTATACAATTCATTTTCTAATAACTTCCTTATTATTGTCTATAGCGGGTATCCGGCGTATGTTGCTGCGCCTAAAAAAAGAAGCCGATTTTGACCAAACTTTACAGAAACACTCTCAGGCCAATACCGAAGATTGCCTGATTTGAACTCAACCTCGTTGCTACGCTTAGGGTAGGTGCTTGTTGTCTGGCAGGCGCCTATGTCAGCTTACTTGTGCGAATCAAACAACAAAACTTTTCATTTACTTTCACACCGATTGTTATCAATGTGGGAAAAGCAACTTTCCGATGTCCGATTCACAAAAAAAATGCAAAACAATTCAATAAGAGTAATTTGAATAAAACATTGAACACACGATATCTTAAGAACGAAAGTGCGCACAAACACCACAATAGGCTTGAAACGTTCGTGTGGTCTCCCTCTTTCGTATGCGCGTTGGGATAACAAAATAGGTGACGTCTGTACTATGGTTTTTTATATGTGCGGTCTCTGTATCTGCATCGGAATTTACACGCATACGCACATATGCATGTGTACTCATACTCAAATGATCATAATTTACACACTGATGCAGATACAGACATCGCACATACATAACAACCTTCGTACAGTCGTCACCTTTCATGGAAAAAAAATTCATTGGAATCGGTATACGCGTTTGGAAAAACACCGGCAACAAACACAAATATGGATCGATTTTTATATATAGATATTAGATACATAAAAAAACTTTTTATTATATCACTTAAATTTGTTTTTTTTTTTCAAAGCACATGATACCTACACATGAAACACACAGTGTATAAATACATTGTCAAATTTAATTTTTTTTTTTAAAAAAAAAACACATAATTCACACACCGATGAAGATACAGACATCGCACATACATAACATCCTTCGTACAGACGTCACCTTTCATGGAAAATTTTTTTTATTGGAATCGGTTAACGCGTTTGGCCAAAACAGGCAACAAACACAAATATGGATTGATTTATATATATATAGATTTTGTTATTATTATTATTATGATAATGATTATTATTATCCGTAAAAGAAGTTCTGGTAGAAGATGGCACAAACCCTGCCTCGTCGTCCTCTTCCACCTCCTCTTCCTCTTCCTCCTCCTCTTCCTCTTCTTGCTCCTCTTCCTCTGCCTCTGTCTCCACCTCTACCAGTCTTTCTTACCCAGCCACCACCTCCGCCCCTTAACCGAAACGGATCTCTTTTTTATCACTTTTAGGGGTGTGGTGGCTACCACCATTTCTTCCCCTAGCTGTATTAATAATAATCATAACAATAATAATAATAATATTAATAATAATGATAAATAGTACAAATCATTAATCATCAAAGCTAGTTTGCTCTTATTTTAGTTATTTATTTTCTACCAAAAAACGGTTCGACCGATGTCGTTGTAAACTTAAAGTTCTGAGTTACGTTATTACGCTTCGAATAAGCCCCATGTCAATATCATCGTTGGTTCTCGAGCTAATCATGGCGAAAGATAATTTCGAACGTACATACGAACATACGCACATACGTACATACACAGACACAGACACAGACATCTCTATAAGAACGTTGGATTTGGGTTCTGGGGAACTTGAAACGTGGATATTATGTCAAAGTCCGCGGTTCAAAAAATCAGCCCCATTACAAAAACTTAAACTGGGAAGTTAATAATTTCTGGCATATGGCCTCCGCGACTGCGCCCTGTGAACGCCATCCTGTCGACCCAATTTTGCACCACTTTGTTGAGCATCAGATCTTATTTCGTCAATAGTGCGTCGAATGTTGGCTTCTAAGTGTTCGATCGTTCCTGGTTTATCAGCATAGACAAGAGATTTGACGTACTGCCACAAAAAGTAGTCCAGAGGTGTCAAATCACACAAACGAGGGGGCCAACTCACAGGTCCATTTCTTGACATGATTCGGTCACCAAACATTTGGCTCAACAAAGTCATCTGTGGAATAAGTGCTCTATAAGTTTGGGGAATGGAGCGCGAATTTTGGAAATAAATTTCGACGATTAGTGAACGTTGCTTTGGTGTTTTTCCACGGTGATTTGCCAAAGTGAACTGAAAAAAAGTTAAACGCACTTTATTAGTAGATATGACAGCTTGTTTGACAGTTATCCCTATCAGAAGTTCTATACCTCTAAAAACACCCTATACCTATTTATCAAGCTAAAAAAAGTTGTTTGTTGAAAAGTTTTAAGAAAATGGTATTTCCATGTTTTGTAGTCGTATGGACGAAAATTAGTAATAACAAGTAATTTATGGTTAAAAAGTAAAAAATCCTAATAAAGTGTCAATGTTCAAAACGAATTGATGAAATAAAAACACTTGTGCCAGGTACTTTTTATTATTCATTTAGAATCTTCTGCTCGTTCCTTAAATTGACCACTAATCCACGACATTCATACAAAAAAAAAAAGCATTCATACATTGTGTATCTATTCAAAAATAGAATTGACCAAATAAACTGTAGCCACAAAATCCAAACCAAATAGTCATTCTCGAAAATGTACCTGTATGAAAAACCTCTTCTTTCACCCTGCCACGTCATCGATTACATCAATAATAACAACAGGTAATAAACACCTTCAACCACATTGCGTAAACGTTCCCTGGTATGCCGATACAATAGGTTGGCACAAAGTCAAAAGTCCATTTTACAGGGAAAATATTCCCCTGAATAAATTGCACATAAATGATAGCGAAAGAGAGAGCGAGTGCCACCACAACCCCCAATTGTTGGTGTATGGTATGGTGGCGGCGTTTTCCCCATTTTCGAAATGCGTTCTCTGGATTTGTGTGTTTTCGCCGTGATATCGTCGTCGCTCTTCGAAACTAATCCTACATACACCATTAGCCATGCTATGAACATCATCAAATGAAAATCCACACTTAGCTCGGAAAAATTCAGTTCAATTCGGCACTGTAACGGATACGGATGTAAAAGTCGCCTGCCTAGTGTGGAGATATTTCGACGATTTTTTTTATGTTGATCATATATATGTGAAAAAATAATACCTCTAGAGTGAGTTTTCCAACGCCCCGTGGTGTATATTGTGAAAAGAATAAATCAAATCGACTACAGTCGACAATTTCCCATTAAGAAAAATAATAATTCATAGTTGAGTATTAAGTGCTTGACGTGGATATGTGATTGTTGGCAAAGTTTCAATCAGTGGAATTAATAGTAAAATAAAATCAAGTTTTAAGAATACCAAAAAAATGTTCAAAACGAAAAAGCGATCCTTTGAAATGTCCTTACCCAGTTTCGTGTTGTACGCGTCGGTTGTAGTACTACTCACTCTCGTAACTGTTGCAGATGCAGCAGCACTAGCAATAGCTCCATCGTCTCTATACGCGTACACTGTTGCCAACCAAAATAACGATATCGACAATGCAGTTTTGAATTATACCGCGAATTTCGGCTACAATCAGATGTCGACTAGAAAAAATGTTTACTACAAGGATAACAGTTTTCCTGCTGCCAAGCCGAACGCAGTGTCCGGTGGCAACACAGCATCGGTCAGTGGGTGCACAATAGACCGATTGGTGGTGTATAAGGTCGTCCTGCACACGTACTGGACGAGGGAGTCATTCCCCAAGCATTATCCCGACTGGAGACCCCCAGCACAATGGACTAAAACCCTCGGTATGATTGCAATATACATTTTAGATAAAGGGATTAATTAATTGGCTGAGAGCGTTTGCTTAAGAGGCTTAAAATGTTGTACTCTGCTGTAGAGGCATTTGTCTTTGTAATTAGAGTTTCGGTTAAGGGCGGGTGATTGTTTGAATACTGTTTGTTTTGAGATGACATTATAATGTAAAGTTCAAGTGGTGTTGTACTCGTAATATAATTGCTCCCAAAAAAACTTTGTCGTTGTCGTCAGTCGGGTATGTTAAGTGGTTTCTGGAAAACGATTCATCTAGTGATTCACTTGCTTTGAATCTGTTTATCAAAGGAATAAAATAAATTGGCTGTTGCAGCAGTAAAGCAAACATTTAATTGCTGGATTCTATTTAAAAATATTCTTGAATCCATTCCGCGGTAATAAAATACAACACTCTGGGAGAGAGGAGATATCGAGGTGGACAAAATGTACATTCTAAAGAAATAAATGCGTTATTTGATAATAAGAGGAAAAGATTTGAAATATTTTAAAAGTTATCGCGAGTATATCGCTAGAGGAATGTCTTTTAATTGAGTAGGGTGACCAGATGTATCTGGAGAAATAGATTTTTCATTTAACCCCATAATGGAAATAAAACCGAATCAATGGAAAGGAAATTGAAAAGGCCTGAATTAATCAGTGAGTGAGATGTATATAATTGGGGCAAATAATGTAGGTGATATACAACCAACGAAATGTCGGATATAAAACTAAATTGTTTTTACATTCATTTATGTAAAAATACCAAAATAGCTTAACAAATAATACTTATTCCCATTTAAAAAACAAGAAATTGGTCACCATGAATGCATTAATTTGCCTTCAGTGTACTCTACTCACTTTAACATTACAAACTAGCTAGTGTACATTGAAAATGATCTAAGTACAACCTTCGATCACCCAATAACGAATTGAATACACTATTTGATTTGTCTCCTACTCGTGGCTGCTTGACTCAAATGAAACAAGTAGAAGATAAACTGCTTATAAAAGATCGAGTACAAGGAGTACACCGAATGAAGTGGGTGGGTAGTTTGTATCTAACTTTGATCGAGTGTAGATAGGTAAAAGTAATATTTTGATGAATAGTTTATTAGTTACAGTTATATTTTTTTTTTTGATAAAATGGAAATAAATATGATGATGGTTAATTTGCGCTGTTTTTGAATTCAACAAATGCTTTAAACATTTCAATGGTGAACGCAACTGGCTTGTAAAGAAAAAAAGTATTCGATGACCATCATTACCACAGTCTATAATCGTCATATTCGGTAACCTTTCTATTTTTTCTATCCTTTAAGGCGATGTTTTGATCAGGATTAAGGGAATCATAACCCATCCACTATACTGCTGCTCTACTTGTCCGCCTGTGGGGTCGCCGTTTCGACCTCATTGGTCGAATCGTCAGGCTTCCTGGTTTCAGATCACTTTATCACATTTATGTGATCCAGAAGTTTTTGGATCTTCCTCTTTTTAACGCTTATAATACGTGCATACTTCCATTATTGTTTGATCGACCCTTTACGACACCGGTCGGTGGTCTCCACTCGTGTCAACCCACGGATTCGCATGCACACTTGCGGGACAGATTTAACACGTTAAATGTGTTGCTAGGCTAACGTAGATGTTAAATTTCATTGAATGTGATTTGTCTCTGATATTGAGTACACTGAGTGTGTATTTTTTTTAAATTTTTATATTTAACGGGCTCCCGACCCATGAAAAGTCTCTGCCTGACACACTGCAGCCTTCCGCGATTCCGCGATCCCGGCCACGCTGCTTCCAGTTGTCTAGACCAAGCGCGTCTAGGCTTCCTGGTTTCAGATCACTTTATCACATTTATGTGATCCAGAAGTTTTTGGATCTTCCTCTTTTTAACGCTTATAATACGTGCATACTTCCATTATTGTTTGATCGACCCTTTACGACACCGGTCGGTGGTCTCCACTCGTGTCAACCCACGGATTCGCATGCACACTTGCGGGACAGATTTAACACGTTAAATGTGTTGCTAGGCTAACGTAGATGTTAAATTTCATTGAATGTGATTTGTCTCTGATATTGAGTACACTGAGTGTGTATTTTTTTTAAAATTTTTATATTTAACGGGCTCCCGACCCATGAAAAGTCTCTGCCTGACACACTGCAGCCTTCCGCGATTCCGCGATCCCGGCCACGCTGCTTCCAGTTGTCTAGACCAAGCGCTCTGGAATCAGCGATGGCTTGGTCTTTAAATCGGAGTTTTGGTCTTCGTTGTCGTCTCGAACATATGGGCCGGAAGTCGAAGAGCCTCTTCGCTGGAGCATTATTTTCCATTCGCTCGATGTGGCCGAGCCAATGTAGTCGACGTATTTAATGTTTTGGACTACATTCACATGGTGGGACAGCTCATAGAGTTCGCGGTTGTATATTCTCCTCCATTCGCCCTCTTCGCACACAGGACCAAATATGCGACTTAGTATTTTTCATTCGAAAGAACCCAAAATAAGCAGAATTGGCAGTATCAGTGTTTTATACTTAGTCTTCCGAGTTAGGAGTTTTGAACCCATTTGTTTGGCCAAATCGAAGTAGCAACGGATTCCTACGGCAAGCTTTCGTGGGATCTCCACTAAGGTGTCATTTTTGGAGTTGCTGTTTATTTCAAGGTAGGAAGTACTTCGTTTTGTCCTCGTTGACTTTAAGGCAACCGATTTTGCCTGTTCTTCAATCTGAGATCGGCTGATGATGTAGATAACGTCCGCGTATCCCAATAGTTGGAGGATGATGACACCTGCCCCGCGCACTATCTGCTGCAGACAAAATTGAAGAAGTCACATGACAGCGCATCTCCTTGCCGGAATCCGGTACAGGTTTGGAATAGTTAGGAAGATATGTTTCCATACTGCACCACGCGACACAACTGGATCAGTTTGCCGGGATCCCGCGCCAAGTAGAGCTTCTGGTGTTGAATGCTATCATATGCGGCTTTAAAGTCGATGAAAAGAAGGTTGATCTCGACTTGAAGTTTATTGTTCTTTTCCTGGATTTACCGTACCGTGAAGATTTGATTTATTTTCGATCTACATATTTTCTATCTCTCTGTCTACAGCTGCTGGAAGTGCTTCTTAAACACTACTATTCCCTGTGATTCGGTGACTAGGTTTCTTCTCTGTTTCGAAGAGCCTGCGTTCCAGTCTCAAAGCCAGCAACCAGTTGCGTGCCACTTTTAAAAAAATCTCAGGGTTCTCAATGATTCAGATCACACTGAGTGTACTGAATTAAAATTAGAATACATCGAGTACTCAGTGAAACTCAGTGAATACTAAGAGTACTCGGTGCAGTATACTCGATCTATGTAACTACACTGAAGTAAATTGCTTGTTGTCCTTGAGTGAAGTGGTTATCAAATGTAAGGCGATTCATTTATTTCATTTGTCGAAATGTGAGTGCCAAGAATAAGGTACTCGACAAAATATGAATGCCTTAAAACTTTTTTCAAAACATTCATTGCAGAACTGTTTTGAATAAAGTGTTAACAAACGAAAGATGTCAACGCAATCATGCCAGAAGGAAGCAATAAGAAAGTTTTCTACGTACCTAATACAGTTAATTGAAAAAGTATGTAAAAGCATCTTACACAATAGGCGTTGTCGTAAAAAGTTACTTAAAAAGATATGCATTGTTCGTGCTCATATTCAAAAATTTAAATCAATCTCAAGAAGGCATTATCTTGCACGTTCGTAAACATCGATAATTCGCAGAAATCATGTCGGCATAGAGCAGACTCTGCAGATGAAATAAAAATGCCGCAGTTAATCAGGAAAAAAATATTTGAACTTTCGCAGATTAAGGAGCTCACACACCAAAGTGGTACAGATACCAATAGTGCACAGTAAGGCTGTATTTTTATGTAGTTTTTGCCACTTGCTCGCCGACTGCGTGCAGTAGAAAGATATTTTCGATTTGCAGGCAGAAAGCGGGCATGCATTTGACTTTTGCAGATTACTGCGATTACGAATGTCATCACAACTTTGACATTAATTTGTAAAGTAAACACAAGCGCATAAACAAAACATGTATCTAACGCGTAATTCTTCATGGAAAAAGCATTAGTAGGGGCAGTTTAAAAAAGCATGCCCCGTCGGCATTTTTACCTGAGACCCTTGATTAGTCCAACCCCTAATTTCACAAGAATGCAGACAAATTGTGTAAATGAAGGTGAGTATGACGCTCCGTTGAAAATCATGAAGGAAATGTACCTTCTTTCCGCTCCGGCTGAAAACTCTGGGACGATTGATCGATATAACTCGTATCTGCGGCCCAACATGCTTACCGCAAGGGCAAATCGGTGGAAACGGTGCTACACTTACTGCTAAGTACCATTGATTACTCCCTACACCATAAGGAGTATTCAATGGCAGTACCTATTCCTGGATATAAAATGCGGTTTTCACAACGTCAACACACCTGCGATCGCGAATGCACTGTCAGCTGTAAAGGTAGACAGATCAGATGGTAAGTTTATCAATGTGCTGCTGGCCAGATTATTATCTCTTTAGGAAATTAAGCTACAAATAAAACATTCTAGGAAGAGTGAGGAAGCTAAGGTAGCATTTCTAAGTAACTATCCCTTCCAGGTCACTCTGGTAAGATTATGCGATCTTGAATGATCAAACGATCCACTTCTAAACCGACCGACGGATCAAAAACCAATGATGGAGTGGGTGGTGGTATTTTCTCCTTCCGTCTTCCCAACCACTGTAGCGTGTTCCAGTCGGAAATTATGGCAATCAAGGAAGTCTTATATTGGCTTAAAGAAAACGTGATATCAGCTAAAGATAAAGGCGCATTTTCTCCGATAGCCAAGTTTCCATTTAGTCCCTGGAATCAATCTCTATAAAATCTATCGACGCCCGAGACTGCCAAACATCTCCAAAGGAGATGGCAGAGCAGTTCATTATTCACCTCTATTGGGTGCGGTGCATAGGATTATTCCAGGGAACGGTAAGGCCGATGAACTCACCAAACATCGAACTACTTTACATTTGTTACCTGAAAAGAGTGACCCTGGTTGACCAATCGCTATATGCAAACTTATATTTAAACTAGATACGAACAAAACGTAGGTGGACAGGTAGCAACACATGTCTAGCAACAAAGCAGATTTGGCTCTGAGAGTCTTATCTCTCCTAACATATAGCAGATTAGCATCATTAAAGGTGTCATTACTAGACATTGTCTCATAGGCAAGCATGGAACAAGGCTTGGCTTATATTCGAAAAACTTTCACACAAGCTGCATGGATGAGGAGGAGATTATTCTCCACCTTCTAGGTACATGTCCAGATCTCTCGTACAAAAAGGAAAACTCTACTTGGTGGCCTTCTTCTACAGCGATCTAAGAAACACACTCATCAGAAGTCTCCTACTCTTCATTAGAAGATCCAATAATTTTAACGAATACTTGGAAAATCTTTCCCAGATCCGCGTGTTTCCTAAGTGAGTCCGCTCTGGCCGACAGCCACATTAACTTAACCTAGCATAACTTCCGCCATACTAAAACATAGATATGTGAAGAAGCGAAATGAACCGTTTTGGGGCCTTTTAATTTGCGTTTTTTTCGTCGGCAACACTAGGCGTTTGCTTTTTCATTTTCGCTATAGGCGTCAGTTAAAATGCGATAAAAATGCCTGTCTGTGATTTGGCAGCATTTTACCAATTAATTGAAATTTTGATTCTGGTTTTTTTAGGGCTAGCTTCTGCCCGTGACTCCGCACGCGTGGACTTTATTTAAAACAAAATTAAAATAAAATCCGGTCAACAGTTCAAATAATATCAACTGGTTAATTCATTAGCTTCTTCCTTCCAATTTTGGACTGCAGATTCTACATGTTGTATTTATTCCATTTTGGTTTTGGAGTCCTTATCTGTTGTAGTCAAGGGTTGCATCGTAATCAAAACCCAAACGTATTTCTAGTAATTGCTATTTTCTGAGAACCCGACATATATAAGAGCTTTTATAAGGTAGGTGCAAGTTCTGGTGCATTTTTTTTAGTATAGGATCATCCACAAGTATGTGATATTTTAAATCAATAGTAGAAGTACAGTGTTGCGCGTGGTCTGCTGCCTTCAATTATTGTGTCAACCGGACCTTATAACCATGTTGGCCAAGGTCTTTGTGTAAAGTGGTCGCGGATAGGCCCAATTCCTGTGATCGTCTCCAAATTTGCACACCTGGGCTGTTCTGTCTTAATTTAATTTTTAAAGCAAGTTTTTTTCTATGAACAGTTTTTGAAAAATATACCCTCAAAATTATTAAATAAAATCCGCATAAATGGTGGTCCGCTTCTGGGGATAAAAGGAATTTTACCTTCCTCATCGGGGTCAGTCCACGTTGCTCAATTCTTGTTAACAGTGAACAATAACATGGAAATCATCTAAATCACTATTTATAGAATTTCGCTTGCTTCATCGTCGAGTTTCAATGTAAAATTTCCGAATCCGAACTAATGGTTCGGAAAAGAGTCTTCTTTCTACTTTAGTAAGGAACAGTTTTTTTTTAAAGAAACAGTAAAAGCTTAGTCATTTATTATGTAGTCTTTTATCTTTCGAACTTTTAAATTTTTTCTTAAAATTCATCAATCTTTTTTTGAGCATATTATTAAGTTGATTGATGGTAGGTCTGTCAGTCGGATATCTACTTGTTTGCCATTTACTAGAAGGCCTCTTCCAAAATCATTTGTTGAGCAGCCGCTGTTATCTCCGCTACTGTTAGTTAAACATCAGGAATCGCCCCACATCCATTCTATAAAATGAAGCATACAAATCTTTCCTTGAATTTACTATGGTTTCCCAAATGTGAGTGACATTAGGTAGGTACCTAAATCTTTATCGTCGGAAATTATTGGACTGCAAGAAATTCTTTTCATTCCCCCATTGATTGTTCCGTCCATTTGAATGGTCTTATACATAGAGTTGCGAAAGGCATGAAAGAAAGCTTGCCAGAATCCTGATTGACACATACCCAAATATTTTCCCCATAATTTTTTCATATGACAACATAATACACCTTCATATTCGTTTTCAATTATGTTTTTCACTGATCCCTTCAATTGTGTCCACCCAAATGCACCGTGCCTTCGATCAACAAGTCCACACCATTTATATCACCGTAATCAATTTCCTGACAAACAAAATGATATCAAATATCTTATCCGACAATTTGACCGTATCCTTTTCCTTACACCCATCCTACGCAACGCTTATGAGCAAGCAAACACAAAAACCGAGACGCAGACCAGCCCTGGATAGCCCGAAGAGAACTGTGTACAAACGAAAACAACAATCAATTTCTAGCTCAGTGTTGTGATGAAATATTATACATAACTAGCCAAGCAAACATACATTATACAGGATACTACTCGTATTTAGCGGCGGCGGACGTTTGCCCTTCCGCAATAATTGTAGTACAGAAAAAGAAAACAAACACACTTTAAGAATTTCTATGGTTTGTATCGCCGCCGTCGCAAAACTCCCATTCCGCCAGCAGAAGCAGTTATTCATCGAAGTGGATGGACACCGAAGTAAAGGAACAAAAAATCTCTCAAATCCCCGATACTAGTTTTTATTGCCCGGACGTAGTCATATTGGGGATAGAGAGCGGCAAATGAACATTAATACACTTACATATATGAACATTAGAAAATATTTCATCGCTATTTGCACAATTTGAAAAGAGAATGGAAACGGAGAGTACGAAATTTAACTAAAAAAGGACGAATCCTGTTCTGATTTCCCTTTACAGTTTTTCTTTTTGTTTGGTGGACTAGGAAAATCTAAGATAAGCACGTACAAATCGCATTCGTTTGCCCCGACGACGACGATGATGCCGCAAACATAAGAAATCCTTTTTTCCACTTGAAGTTTTCAGTTATTTTATTCATTTTCATTTTTGCTGTTTCGTACAGTTTTTTTCTTATTCTTCTTTTTTATCCTTAAAGAAAATGCTTGATTGCGGAGGGGTTGGTGGGGTGGAATTTATCACATAATAGAGATGTCCTTATTTTGTGTATCCGTATGTGGTTCTTAAGAGGAATTTTATCATGTCTTTCAGATCAACAACAAAGCAAACGAAAATGACAACAACAACGACAACGAAAAACAGCAACAAGACGAATTACGTAAGAAATCACAAATCAGTATAGTGTAAAACCAAAAGTAAGGACTTTTGGTCAGTGTAGTCTTGAGTGGAAACATACATACATGCATAGGTACATCTGAAATAGAACTGAACTTCAAAAACAAGGAATAAACATACTGAACACAGGACAATTGTGGACTAGGATTACAAATATCTCACAAGGATATCATAAGCGTTTTTGTTGGTGCTTTTGTTCGGTTTTGTCAAAAGAAACTGCATTCAGTTTAGGACGAGAATATATTATTGCAATTTGAGATGGATTTGTGCTTTTTTTCATTGTAAATTGGAACGTATCACTTGAACAGGGATAAATTGGAGGTCAAGGAAGATTTTCTTTGTTTTTTCGTTGTCTGGCAGGATGTGTGTGTGTAGTAAAATACGCTTGCGTTTGCTATTTCGGAAGGATTTTAGGCATCTCTTGGTATCAGGAGTATCAGACATTAATTAGTGTTTGTAATTGGAATTAGGACGCTTCTTACCTTTGAGGAGGTGGAACGATGCTTAGAACTTGGATTTAGTGATTCCCAACAAAGGACATGGACAATGTTATATGGAGCTTGAGCCAAGGGCGTACATTAATGAGACTTGTATTAAATAAAGCTCAGCGCTAGTTTATCAAAACTGTGAAGTCAAATGAAAGTCGTATGGGGGGTTTTTGAGGTTTTCTGGTAAGTTGGTGTTGCGAATGGATTTTTTGATGATTTCACTCATACACTCCTCTTCAACTGAATAAGCACAAACATTTTCTAAGCAACGTTGTCATTTTTTTCATAACCAGCGAAAATAATGACTTTGTGTTGACGCAAAATAAAACTTTGCAAGAGAACCAGAGAAAATATAGCGGTACTTTTTGAATTATTCTTTCCGATTTATTTTGTCAACATCATACGCAAACAGTTTGCATCATCAAATGTTATATTACGGCACAAGGTTTTGAAAAAATGGACAAAGTAGCTTAGAAAATGTTTGTGCTTATTCAGTTGAAGCAAAGTGTATGTATATGCATTAGATTAGATGAGATTGTCGGGGGAGGCGGTATAATGTATCCAGATCACTGCCGCCACATGTGGACCTATTGTGATATCCTCCATTTAGAGCTCGTCCATGATGCCGCAGTTTGTAAAAAAGGAGGCAATTCTTTGGGAGAGCTGGCGGCTATGTCTGCTGCTTCAAGGTAGAATTTACCTAGGAAACGTTGACGCGTTTTGATTAAACAGTTGCATTCACATAATATATGTTCTGCTGTTTCTACGTCCTCGTTGCATAATCTGCAGGTATTGTCTTGTGCTATACCGATAGTCATCCGGTGTTTTTTGATACAGCAGTGCCCTGTGAGGAAGCCTGTGACTAGTCGAATTTGACTTCTACTTAGTTGTAGTAGTTGTTTCGTTTTTTGTGGGAACTATTTGGCATAAAGATTCTTTTCCTCAAGCCATGTGTTAAAAACACAACTTTTTATAGTGTTTATTGATAGCCCGCAGAATGGTATTGGCAACATAAATAGGGTTGCGGTCCCTGTTCTGGCTAGTTCGTCTACTTTTCCCTTGCGTTCGTATCCACTCTGTCCAGGCACCCAAATCAATTGAACTTTGTTTGTGGTGCCAGTAGTTGTAGGAGTTGGAGACAATCCAGACCAATTTTGATGTTATTTCGAAGGCGTTGAGTGCGAGTAAGGCTACCCTGCTAACGGAGAGAATGTAAATGTTTTTGTTTGTTATGGATCTGTTTTGATTCTCCCGAATGCAGAGCTCTATCGCGTGAATTTCCGCCTGAAATACGGTGCTGCTTGTGTCCATATTAGTGTATAAGCATGCCTTAGTGCTAGGGCCGTATACTCCTGCTCCAACTCCTTCATTTATTTTCGATCCGTACCATACATGTGAATCTTTGGCAAATGTAGGTTTATTTTGTTCCCAGTTTAGACGGTCTGGGGATGTAACCTTGAAGTTGTTTCGGAAGATATATGTTGGTAGACATTTGTCTGTTAGGTCTACTCCAAGTATTTCGTGTTCTCTGAGTTCCCGTAGGATTGCAGAGTGGACTAGGTTGGAATTTGATTCGTCTTCTGTGATGAGTATATGGGCATATACCATCGCTTCTCTCATGAGTTCGAGGTGAAGTGGGGGGATGTTTAGAATAATTTCAAATGCGGCTGTGGGTGCAGTTTTCATTGCACCAGTTGCACAGACACAGGCTAGTCGCTGTATTTTATTGAGCTTAGCCTGTGCTGACCTCTGCGTTGCTTTGTACCACCAAACGGCGGCTGCATACGTGATGATAGGTCTTGTAATTGCCATGTACATCCACAGTGTCATTTTGGGGTTAATTTTTACCAAATATGCTTTTGTCGGTCCTGGCCTTATCAATAGTTTTGGTAAAGTGAGAGTTCCATGTAAGTTTTTCGTCTAGTGTGATACCTAAATATTAACCTTCCGTTGAGAACTCTATTGTTTCACCGAATAGTGTAGCATTTCTGAGTCTTCCTTGCCTTCTTCTCTTGGTGAATGCAACTATGGTGCTTTTCTTACGATTGACTTTAAGTCCAATTTTAGTGCACCATTAGGCACTAGGTTCAGAGCTGATTAGCATAGCTATGTCATCTGCATATCCTTGGACATAGAAACCATCATAACTGAGAATAATCAGTAGTTCATTTACTACGATGGACAATAGCAGGGGTGAGAGTACTCCTCCCTGATTATATATATTCATATAAAAGCATGTATCATAAGAAGCGTAAAAGGACATACATTCAAATCCATCTAAGTCGAAACATTGGCTCAAAAAATTTGAGTTAGAAGAATATTCAACTTCACACTCTCACTCACTCAACACTCTCAGGCCAATGCCAAAGATTGCCAAATTTGAGCTCAAGTGGTTCGGAAGTTAAAAGGGATGCACCTTATTAGGATTCCGTAGCCAAATGTCAAAAAACGGAACCCTTATAGATTTGTCAAGTCTGTCTGTCTGTCTGTCTGTCTGTCTGTCTGTCTGTCTGTCTGTCTGTCCGGGAATGTCACAGCCACTTTTCTCCGAAACTATAAGAGCTTTACTGTTGAAACTTGGTAAGTAGATGTATTCTGTGAACCGTATTAAGATTTTCACATAAAAATAGAAAAAAAGCAATAAATTTTGGGGGTGCCCCATACTTAGAACTGAAACTCAAAATATTTTTTTAATCAAACCCATACGTGTGGGGTATCTATGGATATGTCTCAAAAATGATATTGAGGTTTTAATATCTTTTTTTTCTAAACTGAATAGTTTGCGCGAGAGACACTTCCAAAGTGGTAAAATGTGTGTGTCCCCCCCTGTAACTTCTAAAATAAGGGAATGATAAAACTAAAAAAAATATATGATGTACATTACCAGGCAAACTTCCACCGAAAATTGGTTTGAACGAGATCTAGTAAGTAGTTTTTTTTTAATACGTCATAAATCGTAAACCGCAATTTACCTTTCATTCAATCAACTCAAATATAAAAAAAAACATTTAATTTCATAAACATAAACCTTGTGCGTAAACTGTGAACCATTATTTTCTAATAATAAATCTATAATAGGTGCCTAAGTAAATATCTAATAATTATAATTCGCGCGGAACCCTTCATGGGCGAGTTCGACTCGCACTTGGCCGCTTTTTCTTTAAGAGTGAATGCTAGTTATCTCGCTTATGTCAGTTTACTTTTTCGAATCAAACAGCAACACGAAAAAAAAACTATTATTATTTTGTCAATTTGAAATATCATGGCTGGAGCACCACTGAAGAAATTGAAGACGGCCGGCACAACATCCCGCGCGAAAAGATCCCAGGCCGCGTTATTTCGAGATTTGTTAATGTCAATTGGTCTTCGAGATCATACGATTTGACCGAAATGTATGTGGAAAAGTCATCGAAAATTACCTCAAAAGGATTGAGGTTTGCACGCGGTCACGTGGCTCTCATATAAATGATATTGTATTTAACATTAAATCGCAAAGTCCAAACAATAAAATGAAAAAAAATGTTATCGATATCCTAGTTCTTTGTGTGTGTTTTTTTTACTTTCCATAGCTGACATTTGACATTTGATCCTAAAACTAAACGACAAAGACGCATTGTCTTCAGGTCGATTCCCGTGCTACTGAGATGTGATAGCTATACAATAGCATAGCAATTCAAAAACTATTTTTAAATAAAAACAATGATGGACTTGCAATAATCTGCGTCAAACCTAACAACTGTTAATAATTTTTGTCCCATTCCTATTCGTTGACTTTAATTTATTTATTCGATTAGGAAACTAAAGCTACATAGTTCTTGATTAATTCCTCCATTCCATTGAAACCACACTCAAATTTCCAACTAATTGTGCTAACCGCTGCATATTTCCCCAAATTCTTTCCAATTAAATCCAATTTACATGGCCTTGGGACAGCATGCATATTTTTGTCCACGAGTACGTACCTACCGTTGATCTCGTTAATAGTAACATGATTATTATTTATTGCACATTAATTATTTCCATCAGCAGCAAATGGATAAGACCACAAATTGTGCAAAATCCTAGTGAATAATTTGTAACCCATTCATCCTGCAACAAATATTTTTGACCTGCGGGGGATTTGAAAGGGAAATAATTTTGTTCCTTTTAGTAGTCATCCTCAGTGTGGGCGCAGTGGCTCAGTAGTTCGTGTGTAAGACTACTAATCAAAAGGTTCCCGGTTCAAATTAACCCACTGCCAAGTAACATCTAGAGGTTTTTTTTTCGCTGCCCCACTTTTTGAAGTTTGGATTCGGCTTTAAATTATAATAATAATTATAACAAATGGCTAGAGAAGCTTGGTTCCAAGCCCTAATATCTATTTTCTATACACCATTATAATGCCTCAGATTTTTATTTTATACCCGATCCTAAGGGCATTCTGATTTTGACTCATTGGTTAGGTTAGCTTGGGGTGGCTGTCAGCCTAAGGCCAACACACTTAGACCTATGTTAGATACCACGGAAAGGCTCTACTGACAGGACTCATGGCAGATGTATCGTCCAGTTTTGAGTTAATAATCCGACTAGTGATCAGTAGATTGATCAATTCACCAAGCAAACCATCCGCATTCAGTTCTGTAAGTGCAGTTGCGATTGCAGATGTGTTCACATTGTTAAAGGCGCCATTTATATCTAGGAAAGCAACCATAGTGTACTCCTTATGATGAAAGGATTATTCAATAGTGCGTTAGAATTTTTGGGAAAGTTGTTCGGTTGTGCCATTGAATAAGTACAAATAAAGGGTCTTTCATTAGCGACTTGACATCTTCAAACTTCCATCGTGAATGCACCCTTAACCGATTACCGAACCGTCAATGTCAAAATATTCAGTACGATCAACATGTTCATTAAAGTACACGAAGAAACAACGTTTACAAATAATTAAAATTTACTACCGAAATTCCGAGCCGGTGGTCTCAACTTTAAGAGCTTTAACACCAATTTTCGGCCATAATTCGCGTCCCAGTAGACAAGCAATTCATAGTGTAGTAAAAAAATTTGAGTCAGAATATTCGCTGCTTGATATTGCTGTGTGCCAGTGAGACTACGTTTTCGCAGAAGCGTGGAGAATATTGCTGCCATAGAGGCGTCCGTAGCAAACCAGCCAAATCAGTAAATTCAGGGCGTTCTCAAGAATTGGGCCACTCCCAGACCACATTATGGCGAATTTCGCATAAGGATCTTGGCCTACACTCTTACAAGAACTAAAGTCACTTGATCATATGAAGCGACGTACGTTCTCGAATTGGGCTCTGGACATGATGAAAGGAAATGAAGAATTTTATCACAAAATCATCTTCAGTGATGAAGCGCACTTTTGGTTAAACGGCTTCGTCAATAAGCAAAATATGTGTTACTTGACAGGTGAGAACTCTCATGTGCTTCATGAGACAGCACTTCATTCGCAAAAAGTCACTGTTTGGTGCGGTTTTCATGCCGGTGCCGTCATTGGGCTGTTTTTTTTTCGTCGATGAAAATGACCGTCGCGTTACGGTTAATGTTATTCGCTACACAGACATGTTGAAACGTTATTTCTTTGAGCAATTGCATGAATTGGACATCAGTGATATGTGGTTCCAACAAGATGGCGCCACAAGCCACACAGCGGGTGCAAGAATCGAGTTATTGAAGTCTCAGTTCGGTGAACGTGTTACCTCGAGAAACGGACCCGTCTATTGGCCGCCGAGATCGTGTGATTTAACGCCGCTAGACCTTCTTTTATAGGGCTACATTAAATTATTGGCCTATGCTAACAAGCCGACGACGTTAGAGGAGCTCAGAGCCAATATTAAATGAGAAATATCTGCCGTGTCTGTTGAAATGTGCGGCCGAGTCATCGAAAATTGGGTTCAACGTATCAACCGCTGCATACGTTCCCGTGGCTGACATATGAACAAAATCGAATTCCATTCATAAATATTTCGATAGTAGTTCAAGCCAATTTTTGTTGAGATATCTCAAGTAGTTTTCTTTTCTTTTTTTTTTTTACACACTATCAGTTCTGTGTCGTGGAATGCTTAAAGCAAGCAACTATCACGAGCAGAAATTTGCCGGCACTAAAAGTGCTCCCACAGGCTCATCATTTAGTGCAGGTGTTAGTAAGGACAAAACAATTAAAAATACAATAATTATGTACCTATAAAATACTAACACAAACACAACTCATGCAAATAAATTAAGACATTAAGGTACGAGTATTATTGCGCAAAATATTTTTCAGCTTAATTTTACTAACATGCAAGTCAATCACATGATCATTTATATTATACTCGTAGATTCTACTCATGCGACTAATAGGCTCATGCCTCCCATAATTCGTTCTATGATGGGGGCTAAACAATAAATCAACACTACGTAAATTATGGGCACCACACCGAAAATTAAAGCCAATAGATGACAGCAAGTCAGGTGCATCTATTTGACCGGATATAAGCTGCTGTAAAAAAATGATATCGCTATTAAGCCTTCGTTGAGAAAGGGGTAACATTTGAAGAAGCTTAATACGCTGACTGTAAGGAGGAAGGTTAAAAGGACCATCCCATGGAAGTCCTCTAAGTGCAAATCGAATAAATTTACGTTGAATGGCCTCTATTCGATTTGAATGAATGTTGTAGAACGGCGTCCAAATTTGTGAAGCATACTCTAGAATTGGACGGACAAAACAATTGTACAATGACATAGTAACGTATGGGTCATTAAATTCTCATTGATATGCTTGCCAAAAACCAGTTTGCGATCGAAATAAACCCCAAGATCCTTAAAATTATCAACATTACAAAGAATATGTTGAGACAAAGAATATTGAAAGGTGGAAGGTATATTCTTTCTAGAGAATGTCATATGTTGACATTTAGTAGGGTTCAGGGATAAACGGTTTTTATCACACCAATTGGCGAAGCTATTAATGTCAGATTGAAGAAAGATTCTATCTTGCTGACTAGTGATAGATTTAAATATTTTCATATCATCAGCGTAGATCAGGACATTACTGTGATTTATACATGCTTTAACATCATTAATGGCTAGTATAAGTAGAATTGGTCCGAGGTGACTTCCTTGGAGAACTCCAGACTGAGCTGCGAAAGATACAGATAGCGATCCTCTAAATTTGACTTGATAAACCCTTGATCTAAGGTATTAATTAACCCATTTTATGAAACTTCGTGGGAAACCAAAAGCCCTGAGCTTAAACTCGATTATTTCATGGGACAGCTGGTCGAAAGCTTTAGAGAAGTCAGTGTATATGCAATCCATTTCGTCCTTATTCTCTAAGGCATTAGAACAATCATGCAAGAAACTTAAGAGATTAGTGACAGTGGATCTGTTTCTTACAAATCCATGCTGTTCATTACAAATTAAATTGCGACAAAGAAATATTAACTTTTCGCAAACAATTTGTTCAAAAAGCTTAGGGATACACGAAAGCTTTGAAATAGGCCTATAAGTGATATCACCACGTTCGCCTTTTTTAAATACAAGTGTGATAAAAGCGCTTTTCCATACATAAGGGAATTTACCAGTACTAATGGACAATTCAAACAGATATTTAAGATATGGAGCAATTGCATGACTACATTTTTTAAGAACGATCGGTTCAATGCCATCAGGACCTGATGAATAATCATTCTTCAGAGAAGAAATAAATTTTAAAATTGTTTCCAAGTCAAATGAGAAGCTACTAAAACTTATTTGGGAACAGCTAGTTAGACAACTAAAATATTGCTCATCTATGTGAAGAGGGGTCACCCTAAACGACTTACTAAAATAATCTGCAAACATATTGCTTGCATCTAGCGAATCAGCAGTTGTAGAGCTATTGTAAGTAAGTTTCGATGGATAACCATCGGTTTATTTCTTAGAATTAACAAATCCCCAAAAAAGTTTGGGGTCCAATTTTAGAGAGCATTCCATTTTACTTTTATAGTCAATATATAAGTTGCAGGATAAAGATTTGAATTCGTTGAATATTGTAAGATAGATCTCAAGATCTGAATGGCGGAGACTTTTTAAATAGTTCTTCCAAGCCCTATTACGTCTGTTTCGTATTGATTTGAGCTCTTTAGTGTACCAAGGATGGGACGTTTTCAGATTCCTAGAGGATTTCACAGGAATTTCACTTTTTTCATGCAGTTATCCATCAAAGAATAAAAGGAAACTACTGCATCTTCAATATTAGAAAACGCAGTAAGATTAAAATTAAAGATGGAAATTTCATCAGAAAGCCTTTGAAAATTTACTTTCCGAAAGTCAAAAGATTGCGAACGGTCATACGAATTACTATTTTCGTACAAATGTGCGCCTAATTCAATAAATACATCCAATGGTGGATGATTATTATCTATGTTAGTTATACTGAAGTGGGATTCCAGAACCACAGTACTAACAGAGTCAGAAGAAAAAACAAGATCGAGAGTTCGATTTTTGAAATTTTTTATACAGCTAGTTTGCTGTAAGTCAAAACACAAAATGTTGTCCAGTAAAGCGAGATCTTGTTGGGCAGAGTCAAAGGATGGGATGAGATGAGAATCATCCTCAGAAGATACCAATCCAATATGTGGCAGATTGAAGTCGCCTATAAGTAAGACAGTGCTGTCACAACAAGATATGTCTAAAATATGGTCTAGTGCCATAGAAAGTTCCGAATACCAGGAACACAGACGATACGATGGAATGTACGCATTAACAACATATAAATGCTTGTTCTTAAGTGTAATTTTTACACAGATAATTTCGACGGTTAGTGGAAATGGAAAGCCAATCTTTCGTGACTCAAGGTTGAAACGAACAGCGATCAGGACACCTCCAAGCGCTTTCAGGTCATTTTGATGACGATCGTTTCTGAATACGGAGAACTCATGATTGAAGAGTTCCGTGTCTAAGATTCCGGCATTAAGCCATGTTTCCGTCAAGGAGAAGATATCATGTTTAAATATACTTCAGCGGGTTTTTTTTTATTTAAATCTTTTTTTGTGTTCAAAAAACTGTCTAGAATGTTTTGAAGAATGGAACAGCCCTCATACATTATGGCCGCCTTTGGTATATTGCTCTGTTTGGGTGTGTGGTTAAAACATTTTTTGACCGTCGACCATCTTTATACCCTATTTGAAGGGTATGTTAATTTTAACTCGTAGTTCGTAACATAGGTACCTTAATATTAAAATAACAATATTCTTGATCAGCATCGTTAGTAATGTCGACCTACGTCCGTCAGCAAAAATTATTAATTTAAACTTACGCTAGAAAGCTGAAATGTTCACCATATATACTCTCTGGGGGCCCAAAATAATCAAGTTTAAAGTACGCTAACTGACACGCCCAAAATTAAAAAAAAAAACAAATTCATCAAATAAATAAAATGAATAAATAAAATAAAATAAAATAAAAATCGAACTTTGAGCTAGAATGCTGACATTTTTAATATAGATATATACTGTCTTGAGAGGCCCAAAATGCTTGTGTGTTGAGATTTTAAAAATCCGCCCACTGACACGCCTACTATTTTAAACAATCCGTTTTATTGAAGAAATCATAGCCAATGAGACCTTTTTTCGCAAAGTGTGAAGATGTTTTGAACAATTACTTTATATAGAGAATTACTTTATACCTATATCATCTTTTTTTTGTTTGTTCGATAAAATCCTTTAAATGTTAGGTTTGGTTAAAGAGGTGTACGTAGTTCGCATACAGCACTAGGCACCCGAAGGGCCCATAGCGATCCCTAGGGCACCGATTGAAACCAAAACTTCAAAGGGAGAAAAACCTAAACACCTTTTTTAAACAAACGTTTCAATATTCCTGCAGAATTTTACCAGCCTCCTGTAGTCTGTGCTGCTCAGCTCCCCTAATTCCTCGAAGAAGTATTCTCCTAGAAACCTCCTACGATTCCGTGCTATAACCTTGCACTCACATAGTATGTGCGTTATGTCTTCCTCGGCTTGTAGAACCCCACAGAACCTGCTTGTATCCACATCTACCAGTCTAAGCATTTTTCATTAGGAGACAGTGCCTCGACATAATCCCAACTACTGTTCTAAGCTGCGCCCTACTCAATTTGAAAACTTCCCTAGATCTTTCCTTGTCCAAATGCGGCCAAAGTGCTTTAGACACCCTATGCCACTCTAAATTTTGCCATCTAAGGTCAGATATTTTTAAGATTTTCTCATTAATTATTCAGCTGATAATGCCAAGGGGTGGTTTAATATCCACACCTCCACTAGTTTCCAGTTCCCCTCCCTTTCTCGCTAGCTCGTCGGCTTGCTCATTCCCCTCTATACCGCTGTGACCCGGTCCTTCAAATGTTACACAACCAAATATGTAAACCCATACTTGGATTTTTGGCACGCCCACTTATGAGGGATAGGAATAGGAATAAGGTATCCAATAGATCGCCCAAGCGAGGGATAGGAATAGGAATATGGTATCCAATAGTTCGCCCAAGCCTTTCCCTATGCTTTTATTTTATTTTCATGCATAGACATGATGAAATTCTGAACAAAATCAATGAAAATTACGCATATAACTTACATTTCAGTTCCAATCAATGGAGTGTATACATGCGGACTTGATTCTATCAATTTCCATATACAATCCAGGTTAATTTGTAACAAACTTCGTATCATTTCGATAATGGATGCAAGTGGGTTCCGAAATCCGACAAATCGCGACAGCGAAAATTCGAAAATCCGGCAAATGGCGACGAACTAATTGCCAAAATCTGATGCCAAGTTAGTTCCGAAATCCGATTGTTTCCGCTACATTGCTTCCGCTACAATTATTGTACTCTCAATGCGCCAAACGAAGTATGACTGAAAAGTATCTCAAAAACGGATCAAGAGATTATAAAAGCAATTACTATCGTTTCAAACGGATCCCTTTAGTACAGATCATAATCTTGTCGTTAAAGAGAAAGTTAACCCAAAATATAGTCTGAATGTGAAATTTCACATCCCTTTGGGCTGACCGAATTGGTTCATCATTGGGCACCACTTTTTAAGATATGAAAACGTCGTTATTGTTTTATGCAGTTATGAAAGAAGCATACGAAAATACATGAAAGTATCCCCTTTTTTAAAGTTCGCTCGCTTTCAAGCCGAAAGTGTGATTCAAAAGCAATGCCAACCAGCTAACTGATTTAAAAAATATTTTTTCGCTGACTTCCTGGTTTCAATGTTATGGATCCAGTAAAAGTTTCTCAACCCAAAAGCCAATTAAATACAAAAATAATACTGAATTCAAAACAATCCTCCTTCTGTAATCAGGTTCAATAATGGTAGTTTGGTCACGCGCCGAACACAGGCTTATACCTCCAAGCACTAAAGGATAAATTAATTACGTTGTAATTTTTATTCATCGTTGCCCATTTTTCACTGGTTGTAAATTCAATTAATTGCTCATAGTGTGACCGCGTTTATCGGATTTTCCCTTTTTTTATTCTCTATTTATTAGGGCTTGTTATTTATTCACGCTGTGTTATAGGAGATATTTAAGCTATTTTTAGGTGTTTTAGCGTGATAGCGCGACCATTTTAGTCGCTTTACATAGCCTTTTCTAAAGTGTGGATTCATTTTTTTTGTTTTTTTTTTATTTTTATTTTTCTCTGTTTAAAATGAATAAATTTACTCTATGTATTAATAGAAGCGAAGCCTACAATCGAATTTTCCTCTGTTAATTGGAAAACATTTTTATTCGACCGTTTGGAATGTTTAAAAATATTTGTTTTTCTCATGTTTGGATGTTGTTTTTTTTATCAATTAGCATTTTTGTTTTTTGTTGGCCAGATTTGTTGCTTTTAATCACTGTTAAGGATTCAGTGAATATCAATTCGTGAAATTTATATGCGTAGGCATTCTGGATGTATGTGAGTTTGATGGCATTTTAGGTGGGTTCGGAAAATTTAGGTATGCGTTTTTAAAAATCCATAGTTTATGGCGTGAACAGATGGTGTTGTATCGACGTGAATTTATTTTATTTTGAATATCATTTTAGTTAAGCATCAGCATTAAATCAGACATTGCTTAACATTCACATTTTAGATGTCTTAAGTGATGGGCCACTAAAAAAAATTGCTGGTAATCAGTTTTTTTTATGACAGTGGTCGAAGAATGTAGGTAAAAGAAAAATATGTTTAAAAACTGTATTGTGAATGAGTAAATATACTCGTAGGCTGGCGGACTGAATTTGACATACAAGAAAAAGAAATGATGGGTTTTAGCCGAGCACTGATTCAGCACAAGGCTTCATTAACTGAGACATGTTAATCTGTCAGCTGATACATTGCTTTCCAAAAATAGTGTGAAGATGATACTTATAAATTTTTAAGTTTTTTTTTATGAATTTCTCTTTGCTAAAACTATATTAAAATGTTTGGATGGCACTCAGAAATTTTTTTAATGAGAAAGACAAAACTAATCCGATAATGAATTGGCCCTGGCTCAGTTAAATTCGAAACATAAAAAAGAGGTGAACAAAATGTTGAGTGTTTGTTTAAAATTTGGAAAAAAGTGCAAAAAATACCTATGAGCTGAGCATAGATAATAAAGTTACATAGATATCGCATGCAGAGTAAAAAAATGACCACTTTTTTAACGACAATAATATTCTCAAACCTAAGGGTTGTTGCATCAATTCGGTATGAAATTATTTTAAGTTGTACCTATAGTCGTGGATATCAACCATCCTCCAGTGTGTTGTAACTTCGATATACACACATTTTTTTCATATTTCGTTTTGCTGCAACCCTTTATTTTATTTTACGTTCCAATCGATCTTGCAAACGAACATTATAAGAATTATTGGCTGTGTAGCTCGTGTTTATCTAGATCGCTACACTGTGGTGTGTTTGTGTATATATTTATTGACGAGCCACATCGTACATATCCATATGTATATATTTTGAGAAGGACACAAATGTCGCTTTTGTTCGATTTTATGCTTTAATTTCATTTTCATTCGCCGTCACATTTCAAGGGATTTACTTGAGCGATTTTTTCCAGCTATATATTTTTAAATATCTAGCAATGCGTGATACACGTAAAAGGAAGTCTGGCGTTACTTGTTCGATTTTTAAAAAATCGAAGAGAAATTTCCCAGATCTGAACATTTTTGCATGTCCTTCAAATGAAAAAAAAAAAATTTTGAGTAATTTGCTTTTTTTTTGTGTTGGGAATTCGCTGGAAGAAAACTTCATCGAAAGACATTGCAGAGCTAGTACGCGAGGGATGCTTCTGCAATAGTGAGAGACTTTAACCCATCTAAAAAAACTCCTGACATGACATTCGCCATCCCGAATGAGATTGCACCTAGTCGACGACTAATCGGCAATTTGTTTTTGAACTACATATTTGTTGAATTTAACAGATAAATCCGCCGTTTGTCGGAATTCTAAACTTTTTTTTTGTTTGAAATCAATACCTGATTTCTTAGCCCCAGCTAACTCTTGTAGATCAAGAGGTTTTACCCGTCTCAATATTCTGATTGCATTGTCATTATTTAATAGTTCTGTTATTTCTGTGTTTACGTGGTTGAGAAGCCTACTTCTATGCCTTTGAACAACTTTCTTAACTTCATCTTCAACCATTTCAACATTTAGATCTTTATGCAGATCGGCATTGCGTATGTACGAGTACCAAGGTGCATTAACTATGTTCCTTAGTACTTTATTTTGAAAAACCTGAATTGTTTGTAAATTTGTTTGGCATTTGCATGCCCACAACTGGAGCCCGTAGGTCCATACTGGTTTCAGAACTTGTTGTAGTTAGACAGGGATGAGAATCTCCCAATAAGCCAATACATTTTACTGTATCGCATGTTCAACTCATCTTTTTTTATACCCTATTCTAGGGGTATATTAATTTTGACGCATAGTTTGTAACATACCTTAATATTGCCCGTAGACCCCTAAAAGTTACTATATTTATGATCAGCATCGATAGTAATGTCGATCTAGCCATGTCCGTCCGTCCGTCCGTCCGTCCGTCCGTCGGCAAAAATTAGGCCTTTAAACTGGACCTAGAGAGCTGAAATTTTAACCATATACTCTCTAGGGTCCCGAAATAATCAAGTTTACGAATTTTTGAAATCCGCCCGCAGACACGCCCACAAACTCAAAAAAACAAAATTTTGGAAAAAATCGAATTTTGAGCTAGAGAGCTGAAATTTTTTATATATGATCTATGGCCCATAAAACTGATTGGGACATAAAATTTTCAAAATCCGCCCACTGACACGCCCACAATTAAATAAAACAAATTTTGGGAAAAATTGAATTTTGAGCTAAAAAGCTGAAATTTTTTATATATGATCTATGGCCCATAAAACTGCTTGGGACATAAAATTTTCAAAATCCGCCCACTGACACGCCCACAATTAAATAAAATATTTTTTTTGAAAAACCAAAAATTTGAAATTTTTAATATATACTCTCTAGGGGCCCTTTATGCTCATGTGTAAATATTTTCAAAATCCGCCTACTGACACGCCCACAATTATTTTTTTTTTATTTTTCAAAGTCCAAAGTTTGAGCTAAGGAGCTGAAATTTATAGTTTATACTCTCTAGGTGCCCTTTATGCTCATAATTAAATTTTTTTTAAATCCGCCTACTGACACGCCCACAATTAAATAAAACAATTTTATTGAAAAACCAAAGTTTGAGCTAGGGAGCGTTTTTATTTACAAAAGCTTAGTTTTTTCGATAAAATCCTTTAAATTTTTGTCACGCCCACTTATGAGATATAGGAATAAGAATAGGGTATCCAACAGTTCGCCCAAGCGGACTGTAGCCCGCCCCTATGTTTTTGACAAGTTATTGCTCCACCATGGCGTCTGTTTCCTGTCCCGTTCTCTACTTAGAGGACAGCTTTCTTCGAACGCAGTGATGATGGCGTTTGTTATGCCTTCCACTGCGCTCTCTAGCTCTAGGGGGTGTCCCGGAACCTTCCTTAGACTAAGACGCCCAAGTTTGCTCTCTAGAGCAGTTCTATAAGTTTCCCAATTGGTTTTCCTTGGGTTTCTTATTGGATTTCTCGTGATACTTGTGCTGTCCAGGTCGAATACTATTATTCGATGGTCAGACAATGACGGCTCACTAGATACTCTCCAGTTACTAATTAATTTACTTACGCTTGGGCTACCAAGCGTGAGGTCTAGTACTTCCTCCCTGACAGTAGTTACAAAAGTGGGGGTATTTCCCACGTTTATAATATCAAGTGACGAACTCATAATAAATTCTAGTAGGTACTCGCCCCTGGTGTTGGTGTCGGTGCTCCCCCATATGATGTTGTGGGCATTTGCATCACACCCTATAAGGAGCGACATGCGGAGCTTGTTGCAATGCTCCACCAGTCGCTGCATTTGGGATGATACAACCGGCTCATCCCCTGTACAGTACGCCGATACGATGACAATGGTGCGTTGACATCCTTCAACACCCAGATGTGCCTGAATTGGCACCAGATCTCGTGTCGCGTATTCTGAAAGTAGAATAAATTTATATTTATTGTTTATTAGAATGCAAGCTCTCGGTTTCTCGGCCCGAGTGTCCCATATTACCTTTGCATCCTTGCTCGCCAATCCTTTGACTTGTCCTTTCAGGATCCATGGCTCCTGGATCAGTACTAGCCCTAGGCTTTGGCAGGTAAACATCCTAGATATAGTCGCCGAGGCGGCTATAGCATGGTGAATGTTTACCTGTGCTAGTTTGATTTTGCTGTTGGTGGGGTTCATCGAGCTATTGCTCGCGCGGGGCAGTTGCCCCGTCCTCCTTCAGCAACGAATCTTCCTCCTCCTGGGTGATTTCCTGCAAGAGGTCGATGACCGTGTTGTCCATTTCCCCCTCAGAGATCATGCTCTCCGAGCTGGACATAGACTCCTCGGTCTCCTCAGGAGCCTGCTCCGCCGATTGGACAACGGAAGAAGGTGCTTTAGTCTTCGGAGGAGCAGTATGCTCTACCTCGGACTGCGCGCTCTGCGAATTCAGATTTGATGCTGGCTGGGCTGTTTGCCCAGAGATCTCGTCCGACCTCTTGAGTCCGCACACCGCAACCCTGCCGAATCGGTAGCTCAGGGATCCTTTTTGGGATTTTATGGCTTCGAAGGATTCTCGGTCGATGCCAAGAGCCAGTACCTGCCCGGTTCCCTCTTTTCGACAATTGAGAATCTTCCACGCCTGGACGTTAAGTCCCACATTCTGTGCTTCCAGCAGTGCCAAGGAGGTTTTAGCTTCTTGCTCTGCACTGCGTGGAAGGAATATCGTTATGGAGTAGGACCGTGGTATATCAGTCCCACTGCAAGCCATGAGGCGTGTCCCCTTCCATTTCCCCAACTTTGGGGCTACTGCCTTTAGCCACTCAGCTGTCTGCGGAGTCTCGCAGTCCACTAAGAGCATTCCATGTTTGAAATGTATGCCCTGGAATTTGAGCTTATGCTCCCATCCCAAGGCCATTTCCAACACAATGGCGTCTTCAAGTGCCGTGAGGTCTGGGTTGCTGAGGATCTCCTGCGGATATTTTACCGGGAGAACAGCAACCTGCTCAGCAATCGCACCTGTCTCGCGTCTACTGCTAGCCGGGAAGGTTTTCACCGCCGTAGCATAGCTTCGACCGACCACGGTGGCGCTCGCTTTTGCAGGCTTTCCCGTGGCCCCCTCGGTACCTTCATCCACCTTCTGTTTTTTGGCTTTATTTGTTGTGTGTGTGGGGGGGGGGGGGGGGGGCGGTGATGTTGCTGTTCCCCCTTTTCCCCGTCGCCACTTCTGTACTTTCGGGCTTGGCCCGATGCTCCTCGGCTCTCCTTTTGGCTTCCTCGGGCCCGAAGCCTTTATTGAGGTAGCGGAGGTACCATTTAGTGCCAGCACCACTAAGTCCCCTTCGCATAGGGTCGTCCCTCGCGCCTGGTTTCCAGGTGGAGGTAAGGCTGGCTTATTCCTCTTCCTTCCGGTGTTGTTGTCGGGGGGTACAGGGGCTGGTACTTGAGCTATGCTCGTTCCCACTGCCTTAGTTCCCTCCACCATTACTTCCCCGGCCAGGGAGGGGATTAGGATTTGGCTCCTATCCCCACTGCATGCACCTGTCGGTGCTACCGGGCTTTTTCCCGGGCCTTTTGGCACCCCCGTGGCTTGTCGTGAGGTGACGATGGTTCTTTGACTGGTGCTGGGTTGCACCAGTTTAGAGCCTCCCTTTCGACTTGTTCCGGGTCTATCATGTGCCAGGAGGTCGTCATGGATGTCCTGCTCCATCCGACCAATGACTTCGTCTGCGGTCTGTCCCCGCAATTTGTTTGTTTTGTTTTGTTTGTTTCTGTTTGGTTGTTTCATTTCCCACGAGTAGCGCGGGAAAGACGGTCAACCACGCCAGAGCCCCGCATTAGCGTGGTAAGGCCATGGTTACTCTCTGAGGTGGCCCGGTATCAGAGAGGCTCCGCTAAAATACAGCCGGATACCCCTGGCTGCAAACCATCCAATAAGCACGGGTCGCATGACACTCTGGATTAGGGGTGGATGGACGTTAAGTCCTTGCCAGTTCTTGGTTGGCGCTCATCAATCGGCCTGTCTGCCATGGGTGGCCCTTAGACAGCATAGCCCGTTGAATCTTTGCACCGTAAGCCTCCGCACCGGTACCATCGAATGCAATGATGGTACACACGTCAAGGTGACTGACAATCGCGAGAGGATGTCCGGGTATAACTCTCCAAGAGTTTATGATAACCGTAATCTTCGAATCAACACCAGAAATCTAGTTCTTGTTCCCACAATAAACAAATGGCATTTTTCTTGTTTTTATAATAACACTGCGCCCCGTTTGTTTAACAAATTGCCTATTAGTCTAAGGTGCCAGAGAGTTATGTAAGTCCGTATTTCTTAAATATGTTAAATATGGGCTTTTTCCTTTAAACTATGCTAAAATTGGTGAATTACTGAATCCATTAGTATGATTTCTTTTTTAGTTATAGGAAAGCTTATTTATTTTTTCCATTTTTTCAAATTTTAAAATTTTAAACAAATGTATTACAACTTCTATTATTGATTTTGAATTTTTTATTGTTTTGTTGAGTTGATTTCATCTTTTAATTTTATCGCATTCCCGTCGATAAATTTATTCCAATAATTTTTTTGTTAGTATGAATCGTACATTCGCCTCTTGTCAAAATCCGATAACAGAATGTATTGAACTATTTCATTTCAAAGCTTATAAGCTATATTATTATTAAATATTTTGTTTTGTTTTTCAATAACTGTTGTATAGATAGGTAGGTAGGTGTGGCGGTGTGATAAGACAAACCCAATTAGCACCGAGTGCCGTTTTGCTACCACAAACTCACGTAAACCTGGGTATTATCGATTGGTGGGGGAGGCTAAATCCAACCTGCGGAGTTCAGGAAAGATATTAGTTCCTTGATACTTTTCTCGGAGACTTCCTCAAGTGTATTGAAGAAAGGACTTCCCAATATTCGTACTCTGGTAATAGCTAAAGCCGGACAGGTGCATACAAATTGAATTAGGGTTTCTTTTTCAGTTGTCACTTTGCAACTGCGGCAGTGTGTATTGTATGGGATGCCCAGCTTGGCCGCATGGTCACCTATAGGCCAGTGTCCCGTGATGATCGCTGTTATTCTTGCGATGTCTTTTCGGGTTCTACCTAGAAGGTCGATTGTTTTTGCCTTGTTGTAGTTTGGCCACGTTTTTCTGGATATGACGCATGCAGTCAGCCTGCTCCATCTGAGGTTGGCTTTCTTGAGAATTGTTGTATTATTTTAAGTTTTTTTAATGAAATAAAATTAATAAAAAAAAAAAAAATTATTAGGGGTTACAGAAGAAAAGAAATTTTTTTTCAATAATGAAAATATATTTTATTTTTATGATTTTCCACATTTATTAAAGTCGATGCGTAATGTTTTACTGAAATCTGATATGCTACTATCTGGAGGGTAATGTTTCCTTTGATGTTTTCAGAGAAATATTCAATTTAGAAAGAGATAATGTGGCTAAAAATGCTTGAAATTTACAAGTTCACACATAGCCCCAAATGCAAACCTTTAGTAGGACAATGGCAGCATCAATACAAATTGCTCATCACCTTAATTGCCTAAAAAATAGTTCCAATAAAGCTCTAGCAACACAAGCGTTTACATTAAAAATTAATAATGCGTTTCACTGTATATAGTCGGTCTCTTAAGAAAAAAATATTTTAATGCGTTGAGTTTAGGTCGGAAATCCAGCTTATAATGAGCTTAAACAATTCTTGTCTTACTTAAGATCAATGCAAGAGTCAACTAATCTTCTAAGGAACTTTTGTATAAAAGGAATGGTACAGACAATAAACGGGGTTTTATTACTTAGTGAAGATATAAGTGATGGTTTATTCGGGAAAGTTGAGTATTTAGTTACAAAGAGAACTCATCAAGATATTTTGGAAAATTTATTTTCTATTATTCGCAATAAAGTCGGTAATAACAAAAATTCCTCTGTGTACGAATTTAATGTCTTAATGTCAAAAATTATGTCCTCAAATCTAATTGCTTTCTCTCTCTCATCTTCTGATGATGAAGATGTAGAATTCTTAAATTTAGATACCTCCCAGACTCAACCGCACACATCAAGAATTTTTTCGCTACCTAAAGCACGCGGGGAATCTGTATTTCATAATACTTTGTTCGAAAAAGTGACAAATGAAATAAAATTTACAAATGGAATTTCATTGGAAACGACTGCAATGCGTTATTTTACAGGATATATAACATGTCCTCAGAATTTTTTATTTTTGCTTAGAATTTTTCCCAAAAAAGTGATTTGAAAGTTTTGAAGTTAATATTTGTAAGCTCCATTTTAAAGTACACCATGCAATTTTTAGAGATCGTCCGCATATTAGAAATAAAAGGGAGAGAATGGCCTTGGAATGCAAGAGACTCGAACTGGTTTGATGAGCAAAACCAATGCTTTGAGCATCGCAAAGAAATTCTTTACTTTGCACTTCTTATTCTCTTGCGAAAACATTGTGCCTGGAAAATCCAAAAAAGAATTACCAGTAAAAATATAAAATTCAAATTTTGTCAGGAAAACAAATGCAAAACAATCACGAAATTGAACCAACTCCGCAACAGTGAAAGCCACGGGGACCTCACTATAAACCAGCACCCCAAGAGTGAGAGGCACGAAGACCTCATTGTAAACCAGCACCCCACGAGTGAGAGGCACAGGAACCTCACTATAAACCAGCACCCTAAGAGTGAGAGACACCGGGACCTCACTATAAACCAACACCCCAAGACTTAAAAGCTGTAGGTATCCCAAGTTGCTATTGCGAGATATACTTTCATGCTAATCCCCTCTCACTGTTGTTTAAAAAAAAGGAAATAACATTGAACAAGAAATTCCTTCAATTAAATCACAATCAGAATCTGAAAAACAAAAACACACACACTAGTTACATGAAAACAAAAACCGAAAGAAATAAGCAAAAGTAACAAGCAATTTGTTGTTCCAACCAAATTTGAAACAACAACATGTAAATAAAAAAAAATACTTGAAATAATAACAGACTTCTTTTATCTTCTTAAACTATCCTATCCTATTATAAGGGATTATATCGTAGTATTTTAAGGTACTACGAGTATAAAAGACTAAGTCTTATTTTTACACCGAATTTAAAAAAAAAATTGAATTGAAATTGAATTGAAATTGAGTTGAATTGAACAACATGTCTTATGAAAGATTCGAACGAATTCGATCAAACGGGGACGTAGGAGTAAATCCCATTCGCTGGAAGAAGCGACATATTTTCTTACTCTGCATCTGCTTGCGATATCTATGTAACTTTATTATCTGTGCTATGAGGTTTATGATGTTGTTTTCCATTAGTTGACAATGCATACTTCCATACTGTGATAAGAGTCCTACATTCGATCAATGTTACTTGACAATGTCACTTGAATGAGCCATAATTCAAGTTACATTGGTAGTTTGATGAAACCCAAAATCGATTTCATTGACAATGAAGTCATCATGTGATGGATGTATCAATGTTAGTTCATACGTGTGGTGGCTATTTTTCATCAACGTTACTTCACAAATAAATCTTTAATTATAATTGTCAATTAACATTGATCGTGTGAAGGGGCCCCATAGAGGTTGGTTTGAAAGGCTCCTGGACATTATGCCAGAAATTTTTTTTTAGTCCAAATAGGGAAAAGAGTTGAAATTGTTTGGAAAATACACCAGAAATGTTGGAAATTAGGCCAGACAGGTTTTCAAAAAGGGTCAGAAAGTCAAATGAAAACAAGCATAGAAAATTTATATATTCTGGACTAATTTCCAAAATCTTTTTGGAAAAAAGACCGGAATATTTTTATTTTTTTTTTAAATTTTAAGAAGACAGTTTGTGAGTGATAGTATTTTAATAATATGTGTTCACGTCGTGATAAACAACATGTACCATGCACGGAATAAGTATGCAAATATACATATCTAGAATGGTATCAAACCCAGATTTCCTTACATAATTATTGGCACTGTACTTGCATCTTAGAAGCATAAGCTGGAACTTAGAAGCATAAGCTGGATCTTAGAAGCATAAAGTGGAACAACATCCTGGATAGATAGATTTTCTGAATAGTAGGGTGAATAGATTATTTGAGAACCATGTACCCTTAAAAACCAAAAGTTGCGCTCCTCACAACAAACCTTGGTTCACAAATGACATATGTTCTTTGATGAGAGAGCGTGACTTAGCCTTCAGACGTTGGAAAATGTTTCGTCGTGACAGCTTTCACCAAAAATTACCTCTTTGCGCAACAAAACTGTTCACAAAATTCGTAAGGCCAAAGCCTCTTTGTATTCTAATCGCATCAATACGTCTTTAGGAAGTAAGCAAGTTTGGAAAAATTTGAAGAATATCGGTGTTGGAAAAATAGCTTGTGGTTTGCCTGAAGACATAGACATCAACGCTCTCAACAAATCTTTCGTTTCTAACCCAATTACTTACCACCAATCTTTAGACCCCTAACTCAAACTCAAATTAATTTATGTTTTCTCCAATAACTGCGGAGGATGTGGTAGAAGCACTGCTTTCTATCAAGTCCAATGCTACAGGACTTAATAATATGCACCCTTCGTTTTTGAAAAAAATATATTAACAACGCTCTTGCTCTTTATTACCCATATATTCAATTCCATCTTAATACAAAATAAATTCCCAACACAATGGAAAAGGGCAAAAGTTGTACCCATTCCAAAAACTTCAAGAGGACATGAATTTAGGCGAATTTCAATATTGCGATTCTTATCAAAGGTTTTTGAGAAAATTATACAAAAACAAATGAGTAAGTTTCTTAATCTGTTCGGTTTATTAACCCCTAAGCAATCAGGCTTTCGAAAGAAAAGCAGCTGCATTACAGCTTTGTTAAGTGTCTCGGAAGATATAAGGAAAGCTATAGACGAGGATCATGTCACATTTTAAATACTCCTCGGTTTCTCTAAAGCGTTTGACATGGTAAATCACTTGGTACTTTGCTAAAAACTCTCCCGTGATTTTAACTTTTCTTCCTCCGCAGTCAGGCTCTTATTTTCATACCTTACTGATCGAGCGCAAGCAATAGAGGTGAACAAAACTCTTTCCAACTATCTGTCGTTAGGAGCGTTCCGGAAGGTTCGATTCTTGGCCCGTTGTTGTTTTCAATCTATGTTAACGAACTTCCTACAATCGTAAGACAATGTTCAATACGCCTGTATGCTGATGACACCCAGCTCTATTTACACTGCCCGTTGGGGCTTATTGAACACGCTGCAGCTAGCATAAATGAGGATTTAAGCTTGATTAAGCGTTGGTCGGTTGACAACTGCTTATTTCTGAACCCAAAAAAATCAAAGTGCCTCGGAATTTCAAAGAGCAAACTAGATTTGTCTTACTTTCCAGCAATTCTTTTAAATAACTGTCATATTGCTGACGTAGATTCAGCTAAAAATTTAGGTGTAGTTTTTAACCGCAGTCTTACCGGGACACATCATATAAACAACATCATTGGAAAATAATATGGTGTCCTACTCATGATATGGTCAACGCAGCACTTTATCCCTTTAACAACTACAAGGTGGGCCAAAAGGCATCACCCTATTGGAAGATGCTCTTTTTTTGGAAATGGCCGTCAGTGACAAATCTGTTTTGACATTTGTGGACTAGACAGATGTAGAATACAAGTGAACCAGCCATGGAGCGTACACTCCCCAAGAATGCGGAATAATCGTGCCTATTTTTTTGCGTAACAATTCGTCTGTAGTGTTGCCGCAGCGCGAATTCCGTCGCCGATTCCACGGCCGTCCGACACCGACTGCGCAATCACTGCGCCGTTTGGCCACCAACCTTGAAGAGTATGGGACCACATGAGACTTTGCCAACAGTGGCCAGCCCCGGAGCGACCGTTGTGCCTAGAATATCACCGCTGTTGACGAGGATGTCGAGCTGTCGCCGAAAACATCGACCAGACACCGTGCCTCGCAATTAGCCATCAGCCGGTCGTCCCTAAGGCGAATTTTGGTCAAAATCTTGCGCATGTTCCCGTACAAAGTTGAGTCCGTGCATCAGCTGCTGCCTGTCGACCGCCAAACCCGTGTAACCTACGCCCAAACCATCCTCAATCTCGAGGACGAAGTGGACGATTTTTCGCCCAAAATCATAATGAACGATGAGGCTCATTTCCACCTCCGCGGGTACGTGAACAAGCAAAACTATCGCTTCTGGGGCACCGAAAATCCACGAGTAATGCACGAGGAGCCATTACACCCGCTCAAAGTTACTGGATGCTGTTCACGCTGGAGGAGTCATCGGGCCCTTTTTTTTCGAGAACGCCGCTGGTCAACGACAACAGTGGACGGTGCGCGCTATAGGGCCATGTTAACCGATTTTTTTCTGCCGCAATTGGACGAATTAGGACTTTAGGACATGTGGTTCCATCAGGACGGAGCTACGGCACACACTGCGCGAGCCAAAACCGATATTCTGAAGGCGGCGTTCGCGGGTCGCCTTATCTCTCGTTTCGGCGAATTGCACAGGCCCGCAAGATCGCCCGATTTAACCGTTCACGACTTTTTTCTGTGGGTTTTTTGAAGTCCCGTGTTTACGTGAACAAGCCCGAGACCCTAGAAGTCCTCAAGGACAACAATCGACACGAGTGCGAGAATCTGTCGCCCGAAGTTCTCGCCGAAGTGATGCAAAATGCCATAAAACGAGCCCGCGTGGCAATCAATTGTGACGGCACCCATTTGGCCGATATCATCTTCTCGGCTTGACCAATAAAATTATTAAGGTTCAAATAAACATAATCAAAAAACAGAATCGAAGTTTTTCATTTAGGAAAAAAATGAAAGCCAAACAACATCGGATGACTTCTTTTGGTCCACCTAGTAGAATTCTGCTGGTGAAAACGATGATTTTACCTCTGCTTACTTACGGTTGTGAAATTGTTTGTAAGTTAGACTTCGAGAGTAAGAGGAAATTAACGGTTGCATTTAATAGCGCAATAAGATATATTCACGGGCTGCGACGTTACGATAGAGTTTCGCAGCGTACATCACAACTTCTTGGGATGTCGTTTGACAATTTTATAGAATTTCGCACAAAATCTTGTCCTTTGACATACTTCTAACCCGCCAACCTATGTATCTTTACGACGAATTAAACGTTTTCAACTCTCATAGATGTTGTGATCTCTTTATCCGCGATTTCAATGTTTGACATCCGAACGTCAGTTTTTCGTCAACTCTGTAAGAATTTGTAATTCATTGCCGCGAGAAATAAAAAGTATAAATAACTTTACTTTTGTAATGCATAATATTAAGTTATATTTGCACCTTTGTTACAAAAATATAAATGTATAAACTTAAATTAAAATCAATTATGTCTCTTATTATTTATTATTTTATTATTATTATTATTTTACAAGCTACACTACAAATAAGATATTGTATCTTACAGTGTAAGCTAATCATGAAATAAATGAAATACTAAAAATACTAAATACTTGCTAGTTACACTCACTCCTAATTACTTATTAGTTGTACAACTAATAATTACAGTATTCCGCTTATCGGGTGTATTTGCATCACACCACCGTGACCAAATCGGCCACTCTTTAATAATGTTATTTTTCTATTGTCAGTTCCTGTTCGACACTCACAAAATGAAGAACTATTTTAAAAAAAGGGTAATCTCTGGGTTTTCTTTACTTTTCGGTAACAAAGATATTGGAAGAAATTTTTTCTCTCCTTCATAGCTATTTCAACTTGGTAAACCAGCGAACAGCAAGGGTAGTTGAAACCGAGATCCTCAACCAAATAACCACGCTGGAAATCCGAGCAGCCAATAGGACACCTCAACTTCAGTCCAAACTGCAACTCTGGGAGCACCTTCACAACCAACCCAACAATATGAATATACCCAACATTGCACCTACTCAACCTCGCACCTACTCCAAATCCAAGAGTGTCCCCATGCAGGGGGTAGGTTGGATCTGTTTATGGGATCTTCTTGTGATCTCAGAACTCGTTGTCGCCATGAATATCACAAGAAGATCCAATTACGGGAGACCTCGCGTCAAAAGTTGTGACTTGAGAACTCGCGCGTGAGGGTTTTAATCATACTCCATATTTTCCACGAAAAAATGTAAAAATGTAATAGGAAGTAGGAATGCCTTTATAAAAAAAACTATTTTAAATAGGTAAGTTACCCCCGAACTTGCTTGATAAGAAAAATACTCACATTAAACCAAAAAATATATACAGAAGTCGCATGGTGAGAAAAACACTCACACTTGAATACTCCGATTAGCAAACTAACCTCCTGTACTCTCTGACAAAGATTAATGGTTGCGAAACAGGTTGGGTATGGGGCTAGGTTCTAAATAGAAGCTAGAGAGGGTAGTAGCTTCGACTGAAAGGTAGAGTAAAAGATAGTGTGAGAATTTTGCTGATGGAACAAAGCAATGTATATGCCACCTCCCCTACTTGGCGTCACTGTTGGATTTGCAGTAGGTGCAAGATATGTTGGGTATATTGTTAAAACACTTTACGTGTTTTTAGACTTGCGTTTCAAAGAATCTCTTTTTAAGTTAATGCAATTAGTGAGATAAGGTCCATTAAATATTCTTGAGGTCTTATTTCATTCTCAGAAATTATGTCATTTTTCCCAAATTATTTTTCAAGTCCTTTTCCATTTCTTGAAATGAAAAAAAGGACTAGCAATTTTTTTGGAAAAAATGCCAGACATTTTGGAAAGATTTTCAGAAAAGTCATGCATATTTCCTAGAAAAAAAGATCAGAACTTTGTGTGAAGAATTTTCAGGCGTTTTAGAAAAAAAGGCAGGCGTTATTTCCGAGAGCCGTTTGAAATAGCCCTCAATGAAGTGCACTTAGACCAGGTTGGGTCCATTGTGAGGCCAAAGTGGGTGATAACCGACCGTGAAGAAATTGTTGAGATCGTCCAGATGGTGAAAAGGTATTGATCTCAAGGAGGCGTAATGTTGGCGAGTGCGGGACTCGTGCACAGGAATTGCAGAACTATCTCCTATTCTTCCACGTCTCTACAGCTTCTGCACAATTCCCTTGGACATCCCAATGAACTGGTACCTAGCAAAGGGTGATGTTAAACTGTATGACTATTTGGTTAACATATATGCGGCAGTCCTTTACTGCCTTGGATTCTATTATGCTGGGTGTAAGGGCTTTGATATGACGATATCACTTTGTGGTGTGGTAGTTACTGTCAACCAGGGGCGCAACAAAACCGCCTCAATTTTATGCAATGCATTCTTGAATTTTGAAGTTTCGATACCAAATACACTAGCAACAAGTGGTATTTTATGTAGGGAACAGAGCATTTTACTGAGAACCAGAGCTTTATGCCAATCAGAGCCCTATATTGCGCCGAGTGATTAATGTAAGCATATCTTTCATAACCCTGCCTAACGATACCAATGTCGATCCAGTATTAAGCGCCGCAATACGATGCTGTGCTTAATTAACAACTTTCTTATGAATCTTATGAAAAAAAAGTGGCCAAGTGCGAGTCGGACTCGCCCACACATTTTACCACTTTGGAAGTGTCTCTCGCGCAAACTATTCAGTTTAGAAAAAAATGATATTAGAAACCTCAACATCATTTTTGAAGACCTATCTATACCTACGTATGGGTTTGATGAAAAAAAAGTATGGGGAACCCCCAAAATTTATTGTTTTTTTTCTATTTTTATGTGAAAATCTTAATGCGGTTCACAGAATACATCTACTTACCATGTTTCAACAGTTTAGCTCTTAAAGTTTCGGAAAAAAGTGGCTGTGACATTCCCGGACAGACAGACAGACAGACGGACAGACAAACATGACGAATCTATGAACCAAATATAATGTCTGTCAAATCTTACTTAAATTTAAAAATCAAAAATCGACCCCTAAAGATATTTAAAACCAAGCCAAGTGTTCCAATTGTCCTTGTGGTGATATTAAAAATGAGTCTTAATTGGAATTGCAGTCAATATGGTGAAATACTGGTCTTGTGATGTTCCATGGATCATGTGGTGATTCAGTACTCAGCACATGAGCACCAAATACCTGCCAACTGATATCTACGGGCAACCGCTGGAGAATCACAGAAGAAATGTTCCGCAGTGTCGTCGCTTTCTCCACAGGATTCGCAGTTGGTGGTTTCGCTTACCTTAAGATACTTGGCAAAAGCGTAATGGCCCGTAAGAACGCCAATAATTTGTCTGCAGTATTTTTTGTTGAGAGACAACAAGAATGTGGAAGATTATTTATAGACGTTGGGCAGTATTCGCTTAGTCTGTCTCCACCCTGGAGAGTCATGGCATCTGCGATTGTGTTTATATTAGACCCAGCCGTCTATGGAAGCTCTGACCTTGGATGCAGGTAGATATAACGCCGGTTCAGGTCCTGAGAAGTACTCTACTGATCTAGCAAGTTCATCGGAGACATAATTTCTGTTGACCCTGTTTTAACCCGGGACCCAGACAAGACTTAGCAAATTCAACCTTCTGACCGAATTCAGACAGATCTTGCATTCACGAACTTTTTCGTAGGCGGTTAGAGGGTTGAGCAAGGCCTTGAGCGCAGCTCGACTGACGCTATAGGCGCAAATACACCACCCCCTTCACCTGTTCCTCACAACATAGTTCATAGCCATTAGGATAGCATAAGTTTGGAAGACTGAAGAATGTTTGCCTAACGAGAAAAAAATTCTAATGTTGTCGCTCTCCATGAAAACGCCAGCACCAGATCCTTGTTCGGTTTTGTAGCCATGCGTGAAGATTTGACTGCATTCCTTTCCAGGCTCAGAGTCTGTCCAGAGCCAGTCCTGAACACGAGAAAAGTCGACTTCGTAATTGCACATAAGCCGAAGTATGGATGTCATTGCATCCAACGGCATATCCATAAGACAAGAGTCGAAGGACAACCTTCTCACCAGTTCATCAAAACTCCAGGGCGATTTATACCATAAGCCACCTCTTCTTTAACGTGAGATAACTTTGATTGTGCAACACATAATGAAATCATCAAAAAATGATTTTATCATAGCCGTGAAAATGCATGATTCTTTTTGGTGATACGCCCCATGTGTTGCGGAAAATGCCCATGCACTCTTAAAAAGCGACAGCACCTTGGCAGTTTTCAGGTCAACATGCTTGGACCAAAGAAGTTTGCTATCCAGGATGACTCCCAAATATTTTGCTTCATTAGGTTATGATTCCTTTAAGCACTGCCTGAGTCAATCCGATCAGCATCCTACTTCTCGTAAAGAAAACAACATCAGTTTTGAGCGGATCGACTGAGTTCCTTGTGCACCATTCATTGATCATGTCTAGGGCCGCCTGCGGTCTTGCGCGGACAGTCGCTGGTCTGTTACTTTTTTTTGGACTCAGAAGCCAAACGAAAAACTCAGGAGACTCCGTAAAAGGCTTTAATATTTCTCTGAAGTACGAAACATGAATCGTTTTAAAAGTGGATGTTAATATCACTGGCCATTTTGAGAGAAACATCCTTCATTCTCCTGCATCGACGGGATTTGGAAGAGGCGATTTAACGCGAACTATACGAGCGCAACATCGAGCTGGTCAAAAAATGTACACTGGCATTTTTTTACTTTTTTTTTAATATGCACGTGATGGGGTTAAAACGTTTCACCCTTTATACTTTCGCAATATGTTTTTATAATCTTAAAATCACTTGTCTTAATAAAGCCTCTATCCTCTAAATATTTTAAACAGATACCTAGGCAATCTCCTTCATGTGAAGATTCAACTTCATACAATCAAGTACAAAAAAGCAGCATAATTTTCGGTCTTTTACCTTTCAACATCGCTATCTTTATATACATATATATATATATATATATCGCCATAATATCCTTTATGCCATGATAGAGCTAAATATCCCTCAAAACATTGCACACCATTACCCGCTCAATCTAGCCGCACTGAGTAAAATGGGGAAAGAAATTTACTCTAAGGTCGATAAAATTCTGATGAACTCATTCTGACTTCTGATCCACAAGCCACGAGAAAAATCGAATTGAAATGTTTTGTTGTACGGAGGACAGCGAATTGATTGGAACCCACTAAGTTCACCAACTTTTCGAAGCAAAAAACATAGTAAAAGTCTCACCACCGAATAAGGATAGGAAAAAAAAAACAAAGAAAACAACAAAAATACATGTTGACTCATTATCGTAAGACTTCCATCATACAAGCATATTTTCGCCGCTCCTCACCCACACTCAAAGCTCCAAACTAACACAACAACAACAGCATGTTCTTCTAAAAAGAAACCCCCAAACAAAAGGGAGAAACAACTTTGCTCAAAAACGCACCAACTCCATCAGCAGAACCCTGAAGGCAAAACGTAAAGATAAAAAGCAACAAGGTGGAGATGTTGTTTTTTTTTTGGAGGGAAAGTTTTTCTTTCTTTTTGATAAGGGTGCCTCAAATTGCCTCAACTTCATTGTATTCTTTTATCATTCTTGTTTTCTGTCAACCAGAACAGGGGAAAAGTCCGTAGATTCTCGCAGAAACAAATGTAGAGTGTACAAGGACATGCTTTTCCTTCCGCCTATTTACAGTCATTCTGTCTGTTCGACCTATACGTTCACGCGGCCACTGTTGTAGTTGATCGGCAAATAAGAATATTTTTGAAATTTCCCCATACAAAACAAATAGCATTAAAGCCACTGGCGAAGACGGCTTGTATCTGGATAGGAATGCAGTGGAAACATCTGGCAATGAAGGTGGGTAAATAGGGCCACAAAGCGACTATACTTTATCAAACAAAAATTGTCAGTACTGGCAAGATAGGATGTTTGTCTCTCAGTCTGATTGCAATGACTTTCATAAATCGGTTGCCGTAGTGTGTATGATAATTCGCCATAACTCAGAGAGCAATTCTCTGCCAATGATGACGCAAATTTGACTTTGATCAATGGTGGTTTTCAACTGAAAATTTTTCGAAACGTGTTACTAATAGTTCATGTTTTTTCTTTAATTATGCTCTTTGACAATAAAACAAAGATGTTTAATCAATTTAAACTCTTTTACTTCAATAATTAAATTCGCAAAAAAATTTTATTAGAGCATTAAAAATAACAAAGATTTTAGTAATATATTTTTCAAAATTAAAAAAAAATAAAAGATCACAATATGTCCATTAAGGAAAATAACGTTTTTTAGTCTTTCGACATTCGGAACTTTTACAAAATAAACAAAAATTGGTATCCTTCCAAACAAAAAATAATAAAAAAATACATCTCAAAAACTAAATTTCTACAGGTAAAGCTGCTGCAATACGGCACTACGTGTTCAATAGGGTGGGTCGATTTTTTTTTTCGTCAAATCCATTTGTAATAGTGAAATTATGTCGTGTTTTTATCTCATTTGCACACACGTAAAACATTATTCAATTATTTTCAGTGTAAGAGCCCGCACATCGCAACTTTATTTTGATAAGAACGTGTAAAATAGTATTTTAATGCAATGACATCCTAAGCCAGTAGAACAATAAATTTGGAAAGTAAACGTATATCATTGTGGTGCTTTTAAGTGGCATAGAGCTTCAATGTCCCTATTCTTAAATAAAATGTCTCTTTTGTATGGTTTTGAGATGGTAGTTGAAATCTGTTTTAAGCATTTCCCATCATATAATATTGCGATTGTTCTACTTTGTCCTCAGTGCGACAATCATTCGCTACATTAATATTCCTCTAGTCGCAATATTTAATATTAGCTTTCGTCAACCAAAGAAAATTACATAACCCAATTGCTTTACGATTTTTTGCAGGTTAGTCCAAACAAAATGACAAAAACAACATAATGTAACAAATGTGACAGTCACCTAATGTACTTGTATCAATGTATCAAACACAACACAAACACTATCTTCTCTCGGTGCGAAAAAGCGGGAGTTGCCTTCAGCGTCCCTTACAGTGGATCATTTGTATGCTACATTTGAACGAATTGCCTTTGAGACATCTTTTTAACCCTCCTATACCCGCGCCAAAAAAAAATAGCTCATATACCCGCGCACGGTCCCTGGGACCGAAATTTCTAGAGTGTATTTGTCTTATTTTTTTTTACGAAAGCCGTAGTCAAAATAAATTTGTATGAATACTAATGGATTTGCCTAAAAGTATTAAATAAAATATAGGGAAAATATTTGCTTTAATTAGTGACTAACAGCTTTTTATTACAGCCTCTGAAAATAGTCAGTTTTTCTGACGAGTAATGCAAATTTTATAAAAACTTCAGAGGAAGAAATTTTTTTTAAAGAAAAAAACACCTTATTGATCACAACAATTAAATAACAAAAACAAATGAATTGCTTCGTCAATTTTTAAATTATTTTTTAATTTGAATGCATTTCGGGTCATATTCGACTCATCATCAGCAATACACTAATAAGTATTACAAAGGAAGTACATAATCAAAACAGAATAAAACAATGTATGAAAGATAGACAAAGAAGAGAAACAAAGAAAAGAAACGAATATTACACGAAAAATACGAAATTAGCGTGAAAGAGACAAAACCTAAATTAAATTGAACAGCGGTGATATGATATGGCCACTATCTCCGTTCATCAGCTGGTCGTTCATATGTATGAAAATGCATTCAAATAAAAAATAATTTAAAAATTGATGAAGCAATTCATTTGTTTTTGTTATTTAATTGTTGTGATCAATAAGGTGTTTTTTCTTTAAAAAATTTCTTCCTCTGATTTGACGCGATCACAAGCTGAAAGTTCGTGCCTTTCTAAACTTAACTTGGTTTCGTATGAAGAATTAGTTAAGTAAAAGAAAGAAATTTAATCTTATTATAAAAACTTAATTTTTCAAAACAAACTGAAAATATATCAAAAACCTTAAGGATTACAACATTAAACAAAATGTTATATAAACTAATTTTCCACAGACGTCTCAGAACAGCAGTCGGAGCATTTCGTAATTACATGTTCCAAAAGAAACGACCCATTGATGCCGTTTACTGACCCACGCGATTTGGGCATAAGCACTCGCGCCATGCTGTATTTAAGTACGCGACGAAACATGAAGCTACCAGTAAGCTCATTGCGATAGCATTCTCCTTTATTGAAAAAATTACGAAAATTTAAATTAGTGGTCTGACAGACCAATGCGTGGGTCTGTCAGACCACTAATCTAAATGCTGGTTCAATTGGCAAATTATTAGAAAATTGCGAGAAATTAAGAACAACAAATTATAAAAAAATAGAAAGTGAACTGCCAGTTTGATGATCAAATACCGACCAGAAATACCTGTATAAAATAACAAAGTCAGTAATAAGTGGACAATGTTCTGAGGAAAGATCTCCCATGCCTGATGGTTGACAAAAGCTAATAGAATATTGCTCTATATTTCTTCTCTAACTCCATCAAATAACTTACAACTATTAGCTGAATATTGTGTTAAAGTATACGATCCAGTATGGTTTGGCATAAAAACAAATCCTACTTGTAAAGATGGATGTAAGAATTTGTGGATGTTAATTAAAAGGTCTCGATATCTGCCAGCAGAGTTGAAACCTATAATAGATCCCGTAATTCAACGAAATGCCTATTTTGATCATCCAGAGAATTTGCTTCTGTCGATGTTGTCTGATCAAAGTAAAACAGCCAGGGAACTTGCTGCCAGAAGGATACTAAAAGCACGAAATTCCCCTCATTCAGGAAAGCAGCCTCGTGTGTTTGAAGTGCCGCTTATTAATTTCGATGCTGAAAGCTATATTGACATAATAGATTGGCAGCAAAAGTTTTACGTTCTACCAATTCTTCGACACATCACTTATCAAGAAATAAACGATGTTATAAGTTCTCAGGGCGACGATAGTCTATTTTTTTTAAAGCTATCATGTCACACGCAGGCAGTCGAACGTTCTGTTAATATAGTTACGGAAGCATCTATGACCGTATGCGACAAAAATTCAAAAGAAGCGCAACTTACATCCAGAAAACTAATGCCTCGATTTGAGAGTAAACGCGATTCCTTGCCTAAAATATAAAAAAAAAGATTTCTTGTTTACATAATATTTATGATTTCCATTACCAAATTTGTGTTCTATGTTATTGTTTATGAATTATTTTTAAATTTTCCATTAATATTTAATTTTTTTTAATAAAATATTTAAATTTAACCAAATGTTGTTTTTTTCAAAAATCTCCGAAACTTCAAAGCTCATGCGCGGGCTAAAGATATGATTTAATTGCACTTTTTTTGGCAATTATTATTTGTTTGGACCATACACAACATAATATTACTATTACAATATGATGAAATAACTTTTATTTTTTCCCATATAAAATCGACCCACCCTAGTGTTCAAGACACAAATATTTTTGACATTTGTGGCAAGAGTACTTGGTTTTTCTGTTTTCTTTCCATCCACACTCATAGCACCGACCAATTCTTGAAGGACCCGATGTCCCGCTTCATCATATATGTATATGTAAAATACGCGAATAATAAAAAAATATTTTACTTACATTACAACGTGTGCTCACTAAGGTTCAACGTGAACTGATGGTGAGGAACGTGCAATGCGGCCAGCTACTCGAAATTGCAACAAAAAATATTAACGGAGTTTTTTTTAAAGTTATTCGATTTTTTTAACACACCCTGTCTCACAGACCAATAGGTCACCATTGGCGGGTTAGGGTTACCATCTTCCAATTTAAAATAAAAATATTGCGGAACGAAATAAGTTCAGTTTATCTTTTTCCTTTTCTGGTAAGATAATAATAGGCGCGTTTTTTAAGGGTATCTCAAGTAGATCAACAAAATATATAAATTTCGTAACACAAAAAAAAAAATCAAAACGAAAAATATATCACTGTAATCCAACTTATTCATTATAAACATTGTAAAACATAAAATACTTATTTCTAATATCACTACTCAACTAATCCGATGAGTAATTACTGCTACTGCTCTCGTTATTTAGGTCTAATATTAACCTTTCAACTGCTTCCTTGGCAAAAAACGTCCATTTCCCACACATTTGGCTGAACAACTTGTTCAACGTGTTGGACACATGCCATTTTTCCTTGTCAACCCTTGTAAGTGCTGTCGTTAGTAAGTCTCTTATTTCGGCCATTTTAAATGACTTGTTTTGGCTTGCTACAAACCCTTTCACTTGAGCCCAAACCAATTCTATTATATTAAGGTCACAGTGATAAGGCGGCAAGCAAAGCACTTTATGTCCCGCATTTTGAGCCATTTCATTCATCATGTTTCATACTTGGCTTTGTAACGTTTAACGATTTCAAGCAACCCATTGTATGATTGCATCCCTACCTAACTTGAGATCCTCCTTTTGGGAATTCCCGTATTCATTGGCAAAACAGGCGTCATTCATCGGAAAAACAAAGACACCATACAAACAGGTACATAATGAGATGAAAGGATGTATTTATGTTTTTTTTTTTTATTTAAACAGTTTGCGACATACGTAAACTCAATCAGCAAGATTTTCTAAAAAAAATTCCCAGTCCTTTCCGCTATATGTATATTGTGAAAGGTAGACACAATCAGGCAATTAGAATACAAAATTATATAACCACGACGCAATGTCATATACCTAAACAGATGGTAAAAAAAACTGCACTTGTGCAGCTGTACAATACAAATACAATCAAATTAAAACCGAATGGCACCACCCCACATAATAATTCGTTCTCAAAAGCACCAAAACCGAAAGTTCTTTGACCAAATCCATAGAAAACCACGTAATGATATGCTTCATTGTAGAGATGGTAATACTCTTCTGATGTGCTTCAGTCACACACACTGTTTATTTTGGTGGATGATAATAGCAAGCGAACGAAAGATGATCATGCTCATTCCCATTCGGGCTGTGTGGGAGACTGGTTGTGGTGGGTTGTATGCGAATTTTAGGAAAATTACAACAACAATTCCTTGGTATGACAGTGATTTGGTTTTTATTTCAGTGGCAATTCTTGCGTTTGAGTGCCGTGAGAGTATCTACAGGCACTACTGGTAGAAAAAAATCTCCTCCATAAGGCCTGTACTGACAATTTTTATTGGATTATGTATAGTACTCGTATTCAGGTATGCTGGATGGATTCTGCTCCTATTTCTCAAAATTTCTGCTGCTGCGATTTTCCAGAGTTTTTCCTTTGAATTACATTTTTACTTCGCCATATTGAATTATTTTCTGGTGATGGGTGGTGGTGGATATTACCTCACTTTGAAGGTCTGTGCTGGATGAATAAAAGTATTATTTTTTTTATTTTTGGTGGAACATAGGAAAACATTTTTTTTAAGGTAGTATTGTTTCATTGTACACGTCGTGAAACGATTAAATGGGTGTACCATACAGAGCAAAATAAAACGAAACTGAGAACGGGACAATGACGTTGGAGAAAAATATACAATTGTTGAAGTGATTTAAGAGCCGCATTTAACAGAAACAAAGAAAATTTTATTATCCTCATCATAAAACAAATCAAACAATTAAAACAAAAAGGCTGTGGGAAAATTTGTTTTGATTTATTGAAAGAAAGATTTGGAACAGAATTTTTTATCCAACCCAGTTTGGGATTTGGAGATGCGCGTTTAAAATAAATAGATAGGACACTGAACATTTCAGAAATGCTAAGTGCATTTAGGCGTTGGTACGTTGAGAAAATCTTCGTAACGATAAATTATCCCCCTTAAGGACGGACGAAGAAAATCACAGCAGCGCACCTCCAAACAACAATAGCCGTAAAAGGTGACTGAGATAAGCAACCACATATAGACAATTTTATCATTTACGTGAGCCGAGGGATACATTTAACATCTTCACGCTATCCGTCAAGTGTCGTACTAAGAAGAGCTTGTTCTATGCACATGTCAAAATCGTTTAAAGATAAAAGCATAAAATCTCCTAGATCACTGAATGCAACAACTCTCATTGGCGAAGTGATCGTTACCAGGGGTTTGGGATAGCTGGAATTACAATTTGTGCACCAAAGGCTGTAGAGATGCAGTTAAGATTGAGTTTTACTTATGTAACGGGCGCCCGACCCATGAAAGTTTTCTGCCTCAGACACTGCAGCCTTTCATCCTTTGAGATCCCACCGAGCGGACTGCTTCCGGTTATTGAGACAAAGTGCGCTGGACTTCGCGATGGCTTGATCTATAAAACGAACGTTCGTTCGGGGCTGAGAGTTGAGGATTCTAATGGCTGGAGCTATATTTTCCATTCGCTCGATATAGCCGAGCTGATATAGTCGTCGTATCTTACCTTTTTGGACTACATCTACATCTTGGTACAGCTCATAGAGTTCTCGTTGTACGTTCTCCCCCATTCACCCTCCTCACACACAAGACCAAATATCCGACGGATCATTTTCCATTCAAAAGAAACCAATACCAATACTCCCTTCTTGATTATCGTCCCGCACTCGGCGCTATAAAAGGGGTTTCCTTTTTAAGCTCTGAGCAGAGCACTGAGCAGAACCTGAGTACGTCGAGTATGGTCTTAGCAGAGTTAACTCAAAGATACACACTTTAGAATTTTAATGTGAAAAATTATTTTATTAAATTGAATTATATTTAACGCCAGATAAACAACTCCGACAGCCATTTTATTTTTTTCCCTTTATTTTCCCTAATGTCAATCTGTCTCTGGCCGCGATCAACTTGACAACTTTCTTACTCCAACTAAAAAGTAATTTTATCCAGAGCTCACGGGGAGCCCGAGCTAACACAAATTTATTTTTGACTGCTCAGTGCACTGTTCTGAGCTTAAAAAGAAAACCACATAAAGCAGAACTTGCAGGATTAATGCAAATGGCCTTTAAGGAGTTTTGAACCCATTTGATTTTTTTTAATTTTGGTTTGCTAAACCGAAATAGCAGCAGTTTTCTAGGGTAATTCCCCGTTCGGATACTCGTTGAGTAGATGATTACTCCGCGTAAAATGAACTCCTTAACTATCTCGAAGTTATTGCTATCAACAATGACGTTTTGTCACAGGAGGTGGAAAACTGTTTGTTTGTTTGCATTTACTCGAAGAAACTCTTTTCCTCATTAACTTCAAGACCATTGAATTGCGACAGTTTTTTAAGCGCCATAAAAACCTTTACCGCGACACGCTATGATGACGATATAATCTGCATACCCCACTAACTGGACGGACTTATTGAAGATAGTGCCTTCCGCACTGATATCTGCCCCAAGCACTTTGTTCAGCAGAGATAGATTGAAAAAGTTACATATAAGTGCATCTTCTTGCCGAAGACCTGTTCAAGTATAGACTATTTGAGGAAAGCTAGTTCCAAAATGCACATTACACCGCGTGTTTTCAAGTGTCACTCGACACAGCTGCATCAGTATTCGGCCATTGCCACATTGAGCTCCTGACGATGAATGCTACCGTATACGACTTTAGAGTCGATGAAAAGGTGCTGAGCCTTGTTGGAATTCGTAAGTCTTTTCCAGAATTCGCCTCAGTTAGAAAATTTGGTTTATTGCCGGAAGCCACAATGGCACTTGCCGATTGTGCATTTGTCCTGTTGTTTTTTTGACAATAAAAACCAAACGCTTAAAAAATCGATCTTTATTAATAGAACTAGTTTTCAAATTTGTTTCCTTACAAAAAACTGCTGAAAAATAATCCAATTAAGTAAATTAATTGAAACAGGTAGACTTTTATATTATACCTTCCTTGGTTTGTCTCTCCCCCTCTCTGGCTTTTAATTGAAGTTTTACTGGAGTATGAAGACCATAAAAAGAAAGAAGTCATCTTCTGCCATCGACTAGATGATGTTTTTCAACGAAATTTACCACTCCTGTAGAAAAATAAAATTAAGTGTGTAATGTTAATTGAATTGAGCTGCTTCCTGAAAGTTTATATTATTTTCTCTTAATTTAATTAGCTACCAGCAGAAATTTCGAGAGCAGGAATTTATTAATAATTGAACTACGCTTTTACTTTTGGTTTTCCTGGTAAGAATACCTGCACCCGTTTGAAATTGAAACACATAAAACACGCGAATAATTTTACTTCTATGAAGTTAAGAAATTGTAGAAGCATTTTCGAAATATTGCGTACCTAAACTTATTTTATTCGTTTTGATATGCTTTTGTGAGGGTATATCCTTGGGAACAAGTGTTAAGACCTTTGTTATCATTTTGTTTTAATATTTTCGAAATTAAGTAATTTATTTAATTACCCTGTAGACTTTGTCACGTGTTTATGAATTACACAAGATGTATCCGGTGTGACATAACATTTTTGCGCTGATAATTCTATATATAAGATAAACTGAAACAGCATTCTATCGACAGCAACTGTCGATTATTGCCACTGCGAAGGGCTGCTTTGTATACATAGTGCAAATACCTACAATGATTTGTGTTGGAAACAAAAATGCAGGGACCCTGGCTCTGTTCCTTAAGATCGTTCTGTTGTGCAATACTGGATATATTTCACAAAAAAACTGGCCCAATAATACAGATTGCCAGCGGTGCAGGGTCTTCGGCACACAGGCCAAAAGTCCACAATGGAGTTCTAACCCACCTGGGTGGGTTATAAGTTCATAAAATGCATCACAGTGAAGTGGGAGGATTACGATCCATTTAGTCCAGACGATAACCTCGTCGTGAAAGAAAGTAAGATAAAGAAACAACTATAGCCCCTTTTCACATTTTGCTGAACAACACCACAACAAAGTGTCTTAAGCTAAAGACTTGGAATTATTTTCATATTTTTAATAGTTCACTCACCTGTAACAACCTTAGAAGATATGATAACATCTCTACTTTCAGTAACAAGATTCTTGGGTGCATGTTTTGAAATCATATAAACTAAAGGGTCATTCATTAACTTCTTTTTTAAATAAAACGAGAACTACTTGAGATATCTCAAAAAAAAAATGTATTGGCTCGAATTACTATCAAAACATTTATGAAAATCGACTTCATTCATATATCCACCACGGAAACGTATGCAGCGGTCGATACGTCGACCGATACGTCGACCAATACGACCGTCATTTCTCGTTCAATATTGGCTCTGAGCTCCTCGAACTTCGCCGGCTTGTTGGCATAGACCAATGATTTATTATAGCCAAATAAAAAAAGTCTAGAGGCGTTAAATCACATGATTTCGGCGGCAAATAGACGGGTCCGTTTCTCGAGATAACACGTTCACCGAACTGAGACTTCAATATCTCGATTGTGACTGTGTGACTTGTGGCACCATCTTCTTGGCACAAATAACACTGATGTCCAATTCGTGCAATTGCTCAAAGAAATAGCGTTCCAACATGTCTCTGTAGCGAATACCATTTACCGTAACGGTCATTTTCATCGACAAAAAAAACGCCCAATGACGCCACCGGCATGAAAACCGCAATAAACAGTGACTTTTTGCGGATGAAGTGATGTTTCATGAAGCACATGGGGGTTCTCACCTGCCCAATAACGCATATTTTGCTTAGTGACGAACCCGTTTAACCAAAAATGCGCTTCATCGCTGAAGATAATTTTACGATGAAATTCTTCAATTTCTTCCATCATGTCCAGAGCCCGATTCGAGAAGAGTTAGCTTGATCTTGTATGGGTGTAGGCCAAGATCCTTACGCAAAATTTGCAATAATGTGGTCTGGGAGAGGCCCAATTCTTGAGAACGCCGAGATATTGACTGATTTGGCTGGTTTGCGACGGACGCCTCTACAACAGCAATATTCTCCACGCTTCGGGCAAAACGTAGTCTCACTGGCACTGCAATATTAAGCACCGAATATTCTGAGTCAATTTTTTTCACTAGACTATGAATTGCTTGTCTACTTGGACGCGAACTACGGCCGAAAATTGACGTTAACGCTCCGAGAGTTGCGACCACCGACTCGGAATTTCGGTATTAAATTTAAATTATTTGTAAGCGTTATTCCTTGGTGTGCTTCGCCATGATGAAAATGTCGGATTTTACTGAATGTTTTGACATTGACAGTTCGGTAATCGGTTTAAGGGTGCGTTCGCACTGAAAGTTTGAATTTGTCGAATTACCTATAGCGTAATCGTTTTTACACCCTACCTATCCTGAAAGTTTATTAATACTGACTCATAGCTTGTAATATGCCTTAAAATGGTCGTAGAGCCCTTTTAACTTTTAGCGCCGATGAAAATGGTGCTACCAAATTCCAGTTTTCCCGATTCCGTTTCATTCCGTTACTTTGAAACATTTGATTGGCTGCCAGCTGTCTATATTTGGAATAATGACAAAAAGTACGTAGACATTGTTTAGCAATTTAAATAGTTATTGTAAAATATTATTTTAGTATCATGTGTCCAGCTCAAAACCTGAGTCTTCGAAGGTGGAACTTTGTTGCGAGGTAGAATAGACAATGAAAATATCTTCGATTTCTTGTTCATGCTCTTGACGACGTGTACTTCTCCATGATTCCACTTCAACAAATTATTTTAATATTTAAAATCATATGGAAATATATATGAATCTCTTTAAAAATACATCCATTTTCAATCGATTGAGTTTTTTTGATTGTGGCTTGATTGATATGATGTCCGTTCCTTTACTTACGAATTTGTACGAATTTACACAATTTTTTACTAATTTTTACTCAATGCCGTTCCCTTACTTGATAAATTTGTAAAAGAGAGCGACATCGAGAGAACAAGATGTGAAGTAAAAAGGAAAAAAAGTACTACTTTTTACTATTAGAATGTCTGTCAAATGAATTGGAGTTGACATATGATTTGTAAACAAATACAAAAACTATTTTTTTTTCAATAAAGTGAATAACATAAAATATAGGAATGTCACGATTGAGAGATGTTTTTTTGTATCTTCCTTTTGGGCTAAATGGGTGTGGTGTGATTTATGTGCTTTTGGAATTCTAAAGTGAAGCACTTGGTTCCTTTTTTCTCTCTATGAGGGAATTCATAATCACCACTGCCATTTTGACAGTCTTTTCAATTCTTACTACAAAAGTAGGGGAACAGACCTATTATTTTTGATTTGGTTGTTCACCTGACATCTGACATGTTGAAATATCAGTTTTAACGCAATGCTGCCAAATTTAGGTGATGACATTTCTTGGCCCGATGTCGTTTATTTTCGTCCAAACTCATATAGGCTGTCGTGAGAATTTTCGCAAAGTTTACCGTTCGGAATCGGCGTTAAATTATAGGTCCCATCCGTTCGTATCAAAAAATAAAGCATTTGTATTTTTTTAACAATAAAAATACTTTAAAATTCAGAAATTTAAAATTATTTTGCTCGTTTTAAACTTGCTACAAATTGGCATAAGATACTTTCACTTATAACCACTGACAAAGATTTCAAATGAGGGCGTGCTAATTGCTTCCCACACAGACAAAAACAGAGGAAGGAAATTGAGCCAAACTAAATTCTTATGCAAAGATTAAATTCGTGGGTGGCGAGAAAAAAGTATACAAACCCTCCATATCCACCAATAAAACTTCCAAAACACTAACTCCCTCGCAGTCACAATAGATTAATGGTAAAAGAATAATTTCTCTCAGAAATTTGTTCTCTCAAATCGGATCAATAAAATAGAATGTAATGCTCGTGTGAATTGTCTTCCTTTTCCATTTTTATTGGCCGAACTTATATTGCTCTCACATTTTGACAAAAATAAAATTTGTCTCCTCCACAGCGAGAACAAACAGTTTTACTCAATCCGCAATAAAATATATGCAATTTTTTCTATTCTGATTTGATCCGTATGATGTTACGGATAAAGGGGAAAAAACAAAAGTAATGCCTACAATCTGCTACGGCGAAATGTTGGGTACCCTATCCATATTCCTTTTTTTCCACAGCGGCGCTTCTTTGGGTTCTTGTCCATTTAAAGCCATTTTTTGGTGGTCGAAATTGGAAATTGGTTGGCAAAACGCTCCCAAAAGATGGCGCGGCGTCGCAGAAAAACTTTGTGAAGGCGTTGCTAAGAAGAGCTTTGCACATTTCTGCCCATTAGTGCGTTAACACAAAAAAAAAAAATAGTAAACCTTTTTGATTTTTAATTTTTTGAATTTGTCAAGAAATTATTAATTTAAACTTGCGTTTCGCTTCACTTCAAAGTTTTCGATAAGTGAAAAAGTTGGTATTCTGGTGAAAAAATGTATGAAAATATTTTAAAGAAAAAAAAAATGGTTTACAAACTGGGTAATTCAAAATACAATATGTTTAAAAATGAGATAATATGGTTACCTTTAAAAAACGTAAATAAATTGAAGAAATAAACCAAAATAAAGTTGTGGCGTTAACGCACGAATTGGAAATGCAAATCCATTACATATACACATTTTTTCATGAAGGAACAAAAGTCCTACTGTCTGGGAAATTTCGGAGTTTTTGGAAAAATTGACTTTGGAAGACGACGATGTTCCGGTTCAAAATGTCCTCCTGAAGATGGTTATATAACAGATGAAGAGTAGGGATGTGATTAGAACGAAGATGGAAACCGACTGTAAATGAGGTAACTTATTATGTCCAATGGAGAAATCGTATTGCATGAAAAGCAGAGCAGAAGTTCCTCCACAAGCACATCACAAGCTACTTCCCAAGTAAGGTTTAGAACTCCACAAAAAGGCAATGTGGTGACTAGGATAACCCCACAATGAAGGTGATTAGAGTTATCGGATAGCATCAATATAATTTTAGAATTCAGGTGAGCCTAGCGGCGCATTTGGTGCAGGGAAATAAGTCCACGAGAACTAAGTCCACTTTCGCGAAGTGGACTTAGTTCTCATGTAAAGTGGGAAATAAATTCCCAAAACTCCGAGTGGTTTTCGTTCCCTTTTAATGTGAAGTAAATTTTCACTGTCGACTAAGAACAAAATAAAATTAAAGAGTCAAGTAGGCACTTTGCAATTTTTATTAACAAAAGAAAAATTACCTTTTAACTGAGACGAGTTATATAGGTATCGTGACCTTGCACCTACTCCAAATCAAACAGTGACCCCAAGCAAGGGCGTTGCAGGGGGGCAGCATGCCCCCCATATGCCTTGCACTATTTATGGGATTAGTTACGAAATCGCAAGTAGATTCCATAAACAGTGTAATCCATATGGGGGGGCATGCTGCCCCCCTGCAACCCCCCTGCTTGGGCTCACTGTTTGATTTGCAGTAGGTGCGAGGTTAAAAAAATGGACTTAGTTCCCACTTTACATGGGAACTAAGTCCACTTCGCGAAAGTGGTTTTGTTTCCCACTATGTGGGAACTAAGCCCCTCAGTGGACTTAGTTCCCGTGGACTTATTTCCCTGCACCGGCGCATTTAACGTCTTGAAACCCTCCCACAAGTATTCATGCAAATCCGTGCATTGACACAACTGGAGATCACCGGCGACCAAAAAAGACGCCCAAAAAAAAAGACGACCAAACAAAAATTAACAACAGCAGCGTGCAAGATTTGAAATGGTAAAAAAAATGCAGGCCGAGATCATAAAAATGCAAAAAACAGCATTTGATTAGCCTCAGAGGAGGCTGACGATATTTGTTGAGGTCGAACCGGGAACCATACAGGCTGATCACTAGGGATGCCATATAGTGGAGGGTAACGATCAATTTAATTCGTAAAGAAAAACAAAAAGGACAGAAAATTGCATTATTCCAGGACTCACTAATATGATAAATGTTTTGCGCAATTTCCAATTAATATTAACTTAATTCTCTTTTTTAAGAAGAAGAAAAAGAAGAAGAATAAGAATAAGAAGAAGAAGAAGAAGAAGAAGAAGAAGAAAAAGTAGACGAAGACGAGGAAGACGGAGAATACGAAGAAGACGAAGAAAACGAAGAAGACGCAGAATACGAAGAACCAGCTTCTGCCTCAATGATGAGCATGCGCGAGCACTTAATGTGAAAGCACAGCGGAATGAAATTAGACCCCAATGTAAAATGGCAAAACAATAGAAAATGAAAACGTATGGAAAGGAAACAGTCAGCCTCGACGAACTGTTGTATACCCTATTAATATTCCTTCCTTGTTAATAAGGATACAGCCTACATATTTTGTTAAACATAACCGTCTTGTACGTTTTCAAAATGATTTTATCGAAAAACAAAGTTTTTGAAGGAAAGTGTCCCTAAAAAGTGGGCATGGCAGAAAACTTTGCATAAACGAATTGCTCAAAACGACTTTATCACATAATTGATAGATGATTTCTTCAATAAAACGTTTTTTTTTTAAAGTGGGCGTTTCAGTGGGCGGATTTTAAAAATATTTGAACATAAGCATTAAGGCCTCTAAAGAGTATGTGTTGCAAATTTTAGCTTCCTTGTTCAAACTTTGATTTTGCGATAAAATGTTTTTTTTTTTTAAATTGTGGGCGTGTGGGTGGACTGATTTCTAAAATCTTGAAACATCAGCATAAAGGGTCCCTAAGGATTATTTATTATAAATTTGAGCTTCCTAGCTCAAACTTAGACTTTTCGATAAAACAGTTTTTTTTTACTGTGGGCTCAGGGGCGAATTCTAAAACTTCTTACAATTGATTATTTCGGGTCCCTTGAAAGTATATGGTTAAAATGTCAGCTTTTTTGCTATAGTTAAAAGGCCTTGTTTTTGCCAGCGAACGGATGGACGGACGGACCGACGAACATGGTTAGATCGACATTTCTATCTATGCTGAGCACGAATATAGTAACTTTTAGCAGTCTACGAGCATAAAGGTTTGTCTCAAACTATGAGTCAAAATTAATATACCCTTAGAAAAAGTTATAAAAAGTCACAAAGTAATGCAAAATTACCACAAGCCTTTAAGCACTACACTGCACAGAACTGATAGTAAGGCTAAAACATGAAATAATAAGCCCTTGGATACCTAACCTACCTAAGCGTCACACATCAGATTCATCATTTTTACTATTCGTTGTTCTTCCTTGGTACAATAAAAGTAGAGTGTACTGTATTCGACGGACACAGAAGGTTCCGAGCAATATTTCCACTTATGAGGTGCCCGCTTATGAGAAAATAAACAAAATTAAGAATCTTTTTTTATGACACATTTAATTTTGGTTACGAGATTACTGTTAATATCATTATTCTGGCACTTACAATAAACAAAACGCTTATTTTCTTCGAAGTTCAATGAACATCCTTTTGTGTAGGTTAAAACAAAACACAATCCATAAATTGTCCGGCAATAACGACCGCGACGACATCTCTAAACTGATGTAACACACCGTGACAAAGTTAAAGCTGTAACTAAAAGAGACCATAGACGAACGAACAAAAAATTAAGTGCACGACTGGGTCGATGAAAGCTTTCTCGCTTTTATAAGAATTTTTCTCGAATACCATTTTCTCATTAACCATTTTCTATAGGTACCTACTCGTAAAATTGGGAAAAAAGTATTGTTATATTTTAGATTATGTGTAGTTACGACTTTTCTTATGGAGTTAGCCAATTTTAGGAGGTAGGTAGTACCAATCTTCGTCATTTATTGTATAGAATGTCTAGAATCACACCGACACATATTTGCTTTGACTTAATTTATTAATGATATGAAATCATTTCCACATAAGCCAAGAGGTAGACTGCGGACGCATTAAAATTTTATACAAAAACCTTTTGCGACTCTAAGAATTCCAATTTACACAAAGTAGTATTGTCTCAAATATCAAAAATGTCCTTGAAATCACTGAGCCGGTTTGTGAGATGTCATATTCTTACATTTACTACAAGTATTTAAAACGCCGAAAATGTCAAAATCATTGGAGCCGTTTTTAAGAAAAGTGATGCTTTTTTAAAAATATGGAAACAGTTACCTCCTTCTTCTCTTTATTCATTTACGGCGGGGTTATGATCAGGATTAAGGACTTTATAACCTGTAGAGGTGACTAATCCGCCTGTGGGATTCGCTGATTTGACATCAATAAACATCGGTAGGCTTCCTGGTTTCGGATCACTTCATCACTGGGTCAATCAAATGCCGGTTGCATTTGTGTGATGATCCAGTAGTTTTTATGTCTGTCCCTTTTTACGTTTTCGACACGTGCATGTTCCCGTTATTGATTATTGTTTAATCGACCTTTTATGACTCCGGCTATCTCCATACCTGCCAATCACGAACGTGCTGGACAGCTTGAAGTCGCTGGGCTCACCTGGATGTTTAAATTGCCTAGATGTGTTTCTCCCCTTACACCGGCAAGCTGTAATCTGAATCTACCAAATCTATTTTTATACCCTATTCTAAGGGTATATTAATTTTGACGCATAGTTTGTAACATACCTTAATATTGCCCGTAGACCCCTAAAAGTTACTATATTTATGATCAGCATCGATAGTAATGTCGATCTAGCCATGTCCGTCCGTCCGTCCGTCTGTAGCCAAAAATTAGGCCTTTAAACTGGACCTAGAGAGCTGAAATGAAATGAAATGAAAGGGTCCCGAAATAATCAAGTTTACGAATTTTTGAAATCCGCCCACAGACACGCCCACAAACTCAAAACAACCAAATTTTGAGCTAGAGAGCTGAAATTTTTTATATATGATCTATGACTCCTAAAACTGCTCGGGATAAAAAAATTTCAAAATCCGCCCACTGACACGCCCACAAATAAATAAAATAATTTTTTTATACCCTATTCTAAGGGTATATTAATTTTTGAAAATCCAAAGTTTCAGCTAGGGAGCTGAAATTTATAGTATATACTCTCTATGGGCCCTTTATGCTCATGTGTAAATATTTTCAAAATCCGCCCACTGACACGCCCACAATTATTTTTTTTTTTTTTTGAAAATTCAAAGTTTGAGCTAGGGAGCTGAAATTTATAATATATACTCTCTAGGGGCCCTTTATTCTCATGTGTTAATTTTTTTTAAATCCGCCTACTGACACGCCCACAATTAAATAAAACAATTTTATTGAAACACCCAAGTTTGAGCTAGGGAGCGTTTTTTTTTTGATAAAATCCTTTAAATGTTATATAACAAAATACTCGTATATAGAGCGTTCTTAACAATTCAACCATACTTAGACTTTTGTCACGCCCACTTATGAGGGATAGGAATAAGAATAGGGTATCCAACAGTTCGCCCAAGCGGACTGTAGCCCGTCCCTATGTTTTTTTATAATTATATTTATTTGAAATTTACACGTTTTTAAGATATAACCACTTTTCTAAAGTAACGATAATCGAGTATATCGGGAAAAACTGAATAAGCGGTCTTGTTACACTTATCAAAAGTATTCAAACCATCAAAACTGATAAAAATCGTTAGAGCCGTTTCTGAGAAAAGTTAAATTTTCAAAAATTTAAAAAAAAAATATTAAAAAATCATTTTGAAAATCTAAATATACAATATGTCAATTTCGTTGGAAATACCTTGCCCCGTTTTTGAGATATTAGGTTTCTATACTTTAATTTACGGCGACGCTGTGATCAGGATTAAGGGAATTATAACCCTCCTTTTACTACGTCCCTACTGGTCCGCCTTTGAGTTTCGCCGGTTTGTTTTTAAGATATGAGTATTTATGTAAAGTAACGTTGTTCGTTTATATTTGAAAAAATATTTCATGTTTTTACGCTCACCTCAATTATTTTATTCTTCAAAAGCATCAAAACGTTCGAGCCGTTTTTAGAATATAAACTGTATGGTAGTTACCGTTATTTAAAATGATTGAATATAAAAAAAGCGGCCAAGTGCGAGTCGGACTCGCCCATGAAGGGTTCCGCGCGTATTATAATTATTATTTACTTAGGCACCTATTACGGATTTATTATTAGAAAATAATTTTACCACTTTGGAAGTGTCTCTCGCGCAAACTATTCAGTTTAGGAAAACATGATATTAGAAACCTCAATATCATTTTTGAAGACCTATCCATAGATACCCCACACGTATGGGTTTGATGAAAAAAAAAAAATTAGAGTTGCAGTTCTAATCCCCAAAATTTATTGTTTTTTTTCTATTTCTGTGTGAAAATCTTAATGCGGTTTACAGAATACATCTACTTACCAAGTTTCAACAGTATCCCTCTTATAGTTTCGGAAAAAAGTGGCCCGGACAGACAGACAGACAGACATGACGAATCTATAAGGGTTCCGTTTTTTGCCATTTGGCTACGGAACGCTAAAAAGGGCCCGAGATATAGCCCTAAAATTCCAAATACGAAGATTGAAGAAAATCTGTTCACCCATTGTGGCAGGAGCCTCAGTCACAGACGGACGGAAATCCCGGAAACACTCCTTTGGACTTTTCTATAGTCGTATAAATAATACGTCATACTTAGTTTGAGTTCAAAATTGCAGCAATATCTTTCTCTTTAGAATACGAAAAAGTTAAAAATTGGTAAATTAAGCAAAAGCACAAAAAATTGGACGAGAAAAATATGAAAATATTTATCGGCCGTTACGGTCTTAGACTCTGAAGTACAAATTCACAGCAGCAGGAAAACGAATGAGCAAATAAAAGTCATGTCGTCAAGTCGATTTAGAGTGGACACCAGCGAGCTCACCCTTTTAATCATCCGCCCGCAACAAATACTGTCGATTAGAGACTTTATTTATATGTATATATATTTTTCGCTTTGTTTTTATGGTTTTTATTGAAATTTCAATTAAAAAATACGTCCATCATGGATTTGGGGCTTTTTGTTTTGTTGGGAATTCGGTGGAATGGGAATGTTTGAGAAATTAATTAAGGATGAACAATTGGCGGTCGTTAGAGGGATAACAATGGGTGGCTTTGGGGCTTTTTTTCTTCGTTTCTCCTTTCTTGAAATGTGTGTGACTTCGTTGGGTAGATGGAAGGGAATTATGATGATTGCGCAAATATTACTGCTATTATTTATTATGAAGGGAATAGTTTTTTTTATTTAAGATTATATCCCGGAGGTTTGAACAAAACAGAAGGAGAATTTTGCTTTAAGGATTAAGATGGGATGACCTAAAGTAAATATTGAAACGAAAGTGGAAGCTAGCCAAACAGAAATAAAACTTCGGCCTCGTAAAAATACCGCGTTACTAAATTTTTTTTAAAATTTTGCAGGATGAATGAAAATATCTGCCTGAGACATGGAGAACTGGAGCTCTAAAATCGAACTTAAGCAAACTTTGAGTTTTAAGAGACCCGCAAGAGTTTCAGGACTTGTGATGGGAGTCCATTTCTATTTGTAATTATTCAATGTCCCATTAGACAATGGGCAAAGCCAACACAAGTCGCCTGCAGGTTAAAAGTTGAACGCTCTGCCAAGTATCTGCTATTGCTGTCAAAGTTCACAGATGTAGTGAAAACGTATGCCTTTTGCACACGGCTCATCAGGACGTGTACAATATTCGTCCTTCATTGAAGATTACTCTCTGCTCAAAAGTACGCAAACGAATCTTTTCTGGGGCATTAATGCTAATTATTTTTACGTTATACATACTCGTATATATTTATGGACATTTTTTAATATAAGCGTATGCCTTCCGTACATTGTATCTAATGCGTGACAATAACGGCGAGACGCTCGTGTGCCGGAGACCTTAGAATAGGTACTACTATAACTGAAGCAATACTCGTATTATTCAGATGTTTTTGTCATCTTTTATTCACTGAAGAACAAGGGTTTATTTCTTTTACTTGCTCGAAGGTGAAAATTTAGTGAACAGTTGATATTCACCTGAGCTATGCATAGGGATTCGCAGTTGCAATTTAATTAAATTTAATATTTCTATACAGATCGGCTAACATGATTTGAGTAAATCTTAAAATCCTTTTCCCTCATTAAAAATTTCATTCATATTTCAAATTCGAGTTTCAAGAATTAATTAACCTTAATTCATGTTCAATCAGTTTCAGAGAATACCTAGATATGTATGATTTCCCAACCTAGACGCGAAATGAATTTTGTTATGAGTTTCGGTTCGTATTCATAATTATTCTGGGCCAATGTGAATTTTACACACGAGCATAATCTCCGCTAATCCAATCCCGTAATTAGCTTCAGATTCATTTTCAGCTGTATGAGATGCCCTACATCCATTGGATCTAATCCACAGAGTATGAGTGGAAACGAGTAGCTACCTATGAAGCTGCAAGAGTTAGTATGGTAATGTGTACCGATCTGAGCTGATATTCAAGCTTGCCTGGGAAAAACAATTAACCCAGATACTACCAATGAGTTTTCCAGTCTGCCAGTTACCCAGCGCGAACAGAGGATGCTTACGAGGATATTGCTAATGAGCCTTGCGTTTTATTCGAAAATCCCTGAACATAACATCGTTTCGGTGAGAAATGCCTTAATCGCCAATGCATCCGTGTCGTTCAGTTGTGTGATGCGAGTTCATGAGTCTGCACTACAAGGCTATTATCGGTGCGGATAGATACACATTTGAAGATAATCCCGAAACGAATCATAATTACATTAGCAGTCCATTTAGAAATTCTACGTTCAATGGTATTGAATCGGCGGATTGTTTTTTTTTTGTCTGATTTTTCCATCTTTTTCCTAATGCACAAGTATGGTAGGTACTACTCGAGGAGTATTAATCAAGAGATACAAAATTATGGAGTGACAGCTGATGCAATCTGTCGGTGAGGTTCTCCTATTCCATCCTTGATGTATTTTTTTTTTGTCAAACTTTTCGTTATACTTTCGGATAATAGCCGGCATACAGCCACAAAGCGTTTCAATGTCCAAGTCATATCGGCTGCTACTTTTGTGGCCAACGACATCACTCAATGCTACATATGAACATTATAAAAGAGATATACAGGGTTTCCCAGTTAAGCAGTATAATCCTTTAATGGGAGCTTCCTGAAGTTCCGCCGAAAGAAAAATTGTGTGGCATTGAAGCGGGTGTCTATTCTCACTCCATTTCAAGTTATAGCCTATCAAAGTGGGTGACCTCTACTTGGTGGTCTAACCATTTTAAACGCTATTACATCTAAACTGTTATAGGAACAAAACATTTGTACATTTTGGAAAAACAATTTAGTAGCGCATACAAGTCTTAAACACTTTGGGTACACCTGTACAGCTACAAAATAGTTATGGCTCCTTAAACTCAAAATTATGAAAATTTGCTGCTTCATTTTTTTTATGGTGGGTGAAAGTGGTTTCACGTCGAGCGGCCAAATGTGACGTGATTCCCGTAGTCGAAGATTTCCAGAGCCAGGCGAACAATTTCTCGTTCAGCCTGTTTACTGGTGAGCTGGTTTAGTTGGCAAAGTGTTTCCCTTTGATGACCGCTTGACGACGGCGTCCAGTGTCAGGCGACCAACGATTCTGTCTTCTGGAGAGCGGGGAAAAGTTTTAATTGCGGCGAATAATATGGCGAATAACGTAGAGGAACAGAGTCAGGCGACCAATTGCACAATCCAACAGTAGATATATTAAAATAAAAAAAGGTGACTCCAACTTTTTGGTTGTATGTTCGCGAGCTTTATTAACAAACTGCCATAATTTAGAATTCACGCTGCCCTCTTATACCCAAAATTGCAACGGTGCAGTATGAATCTTAAAAATCAACATTCAATTCTGTGTATGTGAAGACTAACAGTTGCGAGTTTTTTAGCATTTTTAAAGTTTACATGAGAGATGTGCTTTTAAGTTTTAAAAAGTGGTTAAAGTAAAAATATGCATTCTAATGGCAAAAAATATAAATGTTATTGGAAGTAATAACAATAATAATTGAAAAAATGTAAATACAGTGGACATTCGGTAACGTGAACACCGCCTAACGTGAACTACTCGGTAACGTGAACAAAATAAATTTTGCATTGACTACCTTGTAGCGTGAACAAGTCAAAAATCTCGGTAACGTGAACAATCACAAATTCTTTTTTTTACTTCGTTTTTGAGATTATTTTTCGATAATTTATTTCTTTATTCTATTTTTAATTTCTTTTTCTGACATTTAATTCAAAACTTCACATCGAACTCTCTTGTAAATTCTATCGAGCGCCAACAGCTGATTTTGACAGTTGAATTTTGTTGAACATTCTCGGGGCCAGGAAAAAGTCAAACAATGAGAAAAGGGGAGTTTCCCAGAATGGAAAAATGTCTCCACAGATGATTTGTTGGAATGCGAAACAAAAACTGGTCAGTTAGCGGAATAATGCTAAAGGAGAAAGCCAAGCAATTAAACTTAAAACTTTATGAAAACAAAGCCAATTGGTGATGGTTGGCTTATGCGTTTTAAAAAACGTTATGGTATTCGTCTTTTGCAAATCACTGGAGAGAAACTTTCGTCACAACCTGAATTAGTGAATCCATTTAAGAAGAAACTTAAAGAAATAATTGAAGAAATGCAGCTTTCCAAAGATCAGCTCTATAATGCTGACGAGTCTGGTTTATACAGAAAGCTTTTGCCGGAAAAAAAAACTTATGTATCAGCTTCGGAGAAAACTGCTCCGGGCACAAAGACGGAAAAGCAACGAGTTACGTTTTTGTGTGGCGCGAATGCTTCAGGAACACACAGGCTTAAACTACTAGTTATTGGAAAGGTAAAGAAGTAACGCAGCTTTAAACAATTTTATTGACCAACTGACTACAAAAATTCAAAATCTTCGTGGATGACGCAGGCCATTTTCTTACAGTGGTTTCACAATTCATTTGTTCCACTGGTAATGACTGCAAATTTTAATCGATGTTAAAGTTTCTAAAATGTGAATACTCTGAGGTCACAAAGTTTCTCAGCTAACAGAATTTGCCAATTAAGGCTCTCCTTCTGCTAGATAATGCCCCTTCCCATTTAAGCGAAGCGGAACTAAGATCAGAAAACGATAACATAATCGCAATGTTCTGTTCATGCCACAAATGTTACCCCTCTCATACAACCAATGGATCAAAACATAATAAAAATTACAAAGCTTCACTATAGAAACAGCATTTTGGCCTCAGTTGCAGCAAAAAACAAAAACTTGATAGAGTCGATGAAAACTGCAACATTAAAAGATGCCATTGTTTTATTGCATAATGCATGGAATCGAGTTAGCTCTGATACGTTAGCAAATTGCTGGAAAAATATTTTGAGTATTTTGGAACCTGGCGAAGATGAAGATGACAACATCCCGTTGAGCATATTAAAAGAATCATTGAACTCGGGAATCGAGTTACTTATAACTTCAACACTTAGTCTTCTCGGAAGTTTGAATCCTGAAGTTTGTTTGCAATGCTTCTAGGTACTCAACGAAATGTTAAATTTTATTTGTTAAATTTTTTATTTAAGGTTGAGTACACCTTACCTATTATAAGAGAATGGAACGCTTATTTTTTTCAAGATGACAAAGGTGAAAATTATGAACATGAAGAGGAGGAAAATGATGATGTCGACAACGACGACGACATTGAATCCGTAGAAGATAATGTTGACCAAATAAGCGCAACAGAAGCAATTGATATTTTTAATAAAGCGTTGGATTGGGCCGTACAAGAAAAAGCTGACCAAAGCGATGTAAATGTGCTCAAACGCTTGAGAGAAAAGGCTGTACTTAAAAAGGCTGTGCTTTCGTTACAACAGAAAAGAATAACTGATTTTTTTTTAAGAAATAAGTACATACAAACATTATGCATGTTGTTCGATTCAAAATAGAAAACAAAGCATTTCACATTAAAAGAGAACAATAGAGACAACTTAACAATGAAATTCGAAAATGTCTGTTTATGTATTTTTTTTTTTTTTTTTTAATTTATGAAGAATTTTATAGTTTCATTTAGTGTTTTTGTTGATAAAAGTGATATAAAGAATAAAAAATTGATGTAAAATACGTTAGAGCGAGTGCGCTGTATAAATTTTTTCTTTAATTTTTCACATTCGCTAACGTGAACAATTTCGCTAGCGTGAACAGCCTTGGTTTTAATTAGTTCACGTTTTCGAATGTTCACTGTAGTAAGTTTAAGAAAGGTAATTAAGTGCTCGTACATGGCTGCTACAAAATGCATTTTTCTCAAAATTTTTGTTTAATATCTTTTTTTATAAAATTTGTATCCTTTACAAATTTTCTTAAAATTATGTTAAGCTACTTTTTTGCGTACGATTAACAGAAGTTGTAGTTAAAGCCATTTTTTGTCAGACAACAATCGTCAAACAAAATTAAGTGAGAATAATAAACTAACGTACCTACCTACCTATAAGCATTAAGCAATTTAATTATTGTGAACAACTTCATCAGAATGTGTTGCTTATTTTAACACATTGACTGCTAAGCCAATTTTCGAAAAATAGCTAAAGGTGAACAAACAAAAATGCTTAATTGTTTCATCGTCAATTTTAATCTTCAATAAAAACCACATTTTCGCAGATTTGCCCGAACCAAGTGTACTACAATGATCACCAGAAGCCAGGCATTTTATTTCTATTCAGTTTGTTCCTAGTGTTATTCATTTTTGAATGCCATGGCATGCAGTGGAATGTTACCGTCCTACACATATGAATGACGTGGCCCACACGGAAACATGAGTGTCATTCATATTTGAATGACGTGGCAGTCAATGTGTAATAGGTTTAGCGGAAATGTTTGGGCTGGAATAATAGGAAACACTTTTTAAGTAGGCCCGCACGTTCTTCCACAAACAGATAATTCCCAATACTACCTGGAATTTTTTAGATAACGATTGCCGGAGCTCCTTGAAGATGTTCCTCTTGTTCAGAGAAGGTCGAAGTTCTTTCAAAGAGTGGAGGGCATTGTCAAAGTAGCAGCGGGGTAAATTCGTTCCTCAACCATGCTCTTAACAAACGGTGGATTTGTCAATTCGGCAACAAACCGTGGCCACCCAGATCTCCTGACCCATGGATTTTTTCTTCTGGGGTGCTATGAAACAAAAACTTTATGTTAGAGAAATGTTGAGTCTGGAAGATGTCGAAGAAATAATTAGTACAATTTCAGAAGAGATGAGAAGAAGTTTGCTGCTCGTTAATCTGCCATCCGAAATGTTTAAACGCGCCCGAAACAGTATTCAAAATTTTGAAGGACGAACATTTCATAAAAACAAAAATAAGTTTATAAAGTAAAAATTTTGAGAAAAATGTATTTTAAGTAAAAAATGGAATACAAATAATTTGGAGTTAAAGGAGTCATAACTTTTTTTTGTAGCTGCAGAGATGTGTTTAAGACTTGTATGCGCTATGGCTACAATTTCGAATTCAATTAGAATGAGGTATGACATATCGACTTTGTATAGTAGTCCAAGAAAGTGTGTCTCGTCATCTGTCCATTTGTCACCGTACCTTATGCCCAAGCGAAGGCACAGATTTTTTTCAAAGTTTGTATTTGGGGTTTGTGGGCGGACTTCTACTAACAATAATTAATACTCTAAGACCCATCGTCTGTGATGCCGGGTACGCTGCATCCAGTTGTCCAGACCCAGTTCTCTGGCATCCCCGATCGCTTGTTCTATAAAAGGAAGGTTCGTTCGGTCTTCCTTGCCATCTCGAACCTTGGGGATTTGTGTCGAATACCTATTGACCTGTTCATTATTGTCGATTCGCCCTCCTTACAGAGTATTTTTCTTTCGAAAGAACCCCATATTAGCTCCGCTTTTCTACTTATTGTCCAGCAATCGGCAAGTTTAAGGGCAATAGAGCATGAATTTTGTCCTTCAAGTCAGAAGCAGTTTCTTAAAGTAATTCACCGTCGGATCTTAACTAACTTGTCATTCGTGGAGTTGATGTTTACTCCAAGGTAGATGAACTCCTCAACTACTTCGAAATTATTGCTAGCAACACTGACGTTTTGTCCTAGGCCGTAGACAGAGGTTTGTATGTTTGTTGAAATACAATGTACATACTTGGTCTTGTGCTCATTAACTTCAAGGCCGATTTCGAATGCTTTTCAATCACAGTAAAAGCCTCTAAAGGAAAGCTTATGAACGGCCGATAATGTCACTGTAGTTCGTATACCCCAGTAGCTGGACGGATCTATTGAAGACTATATATAGAAGGCGCATGATAACGCATTTCCTTGCCGAAATCCGGTGTACATTTGAAGTAATTCGGTAGAGCTGCTCTCAAACTGCACATGATACCGACTGTTGTTAAGCGGCACGCGAAACCACTGGATCAGATTTGCAGTTGCCGGAATTCGATATTCGCCGTATAGAGCTCCTGAGGATGAATGCTATCATATGCGGCTTTGAAGTAGATGAAAAGATGGTGAGTCCCGACTTGAAATTCGTTGGTCTTACCTCAGTGTGAGAAGTTGGTCTTTTGTCTGTCGATCTGCTGGGCTGTATGCCACACTGACACATATCGTTGGATAGGATCTGCGTGTGTTAAAAGCTCGACATGTCGTTCCCTTCACCAATTTTCAAAATCTGTGCTGTCCTAAGATACCTGGGTACCAGCTGTTCTTGTTTGGGTGGTTCTCAATAATAAATAAGTTTTTATAAGGAAATTCGAAAGCGGTTCTTATAAAAACGAGAACATTGCATACGACCAAATCTTGCCTTTTATTTTATTTTTTTTTAATTCCCCAAGGCCTTTACAAAAATAAAGAAAGTGTGGGTTGTTTAGATCTTCATCTATTCGAAATGTTAATTTTGGCAGAAGGGACACAACAACTAAGGAATGAATCTTCATGGGTTAATAAAAGAGGCGTTTATGGCATCAGACACGTATGCCAGAAACTTGATTAAAATTAAGGTCGCACAATTATAAATTTGTTAAAATACATATATTTTCACGTTTGAAGTTTTGTTTTATATTCTTTTTGGAGCTTAAAACTGTAGGAATATATTTATGTTAAGAATTGATGGAAATAATGTTGTTTGATTGACTGTCTGATGCAATATACCCAAAAAGATCAAAGCATTTTAATTGATCGTTATAAATTGAAAATTGAAAAAAATTGTTGTCGATTTTACTGGTGCCCTGTTGTTTACGTAAGAAAATTAGGAATATTTTTGAAATTTTAAGAAATAAAGTATTTAAATATTCGAAAATTATGATTCTTTGTGCGTCTGAAGATAGAGGAAGCAGAAATTTAATTGATCAGTTTGTTTATTGTTTAAAGAAATCGATAGTGGTAGAACTTCAAAGTTGGAAATCTCTTTACTATTTGAAAAAAAAAACTTAATTTTCATATTGACTTCATTATGATTTGCTTACCTAATAAAAACAATGCTGAAATATTTTAGTTTTAGCATGCAGCCCGAGATAGTGTCATCTCCGCTTTATCGCCTGAAAGGATGTTTTTCCTTTCCAAACGTCTGCATCAAACTGCAACTTAGATAGAACTAAGGTAGAATAGAAAGAAAAGTACAGTAACCCTCTAACCGACGCACAGTACCGACAGAAATGTAGACTGCTCACGAGACTAAAACAGGTATACAGACGGTTTACTGACCACAACGAACCGGAAATAAGAAGGCTAAATTCAGAGATCCGAATCCTAAAACAGCATACAATCCGAATATGTTCCCACAGGTAAATAAGTTGCTCAGAGGGAAACATCATAATGATATTCCATGTGTTCGAATCTCCCAGACAACAGGAAACAGACAAGCATAACTGACTACTGAAATAAGCCCGGAAAGTGTCACATCGAGGTTTTTTTCGTTGTCGAGGACCCACAGGAGAATGCAGATTTGCTGGACACTTGTTTCGAAGCCGCTCATACGGTGAACAATCCTGTGCCGTTACCATGACTTTGAGGATAGGGCTCTTCGGAATCACTTTTATCTGCGTACTGAACTTGAGAATTGGCAATCTCATGTGCGTCTTCGAGTCACTTAAAAACAAAAAGTCGGCGGGAATAGATGGTATCCCAAACGTACAGTGGGGCGTACCAATTGTGCTACAATAAGAAATTCGAATACTATTTTTTTTTAATCAATGTATTTAGTTTTTTTTATTGTATAGAAAACTCAATTTTCTTTTATATACTCGTATCTAACTGTTTTTGAAGATGATAGACCGTCAATGACCTCCATGCTCATGCACGCATATGCGGCACCTGATCAGAAAATTATTCATTGCAGCCTGAAGGGTTAAAGGCTGCTTCAATTGAATCAAATTCCTTGGTTTCGTTTTGTACAGTCTTGCTTGACATAACCCCATAAAAAAAGTCTGGTGCAGTCTGGTCAGGCGACCTAGGGGGCCAGCGGAAAGTGGAGTTTCTGGATATTAATTTGTTTGGGAATTTTCGTTGGAGCTCCGCCATAACCGGTCTGGCTATGTGTGCAGTTGCCCCATCTTGCTGGAACCAAATGCTGTTCAAACGGATACTTCTTCGGCGCAGTTCTGGGTACAAAAACTCCTTCAACACCTTTAAATAACGGTCCTCATTGACAGTTACTGTTACACCGTTTTCTTCAAAGAGGTATGGCCCCACAATGCACCTTGATGAAACTACGCACCACACAGTGACTCGTTCTGAGTGCAATACCGTCTCATTGAGTATTCTTCGATTAGATTTACTCCATTTGCGACAATTTTGCTTCTTTACATTGCCGTTAAGATCAAAATGGGCCTCATCAGACATAAACAAGCAATTTATCAAGCTGTAGTCTTCTTCGGTCATTTCAATCATTTTTGGCACAATTCCAGGAAATTAGGCAAATCCAGAGGGTTTAACTTGCTTGCAATTTGGACTTTGTACGGAAACATATTTAAGTCATCATGAATTACCCGTTGTAAAGACCGTCTGCTAACTCCAATTTGCGCCGATAAGTTTCGAATCGAAACTATTGGGTTTACCTGAATTGACGATGCTACAGCCGCGATTGTGTCTTGAACCGAAACATAGGGATCTCGATGGTACGGTCTTAGTGCGATACTTCCAGATTCGCCAAACATGTTTACCAGCCTCATAATGGCCCATCTATTCTTGGGACTATCGGCAAACTCCGGCCCAAATTAGCTTTGGATTGAAATGAAGGTTTGCAAAGCATGGTACCGCTGCAATATCCAAATCCTCTTTTCGGTATCCGAAGCATTAATTTTAGTAAATCTAAATAGTAATCTGCCAATTAAAAAAAAAATAGCCCATTACTCACACAGAAAAAAAGTTATTACGTGTTGTTCTTGTTGCACGATTCGTGCGCCATCCAGTAGTTATGAGACACCTTCCCCTAGAGGCTGAAGATATTTTCGCCACGCCGCCGTTTAACAATACGCTGAATAATGCATATTATCCGGTGCAATGAAAGGTGGCCTTGGTACACCCTATCACGAAAAGCGCTAAAGATATGACAAACCCTGCTAATCTCGGGGAAATAAGTTTACTTCCGAATGTGAGTAAGGTCTTCGAGAAAGCCGTTAATAGGGCCCTGTTTAAATGGGCTTAGGATAACAAGTTGCGGAAAACGAGTTCGGTTTCAGGGTGGGCCATCAAGCTATTCATGCCGCGTCAATATTGGTATCCGATATACAGTGGAACAAATACAAGAACCAATGCACGGTGCATATTTGGTTGACTTTGAAGGCCTTCGATACCATATGGTTAAAGAGACTTCTCTACAAGCTGACGAGGCTCGGTATGCCCAAACGCCTAGTTTATGTTATATACATTATGCTAATGGGAAAAAAGTGCGAAGTGCATTGTCAAATGTGGTAACTTGACATTTAGTAGCGTCTTTGCCATTAAAATCGGTTTACAACAGGTGGCTTTGAATTTTCCAATTTTGATTAACATCTACACTAATGATCTGGTAAGTTCATTCAGAGACGCTTTAGCGTATGCCAACGATTTAGTGGCGTACGGATCATGTCCTGAAATTGAGGTCATTAACATAGCAGCGTAGTTTCGATCAAATTAAGGAATATTGCGAATACTGAAAGCTGAAGATCAACTTCCAGAAGTCGAAAACCCTTTTGTTCAGAACTATATTGTCTGGTGCCTCCAGGGATACCAGAAAAAACTGGACAAATTTGCTCATTATTGGTCAAACGGCCGCTGGCGGTGAGAAGCGTAGTTACGCAGATACCGCGGTATTCGACTCGACCAGTATCTGTATTTTGATAAACATATAGATGCTTGAGTTGAATAAACAATCATATCTTACAATAAATTGCTACCACGTGAAGCTTGTCTTGCTGGCATCATCATCAAGGCGGCTTTTGCATACAGAAGTTACGCGGCCTTAATAAGGGCAATCATCGGTTTTGGTTGTCCATTGTGGTTTAATATAGCAGCTAGTTATATGCAAAGGATTCGGGTGTTTGGGAAACAGTGTCTTTCAACTTGTCTCAGGTTGTTTTGAACTCCTGAGTCTCAGTACATCAAAAATTATCCCAACAAGGTCCTATATGAAAAGGCTCAGTTGAACAGGATTGACAGTTTCCTGATAAAGGTGATACGAAGGCACGTTACAAGGGCAATGGCCAGCAATATCCTGAAGTTTGCGGCTTAGCAACCAACTTAGAAAAGTGTTGGTAGGTACAGACGAGGGATGGTATCCTGTGCCCGTGTTCTGTAACTATCGCATCGTTATATTTATCACATGAACGATGCAAATCGAAACAAAATTTCATTATATCACATTTCCGTGTTCTGTAACTATGCGATGCGAAAACTATACCACATGTAACATTGTGAAATTAAACTCCTGGAAATATGTGATAAATCGGTGTTCTGTAACTTTCGAATACGATAAATTATTCAATTCAACTGTCAAAATTTATCACATTTCAATTGGCTTGCGAGAAAGGGATATTGAACAATTTTAAACGGATAGTGGACAGTGAACATTTTTGATTTTTTATTTAACAAAATATACAGTTTCTTGATCAAGTTCAACGTTTAAAAAAATGCAAAAGAAATAAAAAATAACTAATAAAAACAGTCAGAATTAGTGGAGAAGAATGTAGGTATCTACATTCTGTCGATAGAATTCAGCAAGCACTTAAATAAGATGCATTTTGAACATTCTTGGAACTGTGTTCCTACAAAAATAAACACCTTGGTACATCCAACAAGAGAGAGTAAAAGGTTCTTGTTTAAAAAAAAAAAATATTTCATTTCCTTTTTTCATAGACAGACAAAATAAATGCAAAATTTTAACTTCATTAAATTCATCAACATAGAACATAATGTTGTCTTAAATCAGCGTTAGGATCAGATTAATTTCAAAAAAATTTGTCTGAGTCTAGCAGAACGAGCGATCATCATATTTTTGAAAATTCAACAGAAACACGTAATTTTCCGATAATCCGCTAAAAAGTCGCGCTACACCGCTCCTATCCCAACGACATGTAAATACACACTGAATTTCCTCGCCAAACTACCCTTCGATTTCCAGTATTTTGGCAATCCTTCCAATTTCCCATGATATTAAAAGTTACCAAGGTATATTTTATCGCATAGAGTTACAGAACACAACTTCTTTCCACATGCGATAAACGGTGAAATTTTGTGTTCCAAAGTTTTCGATGCGAAGAGTTATCGCATGAGTTACAGAACATGGGCACTGGTATTGTACCACCGCCACCGCAGCGAGAAAGATAAACGGCTCAGCCACTTAACGGGTACATAGCCGATCCCCTGAGCTCATAGGCGCGAAGGGGGGGGGGGGGGGGGGGGGGGGGGGGGGTTGGGCACTTGCCCTCCCCTGGCTCTGAGCTAGGACTTTTGTCTACCAACATTTAATCAGTTCTTAATAGGAAATTTTGACTAATTGGTCATTTTTTCACTTTTTTTCGTCAATTTCCATAGGATGCCCCACCCCTGACTCTGGACTTTGGTCTAATAAATCTCTAACTTCTATTGTTGCGCCAACCCTTGTATACAATCAACATTGTTTACTGATATAAAAGGATTAAATTTTTAATTTCATGTTGAAATTTTTTTCATATATCTCTTTAACTGTAAACGTTTAAGTCAACGAAAAAATATTCTTTGCAAAATAGAAAGATATGTAATTAAATTTCCTATAGAAGAGGCTGTCAAAACTTTTTAGTGCGTTGAGTTGTTCTCGGTATAATACTCGTAGTTAAAAAGTATCTCAAGAATACCACTTACAGTCACTTTTTCAAACACGAATTCATAGATCAGAATATTTTTGCATTACGATTGGTTTTTTTTTTTTGCCAACGTGACTATCAGTTGAGGAGATGGTTTTGTTGTTGCAATTATTTCCTTTTCGAGGCCCTAAATTATGCTGCGGTCCCAAGTGTAGCAGGTAGTCAATGAGAAATGTTTTTCTCGCGCCGCTCCAGGATATTGTTAGATTTTACTGAATATTGTGCTGCGGTTGTGATTTGCTTGGTCGGTCCCAAGTGCACCTGGTGGTCAATGAGAAATGATTTTCTGGCACTGCTCGAGAATACCGTTAAATTTTACTGAATATTGTGCATCTATCTTCTTTTTAGAGTAAAATAATTTAAGCTCAGTCGTTCACTAAGGTGGTTTAAAGCAACACGCTTTCATATTTTTAATGATTTAATCCAGTGTTTTCAATTTATATTTCTTTTCATTCAGTGTTTTCAATTGAGTAAGTTCAGAACGTATTATTAAATTTAATTATTCTTTGAATCAAATAATGATTTTTGCAAGGGCAAGGATCGATAGAATGAATTAAAATGAATATAAATCCTTATCCCTAAGAAGCAGGGTAAACCTAAGGAGCAGGGAAACCGTGTTACAAAACAACGAGCCCGTCAACTTTATTACTAATTCTAATTCGACCTTTTTTAGTCTGCTTGTTCATAATGGTTCATTACTCGTCGATACTTGAAACAGTCGCAAATATTTTACAGCGAGTTGACCAGAATTTATTAAGTGTAAAAGAGCACATCACTATCTTAAACAAGCATTTTGAAGAAGATCAGGAGAATGCTGAGAATTCCTTCAAAACGCTTTGGGAAATAATTCAAAAATGTTTGAGTGAATCCGGTATTGAATTGAGCCGTAAAGAAACAAACTCACCGATCGAATATTCCTTCGACTTCACCCGAAAATTATTTTGGAATATCAATTCTCGTTCCCTACTTGGATTTTCTGATAATGTCCCTTAAAGAGCGGTTTTCAGAAGAAAATGAGTCCGCATATCCAATATTTCAGATATCTCCTAAAAATATGCAAAGCATGGACTCATCCAATTTCAATTCGATTGTCCAAAGGAGAACTGGTAAATATGGATCCTTTCTGGATAATTTTTCTGCCGAGTCCGTTATGCGGTTTAACTACAATGAGATGAATTAAGTTATGTTAAGTTATTAAGTTTATTTCTTATTGTTTTAAAATTAACAGTGTTCAAATGACAAGTTACATTATTTAGCATATTTTGACCAAACTCAATATACTATGTGATGTGCTGAAAAATCCGGAAGAATATTTTCCTTCGGTTTTCGCAGCACTTTCTATAGGACATTCCATTCCCGCCACTACATGTACAGAAGAGCGATCTTTCAGTACATTGAGGAAGGTAAAAAATTGGCTTAGGTCAAAAATGAGCGATGAAAGGCTTCATGCGTTGTGCATGATGAACATTCACAAAAATTTAGTACAAGAAGATACGGATTTTTATAATAAAAACATAGGGGCGGGCTACAGTCCGCTTGGGCCTATTCTTATTCCCTAGCTCAAACTTTGGTTTCTCAATAAAATTATTTTATTTAATTGTGGGCGTGTCAGTGGGCGGATTTTGAAAATTTTATATCACGAGTCATATATCATACGTATATAAATAATTTCAGCTTTCTAGCTCAAAATTCGATTTTTTCCAAAATTTTGTTTTTTGAGTTTGTGGGCGTGTCTGTGGGCGGATTTCAAAAATTCGTAAACTTGATTATTTCGGGACCTTAGAGAGTATATGGTTAAAATTTCAGCTCTCAAGGCCCAGTTTAAAGGCCTAATTTTTGCCGACGGACGGATGGACGGACGGACGGACATGGCTAGATCGACATTACTATCGATGCTGATCATAAATATAGTAACTTTTAGGGGTCTACGGGCAATATTAAGGTATGCGGGTCTCAATGGTGCAGTAGTAGTGTATTCGCTTACGGAATGGAAGGTCGTGCGTTCGAATCCCGGCCAAGTCCATTACTTTATACCGAATACATGAAATCGTAATCTCCCTAAGTAACTTAGACACCACCCGTGGAGAAAAACCCTACAACTGCACCCAAACACTTCTTTATTATCTCTCTATTCTTTCTAATACCAAGTAGCTTACACTGTGTTCTTAGCATAAGGGTACTGTAACAACAGAAAAAATCCCTTTAGTGTAAGCAAATTATAAAAAAAAAAAAAAAAAAAAATGTTACAAACTATGCGTCAAAATTAATATACCCTTAGAATAGGGTATAATTATAGATCGTTTTGTTAAAAAACCACGAAAACTGCAATTCCTGTTTCAAAACAATAAAACTAAATTTTTAATGAGCGTTATTTTAGTAGATACCTATTTATTATTATCATAAAAGAAAAAAAGTGAGTAGGTCCATAAAAAAAATTAAATCAATTGTCAATGAAATTTAAAATTGCCTTAAAAATTTTATCAAAATATTTTGTCTGCCCCCTCCCCCCCCCCCTCCCTGCGAAAAATCCTGCTGGCGCCTGTGCTAAGCGCCATCCGTTCTAGTTCCGCAGATGCGGAAAGGGACAAAATGGATACTGAGAAACAGTACACCATGTTTTGGTACCTGTTTGAAGGGTAAGGGGTAAACACCTATCCCCAGGACGGTGCGCTACTTACTCATTTTCTGTATTTTAAGTAATTTTTAGGTTAACAAGGTTCAGTTAGAATTTTTTTTTAGTTCTAAAATAGACAAATACTCTCAACCGAATAATGCTAATAGTTCGCCAACGCAGACTGTAGCATTTCCATATGAAAGAAGTCCGGTTCTTCTCGAATAAACTTTCTATTCGATCGAATCTCAAAATGCAAATTCTTCGAAATCGAAAATTTTTCGATCCAAATCGAATGTTAAAACAACCATGAATATTTGAACGAGACATCTTTAAAATATGGAAACGCTACAGTCCGCGTGGGTGAACTATTGGATACCCAGTTTTCCTGTCCCCCAAAGTGGCGGCGCATTTTTGGGTTGGGAGTATTTGTCTATTTTGGAACAGATCTGACATAGGCGCCTGCCAGGGGGGGGAAAAAAATATTGCTAGAAAAAGTCTGGCGGGAAAAGTGTCTAGATTTTGTATTGACAATTTGCTGGCGTTTTTCCAAAAAAAAAAATCAGGCGCAATTTCTGGGAGCCGAATACGGATATCTGATGAAACATATTGTCGTGGTCCGCTCGAGAAAAATAATTTATTACCGTTTCATAACGGTGTGCAAGCCTTCCGGATATTGAATTGTATAAAGCTGCTTGTTTACCTGTCGAGTTATTTTTAAACCGATGAGTATCATTTTTCTGTCATTTCTTTCAAAATATTGGTACTTAAAACACACAATCGGAGTAAATATTTGTACCTGATATCCGGTTTTCAAAATAATTCGGGTATCAAATATGTGATGAATTGAAGCGTTGGATGGGCAAATTGGTCTGCCCATACCAAAGTTGATTTTATCGTACGAAAATTTTTTTTCCTGCCAATATATTTTCAAACCTGAAACTTCTTAATTTCTATAAACACAATTTTCTCAAAAAAAAAAAAAAAAAAAAACTCCTCAATAGCGTACTTGGTCCGGCTGGACCACAACTACTCGGTCTAGGAACATATTTGTGCATGCATTAAACGACCATATTTTATGTAATGACATAAGTAACCTGAGTAATGTCCAAATGATTTGCGGTTGTCATTTAGTAAGCTGACCAGTTTTTTTCGACTATTTCTGCTCTGTGTTTGGCAAAATGAATACCCCAGGTGATAGTATGTGTGATTGTGATACTGTCGGCATGATCTTTAATAAGCCGTCTTTTTTCCAACGCCTAGCAATTGCACAAAAGGAAGCTGCTCAGCAGATAATGATGGCATATCTTCCCAATAGGGACAATGATGATGAAGACGAACCATTTGCTGCCAGTGACGATGATGAGGATTACACATCTTAAAATGTTTGCTATGATGGTAATGTGTCTGTTGCTGAGAGCTAGGTTGATGTTCCTGCAATTTTTGAAACATGAGACGAGGGCGTAATGAAATTTCGGGACTTAGGTCATACTTAAAGTATTTTCTTAGATATATGCCTAGAGAACTAAAGAAGACCAGGCAAACTGCTTCTTTCGAAAATTAAGCTAACATAGCTTACTAGGTGGCGCCTTCTTCGAATTCTTCGAATTCAAAATAAGCATGAATAATTGAAAGAGACATCTTTAACATATGGAAACAAGGTTCATGTGACTGTCCCCAAAGTGGAGAGGCATTTTTGGGTTGAAAGTATTTGTCTATTTTGGAACAGATCTGACATATGCGCCTGCCAGACAACTAGCATCGACCCTTAGCAGAAAAACGTAGTTGCGTGAACGGGCTTTATCATGAGAAGGAAAGGGTTAAATCCTTTAAACCCGCGAACTGGGTCACGAAATCACTGTTTGCTTCGAAAAAGTAAGCTGAAATAGGCGCCTGTCAGAAAAGTAACAACTCCCAAAAAAATGACTTCCCTGAAAGTTACTTTATTCTTGATCAGCATCGATAGTAATGACAATTTAGCCATGTACGTTTGTCGGGAAAAATTAGGCCTTTTTACTGGAGCTAGAATGAAATTTTAACCATATACTCCCTAGGGGCCCAAAATAATCAGGTTTAAGAATTTTTAAAATCCGCCCACAATCTCAAAAAACTAATTTATCGAAAAAATCGAATTTTAAGTTAGAAAGCTGAAAGTTTAAATGTATGGTCTGTGTGGGCCCAGTGTATCAAAATATTAAGCAAAATCAACAATTTCATCATGGAAGAAAAAATTAGAGTCAGAACAGTGACTAGTTTAATGTTGCCGTGCCAGTGAGACTACATTTTGCCCGAAGTGTGGAGAACATTGCTGCCGTCCGTCGCAAACCAGCCAACTCAGTCAATTTCACTGCGTTCTCAAGAATTGGGCTTCTCCCAGACCACATTATGGCGAATTTTGCGTTAGGATCTTGGCCTACGCCTTTACAAGCTGGCTCTAGAACTAAAGCCACTTGATCATATGAAGCGACGTACGTTCTCGAATTGGGCCTGGACATGATTGAAGAAAATGAAGAATTTCATCGCAAAATAATCTTTAACGATGAAGCGCATTTTTGGTTAAACAGGTGAGAACCCTCATGTGCTTCATAAAACAGCACTTCAAATGACCGTCACGTTACGGTAAATGGTATTCGCTACAGAGACATGTTGGAACGTTAGGTATTTCTTTGAGCAATTCCATGAATTGGACATCAGTGATATGTGGTTTCAGCAAGACGATGCTACAAGCTAGACAGCGGGTGCAACAATCGAGTAAGTAATTGAATTCTCAGTTCGATGAACATGTTATCTCGAGAAACGGACCCGTCTATTGGTCGTGTGATTTAAAGCCGCTAGACTTTTTTTTATGCGGTTACATTAAATCAGTGGTCTATGCCAACAAGCCGGCGACGTTAGAGGAGCTCAATATTGAACGAGAAATATCGGCCGTATCGGTCAAAATGTGCGACCGAGTCATCGAAAATTGGGTTCAACATATCGCCCAAAGCATACGTTCCCGTGGCGGACATACGAACGACGTCGAATTCCATTTTTTTTAGATATCTCAAATAGTTTCAATTTGATTTAAAATAAAAAGAGGTTGTCAAGTCCTTAATGAAAGACCCTTTATACACTCTCTGGAGGCTCCTTATGCTCATGTGTAATTGTTTTTAGAATCCGCCCACTAACACGCCCACCTAAAAATAACCTGTTTTATTGAGGAAATCATTCGCAAAGTATGTAGTTAAAGTCGTTTTAACCAATTCCTTTATGTAGTTTTCTGCCAACCCCATTTTTAAGGGCGTTTTTTTACAGAAACTTTTTTTCAATAAAATCTTATAAAATTTTGTACCTATAACAAAATATGTACATCCTTCTTAACAGGTCTCTCATACTTAGATTTTTGTCACGCCTACTTAATGAGGGATAGGAATAGGAATAGGTTATCGAATAGTTCGCCCAAAAGGACTGTAGCCTTTCCCTGTTTCTTTTTTTTACCTTTTTTTTATTTTTGTGAATAAACCAACAGCCGCATAATTTCAAAAGCTGCAGAACATAAATATTAACAATTTCGATGGCAAGGCAATAAAAGTTACGAGTATATATATAGTCAAAATCTTACACCAATAAAATATTTGGTCTGGCTGGACCAAGTAGTACAACTTACCGCCACCAAAGTAGCTGCCAATCATAGGGTTAACCCGAAAAAGTTGAACTTTTTCAATTCCGTGCCCCTCAAGTCCATTAAACGAGAAATTTCAAATTATATAAGTCTACTCTAAATAAAAGGGATTTCAAGGACTGCACATCAACGAGTATTTTGCAACAATTTTCTCGACAGATTCAAAGAAAATAGGTATTGCAACAGCGCACTTAGTTTCAATTGAAACAAGACGGACCAACGAGGAGTACTACTGACTTCATCGTTATCCTTGGAGGACAAACTTTTCGCGACTCAAAAAATGGCAACAAACTCAATTTCTTTGTAGTCTTTTGGTTTCTAAATAACGATGTGTAAGTAAGTACCTAGGTATAAGTCCTTTTCAGATAACCGAAAAATTAAAATGAACTTTTGCTAGAATGTCTCTAATGTCTCGGTCTCTCTTGTTAATTACTGTAAACAGTAGTAGGAGTGTGTCACGCCAGTCCTGTGGAACCAAAATAACTCCTCTTCATGAGACATGTTCCGCATGCGACTGTTTGCTGCGCGTCGTGAATACGATTTTAATTTCAGTAATGAGCCAAAGAGTGTTTTCGTCTGCCATAACATGTGGTGCTGCTGCGCTGTCTGTACAGCGCATCACAACCCCACCCCTCCTTAGATCCGATTTTTTACCGTTAAAATTGCAGTTATTTGTTCTCGACTTAAGTTCATGGCTGAGGGAGTTTGTTGTTGCGCTTTTTATTGTGCAGCGGTCTGAATGAGTTTTTCGCCTGGGTGGTGGTGGTGCTTACACTTGATGGAGTCATAAAATCCGGTTATAAACATCAATTGCAAGCTCGAGCCGGTCTGTGCAACGACGAATGGAGCCGACTTTGTTCTCCTTTTTCTCGTGTTCACTTTCCTATGAATATAGACAGGTGAGGCGTGAGGGTGAGTTGTACGGGAAAACTTGTCGCCTTAGTCCGAACCCGGTTTGCTATTGTTTTCCTTTTTGTTTCCGTTTATGTGTTCCTCCCTTATTATTTGTGTGAGTGTGTGTTGTGTTATTCGAGTTGGAAAATATTTTCCCTCCCCGAATGTTACCTGAACTATAAATAAAAAGTTCTATTAATGTGCATTCATGGTAAAAGGAATCGCTTTAGTAGCTTTCCCGCTATTCCATTCTCTTTCGCCTCGCTCGGAACGAGCGAACAAGAACAACCAACCGACCGTATGTAAGTGTGTGTAACCCATGTAGTTCGCTGGGAGTTTTTCAGCTTTTTCCTCTTCGAGAGGTATCCATGCGACAGTACTGCAGAAAATTTAAAAAAAATTGTAGGTACAGACTTTCAGTTTTGCACTCCACGGCATGGGGTTGTGGAATCCCAGGTTTTTTTTGAGGGCACTGACCTCGTTTCGCACCTGAAAACACATCTCGATCTCGATTCACCAAAATACGATTCGTCCCCAATTCGTTGAAATCGGCTTTACTTCATTTTGTTCGTTGGTTGGATGGTTTTTTGGCAAGAGTTCCCGTCCAACAGAAAACCACCTGGCAGGTACGCCAGTTATCTATCTGCTCTATGATTCTGACAGTCTTGGGAAAAGTGACGTTGCTGCCCTGCCGCCGCCCTTTCGAACATATTGTGCAACAGAAATGTGGTCCTACATGCAACCATAATTCATATATTTCATTCCGATGTCAGGATGGAGGAAGTGATGCACCTATGCTGCCTTGAGTGCTTGATGTGAAGCACACCTGCTGACGCCAAAGGTACCGATGGAGTGACAGTATCCATAGTCCATACCTCGTATATCTGTAGGTGCTGCCGACATATATAAGTAAGGTGTCAGCAAAATCCAGCTTTTTTTTTTTTGGGAGAAACTTTGAAATTGGTATATTCTGCTGTTCTGTGAGTTTTTTGACAGCCCCACAACAACAAATGGCATATGGGTGGGTGGGTATGTTCAGAGTTGATTAATGGGCTATATGACAATAAATATGTTTGTTGCATGGCAGTTGGGTGACATGTGACGGCTTTTTAATCAGCTGTGGGAAATGTATATACATACACATATATGTTTGTAGGTGCATAGATGAATAAATTTAAGCAGATTGCTGCTGTAGAGGGTCTGTTTTTGGGACGTTTTTTATTCTTCAAATTAAATGTGAGTATTGCTAAGCTTGCACCAAATATGAAGCAGAGTGTAATGGAAAGAAATTGGGGGTGGTGAAACATGGTTTAGGTAGATGTTGGCTTTTGACCTTTTGCTGTTTACCTTTTTTCCTCAGGGGGTGAATTGAGAAGCCAATAGCTGGGCAATAGCTGGCTTTCTTAACAATTCGCCCTTATAAAGTATAATGCCACACCCACTTTTTAAGTGGCGTTTTTGATATCAACAATGTTTTTTTAACATTGTATATACGTAGTATACTAAAGAGAAAGATATTGGAATCGTGCTGAAAGTTCGAAGTTACGTGTATAGAGAAGTCCACATAAGTGTGTACCGAATTTCCGTATGTTGGTCCGTCGGCCCTGTGTAGGCAAAACCCTGCATAATTCGCCAAAAATTTCGTTGGGTAACGCTCACAAGCGCTTTTGACAAAAAGTTGTTTTTTTCGATAGGGAGCTAGTTTAAAAAACGGCAGCGTTTTGCTGGTCGTGTTTGCGGTTGCTCTCGTGACAACTCATATCAGCGAATAAAATTACTGTGTTGACTGTATAAGGAAACTCAAACATTTTCCTGGCAAGCTAACATGTTCGAGATGTTTTACAAAAACAGATTTATAACTGAACACTTTAAATGAAAATTTAAGTCATTTTCATACTAACGTAAACTGTTCGCATCTGGTTCGTCGTTGAGGCCTTGTAACTCTTATTGCAACAACACCTACATTTATCACTAAACTGATCTGAAATCACGATGCTTGCCGACGTCGAACCGGCGCGTCCCACAAGCGGACTAGTAGGGATGCAGTAAATTGGGAGGGTTGTGATCCCCTAGTCCTGGTCATAACCTAAACATGGAAAGGAAGAAGAAAATAGGATGGATATCAAATGAATCGGCATTATAAAAAAAATAGTAGGTATTTTCGAAAAAAAAACACTTTATTTATTAAAAAACAACTTTCGAAGGATTCGCTAGTTTAATTGTTAAACAAATACCTATGCAACATCTCTCCATTCAGGCCAAATTCAATTCACTCACTCAAGCAAAGACACTATTCCCCATTGAGTCGTTATTTGATTTATCTTCTCTTCACTTATCAGTGTGGGTGTCTGCATGTAGCTCCCTGCAACTTTCTGCCCACCGCCAAAAAAAAAACTTGTACATAATTTTATTGCTAGAATCTTCTTGTCTTTCATTCTCTTTTTTTGTGCATTTTCCCATTTTTACTGCTGCACACAATACCAGCGACGAGACTTTCGAAAGTGTAATTATTCATGTGGTTTGTATGGATGACGGTTTGTTTTCGTGGGAAGATGTTTGCGACGAGGAACTTTGCGACGATATGGCGGGACCATTGAACTTGTTATGATCAGAAATCAAATTCTGAAAAACCATGCGCTCTATAAGCTAAAAAAATGCGTTCCTTTTTTTGTGCTGTGATGACGCCGCCGCCAACCGTGCAGTCGATCTGTTTTATGTTCTTGTTTGTTTCCTCTCTTTCGAAATATTATTTATGGCTACGCTTTTCGGTTGATGCTCATCGGTAGAAATGGAATCATTTTATATTGCCGGAAGTAATTTAAACCGGTTTCTTCCATATGAATGGTTTGTTTATGATGTAATTTGAAAAAGAGCAGAGGCGTATAAAAAAACATTTTAAGGAAGTAAGTTGTTTAGTGACTCACTCCTCTCCAAATCTCAACACGCCTACCTCAAGGGAAGATCTACAGAAACAGCTCTTCACGAGGTAGTGCGTACGATAGAAAAATCCCTACACTACAAAGAATACACCTTGGCTACCTTCCTAGACATAGAAGGAGCCTTGAACAATGTACGCACTGAAGCAATTCTAGAGTCCCTGAGGGAGCTGGGAATAGCAAACCATCTAAGTCAATGGATTGTTTCCATGCTCAGCACTAGAATCATTCAAGCAGCTTTAGGAAATAGCAATATAACCAAATATGCCAGGAGGGGAACACCTCAAGGAGGAGTCATCTCACCCCTACTCTGGCTCCTAGTAATGAACAAAATCCTCATAAGTTTAGACAGAGTAGGAATCAAAGTAGTCGGGTATGCGGACGATATGGTGATATTGGTGTCAGGAATGTTTCCCTCCGTGATTAGTGAAATCATGGAGAATGCTCTAAGCAAAGTTAGCACTTGGGCAAAAAAGTGCGGTCTGGGAGTCAACCCGGGGAAAACTGTGCTGATGCTCTTCACCACCAAAACCAACATACCTGACTTTACGCTTCCTCGCCTAAACGGCACACCCCTACCCCTTTCAACCAGTGCCAGGTATTTAGGAGTTATCCTAGATCCTAAACTCAACTGGAAAATAAACATAGAACAACGGGTAAAGAAGGCATGTATAGCCTTCTATGCCTGCAGCAGAACCTTCGGAAAAAAGTGGGGCCTGCAACCAAAATTGACCCTGTGGATGTACACAGCCGTGGTACGACCAATCCTCACATATGGGTCAATAGTATGGTGGCCGGCTCTAAAGAAAAATTACAATATTACCAAACTTAATAAGGTACAAAGAACGGCATGCATAGGAACAACGGGAGCTCTACGGTCAACACCGTCAGACGGACTCACAGTCTTACTGCATCTTTTACCTCTTGATCTACATATAACAAACATCACAGCACACAGCGCGATCAGGCTCAGAGAGTCTGGATGCTGGACTGCGAAACCCTACGGCCACAGTAGTATTCTAGATTCTCTACCTAGAAAACTAGTTCCGCCTTCAACAGACTACATCATTCCCAGAATGTCTTTCACAAAACATTTCGCCGTTCAAATCCCTACCAGATCAGAATGGCAAAATGGACAAGTGACAAGGGATTTCGATCAAACAATCTACACCGACGGTTCAAAAATGGACTGCGGCGTGGGTGCGGGAGTTTTTTTCGGAATACTTAAACATCGCCAAATCGTACAGACTTCCGGATACTGCAAGCGTCTTCCAGGCGGAGCTACTGGCTATCCGTGAAGCCTGTCGCCAGATCAAACCTCACTCCAATATAACACCGAGGCAAAGGATCGCCATAATTATTGACAGCCAGGCTGCCATTAAAGCGATCGCTTCGGTCACTATATCCTCTAAGTTAGTACTAGAATGCCGTAATGAGCTGGCCCTGCTTGATAAGTTCAAGGTTACCCTGATCTGGGTTCCAGGGCACAGTAACGTTTATGGAAACGAACATGCCGACGAACTGGCCAGGCAAGGCTCAGATTTCCACCGCTCTCTGGCGGAACTAGTCCACATTACGCTCGGAGCAGTTAAGGCAAATATCACCGCAGAATACATTAAGGAAGCCAACCTCAGATGGAGCAGGCTGACTGCATGCGTCATATCCAGGAAAACGTGGCCAAACTACAACAAGGCAAAAACAACCGACCTTCTAGGTAGAACCCGAAAAGACATCGCAAGACTCACAGCGATCTTTACGGGACACTGGCCTATAGGTGACCATGCGGCCAAGCTGGGCATCCCATACAATACACACTGCCGCAGTTGCAAAGTGACAACTGAAAAAGAAACCCTAATTCACTTTCTATGTACCTGTCCGGCTTTAGCTAGGACCAGACTACGAACATTGGGAAGCCCCTTCTTCAATACACTTGAGGAAGTCTCCGAGAAAAGTATCAAGGAACTGATAACTTTCCTGAACTCCGCAGGTTGGATTTAGCCTCCCCCACCAATCGATAATACCCAGGTTTACGTGAGTTTGTGGTAACAGAACGGCACTCAGTGCTAATTGGGTTTGTCTTATCAAACCGCCACACCTACCTACCTACCTTAGTGACTAACTAACTAAACTACCCCACACCCCATTTCCAGTTTGTCAAATCGAAAAAAAAATCACTTTCGAGTGCTGAAAAAAGGAGGAGAAAACTACAATCAAAATATTGGTTCTTAAAGCGTATTAAGGCTTCAAATTCTTTATGTCGATTACCAGATGCATGTACTATCTTTAAGTCTTAGAGCCCACAGCAAAATTTGGGTGTGAGATATTACTGAAAAAAGATATTAGATAAGTTGAAAGCTGCATCATTTTTAAAAATAGTCACAAAAATGTTTCTTTGAATATTCGGGATTACCAAATAATTCCAGCTGCAGGAGATATTTAGGCAATGGGAAACCCGCGTCCGAATAAATATGTATATTGTTTATATTATTAAATTAAGGCCCGGTAGGACAGTTTTTTCGATATGGTTTAAACTTTATTTTATTAGTGTATTGATGTCAGTACTTTCCTTGCGGGGGCTTGTTACTGGGTGGCTTATCCTTCTTGGTGTTTGATTATACCCTATTCTAAGGGTATATTAATTTTGACTCATAGTTTGTAACATGCCGTAATATTGCCCGTAGACCCATAAAAGTTACTATATTTATGATCAGCATCGATAGTAATGTCGATCTAGCCATGTCCGTCCGTCCGTCCGTCTGTCGGCAAAAATTAGGCATTTAAACTGGACCTAGAGAGCTGACATTTTAACAATATACTCTCTAGGGGCCCGAAATAATCAAGTTTAAGAATTTTTGAAATCCGCGGGGGCGTCCCACAATTTAAAAAAAACTTTTTTGAAAGATCAAAGTTTGAGCTAGGAAACTGAAATTTATAATAAAGACTCTCTAGGTGCCCTTTATGCTCATATGGAAATATTTTCAAAATCCACCCACTGACACGCCCACAATTAAATAAAACAATTTTATTGGAAAACCTTTAAATGCTATATAACAAAATATGTAGAGCGTTCTCAACAATTCAACCATACTTAGACTTTTGTCACGCCCACTTATGAGGGATAGGGATAAGAATAGGGTATCCAACAGTTCGCCCAAGCGGACTGTAGAACGTCCCTATGTTTTTAAATCAATTTAGTCTCCCCAAGTGTAATTTAGAAACAATTCAATTTTAATGATTTTCATTCAAATTTTACCGAATTAATAACTCAGCCTTTCGTTCTCGATTTGTTTTTTCTTTCCTGTGTTTTGCTTTATTCTATGGAATTCGGTTACTTACTTACTTAGGTGGTCCGGGGTGGACCTGCGCCTCAACCAATACGCTTCTCCAGTTGGCACGATCTTTGACTAACTGCCTCCGCACTCCAAGTTGGTTGAGGTCCCCTTCCACTTGCGCGTGCCACCTAAGGCAAGGTCTTCCTCTACTGCGTTGTCCCTCCGGGTTGGAATCGAAGACTCTTCGGGCCGGAGCGTTGGTGTCCATTCGCTCTACATCTCCTTAGTCGACTGATTCGCACTTTTTTGACCAGGTCGATGTCGCTGTACAGCTCGTAGAGTTCGGTGTTAAATCTCCTCCTCCAAAGCCCGTCAACGCAAACGGGACCGAAAATCATTCGAAGAATTTTGCGTTCGAAACGACCAAGGAGATCTTCATCCGCTTTTGCTAATATCCACGCTTCTACGCCGTAGAGCAGGACTGGGATGATGAGGGTCTTATTCAAAGTCTCCTTAGACAAGGCCTTATTAGTCAATTGCCTTCTTAGGCCAAAGAAACAGCGGTTGGCAAGCGTAATTCTTCGTTTGATTTCTGATGTGATGTCGTTTTCAGAATTTATAGCGGAGCCAAGGTAGACAAAGTCACTAACTACCTCCAAGTGGAATTCCGTTATTGGGTACAAATATATAAATTTTGGCCATCAACGGACCATACACTAAAACCTAACTTCTCCACCCATTTGCTTGTGCGAAGTGAAAGGGGTCTACAATTTTAAGGCGAATCCGAACGGCAAATTTGAAGAACTTCTCATGATAATTGATAGTCTTGGATGTTTGTCAGACGTTTAGAGATGGGGCAGTGAAAAAACTGTTTAAAGTGTTCTGATGTCTTCTTTGAGAGTTCGAAAAAATAGTCTTTCCAGCTAGACACAGCTCTACTATTGCTTGTTGATAACGTAGCAAAAATTTACACTAGGCTTTTCTTAGCTTTAAAATCGATTTATGAGTAGTCGGTGAATACCGGCGTAAAATGAAAAAAAGTCAACCTAAATTAGAGTTCTTGTTCATTAGTAACAGTGTTATTGGTACAGTGTTATAACCAGCTCAGCAAAATTTTACACAACAACATATCACAGGAGGGAACATAAAAGCTGATGATAAAGTTTTTTTAATATCTGGAATGAAATTACACCCAAGGGGGTATCCGAACCTTAGCTACAATTTTCAAAGGCTGAGCTAAGATTCAGAAATTAAATGAATTCACTACCCCGCAACCATCAACACTCATTAGCTCACAGTGGATAAATACGAGTACGAGTAGTAAAAATGAAAATAAATACTCGACGCATGCACATTTGTCGATGATTTAATAGACAGTTTTAAAATAAAGGACAAAATCCGTGCTTTGTTAAAAGGAAAAAAGTGCGAGCGGAGGTAAAACGAAAATACTGCCCTCTTCAAATAATGGTCACCGTACCTATTATTCAAGAAAGCCGTGATCGTAAGCTACAAGAATTCAGATTATGGCATTAGCCTAACATAAACTTATCGGTTATATCTGATATCCAAACTCGGTATGGGATCTTGGTCCTATGAATTGATGATACTCTTGGCTCCAGCATCATTGTCCATTTGCTTGATTTAGCCGAGCCATAGTCGAAGTGTTTTTGGACTTCTTGTACAAAATCCACATCTTGGTTCATCTAATCGAGTTCTCGTGGTATCTCATAAAGCAGAGTGCACATTCAAGTGCACAGATATTTGGTATTGTAAACTTATATTGCAGTTTGAGTCTACCAGGTGTGGAATCGGCTAAGGTGATAGTTGATAGTTGACAATCAAATTCATACCTTTACATCCACGTAAGGTGATTATCAAATTGACAATCACCTTTTTGCCATCAATTTCATGTGTCAGCTATTTAGGTGTCGCTTTCATACATTTTTGTTATTTTCATAGGTATGCACCTCGGCTTCAACTCCAAATAAATTAAATGCTTTAGTGAAAAAAGAATATATATTAAATAAATTCAAATAAAAAAGTGGAATTGGAAAATTCGTGAAGTGCAATGTTTACTTCATTAGAACTCTTGCACACAAATGAAGAAAATAATTACACAAATGTCCAACTGTTAAGAAGAAACCTGAGAAATAAAGCAAATATCTTGGAACTTTCAAACCCGATGTAAGAATTCATAGAATTATAAATATTCATTGTTGATTGCTATCATTTATTATTGTGTATTTTATATTTTTGAAAAACTTTCGCTTATCAAAAGAAGTTTTGTGTTTGTTTTGGGACTGCTTGATTTACCTACTGGAATAAGGTCAACGCATGTTCCACCCATCCTTCAATTGGCTGCTTGAAAATCTTCTTGGGGGTGGTGGCTATCAAAGACAAGTTGGGGCTGACTGGGCTGCACCAATGGGTCAAAGAACGGTGGCTGAAATTAATGCTGCAGTCATTAAAAAAATGCAGTCAATACTTTGTCCATTTATGATAAAGTTTTTGCCTAAGGACTCAACAAAATCATATTTGAAATATAAATCATGAAAAATAAACACACATCAGCTGCTCGGAATGACAGCGTCGGCAAGGAAGTGACGTTTAAAACTCTAAGTGCTGCCAATAATCAATCATTTTTTAGTGATCGCCTTACACAGAGCAAAGAGGAGTTGATAATCAAAAACGACAATCAAAAAGCGACAATCAACTATCACCTTAGCCGATTCCACCCCAGGACTCGCTGTGAACGGCCGATGATATCGATATCTTCCGCATGCAGTAGTGACTCGAGAGCGATTTGAAAAAAAAAATCTGCAAACGTGTTCACGCTTGGCCTGCGCACTAGCTGAATTAGTATTGTAGGAATCCCGGATTCGACCATCGCCATATAAAGCTTCTGACGGCAAATGCTTTTATATGCGGCTTTGAAATTGATAACAAAGTGTTGATTCACGACGATTTGAAATTCGTTGGTATTTTCCAAGATTTGCTTTAGTATAAGCATCTGGTATATTTGTTATCACTGGGTCGAGAAGCCACTAATGTATAGAAGCTTTAGGGATTCACACAGTACGTTGGATAGGATCGTTAGCAGGTGTCATTGGTGCGATGTTAGTTATTCATTAACTGATTGGCATGTCGTGCATTCGAATCCCGGCCAGCTTTTTAATTTAATTGCCATAAATAGAGATCTCCCTAAGCAATTTAGGAACCCCCCGTGGAGAAAAAATTCTACAAAAACACTTAAAACCAAAACTTTTTTCCTATCCTCCTATTCTTTCAAATAGTAAGTAGCACCTAAAATCATGCAATACAATACCTCATTGCTAGGTGCTGCTTACTGTTCAACAAAAAAGGAGTGCGCTGTGTTTAAAGCCCCCGTAGCAGGTGGCAATGGTGCGATGGTAGTGTATTCACTAAAGTGATTGGCAGGTCGTGCGTTCGAATCCCGACCAAGGCCATGATTTTTATAAAATTGAATACACACAACAAAAACTGATCTCCCTAAAGCAATTTAGGCGCCACCTGTTGAGAAAAAAAAAATCCCATCGCACCAAACTTCTTTCCTATCCTTCTATTCTTTCAGTAAGTAGCACCCAAAAATAGGCAATGAATTGCTGGGAGCTACTTGCGCAACAAACTAAATGCCTGCGCTGTGGTTTTACCATTATAAGGGTACTGTGTCACTACAGAAAAAAGAAATCCCTTTAGCACACGCAAATTATAAAAAAAAAAAAAAAAAAAAAAATAAGAAAAAAATCGTACATGCGACGTTACCTTGGGATATGCCTCGAACGTTTCTGCAGGGCATAAAGCTGTCTGTCACTTAGATGTGTCATATTGAGCATGCGCCACATCGGGCATTCTTTGTCTCACTCATACTTAGTTTATGATATGCTTCTGGATATGCTGCTTCCACACATCTACCATTCGGCAACTAGGTTTCCGTCGAAGCTTAGAAAGCCTGATTTCCAGTTTTAAATCCAGGTGATTATCTTTTTTTTAAGCCTGTGACTGCAAAGTCCCTATTCTTGCTATCCTACGCTTGCAGCATATTTGTTTACCCTGTTCAGATCTAACAATGGGCAGTGGTTAAGGACTGTATTCAGTTAAGCCTCACCTCTTCGGGTTTCCAGAATCTTTTTGCAATTTAATTTCGCGTTACGCCAGGTTACTGCCGGTCGCGGTTTAAGTGTAAATGTTTTGTCCAATGAATGTTTGTTTCCAAAGTCGAATTTAACCGCAAGACCGTTCGCTGACCACTGTAAAAGTTTTGATCGTTTAATTTCGCCGCCAAACGTTTCTCCAAGATAATAATATAATAATCACATTTAGACAATTTAACATCCAGCCTGGATGATCTTGCGCTGAGCCTGGCTTCTTCTCCTTCTTTTTATCGAGGTTATTATGTGCATTAATGGGTCATAACCCTCCCAATTGACTGCATCCCTACTGGCCCCCCTGTGGGGATCGTCGGTTCGACCCAAAAAAGTATCGGGATGCCTCACGATTTTTAATTAATTCGTCAATGATGTCAATCAAATACATTTGTGTGATTCAAGAATTTTGAGGCCCGCCTCTCTTTCGCGATTATAAGGAACATTGATTGATATTGCATCTTTGACGGAGTTCATAGGATCACTAAGTTGAACATAACAGTAGGCACCAACAACTGAGCCGGTCGACCTCTATTTTCTTTGGGATAGGAGCTCCGTTACCAGAAAAAGGCAAACTCGATGTACGGAAAAATATTGAGCGAAACAGAAAGGATAAAAATACTTTTTCTAGTACTAGCCTAGCTTCTCGGGCGACTTCAAATTGTTTCCATTGCAAATGGGTCAAGACTTTTGCTTTATTGACGAGGGAGAAGATTCCAAAGGCTTACAGAATGAAAGAAAAATTGATGACACTTTGTCAGGCAGGTATACGTACTACGTCTTAAAGTCGTTTCTCGCCCCGACTGCGAAATCTTTAACTTACCAAACAAATAATTTTGTATTTTTCTTCTTATAACTTTGACGAGTTAGGCAATGCATTTGAAACGAAGAAAACACTGCAGCTTGCATGCGAGAATTTGTCGCGAGTATCCAGATATGTGATCAAACCTGCCGAGTTTAAAGACAAGCCTGGTAATAACGTTAAATGGTAACTGCAATTTACGTAGCGATACAGAGTCTAAATCGGCAAAACATTCGCACCCATAGCTCTCAATCGGCACAATCAACGCTTTCATCAGCCTTGTTTTAATCTCTGCAGGTAAGAAGAGTCTAGAGTTTGATAGACCGCGAAGTTAGCCATATATTGTTGGCCCTACAATAAGTAGGCGCAGAGGTTAGTGTGTTGATCTACTAATCTGAAGGTCTCAGGTTCAAATCCCGCCGGGGCCAAGTACCATCTAAAAGTTTTACCCACGGGCTGACCCCTTGCCAACGTTTGACACACATTCAACAGTATAGTATAATCGTCATAAGAAGCTTTTAAAATTTGCCGTTCGGGTTCAGCTTTAAATTAAAGGTCTATTCCATTTCGCACAAGCAAATGGTTAGAGAAGCTAGGTTTTAGGCTCTGTATGCATTGTTGCTAGATTTTTAATCTTCGCCATCATTTCAACCGGTGATCCGATTCACACATGATGATGTAAAGGTTAGTGTGTTGGCTTGTGACGCGTCGCGGTGCAGGTTCGTTCCACCCGGAAAACAACAACAGACGCCATCCATTATACCTGCCCTACTTCAAAATGGGGAAAGTGCACTACAACCACACCTCCTCAAAAGAACAAGGAGTAGTTTTGCCTTGGGTAAGATACCAATGCAATGGAGACAAGCAAAGGTTGTGTTTTTACCAAAAGCATGGAAAAAGACCCCACACAGCCAAAATCGTACCCATCAGCCTTAAGTCATTTCTTCTGAATATGATAGTAAAAGTTGTGGACAACTATTTAAGGGAAGATGTACTGAATACATCCCTTACATCACTGTCAGCACGCAAACAGAGCGGGCAGATCGACAGAGACCGCCCTATATCAGCTGACGTAGATAATTAAAAGTGCCTTGAAAACAAAAGAAATAGTACTGTGTACTTTCCTAGACATTGCGGGAGCGAGGCGATCAAACGCTCCCTTCATTGGAAAGGAGTAAACGGTACAGTATCCACCTGTATGTGTGAGCTGCTAAGCACCAGATCAGCAGAGACTCATACACCACCTGAAACCATTAGGGTAAACACAACAACAAGAGGATGTCCACCAGGAGAGGTATTATCACCCTGTGAAGCCTAGTTGTAGACGAACTGCTGGAAAAATTAACCAGGCTTGGCATCAACTGTCAGGCGCATGCCGATGACATTGTATTGATTGCCAGGGGAAAGTTCGAGGTAACCCTTGGTGACGTCATACAAAGGGGGCTTAAAGTGACCAAAGAATAGTGCCATACGGTCGGACTAAACATCAATCCGGCGAAAGCAACGATATTACCGAAAGTGATACCAGTCAATAAAGTAAAGTATCTAGGATTTTATCTAGATAGTCAACTAGTTTGGCGAAAGGACACAGAGGAGATATCCAAGAAGTCCACCCGTGCTCTTATGATATGAAGGAGCCTAGGGGAAAGGCATGGGGATGCAGTCCGAACACCCTACGATGGATGCACAGTGCAATTGTGAGACCAATGATCACATACGGAGCAGTAGCATGGGCGAAACGGCGACAAGGGAGACCCTCAGTAAAGCGCAAAGACTGTCGTGTATCACCTGAGCAATGCGCAGCTGCCCAACCGCAGCCATGGAGTTGTTATTGAAATTGATCACTGTACACCTCATGGTGATGGACGCGTCAGATGAAACAACCCTAAGGGTGACAAAAGAGGGAATTGGAAGAGAGAAATGCATCGGTTCATAAGCATACGATGATTTACTAAAAAACCTTTACTCCTCTCTATACCTAGGGATGATAGTATCAGCAAATGTGACTTCGAGAGGAATTTTCAGATAAATCTCAGCAATTTGGAGGAATGGAACGATGATTCAACTTATGGACTGAGCAACCACACAACAAAGTGGTACACAGATGGCTCGAGGACCGATCAAGGAACTGGCCAGGAACTATGCACTAATTTAACGGCAAATGTACCGGCATCTTTCAGGCAGAAATATGTGCCATAGACAGGTGCATTCGAATCAATCTCAAGAAAAATTACAGAAATTGCGACATAGTAATAATGTCTGACAGTCCAGCAGCCATAAAGACACTCGACGCCCAAGTCATCAAGCCAAAACTTACGTGGGAATACCTACACAGAATGAACAGACTAGGCAAGAACAACATAATTACCATCTGTTGAGTACCTGGCCATGTAGGCATAATAGGTACCGAGACAGCGGATTCTCTGACAAGAAAAGGGGCGGCGGAATCCGTTATATGACCCGAACCGTTCTGCGGTGTAGGGGAAACATTCTACCCGAAGAGTTCAGGAGACTAGCAGAAGAAGCAAGGGCCAAAACCTTTCTCAACCTCCAGCTTTGAGACAAGCAAAGCAAATCTTGGCAAACTACAACCTAAAGAGATTCAAAGCTTGTACCAGCCTAAACAAAAATAACCTCGGATCCTAACGGGCCCGCTCACGGGCAATGCAGACTCAAAAAACACCTGCGGAGAATAGGTATATCAGAACACGTACCTTGCAGATTGTGCAGTGTAGCCGTAGAAACTGCAGACCACATACTGGAATCCTGTGGGACATTTGCCGGCACCAACAGACAAGGTCATACAATGCACGGACTCACAGCTCATTCTCAGATTCATCAAGGAAACTGGAATGGACGCCGTGCTCTACGGAGTGTGAACTGGCAAGGATAAATCAGAGCTAGGCCCAGATACGGTTCTTAAAAGAAGTGTGTTTGGAGGGGGATCTGAAAGAGGTTACGAGCATCTCCGAGGTATAAGTAGGGGACACAATAGACCAATAGGTCGCAGTGTACTATATAAATTGTTATCTATATATTAATACGGAGTTGCCTATAACGTGTTTCCACCCATTTTTGCTATTATATGTACGTCACATAGATATGCCAACACTATATATATTTGGGTAGGGGCATAGAAGTGCACAATACAAAAATTATCCACATATATAACACACATTATGAATTACAGCAGGTAAAATGAAGCGAATCGGATGAAATTACAACAACAACAACATCATTGCTGTGTGAGGCAATAATGTGCCAATCGGAACGGAAAAATTGTGTATCATGAAGTTACTTGAAAATGCTTGAAGTTACTTGAAAATGCTTAAAGTTACTCGACAGTGCTTGAAAATACTTGAAGTTACTTGAAGTTACCAACAACAACATTGCTGTGCATGTTATGCATTTAATAATGCTTGAACATACTTGAAGTTACTTGGACAAGCTTGAAGTTACTTGAAAATGCTTGAAGGTACTTGAAAAAGCTTGAAGTTACTTGAAGTTACTTGAAAATACTTGAAGTTAATTGAAAATGCTTGAAGTTACTTGAAGTTACCTGAAAATGCTTGAAGTTACTTTATGTTACTTGAAAATGCTTGAAGTTACTTGAAAATGCTTGAAAACTTGAAGTTACTTGATAAAGCTTGAACATACTTGAAGTTACTTGGACATGCTTGAAGTTACTTGAAAATGCTTCAATTTACTTGAAAATGCTTGAAGTTACTTGAAAATGCCGGACAAATTTTATATCATGTAAAATCAGAGAATGCAATGTCGAAAAACTTCATTTAATAATGTATAACAGTATAATATGTATAACAGTCGACTTTGTTTTTTTTTCAACTTATAGAATAAATTGGTTGAATATCGACCTTGGGGCGACCCCTAGTTATTATTATTATGCCACCCAATAATGGAAAGAAACGACTAAAACCTTGTTACTCTTACCTCTACATCAAAAAGACTATTTCTGCCTGGAAGTAGGTACAATGGACCAAAATTGAAATTTAGATTCCTTTTTTATTTAAAAAAAAAAAACCTGCTGGAAAGACTGATACATCTGAAATTCATCAGTATTTACGGAACTCGAGAGAACTTGGAGAATTTTATTTGTTTCCTTAGAGCTCGGCACTTGACCAGCAATTAGTGCAAATTACTTAACACAACTCAACAGCCAAACTATTGATCATTAATCGGAGTCCAGCCACACTTTCTCAGAGTGTCTTAAAACCAATTTAAACTTCAATAACTTAGATCAAAATCAAAGCACCACCCTGCAACTAATCACATTTGCAACAACCTTCCCTAATAGGATTATACGTTATGTATGTGCCTGAGCAGCCGAAATCATATAATAAAGTTATTTTAATTTATGCGATAGTTATGCGATTGCTTCCGGATATTTGCCTTAAGCTGTCGGTTTTCTGTTAAAACCTCTTTCTGTAATAGCAGTACAGACTCCTAATAATCATTTGCTGCACAAAGCGACTCAAGCTTCAAAAGGATTAAGTTTGCACGGAAATTCTACCAGGGAGTAAATAGGCATTGAGACATTTAAACCAGGAAACCCACACCCATCCTGCCAACCGCAGACTCTCACCGCAAGGTGAAAACTTTTCCAAATAACAACATAGCAGGCAGCTGCAACAGCAGTATAATGTAATAAGAGAAACAAAACAAATTCTACCCACAAACGGATCGAAAGTACATGTATAGTACAGTAAAACCCGCTTAAGTGAAACTCGCTTAAGCGAAAAACCCGCTTACGTGAAAAGATTCTAAAATCCCCGTGTATACTTACATACAAACTACCTCGCTTAACTGAAACTCGCTTAAGTGAAAACCCCGGATAACTGAAAAAAAAATGTCATCAAACTTTCTATTTTTCTTTGGAAAACAACTCGTTTAACTGAAAAATTTTAAATCGAACAGAACAAAACAATTCTAAACGCGTGGTGACTTATTTTAGTTTATTTTCACCTCCACCACTGTCATTGACTTCTTAACACGACAAATGTCAATGCTGAGTTATGTTATGACAGATATATTTTCGATTTGTTTGTGTTTGTTTTGCTTACAAAATAACTTCTCTGGTCGAAAAGCAAATTAAATTATTAATGTCGGTGCAAAAGGTATGTAAATACATAGATTTATTTAGGAATAAAAGTTTATTACATTATGTGTATACATATAAACATTTTCAGTCGGAAAACAAAAAAAAACTTGTATGTTTGTCGCTAAAGGACAAACTTAACATTTTAAAGCTGGTAAATGAAGGCGAGAAACGTAAGAACATTTGCGCTCACTACAAATGTAGTCCAGCCACCCTAACACGTATTGTTCAACAAAAAAATGTAATTGAGACGGAGGCTGCGCAAAATAAAAATTTGTCCACCAAGCGTTTACGTACTGGAGCCCATAAAGAGGTGGAGAAATCGTTGACCATTTGGTTCAAGCAAATGAGAACTAAAAACGCCATCATAACTGGGCCGATGCTCATGGATAAAGCCAAAGCCTTTGCTGTGATGCTGGACGTAGATTTCGACCCAACAAATGGATGGTTGGACAGGTGGAAAAAACGCGAAAACATTCATTTTAAAAAACTTTATGGAGAGAAGAATTCTGCCAACACAAGTGCTGCCAATGATTGGTTGGAAAATGTTCTGCCCGTCATTCTTCAAGAATATACTAATCCAGAAGATGTTTACAATGCGGATGAGTCTGGATTGATGTACAAAGCTCTACCAACGGGTTCATTAGTGAACCGTTCCGAAAATCCGTCAGCTTTAAAACTCTCAAAAGACCGCATTACAATCCTTTTTGTTTGTAATTCGACAGGCACGGACAAAATGATATTTTGCATTGGTAAGTTGTTCTTTAAACAAATTTGCTGCTCTTCTTTCGACAACCACTAGTTTCAAAGCTAATCTTGTTCTACAGAGGAGTAAGCTACCCAATTTTGTAACATTAGAACAAGATAAGCTGTTTTTGAGAACACAGATCAGCGGAGGTCATTCTTACATGATTTTTGTCCCACTAGGTAAATCTCGCAACCCCAGATGTTTCAAGAAATCAAATGTACCGGTTAGATATTTTTCAAATTCGAAAGCGTGTATGACTGGAGCAATTTGGACCAAAATAATGTTGGAACTTGACTCAAAATTTAAAGCAAGTAAGAAAAAGGTTCTGCTTTTAGTAGACAATGCATCATGTCATAAACTTGAAGATGACGTTATGCTGGAAAACATCAAAATTGAATATCTTCCCCCGAATACTACTTCACTCATTCAACCTTTGGATCAAGGAGTGATCCGATGTTTTAAGGCCCATTATAGAAGGTGCATCACAAAGAGACAACTGTTGCATTTAGATACAGGAGAATCACTACACGATTTTGCAAAATCAATTGATTTGATGATGGCTTTCAAGATGATCAAAAGGGCTTGGTGGATGGTGACTCCTACAACAATAAAAAACTGTTTTCGGAAATCGGGTTTTGCCTTTAATGATGTCAATCCAGCAGACGATCAAGATGTTGATGAAGAGCAAGGAGAACATCAAGATGATCCTTTAGACATTTTAAGACATGAAATTAATATTCTTGTAGATTTAGATCAAGATCTACCCTGCTTTGGTGACATGACCGACCAGGAAATAATAAATGAGGCACGGTTGCACTTCATAGAACCCAACAACGTAACAGATGTTACAGAGGACGATTCGGATAAAGAAATTACAGATGTGGACTTGCAAAGACAAACACCAACGATAAAAGAGGCATTTAAATCTCTTTGTGTCCTAAAAGAATATTCTAAGGGGAACAACGAACTTGAAATGCTCATCGATGAGTTTGAAAATAAAATTACAAACAATCATTTTAAATCATTATCTCAAGAGCATATTAATGATTTTTTTACAAAAACTTGTAACGAATAACTTAAGTAACTATGTGTGTTTGAAGTGTTTTTTTTTTGTTGATTTGAAACTATGTGCAATAGTTTTGTCTTTTCGTTTCATAATAAATTATTTATTTGTTCTTGTTTTTGTCTTGTTTTGTTTTGTTTTTAATAACAAAAACACATTGTTTTTCAGTTGTTTAAGATCGATTTTATAAAATTGGTTTTGTTACACATACATACGAGGTTTGCTTAACTGAAATTTGTTTCATTTATTTGAGATCCGCTTAAGTGAAAATTATTTTTCACTTATCCGAGATCCGCTTAACTGAAATTTTTTTTCAGTTATCCGAGGTTCGTTTAACTGAAAAACCCGCTTAAGTGAAATTGTTTTTCTGATTTTTTGTCGTTTCGCTAAAGCGGGTTTTACTGTATATAAACACACACACATGCTGTGGAGCTATTGTGTTGTATCGAATGCGAGCGCACAATTTTATCAAAACCCAAAACCGCAACATTTTCATATTCTCGCCTGGTTTTCTGTTTTATGCAACCACCCTACACAGCTCACACATGGCCTAGGATAATAACCATAAGGAAATAACTTCAAGGAGTAGAAAATGGAAACGAATCGAAGTCGAAGGAATAGTTAAAATGCCTTTTTTGTACCTAATGTTTACCCCCTCCCCCCAATAGGGAGGACACCGAGGAATTGTAAGGATTGAAATCAAAGAAAAGGGTTAACTTCGTGTCTGGGCTTGTATTTGGTTGTTTTCTAGGGCGACGTGTGCGAACGGGTGGTAACATGGCAAACACTTTGTTCTCCTCCATAATTTGTTTGGAGCTTTTGAATTATTTATCGTTAATTTTGACTTTATCCAGCGTTGGAAGGTGGCTGGGCCGTCGGCTGGAATGAAGTCACAGCCTTGTGTTGTGCCGAAAAGAAATATTTAATTATGCACATTGTTGCCTTCATAAAATTGCTGTTGGTGAAGATTGAATTTATTTCAAAGCATTACCTACCGCAACGAAGTAAACTAATTTTCTTCGAGTAATCAAGGACCTTTTCAAAGGTTCTCACCTCGAAACGAATAAATTGATTTGATAGCACCAACTTGGGGAATGTTTAGGAATTTCAAATAGAATGCGAGTTGTAATTGAATCGCTTTTTGCCAGGCAGCGACCAGGAATTTACATTGGCAGTCTTTTTTTTAAATTTTTAATGTGATTATCAGAAAGGGGAAATAATTTTGAGTTTAATCAATTCTGGATTTCGCGATGTTTCGGTGTCCCATAAATTCGCAATTTAGATTATTTTGAAACGTCCACTTTGCTGGCGGCATTTAGCAATTATTTGCAGTGTCATTCAATGCGACATAAAGTAAGTAACGTGTCATTTCTACGAAGTTTTTTTTATAAACTTACATACCAACAAGGATGGAAATAAAATGTTGGTCATAATGTATGACACTGTTGGAAAGTGCCATGGAGATTATAAATGGCGTCGAATGCCAATTCGGTTTGACAATTTTGAAGGAAATAGAATAAAACTTGTGTGAATAAGCAAAGCTATACTCCTGAAGAAGGCGGATTAATGGTCACGATGTTTTTGATGAACAACGATTTTGGCTCAGCGTACATTTCGTGCCTGTTTTCCCAGCCGCCAGGTTCCCTTTAAGTTCCCATATCCACCAGATGACGTGAAATATTTCGTGCCATAAATTAATTTGAAGAATATCATCATTGTATATACACTTTATAGTATTATCATAACAGCGAGTTTTTTATTTTGGCCTCACGTTGGTAGATGGCGTTTTATAGGTTTGTGTCTTAAATTTTGCTGTCACCATTTTTATACCCTATTCTAGGGGTATATTAATTTTGACGCATAGTTTGTAACATACCTTAATATTGCCCGTAGACCCCTAAAAGTTACTATATTTATGATCAGCATCGATAGTAATGTCGATCTAGCCATGTCCGTCCGTCCGTCCGTCCGTCCGTCGGCAAAAATTAGGCCTTTAAACTGGACCTAGAGAGCTGAAATTTTAACCATATACTCTCTAGGGTCCCGAAATAATCAAGTTTAAGAATTTTTGAAATCCGCCCACAGACACGCCCACAAACTCAAAAAAACAAAATTTTGGAAAAAATCGAATTTTGAGCTAGAGAGCTGAAATTTTTTATATATGATCTTTGGCCCATAAAACTGCTTGGGACATAAAATTTTCAAAATCCGCCCACTGACACGCCCACAATTAAATAATTTTTTTTTGAAAAACCAAAATTTGAGCTAGGGAGCTGAAATTTTTAATATATACTCTCTAGGGGCCCTTTATGCTCATGTGTAAATATTTTCAAAATCCGCCTACTGACACGCCCACAATTATTTTTTTTTTATTTTTGAAAGTCCAAAGTTTGAGCTAGGGAGCTGAAATTTATAGTATATACTCTCTAGGTGCCCTTTATGCTCATACTTAAATTTTTTTTAAATCCGCCTACTGACACGCCCACAATTAAATAAAACAATTTTATTGAAAAACCAAAGTTTGAGCTAGGGAGCGTTTTTATTTACAAAAGCTTAGTTTTTTCGATAAAATCCTTTAAATTTTTGTCACGCCCACTTATGAGATATAGGAATAAGAATAGGGTATCCAACAGTTCGCCCAAGCGGACTGTATCCCGCCCCTATGTTTTTTACACACTTTGAAAACGAAGAAAGAAAACAAAATAAACTGGTTTATCTCTCTTTATCGAACCTTTCATAATTGCATTCCCATGTATGTTGCATTTTTTGTCTTTGTAAGAAGGAGCACAGGCATTTTTGTTGTTTAGCAGCACAGGTAGCATGTAGGATTTCCAAGTAAGTTAGTTTGTATGGATAATGGATCCCGCATTATCGATTCTGTGGTCATGCCATATGATTTTCATTTGTATGGAAATGTAAGTATGTATTTATTTTTCTGTGTAATTGATGATTTGCAATGTTGCCTTCGCTTAGGCAAGTAGTATGTTTGATGAGAGGGAGATGATGGAAATATAATAAATCTGACTTCTTCGTCTGCGAGTAGAAATGATGGAATAGGCGATTCGTTTGAAAGGAAAAATTGAATAAAATTTGATTTCGGTATTTTTCATCAAATGAGATATTATGAGTTTTTAGACTCTCACTGTTTCGGCTATATCTTGTCGCAAAAGGTACCGATTTCTATCATTTTTTTTGTAATTGATTTAGAAATATTCGATCTAATTTTTAAAGCAATGATATAATTTATTTTTTGTCAGTGTTGTGCCATGCAGCACCACCACTTTTTGGTCAATAGGTACCTATACGATGAATATTTATATGGATAATAAGAATTTTCGTGGTTTTGCGTAGAGCTAGATTGCTAAATTGGAGTATTGCGCAAGTTTATTTATCTTTAATCAACATGTAAAATTGTTGGTATATATTTTAAAGTCCATGTACCTTTTCAATGAAGCATTGAGGAAGGTCACTTGTTGGTATTTTTTGCTTAATGGAGGTTGCTTGATTGTTTCTCATTTGCATTAAACGTGTTCTAACATTAGATGTACTTCGAGGCATTAAGAACGTCACTACAAAGATTATACTGGCTAACTTTAGAGCTTTTAGCTAAGCTTCAGCAATTGTAGAGTGTTCTATTGTGTCTCTTGGCGGTTCAAGTTGAGTATGACTTTCATTACTATAGTCCCAGTATATTCATAGTTTTAATTGTAGTCCGCGTTGCGACTATTGGATATCAGAAAGAGTTGAACTGCTTTTTGTATTCATATTGGTCTAATTTTATTCGTGAATATATAAATCCTAATTCTTTTATAGCATAGTTCATTGTCTGGTAGTTATACCAGTGGACTATGTTGCTACTATATTACCTATAGTTGCCAATTATATACAGTGTTGTTCGTATTGTGTGCATTGATTTGCACAGTCCGTCTGTTTACCAAGATAGATATCTTGCTCTTAAGCATATTGTATCTAATCTTATCAAATTTAATATCTGATTTAATATCGAATTTAGCACCGACCGCGCTGACCCCAAATTATGCATGTATTGATTTTTTTAATACAGATTTATTAAAAGATATTGAAATTTAAAAACTTTTGAAGTTGTATTTAAAATCCGAAATTTCCTATTATGGATAATAGAGTTCCAAATACGCGTTCTAGAGGAAGACCAAGTAATTTGAGAAATTCGTCCACTTTTCGAAATAACTCCCCGTTCAGGAGCAATGGAATCCAGGCCAATAGTTAGTCGTACTCCACCTGGGGCTAGTGTAGGCTTAAGCCAGGATCAGATTTCACCACAACTGGCAGATAACCACAATAGTGATGATAATAATGAGCGATGAGATATTAATGAACTTCCACCTGTTCAAGAAGAAGCCACAGACTCGATGCAAACCAACGAGTTTTCATTCGTGAAATGCAGTCTATTAGAGATACCTTAGTTCGAAGATTGGACAATTTGAATTTAAATACTCCCAATGTGAATCCTACGAGACCTTCGAACGCTCGTTCCGACTTCGAACATTTTTTAAATAACGCTTCGTTTTCGACCTAACGCACAGTGTGACGAATCGCTGATTTAGCGGAATTAAATTAAGATTACATTTTTTTTGTTTTTTTTTTAATTGAAATTGTTCACAGAATAGAATATAACAAACTTTTTTTTAACATATGACTACAAATTTCAATACAAAACAATACATACAAACCAGCTTATTTTATTTATTTTTTGCGTTGTTTATTTTAATTTTTTTAATTATTTGGTACATCTAAAAGTTGCAAGACTTCATGTTCCATGACTCTTTTATTTCTTCTCGTAAAGTATCTTAGACTTGCTAAGAATGGATCTGAGGTTATAAGCAATCGATTTAAGAGGTCAGTATTTGTATCTACACGTGATATTTTTCTGGTAAGAAGTTCCCTAAACCTTCTATTTTCCCTGTTTCTTGCCTCTTGCGCTTCTTCTGAAAGTTGTCCGATTGGAAGTATACAAGTAGAAATTATTTGTTTTCCATGAAAGAAGACCTTATGCACACTTACTGGCTTAAAATACCAGGCATAATTTTTAAAATAAAGTTCCCTTGTTTCCTTTGCATACTTCTCAAAAGCATCTGCATCTATTGGGACCCCAGACCCAAGAGCTTCTAAGATGATATGAAACTTTTTGATAATGTTTTTTATCTATCCCTGTAATTTGGCAGTCTTTTCCTCACCTCTAAAAAACTTGTTCCTTGTAGCCTTGTTCCCGTCATTAGGATTGCCATACTGTTGAGTTGGCATATCTACGAATAACCCTGTTTCTCTTGTAAATTTTTCTTGGATTAGTTATTTTCTGGCTTTGACTTTTTCTTTACTGCCTTGGTCTTTTACCTGCCGCAACTTGACATATAATCTATAAGCTTTTTTTCGGTCTTCCTACTCTAGATAAGAAGGTATTTCATCTAAGATATGTTGTGGTAATGTTAGATTTTCATTTAGCCACAGAGAATTTGAATTTTCGTAGCGCTCTCTATGCCGACCACTTTTGGCCCATGTCTCGTCAAATCTTAAACATAAAGTTTTAAAGGTTAATTTGATTGACTTTGTTGCAGCCTCAGAAAATATTACATGGCTAAAGTAACCCACAACAAAAGCAGAAACAGCATCTAAGCGCTTAATTTTAAATTAAGAAATCCAAACATAAAAAATTTGCTCTTTCGTGATTTCCATGGGCATCCTATAAAACGAAAATTTTGTTGAAACACATTTTAGCAGTGCATATGCAAGGCTTTAGAACAAACACGGTCTCCAACTTGGACAACACTGAACAACTAGGTATACTTTTCGTCTAATGAATACAAAAAACACATATTTTATCTATAAATTTTACTTTCATTTACCCCTTATACCTATTAAACAAAATCTTTAATTATTTAACAAAAACTTACTTTTATATCAATTGACTTTTAACTTATTGAGAAAAGATAAAAAAAAACTATAAAATATACGCGAACCAATTAAAACCGATATAAACGTGTCTTCTTACTTCTCATATACCTACTCACGAGCATGAAGGAGAACAAAAAATCAGCTGTTTGCGCAAAACCAAATAAAAATATTCTGCTGATACTTCCATCAGAGCCAATAAATAAAATAAAATAAAATACGATAAATCTAGCCGATGAGAATGTCCGCTACGTCAAACATCAGCCACCATCGGCATCGGTAGTCGCTACCTGAATGATCTTCATACTCATATTCCCATTCAGGAGATTGGAGGAAAACAAAAATAAACCCACATAATGTGCATAAACTAATATAATTTGTTTTGGCCTTACGTCGTATGGTGGCGTATCGTCGTATACACGAAGTGAGAATACTATAAAGTGTATATACAATGATATCATGCACTAAACAGCAGTTAAAGTAACCAAGGAATGGTGCCATACTGTCGGAATTAACATCAATCCGGCGAAAACAACAATAGTACCAATAGTACAAGGAAAAGAAAACTTCAAAGACTTAAGGATATTAGCACTGATACCAGTCAAATAAGTAAAGTATCTAGGACTTCATCTAGGTAGTAAACACCTCTGGCGAAAACATACAGAGGAGATATCCAAGAAGGCCACCCGCGCTCTCATGATATGTAGGAGCCTAGCGGGGAAGACATGGGGATGCAGCCCAAACATCCTGCGATGGATGTACTTTGCAATTGTGAGAGCAACGATCACATACGGATGGTAGAATGGGCGAACGAACCAGTCTAGCCACAACAAGAGAGACACTCAGCAAAGTGCAAAGACTGGCGTGCCTGTGCATTACCGGAGCAATGCGTAGCTGCCCCACCGCAGCGATGGAGGTGTTATTGGAATCATGGTGATGGACGCGGCAGACAATACAATCCTAAGGATGGCAAAGGAGGGAATTGGAAGAGGGAATTGCATCGGTTCGAAAGAACACAGCATCAGGAAATTCAACTTCGAGAAGAATTTCCAGATAAAGCTCAGCAATAAGGAGAACTAGAGCAATGAATCCACAACTTATGGACTGAGCAACCACACAACAAAGTGGTACACGGACGGCTCGAGGACCGAGGAGGGAACTGGTGCAGGAGTGTTTGGGCCAGGAACTAAGCACTACGACGCACTATGGGTGGCGACGGTGTAGAGGTTAGTGTGTTGGCTTGTGACCCGTGCGGTGCATGTTCAATCCCCATGGGGAACAACAACATACGCCACCCAATCACATGCCTCTACACCAAAAGGAGGATTTCTGCCTGGCAATGGGTATATAGTAAAACCGCCGAAACTCCAGACCACATACTGGAATCCGGTTACCAAAAACTAGTTCATGGACTTCATAAAAAAATTTAATAAAAGATAAAATACGATTAATAAGTGATAAGGAAACAGTTCAAAAATTAATTTAGATACTAAGTTAAAATTCATTTAATAAACAATTTAAAGAAAAATAAAAAAAAAAACAATTTAAAAAAACTGACAGTAAGCTGTGACATTGATTTGTACTGATAGCAGATTACTTTTTAATAACAATTCAAGGACGTCATAATTTATAGTGGTAACCTTTTTTAAATACGAATTGAAATGAATGACTGTCCGGACAGAAATTGGTAACTTATTGAACATTAAAGGGGCGGTAAAAGTGTAAAAATGGGTTTTGTTAGCGATTGGTACATTGACAAGATGCATGTCATTTATACGAAGATTGAATATTACCGCTTTGCTTGAGAAATTCTTTTAGTACTTTAAAAACGTACAGGTGTCTCATTGGCAGAATACGCAGCTCTTTAAATAAGGGCCAGGTTTGACCCTTTGACGTCCACGGGGACATATTTGTCCCAAGCCAAAAATGATTACCAACTTAATAATTAACAAGTCTATGTCCTTTTTTTGCTATATAGTAGTCTCTGAAAGTGCCCATTTAATTTTTTTTTATTTATCGGCAACACAACATTTATAATACCATTCTTTTTCCAATGCCATGAGAAACTGTCACTTCGTTCGATTCGGTAATCTAAAATTTTGGAAAAGTCTTTTTTAGTGAAAAAGTGTTTTTTATCATTTGAAAGTGTGAAATAATTATTGCCTGGTAAGTAAATTGTTATTATACACATTTAACTTATCATTATTTTTGCATAGGCTTATTATTCCTGATAAAAAAAAGGGACACCGGTGTCCCAGTGGACGAATAGAGACTTTATTTATGAGAAATAGTTTACTTATAGTAATGATGATTTCTGTCATATACTTTAATTTTTTTATTCATATTGTTGCAGATTATGTTTCGTAGGGGGCATGGAGTTTTTGAACATTTTTTTTTTTTTTTTAACACTATCAGCTCTGTGTCGTGGAGTGCTTAAAGCAAGCAACTATCACGAGCAGAAATTGCCGGCACTAAAAGTGCTCTCACAGGCTCATCATTTAGTGCAGGTGTTAGTAAGGACAAAACAATTAAAAATACAATAATTATGTACCTACGAGTATAAAATACGAGTACTAACACAGACACAAAATAATGCAAACAATTAAGACATTAAAGCATTATTACGCAAAATATTTTTTAGCTTAATTTTACTAACATGCAAGTCAATCACATAATCATTTAGATTATAGATTCTACTCATGCGACTAATAGGCTCATGCCTCCCATAATTCATTCTATGATGGGGGCTGAACAATAATTCAACACTGCGTAAATTATGGGCACCACCACGAAAATTAAAGCCAATAGACGACAGCAAGTCAGGTGCATCTATTTGACCGGATATAAGCTGCTTTAAAAAAATGATATCGCTATTAAGCCTTCGTTGAGAAAGGGGTAACATTTGAAGAAGCTTGATACGTTGACTGTAGGGAGGAAGGTTAAATGGATCATCCCATGGAAGTCCTCTAAGTGCAAATCGAATAAATTTACGTTGAATGGCCTCTATTCGAATTCGAATGAATGTTGTAGAACGGTGTCCAAACTTGAGATTTGGACAATGACATAGAACAATGACATAGAAACATAAGGGTCATTAAATTCTTTGGCCCACCGTTTTACGAAGCCCAACATAGAATTAGATTTATTAATAATAGAATTAATATGCTTAGAAAAATCCAGTTTGGGGTCGAAATAAACCCCAAGATCCTTAAAATTATCAACACTACAAAGAATATGTTGAGACAGAGAGTATAGAAAGGTGGAAGGGATATTCTTTCTAGAGAATGTCATATGTTGACATTTAGTTGGGTTCAGTGATAAACCGTTTTTATCACACCAATTGGCGAAGCTATTAATGTCAGATTGAAGAAACATTCTGTCTTGCTGACTAGTGATAGATTTATATATTTTCATATCATCAGCGTAGATCAGGATATTACTGTGATTTATACATGCCTTAACATCATTAATGGCAAGTATAAATAATATTGGTCCGAGGTGACTTCCTTGGGGAACTCCAGACTGCGCTGTGAAAGATACGGATAGCGATCCTCTAAATTTCACTTGATAAACCCTTGATCTAAGGTATGAATTAACCCATTTTATAAAACTTGGTGGGAAGCCAAAAGCCCTGAGCTTAAACTCGATTATTTCATGGGACAGCTGGTCAACTTAGGGAGAATGAAGTCCAACAGATTTTGATGTGTGACAACAGTGATGGTGAAGATGATTTACTGCTTAACGATGAAGATCAGAGGATTCTTACACAGGATGATGATCAAGGGGTTTTGGATGTTGAGATTGAAGATATGACTCATGAACCTCAGGAGTCAACAAGTGCATCACGGGAACCTTCAACGTCTACAGCAGTATCCATCAGCGAAGAACATGGTAAGCATCAACCAGTTTTCAAATGGAACCCTAAAACATACTATCCAAACGTTTTTCGTAACGTCAATTATGAATTCGGAAAGGTGCAAATATTAAAAGAAGTTGAAGCCGATAAACTGACACATTTTGCCATCTTCTGTTCAGCAACAAATTTCGACGTATTAATTCAGCATTTAGTGTTGGAATCAGTTCGATACGCTCATCAAAATGGACGGGAATTCACCATTGAAATCGATGAAATGAGAGCATTTCTTGGCATGAATTTGGTTATGAGGTATCATATCTTGCCATCATTGAGGGACTACTGGTCTACAGAACCTGACATGGGGTTACCTTTCGGAGGACATACGGAGGAACCTACATTTTTGCAACAACGTAGCAGAAAGAGACCCAAAAAGCCCAAATTATGACAGAGCATACAAAATTCGGCCAGTGATAGAACACTTGAATACTTCATTTCAAAATTCCCTGAATAGCACAAGACAGCAATCAATTGACGAACATATGATCAAATTCAAAGGGCATAATGTAATGAAACAATACATAAAGAATAAGCCGGTCAAATGGGGCTTCAAGTTATGGTGTAGATGTGATGCAGCAACTGGCTACCTATTTGAATTTGATCTATAGGTATACAGGTAAACAAACTTCTATGTGAAATGGATGGATAACAAAGGGGTTCATTTGTTGACCAACTTTTTGTCACCTTCAGAAAAAGATGAAGTAAAGCGCCGCAAAGCTGGCTCAGCAGAAAAAATTAATGTCATTTGCCCCAAAATTGTTTCGTTTTATAACAAACATATGGGTGGAGTAGACCTCATGGATCAACGAAAGGTTTGCTACGAAATTGATCGAAGATCAAAAATCAAGTACTATCTTGGACTATTTTTTGATCTTTTTGACTTATCGGTAAATAACGCATACACCGTCTACAGTAAACTTCATGATGAAAAAAAAAATGGGAGGAGGTATGTTGTCCAGCCTGCAGTATAGACAAGTCGTAGCTCGGAGTTTCGTCAGTGATTTTACCGTCAGGCAAGGAGGTATTCCCTCTTCAAAAACCAGTTCAGTACGAAAATCTGTAAAACGTCAATTACCCTCGCTTCACATGGAAAAATCACGTATGAGAAAGCGGTGCGTAAACTGTGCAAAAACAAAATAGAACAATACCTGTGTCGTATGTAAAATTCATCTTTGCTTCACCAATGGTAGAAATTGTTTTTCGGAGTACCACAAATAAAAAAAATATTATTATGTCTGATAAATAAATAAAAACTAAATAAAAATAAATGTGCATTTTCATAAATTTAAAATTATTTGTTTACTTTAACGACCATAGGGACATGTGTCCCAAAAAATTCCAAGAAAACCGTTATATTTTTTCGAATTTTGATTTTCAAATATGTTTTTTAGAAGCTTAATACAAGGTGGCACAAAAGTAATCCTCCTATCAGAAAATGCTATAAATTTTGCGATTGGCCCCTAATGTCAGTTCTGTTTTGACATTTGTGTAGTAAACACATGCGAAATACACGTTAATAAACAATGTTACGCTACACTGCTCCAGAACGCGGAATATTGGTGACTATTTATTGGAGCAATAATCGGTCGGTGACCAAAAAACATCGGAAGGTTATTTTTGCGCCACCTTGTATATCATTTCAAAAAGCTGAAATCATTTTATTAACTCCCATAATGTTATGGTCGTGAGAGGCTTAAAACAAAAAAAAAATCGTTACAAATAATGCTGATTAAATGTTTCAAAGCTATTAGCAGTTGTCTGAAAGAGCTACTATAAGAACCGCCCCAACTTACGATACCATACTGCAACTTAGAGTGAGCAAGGGCGTAATAAATTAATTTTAAAACCTCTGTAGAGCAATATTGCTTTATCATGTGATTTAACGGTGTGAATATGATCTATCCAATCCAAATTATAATCGATTAATACTCCAAGGTTTTTGTAGTGATGAAATTTTAAAATAATTATTTGAGCAGGGTAAACTACTTACGAAATTGGAATTTCCACAACTACTCGTATGCACAGGTAGACAGAATTTTTCACAATCATATGCATGAAAGCAAAAATTAAAGTCATTTAAAACGTTATTTGATATTTTGAGTGACATAAGCTTTGTTTTCTTGCTAATCATCAGTTTATGTTCCGTAAACCAAAGTCTCAAAGTTTTTTTAGATCTTCCGAAATATTTGCAATACATTCGTAATCTGTATCAGACTCCCAAGTAAATGCTATGTCGTCTGCAAACAGAACAGGACCAAGAACTGAGCCTTGTGGTACACCATTCTTAAAAATACGAGAGTCACTAAAGCATCCATTGGCATTGACTTTTTGTTTTCTATCTTTTAGATAAGAATTAAACCACTTGTGAATTTCACCTCTAAAACCAGCGTTGTACAATTCGCTTGGAAGTATATCATGGTCGACCATATGGAACGTTTTTGTCAGGTGGCAATGGTGCGATGGTAGTGCATTCGCAAAGTTATTTACAGGTCGTGTGTTCGAATCCCGACCAGAGCCATGCTTTGTAAAATTGAATATACACAACAATTCAAATCCCCCTTAAGCAATTAAGGCGCCACCTGTGCAGAAAAAACCCTATCGCACCAAAAACCTGAATGGTCTCCTGCCTAAAGGTTGGTATCGTTACTGTTGCGCTTTTTGTCCCTTTACTAGTCTTTGAGCTAGTCTTTGAGTTTTTGTCATTACTTTGAGATTGGTTGCCTTCTCTTTGGCTACGCTGATGTTCCGATTTAAAGCTGACTTATGATTAATATTGGTCAAGTGACCCGCAAAATATGTAGAGCCTCATATCATCCTCAATATACTCCTGAATTGGGTTTACAGGATCCGCAAATTCTATGCCAGTCGAGTCAGCCATTTAAATGAAAGTTTACTTCTCTTAGAAAAGTATCAAATTTGAAAACTATTCAACAGCGTTAATTGAAAAGGCACTAACTGACGGTTCGTCACATCATAAAAAAAGCAGCGATAAGGACGAACAAAATTCCAAAACCATTAAAACTGTTTTCCCGTAAAAAAAATTCAAAACGAAAATTCATTCAGCAAAAGTCATATAATGTAAATGACTGCCCGCCTACCTACTCATCAAGACTTCCATCAGACACCATTAAATACTCCCACTCCGTGCAAACGTTTTGTTTATCTCTTCTATTGTCCTATTATATTCAACTGCCTGTTCAAGTGTCATTCAACCCTTAATGAAACAAAGTAAATTGACACAATATCTGTGATTTCTGTGGTAGGTTAAATGCCAGCTACACTTTAAGTTGATTTTAATGCAATCCACCTACGAGCCCATTCCAGCCCCAGTCCCCGAATGCGGAGATAAAGAAAACACAACTATAAAACGAACTGTAATCTACACCATCCCTCGTGCTATCATTCTACACACCCTCAAGTCAAACAAAGCCAATATTCCGACTGACACCAAGTGACTTTGAAGCGTCTGCTGCGTTTAAACCGACTTCACCCCCATTAAATGAAATTCTAGACCCAAGTTCTAACAACTTTCTCACCACCCTCTCACGATACCGCAGTGAGTAAATGGTAGGTGTGTGTGTATGGGCTAAAAGTGTTTTTTTATTACATTGTTAACCGACGACCACAACGGACGGAGGGCAGAATAAAAAGACAAAATATAACAGGAGGATACTAACAAAGGGTGCAACAACTTTAACTTAAGGGAGCGAGCGTTATAGCCATTCGCTCTACTAATTTTCTTTACCTATTCAAGCTGCTTTGAGGTGAATCAATTTAAAATTATAACTATAGTTTGCGAAAAGGTGATTTTCATTCTCGCACTCCCATTGCCTTTTGCATAGAAAGTTGATCCTCTACTCATTTTTTTGTATTTCTTTACGACTCCCTTCGGTGGGAGAACACGTAAATAAATAATTTAATGCAAACAACGAGGCAAAAGCAAGAGGAAAAATAAACCTCCAAATATCTGGAAAAAAAAAATTTGTTTTTACATCAACAACACATTCCATGCAAACACCACCATAATACCTCTTATTCTCATTCTACCACCACCTTAGGGTGAGGTTTGAGGTAAGATCTTAATGCGAAGTCCCTCCCGGCTCTAAATAGTAAAATTTAATTTTCCACGTTTTTCTTAAGGTCTCGTGTTTTTATTTTTATATACTCGTACTGTTTGTTGCAGGAAGTATGCGGCATGCGGCGAGCGGATGCAAGTGAATGCTTTTGCGAATTGAAAAGTCCTCGTTAATATTTTAATCCTGGATTAGAATTACTGCCAAGGGTAAGGAAAGCAGAAAGAAGTTGTGGATGGCAAATAATGTTAGCTTTCCACTTGGCAGGTGCGGGATTAATTGAATTTATCTCGGCACCTGAAACCGGCTCCCTCGATGATACTGCTTTCGCTAGGCTGAAGGCATAGTTTCATGGGTCGAAATTACTTTGTAATTGGAGAACAGAGGGAAAGGTACATAATTAAGAAGAGAAGAAGACACTAGCTTTCTCCAAAGCCATTCATCCACTCTCGTGCGACTATTGAGTTTGAAATTCTACCGTAGTTGGCAAATCTTGAATGATTTACTTATTAAAACTGCTTTAAATGAAAATTGTCTTGAACTTGTTGGCATCAAAGTTTATATGCCTCAGGTGTGTGCAACCGTTTTAAGCTTTTATATTAATTTGCCATCAGGTGAATAGAAAGTGGTGAGTAATGTACTAACTCGAAGACCTTGATTCAACAGAATGCCTCAACCGCATTAATGCTGACACTTGTCTTTCAATGCAAATGCTTTAGACACATTCTTGGTGGAGACAGTTTTATTATTTTCATTTGACGCAGAAGGGCTTCTCCTCTGGTAAACGGGCTCAATAAGCAATTTAAATTCCAAAGATGCTCGAAGAATGTTAATGACCTGTCATGAACACTTTCCGACTTATGTAACAAGAACTATTATTTGAACTTTTAAGATAACAACAAGCGCCTAGCTTGCTGCAAAGACTATCTGTAGGGCGGACTAGTCTTTGAACAAAGAACTCTTTTCGAGAGCCCAAGTATAAAAGGCGTAGGGTAGACTGGATACGGTTGAGACAATTTCGCTTATATCGTCCATAATATTGATTTCTGTAATCCAAGCGATGAAGACATGTTCAATGAAAAAGGGGATTTCCATCTACAAATAGGGAGTGCCTTTTTGGTGCTCCGTGCATTATTTTTTGTAGAACATTGAATTTATAAAAATATCTTTTTTGTTTGATACCAGGGGCGGTTGAAACAGCGATTGGGGTCAGTTGAAACACATGGAAATAATAAACATATACTAGTGTTAAACACGTTAAATTATTTTTTTTTATTTTAAAGTATTAATATGACACTGTTCGACAATGCTTATCACATATTGCAGTATTCGAAGTTATATTTAATTTTCATTTAATAATAATTCATGTAAAGAAAAATAGCAAAAAAATCAATAGTATTTTAAAACAAAACAAATAAAACGAAAATAAATAAATAATCCACATATTCACCAAACAAACCAAACTTAACGAAAATAATTTTAAAATAGACCAAAAGAAAACCTTACTTCAAACAAAATTTTGTACAAAAAATAATAAATTAATAAATATTCGCAACGAATCGCCTGCTTTGACATCGTCATAGGTTAGGTTAGGTTAGGTAGACGTGGCTGCCAGCTAAAGCCAACACACTTAGACCAATGATAGGTCCATTGTGGTACCACACAGATCTGGGGATTTCCCTGACTGCTCGTTGAACCAGTAGGAGCTTCTTATGAAGGGCGAAAGACTTCTAACGCCAGTGTTGGCTAAGTCGCTTGTGTCATTGAACAAGAAGGCACCTAGATAGAGATTTCTTTTATGGGAGAGCGCAGGACATGTGCAGAGAAGGTGAAGTATAGTCTCCTCCTCCTCCTCGTCCATGCAGCTTCTGCAGAAGCCGTTTGAGCACACTCCAAGTCTGGATGCGAGCCTATTAAGCAGTGTCCTGTGATAACACCTATAGTGAAGCTAAAATGCAGTCGGTTTAATAGACATTTAGAGCGTCGCAGATACAGCTTTGGTCAGATCCGCTTAGTCGCTAGACATGTATGCTACTTATCCACCTAAGGTTTGTGCTGTCGATTGCGGATAGCTTGAACAAGAGTTTGCATGCAGCGATTGGTATTCCTAAAAAACCTTTATCAGGTAACAAAGGTAATGTGGTTCCTATTTTGGCGAGATCGTCTGCCCTACAGTTACCTGGAATGTCTCTATGCCCCGGTACCAAACAGAGGTGAATGTTCTGCTCTGCCATCTCCGAAAGATATGAGCGGCAAACAAGGGCTACGATGGAATTTGAAGAGACTGAGTTCAGGGACTTAATCGCGGCCTGACTATCCGAGAAGATACGTATATCCTTTGAGGATATCACATTCCTCTTTTTTTTCATTTCCTGGTTTTTGATCTGTCGGTGTAGAAGTGGATCGATTTATCCTCCGCAAATGCATCATCATCCCAGAATGATCTGGAAGGAATGGTGATTTGGAAGCTTTTTCCGAACTGCAAACGGGGTATGGTGTAGGTAGTCTATGTTTCTGGATAGAGACTTAAAGGAGTCTAGAATAATGAAGTGGCCAATATTCTTATTGGTCCACTGTGAGGTAGCTATTAAGCAGACAGCGGAACAGGCCGCTGTTTGCATGCTAAAGATGTGGAGTGGTATCAGGTGTAGCAGAATGTCTAGTGCAGCGGAGGGGGTTGTACGGAGTGCTCCGCTAATGCACAGACACGCTGAACGCTGGACTTTGCCCAGCTTGTCGCGATTTATAGCTTTTTTTAGGTCAGTCCACCAGACAAAAACCCCGCAAGTAAGAATTTGTCTTACCACCGATGTATATAGCCAATGCGTAATGCTGGTTTTCTTGTATATTGATTTCCAGCTTAACTTCCTATCGAAGATTAAGCCCAACAATTTTGCTTCGTCAGAGAAAGTTAAGCTTATACCGTCAATATGTCATATATGTTACTGTTTGTCAAGTCAGTCTGTCCTCTGGAAGTCTTTCTTGCACCAACTCTTGGCATCTGGAAAGCGAGAAAACTAAATAAACATTTTGTTTCAACCGTACCCAGAAAAAATGTTTCAATCGTCTCTAACCCCGCTTTAGTTACAAAAATGTATATAATTATGGTCACATTAACAACACGTTGAAACAAGTCACTGCGATGCGTTCTACACTCTTCGTTTCAAACACAAACATATACTCAATACTCTAACATGAATAGAAACACAGTTATTTAAAAAAAACCACACAAAAATACTTACTTTTGGTTATCGATACACAAAAAGTGCTCTTTTAAATAACTGCCACGTGCCACGTGCTAAGCAAGACTGATGATTGTTGGAATTATTTTCGCTTCGTTTGCCTTCGGGAGACATTCGCATACCGCCTACTGTTCCTCGAATATTTGTGTTGTTTCAACCATCCTTTGTTTCAACCGTACCCAGCCTACTACGCATTGTTAAAAAAAAGTTTTCGCCTTTTAAAACAACATAAATACCTATAGAGATTTTTCGTCTAAAGCGTTGTCAATGACGTCGAAATAACTCGGTTTGGTTTTATGGGAAATATTATAGGAGAAACAGCGCCATTTTGTATATGAATTCAATTTTATCTGCTGTATTTATATTAGGTTGCTTCCATTTACGGATCCCTCCGAGGTCTCCGAGGGATCCGTATCTGGAATACGACTCCTCACCTGAGGAACTATAGATATTTTGATTTTCTGAGACAAACATTTTTAAGATTCGCCTCCTCACTGGCTTCTTTCAACCACTTTTTGTGCTCCTATGTGAGGAAACGGTGTTTTCGCTTGCTTTATAGTGAATGGAAGCCAGAGGAAGCGAATGAGTGTTGCTGTGGCAGAAAGAGAAAATATGTGTACGTGATGACAGATACTTTCCTCGTTCTGTGAGAATATTGATCCACTTAAGCTGAGTTTCCCTTTAATTGACAGAGTTTCCGTCATTGAACGACACCATATAATCCAGTCCAAGTAGACAAAAAAAAGTCATAACCCACTGAAAATTCGCATAGAGCTGAAAATTGGTAGAGACGTTAAATACATCATAATAAATAAAATGTCAAAAGTCCCCATCGATCCGACTTCTGCAAAAAATTTTATTCAAGGTCAAAAGTACCAAATTAAGGTTTTTCCATTTTTCTCGAAAACGGTAAGTTTTATCGTGAAAATATGTCAAAAGTGTAGATCATACAATTCTCTACAAAAATGGTCTAGTCACTTTATCACTTACGACTCACCATTCATGAGATATCGCGGTTTTAATAATTAGAAAATTCATATTTTACATTTTTTTTTTTTTATATGAAAAAAGGAAATCTAAATCTCAGAGCACTCAGACTCGATAACGGTCCATTGTACTACCAGGCAGAAATCCTCCTTTTGGTGTAGAGGCGGCCTGTGAATGGCTGGTGTATGTTGTTGTTCCCCATGGGGATTGATTGAACCTGCACCGCACGGGTCACAAGCCAACACACTAACCTCTACACCGTCGCCACCCTTATTTGGCTTACTTCAAGCTAAAACTAACATCTAATGAATAACTTAAAAACTAAAACTTAATAACAAGTCTTAAAAACTAAAGCTTAAGGATTAGGGGAATGGTGAAGGAGATCGATTTTAAGGCGGGCAGGGTTACGGTTGAAATCAAAGACGGAAAGTTTTGAGTTAACCTTCTGCAGCATACGGGAGATTGGATCGTTGGAGCCATATGAGGTTCGATGGGTTGGATGGTAAAAGAGGCGAGGGCAGCGTAAATTACGAGGATTAGTGTTAAGGAAAATAGAGATATTAAGAGAGGCGCAGTCGAAGGAGTCCGAGAGAAGGCGATAAATGAAAAGAATGTCCGCAGCGTGGAGAAGGTAGTGACGGGGAGGGGATTTGTTGCGCTTGCGCGATGGGGTAATAGATTGGCATTTGGGAATGTTAAGCTCTAAGCAATTTTTGAGGCACCAGGTTGAAAACCGATCAAGGTCTTATTAAAGGAGAGAGGAGTCATGAGGTAAGGCAACGAGTTTGAAGAGTTTGGTATCGTAGACGTATAGCGAAAGGGAGGAGTGATTAATGACCTTTTCAAGGTCGTTTATAGTGAGGATACAGAGAAGTTGACCCAAGTGACTGCCTTGCGGGACATCAGAGGTTACCAAGAAAGGGGTCGATATGACGGATCTGAAGCGAACACTATAAAGCCGGTTTTCCAGGTAGGAAGATATCCATTTTAATAAAATGGGTTCAAACCCAAGAGCAGACAATTTAAAGTAAATTAATTGATGAGGTATCTTATCAAAGGTCTTGCTAAAGTCAGTTGCAATAACGTCAATATCGTTGCCGTTCTCTAATGCTGACAGGGCAAATGACACGAATTCGACAAGATTTGTAGTGGTTGATCTACCTTTCAGAAAGCCATGTTGGTAATGGGAAATAAGAGACTTCCATCAAAAGCTTAAGGCTTCGTATATTATACTTTCGAAGATTTTGGGAATATGCGAGAGTGGCAATAAGGCGATAATTAGTGATATCACTTTTCACTCCTTTTTTGTATATCGGGGTTATGAAAGCGGTCTTCCAAATCTGGGGAAATGCTCCTTGGGAAAGAGATAGATGAAAGAGGAAAGAAAAAGGGACCGTCAAATTGGAAGAACACTTCTTGAGAAAAATTGCGGAGAGGCCGGATGAAAATTCATCCATTAGCTTTTGTAACTTATTTTCGATGAGAGTATGGTCAATAGTTTGAGAGAGAAAGGGGCCAATAGAGAAGTTAGGTAGGTAGCTGAAGTACGTGGAGTCCGGTACAAATAAGTTGTCAGAGAAAGATTGCTTGAATGCGGAAAATGAGTTTGCAATGGTATGTGGGTCCGTGAATGATACGTTTTCATAAGAGAGAGAAGGAGGGTAGCCGTCTGATTTTTTTGTAGTTGACGAATCGGAAAAAAGACTTAAGGAAGTTTTATTGGAGTGTTTTCTAACTTCCCATTGGAAGTTCTTGTTTTATTTGCTACTTGGTTTACTTATAAATGATATTTTGACAAGTGTTATTTCTGATTGCGCTACTGCGTTACCTAGGTATAACTGATTGGCAGGTCGTGCGTTCGAATACCGGCCAGGGCCATGATTTTTAATTGAAGTCACATAAATAGAAATCTCCCTAATCTCCCTTCTTCACCGCAAAATAAACAATATCTTTTAAAATTAAAATCTGGCTCACTTACCCGTGCTCTAGTATAAGGTGAACTTTTCGTGGATGTACTACCTTGTTCTGTCTCGCGCTGTCTTTTAACTGCAACAATACTACTCTTTCGAGTGTACATTCTACGCCACTCCAGGTGGATGTCACAGATTGCTTGTCTTTCAAGTATTCAAAAAACTTATCATTTCTTTTAACACTTGCATCAATCAAAGTCTTCATTCCACGATCAACAACAACAACCTCACTTTCTTTCAAAGGTTTATCACAAATGAAACAAACTTCTGACATTTTGTTAAAATTATTTAACAGCACAAATTAAATTTGAAAATATTACCAATAAGCACGTCTCGTCTGCTCACTGCAAAGGAATTTTCAAAACTAACAGTATATATATTTCGTTTTTTTTTTTTTTTTTTGTATTTTTATTTTTATTTAAAAAGGAAATCCAAATCCCAGAGCACTCAGACTCGGTAACGTTCCATTGTACTACCAGGCAGAAATCCTCCTTTTGGTGTAGAGGCATGTGATTGGGTGGCGTATGTTGTTGTTCCCCATGGGGATTGAACCTGCACCGCACGGGTCACAAGCCAACACACTCACCTCTACACCGTCGCCACCCTATATATTTCGTTTACTTCCTTCAAAAATAGGCAGGTGTGCCACCCTCCACACTCGAACAATGACGTAGCTAGCAGATGTTACTCAAGGTTACCGACGAAGGGAATTAGGGACTGACAGTATAGTGCATATGATGTAAAATATGAATTTTCTAATTATTAAAACCGCGATATCTCACGAATGGTGAGTCGTAAGTGATAAACTGACTAGACCATTTTTGTAGAGAATTGTATGATCTACACTTTTGTCTGACATATTTTCGCGATAAAACTTACCGTTTTCGAGAAAAATGAAAAAACCTCAATTTGGTACCTTTGACCTTGAATAATTTTTTTTGCAGAAGTCGGATCGATTAGGACTTTTGACATTTTATTTATAATGGTGTATTTAACGCCTCTACCAATTTTCAGCTCTATGCGAATTTTCAAAGGGTCAAATGTGTATTTTGACTGGACTAATAAGGCCGAGGAACTCCACATGGGTGAATCGATATATTTGTAATAACAGTTCAATTGGTAATTTTTATGCATACGAATTGTATACTACGGCCGAGAATCTCCGGAAATTAGGTTAGGTTGGGTAAGGTAAGGTGGCTGCCAGTACACGAAGCTCAGGCTCACCGTCGATATGTCAGCAGGACTCCCGAACCATTGATTAGATTGAGAGAGCTACTGCTTCCTGTTCCACGGAAAGAAGAGCCTTTTGAGATGACTGGTTCAATCGACCCTCAAACTGTTCTTTATTCTTTTCACAGGTAATTCCGAGTCGGCGACTAATACAATCGAATCCCGACCAATTTATTAGGTATTGTGCTTGAGGTAGTGACGAAGCAGGCAAACCCATCGCGGACGGAGTGCGGCTTGGAGTGACTGTTTAAATACGAACCACAATTTGCACTGGTCCACGAAAAGGGAGCAGGGAGGGGTGGCTGCCATAGTCGAGTTGAAGGGTCCATCCTCAAATTAGTTGAACCGTTTGGATTTAAGAGTGATACTTATAATGAATGAATTTGGGGGATATGTAATGCAGGTGTTAAGATACATATAAACCTCGAAGAACCATGGGAGATGAGCAGATTGAGATGACTGTTACAATCAAGCCGCAACTCTGGTCCCATTTGGGGAGGTAGCAAAACCGGGAGTGACTGCATCAATCAAACCCCAAGTTTCCTGTCTAGCACTCGAACTGGAGTATTGACTAAAGTGACTGTTACAATCTAACCTCAGTCAGATCTTCTTTCTTTGACAGGAGTACAGGTTGGGATGACTAAACTCAATCGCTTAAATTGCTGAGGGGTGTCAGTGCTGTAACAGTGGCTGCAATATGCTGAGAGTTACTACTGCAGTCGATCTCAACTCGACTCCCGACACCATGGGTTGGGATGACTAATGCAATCGAACCTTAGGCTGCGCAGTGGAGGGAGAGCTATTGCTTCCTGATCCACAAACAGGAGAGCAATTTGAGATGACTTTTTCAATCGACGTCAAACTGGTCTCTAGTCTTTTGCATGCAATTCCGAGTCGGGTGCCCAGGATGAAACAGCCTCACCGTCGAGGAAAATAAATTCCCAAATTATTATTTAAAACACCCCAAAGTAATCATTTCTCCCTAAGCCACAATCCTTATATCATCCTAATGGAAGGAGAGTAAGATAACTCAATAAAACGCATCATCAAAAATATTATTACAGTCATGAGCCACCCCTTTCCATATGCTATTGCTGACCCTTTCAAAGTACCATAAAAATACTTCGCAAATGATATTCTCCCCCTGCTTTTATTGTTCCTCCCTCAACGGTTAATGAGAGCGATTTGTTCACGAAAATAATCTCATTTTCTGTTAAATACAATTTAAATATGTAATCAGCTTTCAACCCTTTTGCTGTGCATCTTGAGGGTGAAAACTTTCCACTTTCTTTTCCCGAAAAAAAAAAACGAAAAATAGCAAAAACTTTGCAAGTAACCACTTTAAGGAAAACCACATTTTACGACTTTACAAGAAAATTATCTACAAACCCTACTCCAGGACGGTCCCTCGCCGCAAAACCACTAAGAACATAACAACTTTTTGTGCACTCTATTCTCTTTGGCACTATATGGGGTGACGGCTTCCTTAATAAAGTGCGCCTCAATTGGATTTCCATTATCTAAATGCTTGTCCCTCAAACCCCATTTTTCAACCCTCTCATAAAATTGTACCTATCTCGCGTTTCGTACTCGTAATGCTGTGCTGTGCGAATTTGCCGCCGAGATGGGACTGCATTCTTTTTAAAATATAACAGTGGTTGTCAGGCCGGATATAAAACCGATGTAATCCGAAAAGGACACTGTTCGAGTGAATCCAAAAATGAGGAAGTTGATTCGAATAATAATGCCAAGGCGTATTCCCCGCACAATGCACCCACACAAGCATACTCTTCATGCAATTTTTAGAACCCCTATATCGCCCTCTATATTTTCACTATCACACGGTTAGTATCCGATCCACCCCATATTTATGTAGCTTATCTTTAATGGAGTATAGAGAGACGTATAAACACGATAGGATTAGCGCCGTTGCCTACGAATACATGCGGAAGTATAAACCGTGAAAACCCTTCGGCCTTACAACATTCCACGCATCCCCGACTTGGTGCTCCCATGGCAGGATGATGATGGTGGTGTTGGAATGACAGAATTTTATAGTCGTTTTCCTTTTCGACGTTTTATTTCATCACTTTATTTTGCACGTTTAACAAACTTGAAATTTATGACTTTGCACACGTTCAGGCAAAATGGGGTTGCTCGGCCTCGAATGGCTCAAGGGTGAGTGAGTCAGCGCGCGGTGCGACCAAGCGAGTACATGTGAAGCAAAATTAATTTCTAATTAGATTAGTGGAGTTCTCGATTCTATGTTTCAATGAATCCGCAGGGGTTGCAAACAGAATAATTCATGGATTTCGGATTTTCAATCGTGGTGCGTCCCCTAGATTTTAGCTGATTTCGTGTTGCTGGCTAAAAGGACACCCCCTCCCCCAACTTGAAAGCAGTTTCGTTAATGAAATTCAGAGGTGTGTGCCATTGATCTTCGGCCTTAGAGTTAGTGTTGCACATTCTGCCTGAGAGTCATATGCCCAAATAGTAAATTGAATTCGGATTGAATCAAGGGTGAGTGATTGAAGTCACCGGAGTGTAAAGAGGTGAGTTAATGATACCCAGAAATGAATGCATGGATTTTCGGAAAATGGACAAATGCACGGTCAATTAACTTCAATGTAATGTTCAAACATAATTTTTTATGAAATTCGTTTTTAAACTGACAGGTCTGTCTGGGTCTATTCCAATAAAAAAAAGTCCATTCGCGTTTTGCAAAGTGCGGCTGGCAAAAGTTAATGGTTTCCTCAGTGCGATGCCATGTAAGGTTCTGGGCAAGGAAGAACGAAATGACGGATGCATCATGCTGTAGTAGTAAGTTATAAAGGTTAAAAAGATGATTCACGTAATCTTATATGGTGACTTTCTCCGCCAGGGTCAGGCTAGTTCATTTCTTTTCATTCTTCCAGATCTTCCATTGATTCGAAAAATATGGTTTCACATAGAAATGGTTGGAGAAGATAGGTATCTAAAATAAATAATATATATATATAAATCAATCCATATTTGTGTTTGTAGCCGGTGTTTGGCCAAACGCGTTAGCCGATTCAAATGATTTTTTTTTCCATGAAAGGTGACGTCTGTACGAAGGTTTTTATGCATGTGCGATGTCTGTATCTGTATCGGTGTGTTAATTATGGGCATTTTGAGTGAGTACACATGTATATGTGGGTATGCTTGTAAATACCAATGCACATACAGACACTGCACATATAAAAAACCATCGTACAGACGTCACCTATTTTGTTATTCGAACGCGCATATGAAAGAGGGAGACTGCACGAACGTTTCAAGCCTATTGTGGTGTTTGTGCATACTTTCATTCCTGAGATATCGTGTGTTCAATGTTTTATTCAAATAACTTTTATTGAATTTTTTAGCATTTGTTTTGTGAATCGGACATCGGAAAGTTGTTTTTCCCACATTGATAACAATCGGTGTGAAAGTGAATGAAAAGTGATTCTATCGAAATTTCTTACTTTCGCTTTGTTGTTTGATTTGCACAAGTAAGCTGACATAGGCGCCTGTCAGACAACAAGCACCTACCCTAAGCGGAACAACGAAGTTGCGTGAGCGAACTAAGCCATGCGGAGAAAAACGTGCAGTCCCTTTCACCGGTTGAGCTCAAATCAGGCAATCTTCGGTATTGGCCTGAAAGTGTTTCTGTGAAGTTTGGTCAAAATCGGTCTTCTTTTTTTAGGCGCAGCAACATACACCGACAATAATAAGGAAGTCTACTCGAACATATTGGCCTAGCTAGTAATATATGAACTTGAATTTTTGGATTTGAACCTGAGACATTTTTATTAGTAGTCCAACACACTACTTTTAAATTATTTTGTTTATTCATTATTAGATATACACTTACATATATACTGAACAAAAATGAATAAATCTAACTTAAAATTAACAGGATACTTATTCTATATTAATTGTCCTTATGCAGGCATTCTAAACTTAACTATAACCTTAAAATTATTGCCTTGCGGCCTAAAAACTATTTTACGAACTTATTTTACATACTCGTATTATATCTATTCATCGAGAACATTTTTCAAACTCGGTGTCATACACACTAACCTTTGCGATCCTGTATATCTAAGTCCTGTTAAATATTTGTTATAATTGTAAATTTTGAAATTGCGTCCATGGTGGCAAGGCAAGATTTAAGAAGCTTTGAGCTGAATTATACATGCCAAAGCCTAAATAGACTGTGCTTTATTGACATACACCGACTACTTGACATAGCGCAAGAGGAAGTAATGGAGTGGTATCAAATCGAACGATCTCAATTGCCCCTTTTTTTTGAAAAAAAATAAGAACCGATGATGCCGCACTAATCAGTGAACTTTTGTGGTGTAGTTGTGTCGCATGAGTCTTTTGTATATTTGACTCGCTTCAAATAAGGCAATTATTCTTGCTGATAAACTTACAAACTGAGCCTCGTCCCTAAAAACGATTTTTCAATAGAAATATCGGTTGGTTTCAATATGCTCACGAGCCCAATCTGCAACCTTATAAATCAAACCATAATGTAAGAGACATGACAGCAAGGTTTGAAAGTCATCCCTATCGGTCTTAAAATAAAAACGCCTTTTACTAGAATAATATCCACTTACTTGTATGATACCACATAGATCTTCCTACTCATTGAACTAATAGGAACTTGTGAATAGTAGTAGACTTCGAATGACTTTATTCAACAAAAATCGTTATAGTAATGCGGTCCCAGTTTCTTTTGGGGAGAGCAGGGATTGTAGAAAAAGTCTTGAAAGTAGTCTTTTTTCACCCACCGTACGTGCAGCTTCTAAACAAATACTTTGAATATGCGCGAAGCCTTGTTACATGCTTTTGTTGTATAAACAAGTCTTGGCTAAAATGTTATTCCTGTTCTTGTCGAAGCATGTCGCTGGACTTCGCTTAACTTATCACGAGTTATTAATATTTTGAAGGCAGTTCACCAGACAGCCGCAACTTACTAAAGTATCGTTACGAAATGTACATATAGCAGTAGAATAAACCCCCTTATTACGATTAGCGAATCGAACGAAAAAGTAGACGAATGTGACTGATTCGTCTACTTTTTCCTCAAAATTTTATTCGCCTCAAACGTCAAAATTTAGGCGAATTATGACTTCACTTTATTACGGCTATCGAACGTTCGACCAGAACTTCATTTAGTATGTCAAAATCAGTCGAATGAAATTTCTTTGTAGATGGAGGCAAATCCAGACATGGCACAGGGCTTGGAACAATTTGGCTCATTAAAAAAAAGCCAAAAAGAATACTGGGAGTTATTTGCCGCGGAAATAAATGCATTGGATACTCCTGTACGCGAAGGAAAGGAATGGCACAAGGCAATTTTGTATATATGTTTTTAAGTTTTCTATCAATTAGGAAATGCTTAAGGTTTGGCTGGATTACAGGCTCAAACTAAACAAAAAAAAATAGCTTTCAACAAGAAAGAATTGACTGCTACCGGTGGCGGTGGTGGGCCTAGTTCATCAGTTTTCTTGTCTACTCTAGAAAAAGATGCGCTACTCAATCTTGAACACGCGATCGATCCACCTGGCCGTACTTTCGGAGAAAACGAAGACATATCGGCGACTCAATCGACCGAAAATGTCAAAAAAGGAAAAGAGCAGCAAAATACGCCAGCACAGACTCCTTTGCTTAGTAGGTACTATACTTTGAAATTCATTTTTTATTCATTGTTAGATAACTACTTACATACTAGACAAAAATGATTAAACCTAATTTAAAATTAACAGGATACTTATTCTTATTTATTGGTCCTTATGCGGACGCTCTAAACTTAACTATAACCTTATAATTATTGTACTAGTAGGTACTATAGTCGAGTGAGAAAAGGTAGTGCACTAAACTAGCTAAGCTTAAAATTCTCGAAGATCAAACTGCAACTCAAAAGGAACTCCTTTTTGTTAGACATACATTAGATACACCAGAAAATCCTATGAATTGAAAAAGGAAAAATTTCTGTTATTGGAAGCCAAAGAGAAAAAGAAGAATATTGGACTTAGACATTATCTGGAAGCTCTAAAGGATTTGAGCTGTCTCGGATTTCACGAAACAGTCTGCTCATTTTCACATTTTTTTCTTCGTCGGAGATATATGTGAAAAAGGGTTCCGTGCTCCTTATCATTTTTTATATTCGAAATCAGTAAAAATGTCAGTCTATTTCACAAAATATCAAAACAATTTGTCTTGTTGACACTTCACAGATGAAATTTTATATTTTTATCCCCTATTCTAAGGGTATATTAATTTTGACGCATAGTTTGTAACATACCTTAATATTGCCCGTAGACCCCTAAAAGTTACTATATTTATGATCAGCATCGATAGTAATGTCGATCTAGCCATGTCCGCCCGTCCGTCCGTCCGTCTGTCGGCAAAAATTAGGCCTTTAAACTGGACCTAGAGAGCTGAAATTTTAACCATACACTCTCTAGGGTCCCGAAATAATCAAGTTTACGAATTTTTGAAATCCGCCCACAGACACGCCCACAAACTCAAAAAAACAAAATTTTGGAAAAAATCGAATTTTGAGCTAGAAAGCTGAAATTTTTTATATATGATCTATGACTCCTAAAACTTTCAAAATCCGCCCACTGACACGCCCACAAATAAATAAAATAATTTTTTATACCCTTAATTTTTGAAAATCCAAAGTTTGAGCTAGGGAGCTGAAATTTATAATATATACTCTCTATGAGCCCTTTATGCTCATGTCTAAATATTTTCAAAATCCGCCCACTGACACGCCCACAATTATTTTTTTTTTTTTTGAAAATTTAAAGTTTGAGCTAGGGAGCTGAAATCTATAATATATACTCTCTTGGGGCCCTTTATTCTCATGTGTTAATTTTTTTTAAATCCGCCTACTGACACGCCCACAATTAAATAAAACAATTTTATTGGAACACCCAAGTTTGAGCTAGGGAGCGTTTTTTTTTTTTATATAAAATCCTTAAATGTTATATAACAAAATATGTAGAGCGTTCTTAACAATTCAACCATACTTAGACTTTTGTCACGCCCACTTATGAGGGATAGGAATAAGAATAGGGTATCCAACAGTTCGCCCAAGCGGACTGTAGCCCGTCCCTATGTTTTCAATTCCTTTTGTTGACACTTCAGAGGTGACATTTTGCTGGTAGCACTGATTCATTACTCGAAAAAAAAGTTCGCCAACCGTATCTTATACCAAAAAAGCATTAATTCGTCTGGGAGCTCGACCCGAGTCGAACATTCGATTCGCTTACCGTAATAGGGGAGTAAGCTTTCATTGCCTTTTTGAGAACAGCGCTACTGCAGCTTATTTAACTTCTACTCGTATGTTAGATCATCAGCTAATTTTGTTGTCTAAACAAAAATCTCAATACAGTGAACTCCCTCTTAACGGACACCTCTCTTATGTGGACGATTCCCTTAAGCGGACAATATAAGGTGCGATGGTTACTGTGATTTTGTTCGAGTTCTGCTCCTCTAAAGTGAACAATTTTATTAAGTGGACATGGACAGTATTTTCATTTTAATTTGGTAAAAATATTCTTTTAAATGGACATTCCTCATTCACATAAGCATGTTATTTTCTGTTCTTTTATTTACACGTTTATTCTTTAGATACACACACATTGTACGGAAAAATCGCGACAGAGTGTTATGTGCTGGTGAATGAAAGTTGACAGGCACTAACGCTATCTGCTTGAATAACGGCATCATACAATGATACATATGAAGATCATATCGCTCGTTAATCGTTAACTTGTAGAAATAGATTTTCTAGAAAATGTTTGGCTTTTCCTGCGTTAATTTTAATTCTGACGCTCCTTGCTTAAAAATGCTCGGGGAAGTTAAAGAATTGGTTGTAATTGGGAAATCCGCAAACCCACGCTGCTTTAAAAACATATCGAAGTCAAATCTACCGGTGAAATGGTTTTCTAATAAGCGAGCTTGGATGAAAACTTCTATAATGACGGAATGGTTTAACAGCTTCAACTCCAAAATCAGAAAACAACAGACGAACGTTTTCGTTTTTTAGATAACGCGACTTCACATCCTCATCTTACGTTAAGTAACATCGCTATGATATTTTTCCCTGCAAACACAACGTCCGTTTGTCAACTCTTAGACCAGGACATCATCAAACATTTTAAAGTATCGGGAACAAATTTTAAACCACCTTACTGCTAAAATGGATCACGTTGGTAATATTGGAGAGCTTTCTTCAGGAATTAATGTGCTAAATGCCATTAATTGGGATGCTGCAGAGGTTTCTCAAGAAACGATAAAAAACTGTTTCAAAAAGTCTGGGTTTTTACGAGATCCAACCACCCAAATTGAAAACTTTACCCCAGAGGATGACACACCATTGATCTGTTTTAAAAATTTATCTTCTCTAGTCAGACAAACCAGCTGCAATCAAGTTGATTACTTAGAGTATGCCGCATGCGACAAAAATGTTCAGGCAGATGAGGGATGGAATGAGGACTTAAGCGTTATTAGTATGAATGACGAAAGTAACGATGAAGAAGACATTGTTGCTTCGGAAGCAGACACTGAAAAAGAGTCTTACTCCTACAAGATGGCGTTGAGCGCTTGCTTATCTTTGTGCAAATTTACTTTAATAGCTGGGGATGAAAAGGCAATGCAGCTGACATCTGTTCTCCGATCTCACCGATTAAAGATTTTTAATTATAGGACTATACCAGTGATAGATCTGACCTTCCCTTTGTTATTAGCTTTTAAAACTACCCGTTCAAATATAATCTGTTCGTCCGTCCGTCCGTTGGAAAAAACTGGATCTAGGAAACTGAAATTTTTAACCACATACTCTCTAGGGGCCCGAAACTATCCGCCCACAGATACGCCCACAATCTCAAAAAAATAATTTATCAAAAAAATCAAATTTTGAGCTAGAAAGCTGAAATATATTGTCTTTATTTCATTTCATTTATTAAATTCAAGTTGACATTTACAAGTATATACAATAGAACTTCTAGATAAGTGCAAGAGCTAGTGCCCATTCAGCTTTAATATTAATTATATTGATATTATCAGAAAATGTGAACGTGAATAATATTACATATTTGGGAAAACTTAACTTAAAACTTATTGTCTTTAGGAGCCCAAGATACTCGTGTGTTAAGATTTTTAAAATGCATCCACTAACATGCCCACAATTAAAAAAATCTCCAGCGGGTCATCTCACTCTTGTCGTTACTCCCTCATACGTATACATGATTTTTCTATCGTGATCCTTATATGATCATACTTTAGATTGCATCGGTGGTTAATTTAACTGCAACCAACCACATGAACATGGTCAACTAATTCAGTGAAAGAAGTCACTAAGTACCAGTTAGTGGATTTTGGCGCTATGTTTCAGAGCAAAAATCACTAAGTAACTTGATGACTTTTCCTCTCTGTAAAATCAGAACATTGTGCTTTTAGTAAAACTATTTCTAACATTTTTTTTTTGCGTGTAGCTAGGTGAAAATCGTCGAAAGACTTCACTTGCGAGCTTTGCGATAGTGTGGGACTTTAAACACACACTAAAAACACCCAGGGAAGGCATGATGTTACCATCCTTCCAGAAATCGCACCTTGTCGTCAGACTAATCAGCAATTTTGTTCTAATATTTACTTATGTTCTGTTTTTAGGAACTAACTTTGGTTTGTTACCTTTTGGTTTTTAATTCATTATCATGTTGTTCGTGTGATCAGTTACATACATATTTCTTTCCGTTGTATCTACTTAACTAGTTCAAAAGGTTTAACTCTACGTTATCCTCTAACTAAATTGTTGTTAATAAGTAGTTAACCTTCTTCTAAATTAGCATGGTTGCGAAGCCTAACTTAATAATCTTCTTGCGACCTTCCGAACCTCGTCTTATACCATTTCAATTTTTAGATCCCTATGTAGATCAGCGTTAGGTATGTACGCATTGACAATATTGCGTTATACTTTGTTTTAAAAGCATGGTATGATTTGAAGATTTGTCTTATTTGTGCACCCCCATAACTGGAGGCCATACGTCCAAAAAAGTTTTAATATTTGCTTGTAGAGAAGCAGTTTGTTGTAGATTGAGAGGCATGAACACCTCCCTATGAGCCAATTTATTTCATTGTATCGTATATTTCTAAAATTTAACATTTTTATTTTGATGGAATTAATGAGTTATTGCATTGATAAAAATGATCGAAACTCGTTACTTCGTGTTTTTGGATTTAAGTCCATCAAAAGCGTACTTCGTGACTTTTTGCAATAAACCTACGATACACGCTATTAATTTGTTTTTATACTGTTTTTATACCCTATTCTAAGGGTATATTAATTTTGACGCATAGTTTGTAACATAGGGTAGAGCGAGGAGGATTTGACAAAAGGAGGCTTTGTCATTTTCAAATATAAGGCCACACTTAACGCGAAGGAGAGCAAAAATCCGAATTTGCGGTGCCTGCTATGTTATGAGTTGCACAAATGAACATCACTTGTACCTCCGCCTTACAGCCCAACGCACGTGTTTTTGTTTTTGGTCGACTATTATTTGTAATTTTGTATATTTTCTTTGTTGGGAAACTACGTGTAAATACCAATTTTTGTTTTTTAAACTTTAGTGATTGTGACTATTAAAACATACATTTTAAATATAACAACAGTGTTTATTAAAAATACTGCAAAATTTTGGTAAGTTGAAATATGAAGTTAAAGTGCGATCAAAGGGGGATTTAACAACTTAGAATACGGAGGATTTGACAATTTGTCCAATCCTCCTAATCGTTTCTTTTAAAGACCATTATTTATTTTTTAATCATTGTTTATTAAATAATTACTTTATGTAGCCAAATATGGCAAATATTTATAAAAGGAATCACCCTGAAAGGGTCCTAGATGAGGAAGCCCTCAAACAAGCATTGAACGATATAAGCCGCAAAATTGAAACTCCAACAACTGCTGCGCGGAAATATAACGTTAATAGAACGACCCTTTTATATCGTTTAAAGCTTATATCGGAAAATCGAAGCGCTATCAATCTACAAAGCAGGGCTAGCACCAAATATTCTATAGGGCAAGTCCCCACCAGATTATTTTAAGAAATGTTCAAATCTGCACCATGGCCTGACGTTTGATATGACTAAGCGATTTGTTTACGATTATGCTATAAAAAATAATATAAAATGTCCTTCTTCCTGGGTTAATGAGCAAGCAGCTGGAAAAGTTTGGCTTTCGGGGTTCATGCGGCGAAATCCAACTATTAGTCTGCGAGAACCCGAGAACATAAGCTTGGCCCGTCTAATAACTTATTACAACTTAATTTATGAACTATTCTGTATATTTTGTTAATTTGTTCAAAATAAAACTATCTTTGTGTTACGTTTTTAAATGAAAGTTCGCAGACTGTTAAATTCTCCTACCTATTGTCAAAACCTCCTAAGGCAATGTCAAATCCCCCTATAAAGTGGGAGGATTTGACACTTTTACTATATTTCTTTTTCGCTCCACATCATGAGAACCCTTTAGATTACACAATTGGAATATACACCACTTTAAAGTCAAATATATAAGGAAAGTTTTATACCCCGACATTTTTAACGGTGCGCTAAATTTTGGTTCAATATGACGTATCATCATTTTTGTGTTAAACCCTCCTCGCCTTACCCTACCTTAATATTGCCCGTAGACCCCTAAAAGTTACTATATTTATGATCAGCATCGATAGTAATGTCGATCTAGCCATGCCCGTCCGTCCGTCCGTCTGTCGGCAAAAATTAGGCCTTTCAACTGGGCCTAGAGAGCTGAAATGTTAACCATATACTCTCTAGGGTCCCGAAATAATGAAGTTTAAGAATTTTTGAAATCCGACCACAGACACGCCCACAAACTAAAAAAACAAATATTTCGAAAAAATCGAATATTGAGCTAAAAAGCTGAAATTTTTTATATATGATCTATGGCTCCTGAAACTGATCGGGAGATAACGTTTTTAAAATCCGCCCTCTGACACGCCCACAATTAAATAAAACAATTTTATTGAAAAGTCAAAGTTTGAGCTAGGAAGCTCAAATTTATAATATATACTTTCTATGGGCCCTTTATGCTCATGTGAAAATATTTTCAAAATCCGCCCACTGACACGCCAACAATTTAAAAAAAACCTTTTTTTGAAAATCTAAAGTTTGAGCTACGAAGCGTTTTTTACAAAAGCTTCGTTTTTTCGATAAAATCCTTTAAATGTTATATAACAAAATATGTACAGCGTTCTTAACAATTCAACCATACTTAGACTTTTGTCACGCCAACTTATGAGGGATAGGAATAAGAATAGGGTATCCAACAGTTCGCCCAAGTGGACTGTAGCCCGTCCCTATGTTTTTTTTTTATTCTTCTGTATGCAAGGATACGCGAAGAGCATGTTATGTTGACGAACAACGTTTTATTCTGATTTATCATCATTTATATTTCTTTTACAAACAAAAAATAAACTAATTATCTTGGATTGCCATATCATTTGGACTTATCGAGTCTGAATAGCTGCAGTTTATCGCATCCTTTTTCATCAAATTAGAAGCCGACAATTTCGTTAAATGACCGCATAACTCCTCGATACGTTCCGTTTTTAATTCAATAATATTTTCCAGGTGCACAACTTTTTGACGAAGAGCAGCAATTCTGTTATCCTTTTCTTTTGATTGGCTTAGTGTTTGCTCGTAAATAGAAAACAAAATCATTTTGTGTGGTACCTGTACAATTGCATCTCCAATTTGTTTATTCATATTAACCATGACCACTTCATCATCCATGTTAAAAGGCATTTCATTATCCTTACTTTGGGATTCTAGTAGTGTTTTTTGTGTCATATTTTCAAATTTCATGATTCCATACAAAAGTTGTTCGATATATCCAGGAAGTGATCTAGAGATTGCATCCAAAAGAACGGAACTCTGTTGAATTCCGAGTTTTTTAAAGACTTTATTATTGAGGATTTCCCAATTGTTGCGTTTGAATTTTACAGAACAACTTCTTGAATAGTTATGCAAATCAATCAGTTTGGGATAGATTTCTTTTAGAATTATCGCAACAATAACTCCATCTGAAAAATCTCTATGCATCTTGTTAACAGCAATATTACAGTTGATATGAAATCTATCCAACCAATCGCGAAGTTGTTGCAGTTGAGCTTCTGAGAGTTTTTTGGCCATGTATTGCTTAAATTTTGTATGTAAACAAATTAACTAAATAAACTCAAAATTATGTATAAAATTGTGTAGATATTTGAGTGATCGATCAATAACTTTAGTTGATAAAAAATGTTTAAGAGTCAAGTGTGTTGTGTATGAGTTCGATGCGTAAAACTACCAAAATAAATACATAAACGTATATATTGAGACAGTGGAAATCTCTCCTGAAACCGTTGCATTGCAGCAAAGAATACTCTTTTAACGATTCTGAGAAGAGTATTTTGTCAAAATGCACTCAAGAAGCACTAACACGTATGTACATAACTCAATCGTCAAAGGAAAATGTAAATGGCAGTTCGTATTTTTTTCTACCACTTTCAGATATTTTTAATTGGTTTTCAATTTTAAAAAGGAGGGCACGAGTACGATAACTTAGGCGGCAAAAAATGGGAACGGATTTTTGTAGAGGGATTAAATACAAGCATTATTTACTGTGGATTGATGCAAGAATTGTATTTCTTTAGTCTTGAAAAGTGTAAATATAGAAGAGTATCGCAAGCACATCCCATAAACAGTAATATGGATGGGGGGCTTGGAGGAGCTATGCGTAAGGCATTGTTTAGGTCGTTAATGCCTAATATTTTATTATTTATTTCTCGACGGAAAAACATTACAAAGTCTTAAATTTCTCTCGAAATTTTGAAATGGCACATCAAAAAACAACAGTTAACATTTAGGTCTGGTGTAAATAAAAGTAACAACTACTCAGTTGAACAACTCAAATCATAGATTAAAGGAAGTTAATTTCAGGCAGATATAACGGGCAGTATACACATGGGAGCGCAATGGATCTCGCCGTTTAAAAGAAACATTTCTACGCTTTTAAAATCCAAAAATGTACACGAATAATGAAAGACAATGCGATCGATATATTGGACAAGCCAAATAAGGAAGCTGCTGATTAATTAGGCAGCAATGTGAAGAAACCTTGCAAGGGAAAATGGTTTAAATTGAATCTCTTCGTTCAAATCAATTGTCAGGAATTTTGAAAAATCACATGTCAAAGTATTTTCACAAAATAGTTATCGCAACCTGACTTTTTGGAAACCCGCTCATTCTGTTGACACTTAGTTGCCCTGCTCACAACTGAGTACCGATATATTCTCACATCTCGCAAGTGGGGAAAATATACATTGCTTTACTTCTAGTGCTTTTTGTGTTTTCAAAAAAAAAAGAGTAACGATTGCCGGAAATAATGTCATGTCGTAAATTGGTTACAATTTTGTTAGGAAAATTTATTTGAAGGTGTAAAATTGATGACATGAAGTGGTATCGGTCAAATGACCACCTCCTAAATTGACAGTTTTATGGCATTTCCATGATTTTCTTCATAACATTCCGAACGTCCCAAGCGTTACTTTGCTTTTTCACACATATTCTAAATTTGTTTGCTTCACAAATGTAGAAAACCGAGTTGATATTAGACGTCAATTTGTATAATTGATGTCAATTTCTTTAAGGGTCATACCTGATGCCTCACGTTGTATATGAGTTAATTCAACAACTAATTCATTCAAATTCATTAGTGACTTGACAACTTCAAACTTTCAGTATGAACACACCCTTAAACCGATTACCGATCTGTCAATGTCAAAATATTCAGTAAAATCAACATTTTCTTTATGGTGAAGTATACGAAGGAACAGCGTTTACAAATAATTAAAATTTACTACCGAAGTTCCGAGTCGGTGGTCGCAACTTTAAGACCGTTAACGCCAATTTTCGGCCGTAATTCTCGTCACAGTAGACTAGCAGTTCATAGTCTAGTGAAAAAATTTGAATTTGCCGTTCGGAGGAAGAATTTCATCGCGAAATCATCTTCAGCGATGAAGCGCATTTTTGGTTAAACGGCTTCATCAATAAGCAAAATATGCGTTACTGGACAGGTGAGAACCCTCATGTTCTTCATGAAACAGCATTTCATCCGCAAAATTTCACTGTTTGGTGCGGTTGTCATGCCGGTGGGCCGTTTTTTTGTCGATGAAAATAACCGTCACGTTACGGTAAATGGTATTAACTACAGAGACATGTTGGAACATTATTTCTTTGAGCAATTGCATGAATTGGACATCAGTGATATATGGTTATAAAAAGACGGTGCCACAATCCACACAGCGGGTGCCACATTCGAGCTATTGAAGTCTCAGTTCGGAGAACGTGTTATCTCGAGAAACGGACCCGTCTATTGGCCGCCGAGATCTTGTGAATTAAAGCCTCTAGGCTTTTTTTTATGGGGCTACATTAAATCATTGGTATATTGCAACAAGCCGCCCGACGTTAGAGGAGATAAGAGTAAATATTGAAAGAGAAATAGCGGCCGTATCGGTCGAAATGTGCGGCCCGAGTCATCGAAATTTGGTTTAACGTATCGAGAGCTGCATACGTTCCCGTGGTGGACATATGAACGAAATCGAATTCTGTTCCTAAATGTTTTGATAGTTATTCAAGCCAATCAATTTTTTTTTCGAGATATCTTAAGAAGTTTGCATTTTATTTAAAACAGAAGTTGCCAAGTCCTTAATGAAAGACCCTCTATATGATATATAGTAAATTCTGACATAATGTGGGTGCTCTGCGTGCAAAAACTTCTTCCACGTTCATCCGTGATGATAATTTGTACGAATCGAAGAAGAAAACAATGAGATATTCAAATTTACCGAACCGGCCTTTTGAAAAGCTTATTTTTTATCACCTCTTACCCTCTTAAGGTCCAGTGTGTGGGATTTTGTATTTTTGTTAAACTACGATTAGGTAGCATGCACTAGTGGTTTCTTTTAACTCTGTCCTAATGCAGTTAATGGTATAATTTTGACAGCAACGAATGTTGTGTCGATCAAACTGTGTCCGTCCGCAAGTCACCAATTTCGAGACCTTTATTTCGAGCTAGAAAGCTGAAATTTTGATTATATACAACTGTATCGAAGAACTTGATTGAAATCAAAGTCCGCAAAATATATAGTCAAATGGTTTCCTAACTATTCGCCCATTCAACGTCTTGTCATACCCACTTTATCGGAGGCGTTTTTGACATACATTGTTTTTCCGATAAAATCCTTAACCCTGGATGGTTACCCTTATTTTACACACACTCAGATTATGCTCATTATCATCCACATTAAAACCTGCATACTCCGAGCTTTACTCCGAACTTTGCCTTACCTTTAACTTAAAATTGTTCAATAAGACTCTTAGGCATATTTAAAGTGGATTTATTTTAAGTATATCCACATTTTTTCTCATTTTAAATGTAAATTAAATATATCACTTCATTTTGTTACATTACAAAAAAAAAACAGTTTTATATACAAGAGGCATGTTTTTTTTGCATTTATAGCACGACGACTTTGTCATTCGCCTTTTTGAATAGGGACAAAATGCGCAAAATTTTTTTTTTCTTCTGAATTGTTTGTTCTTCAATAGTGTCTTGCCCTTTTTTCTGACTTTCATCCGAAACATTAATTTGCGTTCTTATGTTAGATGTTAGGGTAGGCACCTTAAGCCTCCGTAACATATACTGCTCAACAAGTTCGGAATTTAGTTTTTTCATAAAACGTCGGCGGTTTAAGGGTTTTTGTTTCGTGTCAAACATATTATGGGTATAAATTACATAGCTGTTAATGAAAGCCATGTTTAACATTCCATAAAACTGACACATAGGTCATCGGTTAGTCTTTCGAGAGCAACTCATTACACTGCACATCTGATCAAATGTGTCAACACCTCCCTTCGTTTGGTTATAAAACTCTACTATATGAAGCTTTTTTGAAGTTGGGTTTATAGTTCCTTCTTCATTGCAAGATGACAGCAAAAAGATAATTTTATATGGTTTTGATTTGTACGAAAGCAGCGTCAATTCATTGCCGTAACAAAACATGGAAGTTTTACATTTGCGCCCTTTCTTATCCCTCATTCATTAGGAATTTCACGTTTGTTACTCCGTAAGGTTCCAACTATTGTCAATTTATATGGCTCTAATAAAAGGGATTTTGCCAAGTTCACAGAGGTAAACCAATTATCCATTGTTATATTTCTGTTAGAGCCATGAACTTGTTTCGTTAGTTCCTTGACATAAAACTCTCCAAGAGGCAGATTGCTAGAGTTCGAACCCTTTCCCAAGTAAGGCATTGCATCCACCATATATTTTGTGCCACTGTCACACATCATTATCGTTTTCAAGCCGTATTTCGCAGGAAATGCGCCTTCAGGATGTATATTCCTATACATCCTGAAGGCGCATTTCCCACGAAAAGCTAAAAGTTGCTCATCTATCGTCAAATACAAGCCAGGAGTGTAATTTTGTCGACACTTCACAATAAACATATCCCATATTTTCCTGATAGGGGCAAATTTATCGTTGCAAATTCGAAGACGGACAACTTTGTCATCGAAACGTAAGCAGGCCAAAAGGAACTTGAATCTGGCTTTAGTCATTGTCGAAATGTAGCGGGATCCACTATAGCTGGAGTCAAATAGTTCGTCGGAAGCTAGGTGGTTACTCTTAGAAACTGCTGTCAAGCATAAAATACCAACTATGGCTTTTATCTCATCTAAATCGGTTTCGCGTATTTGTGATGTGCTACTGACCAAATCCTTTTTTCGTACATTAATTTCAGCATTTGTCCATTGCAATACTTTAGGGGTTATCTTCTTCGGCATCCTCAACCTCCATGTCAATATTTTCCTCATTAAGGTTACTTCCACAATCATCGTCATCTTCTGATTCGGACCCATAGTCTTCGCACATAGTCAGGAGCAGTTTTTCTATTTCATCAACTTGTAGACGGGAATTCATTTTAAAATTCTATAACCAAAAAAACCCAAATAACAAAAAGTAACAAATCCGCACAAAGAAAAAAAATATCATACAAAAGTTATCCTTCGTCGTTTCGACGAACATACCTGCAAAAAACAAAACAAAAAAATATTTCTGATGATAGCAGGAGAGGTTACGTCCGCTCACTGGTAGAAACCACAGCCAACTGGTGTCATAAGGAGGAAGAAGAGAATAGGACGTATAGTTAAAGCGAAATCATAAAAAATAAAAGAGGTGTTCGTCGATACGACGAAGGAAAACCATCCAGGGTTAAACAACGAAAATAACCACCTGCCTATCTCGTTCGACGGTTTATAGCTTATTGTAAGAGTATTGTATTCATTCATGAGGGGCTCTTCTGAGAGGGTAATGCAATGCTAATATTAGATCCACCATAGCGTGCTTTCTCTACTACACATATCTTCGTTCTATCAGATTGTCCCATTTGCATTCAGAAATCTGTTGAAGGTTTTTTAACAAGCCATCTATGTCTAGGAATGCAACCATTGCATATGTACTGCTTAAGCTGTAGGAAATACTCGATGGAAGGTATATACTAACGTAACAGGAACGCTTTCGACCGTCTAATACGTATAACCTTTAAGCATTTAGAAACGTAGCTAACGAAGTTGCTCACTAATAGATTTGATATCTTTCTTAACTGATTTCCATAACAGAAGAATTCGTTCTCCAAACTCTTCCATTACCACTCCGGTCACACTCACCATTATTGGCGAAAGTACATTTTTAGATCTGTCAAATGTGCTACATCCACAAAGGCTGCCAAAAGCCACGAAACAACATCCGATTTCGCAACGCGAATAACAATAACACTATTAACTAATTTTCTAGAACTTTTCTCAACAACCTACCGAGAACTGTGAACCACTCCACATGACATTAACTGCCAAACACTCACTTAGAGCATCCATCTTTCATTTGCGAATAATATATTTTATCATGAATGAGACCACGTCCTAAATGCCAACAAGATGCGTATTTACGTAAATGTGCACTCGGCAAGTCCTCAAAAAAAATAAAAAAATAAAAAAATAAGAAGAAGCCTACTGCTGCCAACTCAGCACTAAATATTTGCACCCCTTACTACCAAGGTGGATGACAGGATTTTTTTATAAATATTTAACCACAGAGCAGCAAAATACACGCCAGAAGGCAACAAAAAAATCGCCATTAAATAGACAGAAAGGTGAGCGGCAGCATAATTCCACCTGTCGGTCGACATTTGAGGACGTGCTTCGCGTTCAAATGCAAGATTTCCCTTTCGTTTTTAGGTGCCGTAGGAAAAAAATATATATTTTTAGTTGCGTATGCATAACCTGCCTAAGTACAGATATTAATTTTTTTGAATTATCTTCTTGTTCCACATTTCTCTTTCGAATTTTTTTTCCGCGTGCAAACTATGTTCCTAGAAAGAAAAAAAACATTTTCCATGTCACTTGACTATGACATGTTTTTTTGGCAATGAGTCAAAAACGTTTTTATTTTCCTGCATTGTTGCCTTATTAATTTGTCGTGTCCTCTTTCGGTTGATTAGATTTAATTAATTTGGTATTGTCTTAGGCATACGTGTCATACTTTACTGAAAACATCAATCAGGAGCTTAGGGGTTTGAAATATGATTGAAGTGCCTGAAGCCAGATGATTACATTATGTCTACCTTTGTGTTTTTGACAAGTTGTCTACTCATCTCCTCAAGGAGACGGAATAGAAAATTGGATTATTATTTTTATTTTGCTGTTGAGGAGATTAAGAGGACTGAGCAATTGGCTTTTAGACAGGCAGACGGTAGATTTTGGAATAATTTTCTAAAGCGAAATGAGCTCTAATGTGTTTAATGGGGGGCAGATGATGTACGCGTCGGACATTTTTCATTAGACAGTTGCTATGTTGTTATATGTATATGTATATTTTTATTTTGTTTTATTCATATCCTAGGGACTGTGGAAGTAACTTCGATAAGAGGGATGTTGTCATTCTCACGACTTAAAGTATCTTAAGACATTAAGGGAGTATTTTTTTATTGGAAAAGTAAATTAAGCCTACAGAAAGAAAATGAGTAAATATTAAAGGGATAGATGTTCAAAGCGATATGATGATAGATAAGATTTGGAACACACTAGCTTATTGGTTAGTTCTCCCGCCAACGTCATGGGAAAGCTTCTCCATTTCGCCTTTTTTGATACCTAAAACAAATGCCTTTCAGTATATGCCATAAATAAAGGGTCTTTCGTTAGCGACTTGACAACTTCAAACTTCCAGTGTAAACGCACCCTTAAACCGATTACCAAACTGTCAATGTCAAAATATTCAGTAAAATCAACATTTTCATAATGGTGAAGTGCACGAAGGAACAACGTTTATAAATAATTTAAATTTACTATTGAAATTCCGAGTCGGTCGTCGCAACTTTAAGACAACCAATTCAAGCAATTCACAGTCTAGTGGAAAAATTTGAGTCAGAATATTCGCTGCTTAATGTTCCCATGCCAGTAAGACTACGTTTTGCCCGAAGTGTGGAGAATATTGCTGCCGTAGAGGCATCCGTCGCAAACCAGTCAAATCAGTCAATTTCACGGCGATCTCAAGAATTGGGCCTCTCCCTATGAAGAGATTTATACAGTTCTTCCAAGTAATTTAATGAAATTGCTGACCAGGCTTCTGGGTTATAGTACTGCTTTCCTCCAGCGTAGACCTTTTTTGAAAGCTATCCCACCATCCCCAAACAATTCGGAAAAATGGGTGAAAGCCCTTTCCAGCAGAGATTTGTTGGTATTCACTGTCATTCTTGAGCTTTGAAAATCAAGGTTTGCAGTTCAGTAAAAGCTTACTGCTCTTCATACCATTACTCCACCTCCATTGCTGTGTCTTCTATCCAAAGTTAGTTCATCCTTCCTCAAATCGTGTAAATAATAATTATATCCATCAGGTCCATCCAAATTAAACTTTTTTCATCTGAAAAATAACGGTGTGCCACTCTCGACTTCACCTGATGTGACTTATTGCAAAATCAAGTCGCTGACTTTTGCGTGCTGCGTTAAGTTGTGCTGTATCTGCTGTATCACCCGATAAACAGTTGATCTGCGAGCTTCAACTCCAGTTCCTGCCTTGATTTTACTTAGGGAAAGTCTTGAATTGTATGCAGCTCTCAGTATCGCCCGTCGATCCTGACTGGTTGTTACGCTGATTATTCCTCCTTTCCGGTTTTTTCCATAGTTCTTAGGGTCCTTAAGATAGCTGTGAACAACAATTGGTCCCCTTACAATCTCACCGGCTATACGGATAGATTTACCTTGCTCCTTGTAAGCTCGAATTTGGCATATTTCCTCCTTAGTTAATGAATTTCCTTTACCGATAGTTGTTGTTTGTATGAAATTATGTCCTGAACAAGGGCACTGGTACTCTTAATGCCTATTAATTTGATTTAAAGTGTGATAACAGGTAGATTTAGTTATTCTGTTCGTAAACAGTTGGAACGAAAAAATGACTAATTTTATGACCTTATTGAGAAAAGCATCATAAAATTTGAATTTATCTGCCTATTCCCCATTTTTTACAACATAAATAGATAGATAGATAGATAGATTCTTCATTTTTTCATCATAAAGTTTACAAATTGGTATACTTAAGAATAAGGACATGGCAATACTGCCGTCTGCCTGGAAATAAATATAATATAGCCTTCTTTCATATTGCGTTTGGTTCTTCCCAAATTATGGAAGAATTTAAAAAATTTCGTTAAATTAAATCAAGAAACTACCTGTGCCTAAACACGTGGAACGGAGTCTATGAAGTTTTATTAACCTTATAATGTTCATTGAACATTTTCTGAAAATAAAATGGCAAAATAAATTAGCAAAAACGATAAAAGCCTTCAAAATTTCATTTCGTCAAAAATTTGATAAGAGACAAAATTCCTTAAGAGAAATTTTTGGGTGGTATGTTTTGTTTTTGGACAGCTTATACAAAATACAATTTATGTGTGTAAGAAGATTTGAATAGCACGCAGTTTATATGGGTCAATTACCGTTAAAACAAAAACGTTCGCCAAAGGGAAATGCCCGCCTAAGAGCGTCATCATCTAAGGGAGATTTCACTTTATCGGCAATCCTCGGGATTTCGGATCACTTCACTGAGGCAATTTAAATATGTTCTTGTATTGTTGCATTTGTGTGATTCATGAGTTTTAATGGCTGCCTCTTTTCTTACAATTTCAACTCGTGCATTTGTTGAGCAAAATTGAAATAATATTTAAATAATTTGTTTAACTTGGTAACACTTTTCCTCCTTCAAGCTTTGCCGAACTAAAACACTTTGTATGTATATTGACATGCTATATTCGAAGTTACCTTTGGCATATATAGCTAAATAAAGAGCTGAGTTTTCACGTTTACTTCAAAGAAGTCGGTTTACTTTTTTTTCTTCTATTAAATTTAACAGCATTCTTTTAATATTTGCTACTGTTTGATCGGGATTTGCAGACACCAGCCAGTCATGAAACTCATGGACTTGCATGCACACTTGCGAAACCGTTTCAAGATGTTAAACGTGTCGCTTAGGCTCACATAAATGGTAAAATTGCCCAATGCGATTTCTCCCTTTAGTCGCCTATTACGACATCCATTATTTTTTTGGGCGCGCTACGTCCATGCACGGGCAGTTAAAATTATACTCTCACTATGTATTTTATTTTATCACAGAATTCTGAACAATAGTTTCTCTAGTGTTAATTGAACGAACTTCAGTCAGAATTTATTTACAATCTCCACCTTTTCTTGAGCTCCGGAACGCGTTCAAATTCGGTATGCATTTAAAGCTGCCTGGCGATGGAATTAACTACTACAGGGTGGACCAAATAAGACCTACCAACCTTAAACACGTATAACATTTATAATAATGATTTGTTTAAATTAATTTTTTTTTATACTAAATACATTTTCTTGGAAATTAAGGCACTTTGTATGAAATATGACATCAGGGCGCAGTTAAATCTGGTGAACGAGGTGGCCCAAGTAAATCTGATTTTTTCTTTATCAAACGTTCGATAAAAATGTCACGCAACAGTTCCATAGATTCCCAAGCAGTGTGCGTAGTGCTCCATCTTGTTGAAACCACAAATAAGGATACTGCTCCGCCATTGGCCGCAAAAAGTTGGCAATCACTCCGTAAGAAGCCCCGGAAATCGTTGGATGAATGTAACTGATGCTGGTTTTTTGCCCTTGGAATTTCGGAGCGTCATAATCTACAGCTTTGGTGTATCTATATAAATAAAGAAGTAATTCGTATTTAAAACTAATTAGTCTTACTTGGCCCACCCTGTATTTATTCGTTGACCATCTACATTGCACTACTCAAATGAAAACAAATTATATAAACATTGCAAAAGCCGACAAATCGTTTGTACAACCACACAGCCATATCATATCATAACCACTATTTAAAAGCAGTTATTAGAGTTTGTCCCAATAACCAATACCTACAGAAGTGGAAATCTAGCAATCGTTCTTTTGACAAAAACTTAAATCCAAACAATGCTAGTACCAACTCAATGAAAACCAAAAGTCAAAACACCAATTGCATGTCAATCGTTGCACACTCCGCCTACGCCACCGACCCACACCATCAGACGCATTCCAATCAATTCAATTGAATTTAAGGCAAACCATCCAACCTCAGTTCATCCCCATCTACCTATCATAATATGTCATAGGTCGTACGCCCATTACTATGAAAATAACATAGCCTCTTTCTTGCGTCCGAAATTGCTACAGTTAAAAGAGCTCCGCCCCACCGTAAGCAGAGCCTAAAACCTATTTGCTTACCTTAGAAGTGAACTCTGTCCCCGAATGACACAGTACAAGACCTTAATGGAAAACTTGTGTTTTGCCTTCCGTTTAACAGCACCTACACGACAACGAGGACGACAACGACGACGACCAAACAACGAAAGCAATTCGTTTTCCCAATGATTACTTCATGTTGAATAGGGAAAGGGCAGGAGTGGTGTACGCCATCAACTTCATTTTGCGGGCCAAAATTACAGTCAGGCTCCACACAGGCACGCCAACAACCGAGCATTCAGTTTTCAGTCAGTCAGTCTCGTATAGAAACTTCACACACACAAGCCACATACCTATAACGCAGCCAACACAGCACATACAGGAAATGTTTGAAATTGTTTTCTGCACTCATTCTGCGGTGGGGGTTGTAAATAACCATCGTATATACGCTATGCAGAGATGTTCATCGTTCATGTTCATCCGAATACCATGCAGGATCGAAAGTATTCAAAAAGTCGGCTTTAACAGCTTTTACATGTATGTCAGGTTCTTATCGCTCCAGAATGGGTGATATGCTGTACGCTATGCTCAGTGTCATTTGCACATAAAAATATGCCCAACCAACATTCTGTACCAGACAAAAGGGGGCCACAGAAAGGATGAGTTTATTATGCAAACTGTCGTAAGACTTCAGAGTGCTTAGCGGCGCAATTAGCTTTGAGCTGTAAGCGCGCAGATAGTGATAAAGGTACCTTGTACCAGTATCTTCGTCCTTGAGGTATGTGTATACACTTGATGTGGGGGGTTGCCAGTTGCCACATAAGTGGGTGTTATTATTGTCATTATGCGAACGTGGGCGGTGAGGGTTTTCTTTTCTCGTAATATATCCGTTTTATGACATCAAAGTGACACTTTGTATAAATTATGCATAAAGAGGACACGTGTGTTCGTATTTTTCCCCCATATATTTCATTTCCTTCGTCGCACTCGATGGGTGTACTCGTTTTTGATGATTTTTAATAACGCTATTGCCCCACATTCGACATAATTGAATAATACCAACAAGGCGAAACGAAATGGCAGCTATACAAATTTGTTTGCACTTCTAGCACACGACAACCAGAGAAAAGTTATCAAAGTTGCCAAAATATTTACAGAAGTACGGTCCCCAAAGAATAACCTCAAATACCGCACAGCAGAGAACGGTACCATAACTGGCTTAATAAATGTCATTCGCAAGCATTCATTCATATTTATTAAAGTGCATGTTCCAGCCATGAGAATTACCACAGCCATTTCCATCGGTCGCATCGTTGGCAAAGTTTACGCCCGCCCCAGCCCACATTTTATGATCCATCTATGCAGTTGAGTTGTGTGTTATGAGAAATTTTGGTTTTTCTCCATTTTTGTTGGCTTATGGGATTATGTGAATTGGTTTTTGAGTCCATCTGTATTTCCGGAGCAGTTCGGGATGGATACTTTAAAACACAAGTGAGTTAAAATGAGAATGATTTGCCCAAGGAGGTTGTTTATTAATTTGGCGAAACAGTTTCAGTGAGTGAAGTTGGGTTGTTGTTTGGTCTGCAGTTTCTTTAATCGCAGGGACGATTGTGAATTCTAATATACCGAACGATAGTAATACGATAGTATCTTTATGTCATGTACGCTATAAAAAAAAACGTCTCTGTCGATAAGAATCACGAGCGGTCTACTTTTCTCATGTTTTGTATGATATCCTTCATGTCGTTCCCTTTATCCTATATTTAACCGCACGCAGTTTGAATATAATCTGCTCGACATATCTAAATGCGAACTCAATTCTGGAAAACCCAAGCGCACATGTGTGAGACTTAACGCACATTTTCTAAATTTCGTTGTATCCATTTTTGATCAGCATTTCGTTCGCACACATTTTGTTTATGCATATTACATACTCTTCTGCGCTTTTATGGAATAATTTTAGAATTCTTACATATAATTCACCAAACTTCCGCATATTGGTTTGGTTTTGATGTTTTCTGATAAAAGCACGGTGTGAGCATTCGTTCCAGCACTGTACAAATATTGTGCTGAGGCAAACACATGTGTGCGCTTTGAAGTTAATTTGAAACAAACATCAAAAACAATAACTGATGGCTCGAGGTTTACTCATTTGATGAAGAAACATAACAGGTCTGTTCCCTTACTTTTGCAGTAACAATTGAAAAGACTGTCAAACTGGCAGTGGTGGGGATGAATACTTTCGGTTTCCCATTTGCTGCATGCAAAGAAGGTATGTTGCGCGTCGTCTTCTTGGGAGTCCCCTACTGGCAGGCTGGGCTGTTCGTTTTGTCCATCTTTTGGAGAAAGACGTTGAAGTATCCGGTGAGTAAATGGGTGACGTAATAGACAACCTCACTGTGTTTCCTTTCATTCCATTCAGTCACGTTCCTGATCAGCCTCGCTGTCCATCGCCCTCTGCTTTATAAGATCCAACACTCTTGCCAATTTTCTTTCGTGAGCTCTTTGGCCTCCTTGCCGTTTCCACTCAAACTTTCATCTTTTTATCGTAGACTTTCTTCCTTTCTGCTGCTAGAAGGTCAATTGGGGTCACTTCTGCGACAACAAGGACGGCTGGTTCCGACAGCGTTCGATAGGAGCTGGCTACACGTAGAGCTCCGCGTCTCTACACAGCTGCCATCCGGGTTCTGTACTTTTCCTATGGAGGCCCGCCTGCCCAAACCTCACATCCGTAGAGGAGGATGGCATGCTTTGTCGACATCGGCAGCCTTCGCTTGCTGGCCGTTACTTCACTTTCGACGCTCGTTCCGTCGCTTTTTTTATCTGGTGCTAGAAAGTACGGCCTTGAGAACGGTTGACTACTCAGTTTGAATCAGTGTCCTGCTCCTTACAAAAAAAAAATATCCAACAGAACTTCATTATCATGGGAAGCATCTCAAATTTGGCATTCAAAATCGACATAAAACTTTGTTCGTGTCTAAAATATAACTTTGCGCACTAGAAGAGCAAGAAATTAGCACGGGGTTTTACGCCAACATAATATTATTATACTAGGGTTATGGCTAACAGGCCTACCAAAAAGGTAAATCTGTTGAAACGGCCTTGCACTCTATCGTCTATTATGTCGAAAAATCCCTATCTATCAAAGAACTAGCTTTAGTGACATACGTGCTCAAACGCAGGGTAATAACTGCATCCTTCGGAAGTAGCACTGTCAAACGACGTGCACACAGAGGCACCCCCCAGGAGGGAGTTTTATCTCCGCTACTGTGGAATCTATTGCTCAACGAAGCCCTTCTGAACATTGAATACACTGGATGCAAAGTTATCGCCTACGCGGACGATGTCGCTATACTCGCAGACGCTGGCCGATGTCAGGCAAACTGCTATCAACATATTAACAAGTTGGGCCGAAAGATGCAGCCTGTCAGTCAATCCAAAAAAGACTGAGCTGGTCCTGTTCACACGAAGATATAAACTCCCTGAGTTTACTCCCCCGAAGATAAGAGGCACTTCTCTGGCGCTCTCAAATAACCCTAGCTATTTGATCGCAAGCTACTTTGGAGAGGAAATGTAGTCGAACGTGGCAGGAAATCCCTAGCTGCTCTTTATATATGCAAGAAGGGTAGGCCTACAACCAAAAATGATGCACTGGTTATACAAAATAATTTTTATTTCTTTTTCAAATTAAACACAACACACAATTTATTTTAATATATTTCTTATTTTATTTTTATTAAATTCCTCTATGAGGAAGCTTAGGAATATTTATATTTTATTCTTATTAAATTCCTCTATGAGGAAGCTTAGGAATATTTACAACCGTCCACTGGCAGCTCCACTTAATAACTAACTTATATAATACAAAACGAACTAACTTATATACTACAACTAGCATTACCACTAACATGAAGACATGAACGCTGATCCGTTAATCCGCTGCTTGGCTGGAATTTCTTGCTGTAGCTTAACGGGTGTTTGCTATGCTATGCTTGGTGATGCTGCGGCCACACTTACTGTTCTGATAGTGCAGCTTCTACCGTTTGCAGCATTACCACTAACATTGAGATAACGCTGATCCGTTAATCTGCTGCTGGCTGGAATTTCTTGCTGTAGCTTAGCGGGTCATTTGTGCCTTGGAAAGCGTTTGGTGGTTGTTATGCTATGCTTGGTGATGCTGCGGCCGCACTAACTGTTTTGATAGTGCAGCTTCTACCGTTTGCATATTGACAGCTATGAAACCGTGTGCCTAGTGACTTTCCGTACGCCGAAGCATTTTTATTACATGTATTTGATGTGACCATAACTTACATGTCGGTAGTTAAATCGATTCTCCTCTATGGAGTACTGGTCTGGTGGCCCGCCTTGGAGAAGAAGTCCAACCTAACATTGCTGGACAAAACTCAACGTGTTGCATGCCTCAGCATCACCGGTGCACTGAGAACCTCGCCCACTGCGGCGCTCCAAACCATGCTCCACCTTCTCCCGACTGACATCGTCAACAAATAGTTGGCTGCCAGCTCAGCAATAAGACTGAGAAGCTGCAAACAATGGAAAGAGCAACACACTGGACATGCCAAAATACTATCGATGTATCGATCTTCGTAAGGTCACCGACCACCTGCCTACTGAGTAGCTTGGCTAACAACACCTAATCCCAGACAGAACCGAGTGGACACAACGTCATTTCCTACAACACTAATCGCTGTCAATTTTTACGGATTGGTCCAAAACGGAGGACGTAGTCGGTGTCGGAGTCTTATCTGAAGACCTGGACATTCACCTCTCCTTTAACCTTACAGAACACTGCAGCGTTTTTCAGCACTACGAGATCCAAGGCAGTGAAAGACTGCCGCGCATCTCTTAACGAGATAGCCGGTCAGTATAGCCTCACCCTTTGCTGGGTGCCGGGTCACTGTGACATACCTGGGAATTGTGAAGCTGACGAACTGGCTCGATGAGGCTCTTCTGGTTTAAACAGCATAAGCGTCACCGACATCGAGGAGCCAACGTCTTATGCTAAACACCTCATAGACACCATCGCGGTGAGCGAAGCCAACCGTCGTTGGCACCAACTCCACCAGTGCAACACCGCAAGGCTACTCTGGCCAGGAGTAGCCCAGGTCCATCGGACTTCTGAGGCATTAGTAAACGCCCTCAACGGGCACTGTGCTATAGGAAGACATGCTCAAAGGCTGAGCATTCCCTACAATGACTTCTGCAGAAGCTGTAGGGACGAGGAGGAAGAGGAGACTATCAGTCACTTCCTTTGCACGTGTCCTGCACTCGTCAACATTAGGAAGGCTACACTGGGTAAATACCTTTTCAGTGATCTAAACAATCTCAACAACGCCTGCACAGCAAAGATAAACTCCTTCATTCAGAGGAGGAAATGGTTCGCTGAGTAAGAGGGTGACCCACCGACCTTACACATCAGCACAATGGACCTATCTCTGGTCTAAGTGCATCCTCATCCAGGGCCGGTTCCAACCAATCAACCAGGGTTATTGGTCAGATTACACCTTGTTGAATCTGAGTCTTCAGAAATTGACTTACCTCCGTCCTAATTTTTGGTTCTCAAAATGATGATCTTATGATGGTCTTATCTGAAGACCTGGACATTCACCTCTCCTTTAACCTTACAGAACACTGCAGCGTTTTTCAGCACACGAGATCCAAGGCAGTGAAAGACTGCCGCGCATCTCTTAACGAGATAGCCGGTCAGTATAGCCTCACCCTTTGCTGGGTGCCGGGTCACTGTGACATACCTGGGAATTGTGAAGCTGACGAACTGGCTCGATGAGGCTCTTCTGGTTTAAACAGCATAAGCGTCACCGACATCGAGGAGCCAACGTCTTATGCTAAACACCTCATAGACACCATTGCGGTGAGCGAAGCCAACCGTCGTTGGCACCAACTCCACCAGTGCAACACCGCAAGGCTACTCTGGCCAGGAGTAGCCCAGGTCCATCGGACTTCTGAGGCATTATTAAACGCCCTCACCGGGCACTGTGCTATAGGAAGACATGCTCAAAGGCTGGGCATTCCCTACAATGACTTCTGCAGAAGCTGTAGGGACGAGGAGGAAGAGGAGACTATCAGTCACTTCCTTTGCACGTGTCCTGCACTCGTCAACATTAATAAGGCTACACTGGGTAAATACCTTTTCAGTGATCTAAACAATCTCAACAACGCCTGCACAGCAAAGATAAACTCCTTCATTCAGAGGAGGAAATGGTTCGCTGAGTAAGAGGGTGACCCACCCACCTTACACATCGGCAGCACAATGGACCTACCTCTGGTCTAAGTGCATCCTCATCCAGGGCCGGTTCCAACCAACCAACCAGGGTTATGGCTCCAGTCGTCAGCGTCTTAATTTTTGTTCACTTTGCTTTACAAAAGGTATAACTATTATTATAGTGAAACAAGTTTTTACATATCTAAATGACAGGGACAAGCCGCATTCGAGCAATTTTCGCAAGGTTGGTCAGATTACCCCTTTCTGAATCTGTGTCCTCAGAAATTGACTTACATCCGTCCCAATTTTTGATTCTCAAAACGATGATCATTCAAATTTCTGATGTACATCTCAATTGCCAATTACATCGCACTTAGCATCTGAGCACAATCCCGCTGATAACGTAAAACAGCCCTAATCAAGTTTAAGTGAACAATGCCATAAAACCAACCCGCCTTATTTTTTATCAACTCGTCACCCTCTTGGCGTTGTCATACGCTCTTATGTACCCATTCAGATCACATAATCGCAGTAAAAATTACTTCACCGTAGATGCCACCTGATGGTGTTTACGATCTTGTACTCATACGTCACCGAAAAAGCAAACATGTAATAATGTGCCAGGCACGAACCTTTATGTCTACTCAATTTTTATTTTGCCTTTACTTACTTGTGTCACAAAGAAAACCAAAGAAACGGCAAACTACTCGGTTTACGTATTCCGACGAACAGTTTTATTGAACTTAGTCACGTTCCGCCCACTCTTCTCTTACACTGCTACCCACCGATGTTGTGAGTTTTTATAGCTTTTATAACTACGAGTATATGACAACCCTCAAGACCACGATAGAGGGAAACAGCCCCATGCGCATCAATATAAATATCTCTTGTGCATGTGCAGAAGTTCGTCAATTTAACTGACGACGTCGCCGGCACCAGATGGAGGTATCCAGCTACTTGGAGGACGAATAAGTCTATTTGTACCCATCCGGTGTCTTATGCCCCGCAAGATACGATAAAAGTTTTCACAACAAATCGAAGATGGCTACACAGTCTACCACTACCAGTGTTGTTGTCGTCTTTTGTGAGCTTTTAATAATGTTTATCTTGATGTTTCTCCATTACTTATTCTTCTTCGTTCGTTCAATAGTTTCCCTGTCACCACTCCGCTTCGGAATGCGCAAAAAGGGAAACAAAACCAAAAATGAGCCAAAACTCTTCTCATGCACTTGGTAATGGAGTTTTTATTTGAATTCGGGGATTTAGGGGTGGTTCTGCTTGCCCTTCTTGTTTTGTTCGCTTTAATTTTATTGCTACTCCGTCGTCGGCGTTCGTGGGTTGGATTGCTGAATTTTTCTCGAAACGATTGGCTTCCTCACCATGAAGAAATACAAAATAAATCCGAAATTAGATTTTTTCCTAAGTAGAAAAAGGAAATTAATTATTAATCGGATGGATTCATTGCGAATGCACATTGAATTGACGGTTTTGTTTGTTCGTTGCGGGGTTTCTGTTAATCGTCGAAATATTAAAGGGCTTTATGTTGAATTACTTTACGAGTCCAGAATTGGAACGAGTAAGAATAGACGTTTTCATCTTTAAAAATTAATATACGGGTGTGCTTGTGGCATTGTCTATTTTAGAAGTTTGGGTCACTAATGAAACTAACATATAAATTAAGTTGGCGCAACAAAGCTATCAATCCTTGAACGATAGGATTCACCTGATACTATCGTCGGGTAAAATTATTTCCGATACAATAAATATTTCTCATCGTCGTTACCATAAAATCACTCAGTTGTAAGTTACAATTTGTTCTGGCACAACTGTGGTTCTGTCAGAAAGAACCAGCTGGCATTGGAGATTAACTGATGTCGGTAGCTAGTACCGAAGAGATAATATCGTAGGTATATATCTACACACTTCAATGGATAAACCACGTTCCACAAATGGAATGAACGCAAACAATATAAAGAGCCAATGGCGAAATTATTGACGTAGCGGTACCTATAGCTAAGCATAGCCGTGCATACTGCACACCGTTGTCAGGGCCAGCTATGGTACCGAAACACAAGAGCGTAGTCCAATCAAAAATATGAATTAAGCCATGCAAGTGCGCTTCTTGCATTATGTTGACTCATAGTTCCAAACAAATATCTGGGCCATGAAAATGAAGGTGAAAAATGCCATAACTGCGATCTCAATTCATACGGCACGACTTCACTAATCTTGACTCAATACAAGTGAAAATAAAATGAGCGAAAGCTCAAATATAGATATGTGCAATGATTCGTTAAAAAATTAAAACAATAAAACCATCATTTTTGCCTTGATTCTTTAAAAAACAAAGTCATATGCGCATATGTTTCGGCCAAATGATCGTTGATATCATATTTAACTCTCGTTGGCAAAAATGTCGACTGTCAACAGATTTAGCAACTTTTTGCACAAGGCAGTAGGTATTTTGTGAAGTCGAGGTAGTTATTTCGATGCTTTGGTAGTCGGGTAAAAAAATGTCGACATTGTAAAGTGCAAAAAAATTGATATAAATCGAAATTTTTTATTGATCATTGGTAGATAGATATCTACATAACACTAATGATGAGCGCATTCGAATGATTTATTCGATTATAATCGATTCTTGCAATAGCTCAAAATATCTCGCTTCTTCATTTTAAATCATTCGAATGATCTCTCGCACGCGCTCGACTCGACACTAGAGCAAAATGTCTCACACACAACTACTAAATAAAACACAGAGAACGCACAAATTTGATAAAAACCTTGTGAGTGTGTGTTTCCATTCGAATGAAATGATGCGCAACTACCCCAAGTCCCATAACTCGAATGAAAAAAATAGTAACATTCGAGACAAAAATCAAGAACTTACTTTTGCTTTAATTTTAGAACAAAATGTCTCATCACAACTACATACTTAAACACCGAACACACTACCCACAATCACAAAGCTCGTGAGTGGTGACGGTGAGTTTGGGTGAGAAGAATACATGTTTCTACATATATTATTTAAGTATGAAAAGATAAGATATTCTCATGACTTGCTCTGAGTTTTTGATTTTGTCCATTCGAATGATAAGCAGCTGCCTTTTTCATATTCCCCGTACTCGATCTTGAATGCAAGAGCTCTCGAATGGCATTACTATTTAATTTATAATAAGTTACTACTCTTCGAAAGAATCGACATTCGAGAACTTTCATATGGATTACTACCTCACTCACATAATGTTTGCGATAAGTGCATTCACCGTTTGCTGAACTGATTGAATTTTCGTTGGCTTCGTGTTAATATTAATAATTGCATCATGTTGCTGTTTCCTTTTGCGAAACTTGTGTTGTTGTTTGTTTATACCCTATTCTAAGGGTATATTAATTTTGACGCATAGTTTGTAACATACCTTAATATTGCCCGTAGAACCCTAAAAGTTACTATATTTATGATCAGCATCGATAGTAATGTCGATCTAGCCATGTCCGTCCGTCCGTCCGTCTGTCGGCAAAAATTAGGCCTTTAAACTGGACCTAGAGAGCTGAAATTTTAACCATATACTCTCTAGGGTCCCGAAATAATCAAGTTTACGAATTTTTGAAATCCGCCCACAGACACGCCAACAAACTCAAAAAAAAACCAATTTTGGAAAAAATCGAATTTTGAGCTAGAAAGCTGAAATTTTTTATATATGATCTATGACTCCTAAAACTGCTCGGGATAAAACATTTTCAAAATCCGCCCACTGAGACGCCCACAAATAAATAAAATAATTTTTTTATACCCTATTCTAAGAGTATATTAATTTTTGAAAATCCAAAGTTTGAGCTAGGGAGCTGAAATTTATAATATATACTCTCTATGGGCCCTTTATGTTCATGTGTAAATATTTTCAAAATCCGCCCACTGACACGCCCACAATTATTTTTTTTTTTTGAAAATTCAAAATTTGAGCTAGGGAGCTGAAATTTATAATATATACTCTCTAGGGGCCCTTTATTCTCATGTGTTAATTTTTTTTTAAATCCGCCTACTGACACGCCCACAATTAAATAAAACAATTTTATTGAAACACCCAAGTTTGAGCTAGGGAGCGTTTTTTTTTGATAAAATCCTTTAAATGTTATATAACAAAATATGTAAAGCGTTCTTAACAATTCAACCATACTTAGACTTTTGTCACGCCCACTTATGAGGGATAGGAATAAGAATAGGGTATCCAACAGTGCGCCCAAGCGGACTGTAGCCCGTCCCTATGTTTTTATATCTCGAGTGATCATTCGATTATTTAGATCACTCGAATACTAATATCTCGATTATTGGAATCATTCGATTATCGATCTCGAAAGCCGCTTTGTTAATAAGTCCATTTGCTTTGTTCTTCACATTGAGCTCCACCTACTTTTTGGTCTGAAGGACGTATTAACGCATAAATAGTATTGATTGGCGGTGATTTAAGCTGATGCAGGCGAAATGTGGCACTCTTCACCTTTTTTTTCTACTAATTCAAGCTTTTCATTGCAGCAATTTGTTTACATTACCGCCGCACTGTGCCATTGCGTTCTGCTCAAAATGTTCGTCTGCTTTTGTGAATATACAAGGTGGCGCAAAAATAACCTTCCGATGTTTTTTGGCTGTAATTTAAAAAAAAAAAATGAAAAACTTTGATTCTTCTTGTGGATTATTTTTATTTGGTCTTTTAATTTTTTTTACATCAAGTCGAGAATATGATGTCATGTAAATGGCCGCCGCCACAGTTGATTGTCATTTGAGCCCTTTTTATGGCATTTTCCATCACTTTGGCCAAAACTTCCGGCGATAGGTCCTCACATTGTTGACGGATATTGTCTTTAAGAGCTGCAAGAGTCTGAGGCTTGTTGACATAAGCCCGCGACTTCAAAAAGCCCCACAAAAAGAAGTCTGGAGCGGTCAAATAAGGCGATCTTGCTGGCCAGTGCAAATCGCCAAAACGGGAGATTAGGCGCCCGGGAAATGCATCCTTCAGCATATCGGTTGTGGCACGTGCAGTGTGTGCCGTTGCACCGTCCTGTTGGAACCACATGTTTTCCAATCCCAATTCATCAAGTTGCGGAAAAAAGAACTCGTTGATCATTGCTCTGTAGCGCTCACCATTCACAGTAACCGTTTGGCCCGCGACGTCTTCGAAGAAAAAAGGTCCGATGACTCCTCCAGCGAAAACAGCACACCATACAGTGACTTTGAGCGGGTGTAATGGCCCTTCGTGGGTTACACGCGGATTTTCAGTGCCCCAGAAGCGTAAATTTTGCTTATTTACGTACCCGCTAAGATGGAAATGGGCCTCATCACTCATGATTATTTTTGATGAAAAGAAGAAAAGGAGAGTTGCCGATGCACATTGGTTTAGGTTATAATGTAATAAAAAATAGAGCGTGGAAGAGTATTCCATATTCGTGTTGAACGGCTGAGAAAAGACTTTTTGTACTGCACTGTACGTCCGAATACAGGCTTGAGGGTGAACTGATGGGCATTCATTGTATGTCGGGTATTGCGGTTGAAATTTTCAAGGGGTGGAATGCAACTGGCTATTTCATTTGAGCACTTATGGTGGAAATAACGATAAAATAATGAAAGAGGGACACATTACGACGATGACTAAGAGAGTCAATCGATCTCGCGATGTCTCGGTCGCCAGTTTTATCGCGCGTTTTTGGATCCTGTCAAGTAGTTCCAAATAAGTTATAGGTGCACCAGACCAGATATGAGCATTGTACTCGAGTTTCGGGCGAACAAACGCATTATAAATTGTAGCCAGATCAGAAGAGGAGAAGAGAAGAAATATTTCATTTCTTACATCGCTTAAGGAAGCCTAAACATTTCGCGGCGTTCTTGGCGATGTCGAATATGTGGTCATTGCAACGAAAGTTGTCATTGACACACATTCCGAGAATGGAAAGTCTTTCGGTTTCAGCGATGCAAGTGCCGTTCATGGATAATGGCAGTGTGTGTGGGTTTTGCTTTCATGACAGGAGACAACATTGTGTTTTGGAAGCATTAAATTCCACTCTTTTGGTTGTACCCCACTGAGTTATGCTGTTAAGATCGGAATTTAATGAGCTTAACATACGTTGTCGTTCCAGTTCCACACCCGAAGAAGTGGGGCGTGACCCAAGAAACGAGTATAAAAAACCTGAGGTTACTGTCAGCAATGGAATGGATTGCGTTAAAAGTAACATACAGGAGATCATTTATAAAAATGAGAAAGAGAGTCGGGGACAGAGCGGAGCTTTGGGGAACACCAGCATTTATTTGGTGAGTTGCAGACTAGAAACCGTCCAAGACAACTTGTATTGAACGGTCCGAAAGGTAATTTCTAATCCATTCAAGAAGATTATCATCGATTTCAAATGCACGCATTTTCGACAAGAGAGCTTGATGCCAAACTCTGTCAAATGCCTTTGAAATATCAAGCGCAACGATCTTACTTTCACCACCTTGGTGAAGAGATTGGTTCCACTTTTCGGTCATCAAATCACCGGTGGACCTTTTGGCCCGAAAACCATACTGCCGGTCATTGAGGAGTTTTCGAGATTCAAGATATTTCATTAGCTGACGGTTGATCAGCGTTTCCATGACCTCAGAAAGAAGGGATGTAAGTGCAATTGGTTGGTAGGAGGAGGAATTCCGGCGATAACGCCACCTACGCTCAACAACGAGGGACTCAAACTTTCTAACAAAGCTAAATACCTTGGAATAATCCTAGATAGCAAACTCAGTTGTAAACTGAACATACAAGATCGCATAAGGAAGGCGACGATCGCCATCTACTCCTGTAAAAAGCTCTAGGCTCCAGATGGGGTGTACGGCCTAAAATGCTCTACGGGCTGTACAGTCGTCTGGCGTATCCTTACGTATGGTGTCATAGCATGGTAGCTAAGGTCTACACTGACGGCAGCTTAGGGACTATCCTAAAACACCTCCCTATTGACATCTATGGGAAGCTGGTGGACACAAAGGCAGCCCTCAGATTGAGGAAATCGAATTCGTGGCAAAGCTCACACATTGGGCACATGAGCATCCTAATTGCCTACAAGATTCCCAATAAAACGGACTACTTAGTCCCAACAATTGATTTCAGCAAGAAATATAATATAGTATAAGACAGCCATCCAAAGTCGTGAAAAATTACGCCCTTGAAATATACACCGACGGGTCAAAGACAGCGGACGGCACGAGGGCAGGCGTCCTCTCAGACGACCCTGGTCTCAATGTCACACTACGACTGCCTGACCACTGCACTGTATTTCAGGCGGAAGTCACGGCTATCCGTGAACCCGACAGACGGTAGAACTATCGTTATTTACATAAACAGTCAGCGAGCGATAAAAGCCCTGGAATTACCAACAATAATATCCAATAAGATCCAAGTGGCAATGGTGCAGTAGGCAATGGTGCAGTAGTAGTGTATTCGCTTACGGAATGGAGGGTCGTGCGTTCAAATCCCGGCCAAGTCCATTACTTTATACCGAATACATGAAATCGTAATCTCCCTAAGTAACTTAGACACCACCCGTGGAGAAAAACCCTACAACTGCACCCAAAAACTTCTTCCTATCTCTCTATTCTTTCTAATACCAAGTAGCTTACACTGTGTTCTTAGCATTATAAGAGTACTGTAACAACAGAAAAAATCCCTTTAGCGTAAGCAAATTTGCATACCGAAGATAAGATAGTTCCATTGAAAACAGAAACAAAATACTTAGGTATTCATTACCAAAATAAATTCAGATATAATAAGCATGCATGTATTAAAAAAAGCGAGAATGGCCATTCCTATTTAAAAAAAAAATACTTTCGTCAAAGCATTTATCCCAAAACACAAAAATACTCATATATAAAACTCTTATAAGACCCATAATCTCATATGTTTTTAGTACCTGGTTCTCTATTTCTTCAACGGCATCAAAGGAATTAGAAAAGTTCGAAAGAACAATCTTCCGTTTTCGCAGTGGAAAATATCGGAAACCAAATAAAAAATGGTTTTCTAATTATACGCTGTATAATTTAACAAAGGTTAAACCTTTAATGATTTATATGACATCATTATTAAAAACCAGACTAGAATCCACTGCTAACCATCCAAATCCACTTGTCAAAGGACTATGGGATGCAAATTATTTAAATGAAAGCTCAAATATCCAGTACTACCAACCGCCATTTGATCTTTTGCATAATAGATCCCGAACTTTAATAGAACCTCAGTTGAATGTTACTCTGACTTTACCTTATTATGAGAAAGCCTCATTAAATGTTCTCAGAGGATAAATCATTTTCTTTTCTGTATCTTTACAATTAAAAAATTAAACATAGATAGATATAATTTGCATAACCTTGGAAATAAAAAATTAAAAAAAAAGTTTTTTAGTAGATAATAGATACTAATTTTATATGTCTTAGTTTGTATGAATCATAAGTTTCTTGTTCCAATATATTAAATTATATCACGAATTAAGTAACTACTTCTCTTAAATTTATACCAAACTCTCAAACCTATTTTGAAAAAAAAAAACCTTTTATAAACATATGCATCAAATGCATCTTTTGTTATTTTAGTTTTAGGTTTTAGCTAGTCATTATTAGTTATAACTTTGGCCTTTATGAGCCATTATATGAACGTATGTCGGGAGCAAGCATACGAAATTTATAATAGAAATACATTTGAATTATGTAACTATATATTGCTAAAAAGAAAACTCAACTTTTCTTTTATTTAAAATGTTTGTAAGCCAGACATAATTTATAAGGTCGGCAGAATATTTAATACACTGTAATCAATATCAAATTTGTGAATTAAGTCTCAATAAAGTAAACTGAACTGAAACTGAGGAATCCATCACACCCCTCCTGTGTTACTGCCCCGCACTAGCCAACTCAAGGAAACAACTTCTTGGGGACTTTTTTCTCGAAGATCTAAGCGATCTCAGCGAGACAGGCGTTTGATACATTAGCAAACTCATCACAAAAACCAACTGGTTGAACTCATCGTGAGGATTGACACCCCTGCGATGCTTGACTGTGGCAAACAAAAAACCCTCCCTGCTCACTTCCCGCGAAAAGCTTGTGGTTCGTATTGAAACAGGCACTCCAAGACGCGCTTCCTCCTCGCGCGTAGTATTCAGGGTTTCCTTGCTTCAGTCACCCTCTCAAGCGCAGTTCCCAACCAATAACTCGATGGTGCGGCCGACTCTTCCCGGCCCCCTCTTCCAGGTGGAATTTAATGAAGTGCTCGAGGCTTGTCTGTATCAGTCACCCGACTCCGAATTACCTGTAATAGACTAGAGCAGCAGTTTGATGTTCGTTTGAAACGCTAATCTTAAACGGCTCTCCTTTCCGTTTATCAGGAAGCAATAGCTCTCCCCTCCGCTGCGCAGTGAATTGGTATCAGCCTTAGGTTCGATTGTATCAGTCACCTCATCCTGATCCTGACGGACGGCAACACGACTGCACTAGTCACTCTCAATATATTGCAACCGCTATGTGTATTATAGCCGCGCTGCACTTCTCGACTGTTCATGAGTATCTCCCCCAAAACTTCTACCACACAGTAGGTAATCACAGAGTTCCCAGTAGGCCAAGCGACAACTGACAAAACGAATTACTGTGCTTCCACAATCGAAAAAAATTAAAATGAATTTTACGGCCTTAAAGTGGGAATTGGTTTGCTGTTTTCGTAAAAGAAGCTTAATTAAGAGGAGCAAGAAGGAATTACAGTCCTAAAGACCTGCATAATCGCATGTAGGCATACGACAATTAGAGTCTTAATTTATCGCACAAACATAAAAAATTATAACTTAGAAATTAAAGACTCTTTCCTTGCAATTAAAAAAAGACAGATACATCTTCCAATTTGATTAACTTCCACACCTTGCTTTAATTTGTTCAGTTTTTTGATATTTATGCTCAATATTTTTGACAAATCATCATTTATAGACTTACATCCGAAGAACGCTTCCGTGTCGTTCAACCTTGGATAGGATTGGGTTACGTGATTTTGATAGTAATAATTATCGATCAACCGAGCTCGATAATTCATTGTGTAGTGAAGACATTTCTTACCACAATCGCTCTACATAACGCAAATGTGTGTACAGAAAGAGGAAAATCCGGAATTGTCAATTCGCCTTTGTCTATCGCAATACTTTGCGCTTTGTCAGTCCACTATGTGGAAGATCTCAGCCAAAATCAGTTCATTATCGACGAGGTTGTGATCTGTACTAAATGGATCATAATCCTCCCACTTCACCGCCTGTGTAGTTCGCCGGTGTGGCTTCAAAAAGTATCGGAAGGTCTACCGATCAAATCGCTTTGTCGCTGAGACCAAACAAATACTGATATTGTTATTATATAAGGCCCGCCTCTCTTGCGGGATTGTATAGAAACTTTGGTTGATTTCGCCTTTTTGACGGGGTTTGTCCTGGATCTCTCTTTGAGAGTACCAATTGGCCGATCATGCCCCATTCTCCTTGAGATAGGTTCTGTCACGTTTCTGGAAGGAAGGAACTTCTTATTTAAAACTATTACGCATTAAATACAAGCGAATGTTACTCCAACGTCGAATGACGTACACTACTGTTTTAAACAAAATTAAATTGAACAACTCAAGCAAAAAGTGAAATGACAACACATTTATAGGTATTTATTGGACATTACAATTAATGCCCGACTAAATCGGGTGAACAAAGTGGCCAAAACCAAACTGGTGGAAACAAAATATTTCTATCACCATGTTTCTTATACCAAGGACTACTTTTTGTATACATTTCTGAAACTTTCCGCAGCTTCTTTATGCACAAGCAACTTGAATACTAAAATAAGCTCAAGTCCACGCTAAATTATACAAACAACCATGAAACCGAGCGTTTGTGTTTTATTTTAGCAAACCACTTCCTTAGCAGAGTACAAAACTCTTAACCTTTCTTAAAGCTCCACTATACGACACGCCCTGTTCGAATCGCCCGAAACTGTATAATTTTCAACATACAGCGAAACTCATCGCACACAAGGACCTAAGTGACTTGTTTATTTATAACCTCAACCCATCCCTGGAGACGATGCTTTCAATTTTCATAAATTTCAATTTCTGCAGATTATTTTTCTCTTCAAGTCACTGCATCCATCCACACATTATTATTTTTCCTATTCCTGCGAGAATAGTTGCAAAAGGACTTGACTGCACTAGATACAATAATAACTCTAACGATGTGCACAAGGATGCTTCTCCTTTGGCGAATCCGTACAGTATACAGTTTTGTTTATATTCCCTTTTAGTTGAGTGAATCTTTTGACATGTGTAGATTGCAAAAGGTGCAGCTGTATCAGCGGATAAGGACCAACAACTAAAACGAAGTTTCATACTTATGTTTATGAAATGGTGGACAACCAATTGACATGCCCCGGGATGAACTCAGTATTGGCAAAACTCTTCCAATTTGCTGAAACTTTCGAAAGCTTATCCCCTTGATGTTACTTTATGTGGAACTCATAATTTCCAACGAGCAGTTGCTGCATATACAGATGGACCCAACGATTGTACAAGTTAATTCTAAAGAAGTGTATCTACCCAACGTTTTTGGTGCGTAAAAATATTGAACAAACATATTCGCAAAGCGTAGTGATGCGGAAAGAGTACCATCCTTTGTATGCTTTCGGACATTAAATCTATCCTATACTTGTAGTCAGGAGCACTCGATTTGCTTGTGTATTGAATCCTGGGTAAGTGGGTTTTTAATACTTGTACCTACAACTTGCTACGACGTAATTGAGAAATGCTGGCGATTCGAACGGATTAAATTTCTGACATGTCTAAAGATGGGGTTTGAATATGCAATGCACAAAAAGAGAAATTCACTAATATCCTTGTACAGAAAAGGAATATAATAGACCAGACGACTGGGCAGCAGTAAAAAACAGGTAATAACCTCTTCGGTGCAAGTACAGTAGAACTTGGGAATAGTGGAATGTTTCGGTGTACTTTTTTTTCTATAACTCGCAACATTTGTACTATTCGCAATCGGCAACCTTATTTTGTATTTTATTATTTTCCGATTATCATATGTAGTAACATGCTGTGAAGTAGAGGAACCCCACAAGGCGGAGTACTATCCCCCCTCCTCAGGAACTTTTTGGTGCACGAGCAGCTGATGTGCCTGGAAAGGGAGGGCTGCAGGGTGATTGCCAGACGACGTTGCAATTGCCTCCACAGAGAAGCACCTAAACACCCTGAAAGGACTTCTCCAAAACGCTCTTAACAAGCTAACGACATAAGCAGATACAAGAAAGAGTTCGTAAAGCTACGGTAGAACTTTTTTCTTGAAAAAAAACCCATTGGTAATAAATGGCGGCTTCAACCCCGCTTCATCAACTTGCTATACATCTCGGTAATATAGGTATAGGGGTAGTCAGCAGAGACCGACACACTTAGACCAATGAATGGTCGATTGTGATACCACACGGATATAGTCATCTTCCTACTCGTTGAACCAGTTGGAGCTTTTGATGAAGCTTGACAGACCTTTGAAGTCGGTGTTAATGAGATCGCTAAGATCATTGTAAAAGAAAGATCCTAAATGGAGGTTTCGTCTTTGAGAGAGAGCAGGGCATGTGCAGAGAAGGTGGAGAGTTGTCTCCTCCTCCTCCTCGTCCACGCAGCTTCTGCAGAAGTCATTTGTATAGACGCCATGCTTGCCTATGGGACTGTGTCCGGTGATCACACCAATTAAGCACCAATGTGTAGTCTGTTCAGAGATATCAAACACTTAGAGCGTTTCAGGTCCAGCTTTGGCCAAATCTGTTTTGTCGCTAGACAAGTGTTTCCACTTGTATATCTAAGGTTAGTTTTCTCAATGGCCTCCCTCATAAACATGTAGCATGTAGCAATTGGAATGCCTAATGGACCTTTATCAGGTAGAAGGGGCAGTATGGTTCCTTTCCTGGTGAGTTCATCGGCCCTACGAATTTCGATTAGAAGTTGTCTCTGATCCGCCTCATAAGTTAAAAGAACTTTTTTCCGTAATGCCATGGTCTTCTGTCAGTTATCAGATCCTTCTTTCCTGTGAGAAAAACATTAAAAATAGTTTCGCCGAAAATGTGAAAATGCAGGTAGACAGGGATTGTCATGGGCTGAAAATCCAACAGTTGATTGATATCATGTAAGTCAAAGGTCTGTTACTGCTGAAACCTACAGTATTTGACATGGCAGGTCAGCCCTTAAGTCATTACGATCTACCACAATCTTCACGAACGGATGCCGCCACACCGAATCGCAGTTACTTACGACAAAATGTCCTACGATCTTGTTTGTCTTACGAAAACCTTCATTAAAAACTAACTTCTTCAAAACAGCGTTCAGAAAAGGTGGAGGTAGGTACGCTACAATTAATATAATTAATAATAGAATCTTTTTAAGACAAAGTTGGTCATTTTAGTTTTTAAGACTCCTGGTGGGACCGGAATGACTTTTTTTTAATCAATACTATAGAGGGCCAGTCGCAGTACGGTCGTTGTGCTTTCGTCTGACATAGCAGAAGGTAACAAACAAAGTAATATAGCTCATGTTCTTAGTGGTAACATGCTCTTGGCAACGATTTTCATTTCTATCAATACCGTGACCACATAAAAATTGTAATTTCAATAGCAATTTATTTAGGTTTTTGTTTTTATCAATAAAGACTCCGACCGAAGCCTGGCGGTTCAGCTTGTATTCTATATAGGCTTACACTTAAATGAAAAAAAAAACGCCTGTCTGAAATTTGGCATTACTATATTAATTGACGTTTCTACAGCCCGGGTTGTTGCAGCACGATCGTTACAAATGATGTAGGGGAGAGCGGGGCACATTAAGAACTTTTTGCTTTCGAATCTCCTTAAAACCGATGTATTTGAATTATCGGCCTGTAAATTATTCTCACTTTGATAAATAGAAATAAACTTGGATTTAGACCAACAATTACTGCAAAAATTTAAAAAAAGGTTTATAATTTATTTTTATTTAAAAACAAAGCAGGTGGTTATGTTCAAAGGTACTCCCCATGCGATGCAGTGTTGAACCAGGCTTGGCATTTTTGCATGGCAGGATTAAAAACTGCTGTTCAAAAGGCACATGTTAGCCTGTTGTCTCATATTTATTGGCAACAACTTTTACCAAATTTGAAATATTACAATTTTTTTTAAATCTATAAAATAATGAAGTCGAAAGAATACTGTAGGCACATGCAGCCCCTCTAAGGGTTCATCTTTTATTTATTAAGAGCTCACCAACAATTGTGTACACTTTAAGATTAGGTAGGTTAATCAGGGCTACGATATTATTGCCATAAAATCACTAGGCACCGTAGTCGAGATGCCTGGGGGAACCAACTATAACATCAGTCGTCATCCTATACCTCTTGCACAAAACATTTAATTTCCTATGAAAACTCACTAATTTGCTGCAGTCAATCGACGCCACCTCTTCTAGACTTTCAAAGGAATAATTGCCCAGGCATCCTCTTCCATGTCAAGCAATACCCTCACATTCACAAAGTTCGTTTTTATAGCCCCAAACTTTGTGCGTGTTATCTCAGAAGGCAATGCCCGAAAAAGATATTCATCTATTGGCATTCTAGGTTAGGTTAGGTTAGGTTAAAGTGGCTGTGAGCGTAAGGCCAACACACTTAGACCAAAGTTAGGTCCATTGTGATACCACACGGATCGAGGGGTTTCTCTCGCTACTAGTTAATCCAATTGGAGCTTTTTATTAACGCTGACGTAAGACTTCTACGTCAGCGTTAGCCAAGTCATTAAGATCATTAAGCAGAAAAATCTCCCAGATAAAGATTTCTGCACCTCCTATGCACATGTCCCGCACTAGCCAACATAAGGATGGCTACCTTAGGTAAATACTTCTTCCAGGATCTAGATGATCTTAAGAATGCCTGCAAGGCTGATATTAGCAGCTTCGTAAAGAAAAGTAGATGGTAATAGGTTCGGGCAGCGTGACCCACCTGCCCCTTCCCAAGTGGCATCACAATGGACCTTCTATGGTCTAAGTGTACCTTATCGAGGGCCTACCTAAGCAACCAATCAACCAAGATTTCTTTTATGGGAGAGAGCACGACATGTGCAGAGAAGGTGAAGTATACTCTCCTCCTCCTCCTCGTCCAAGCAACTTCTGCAGAAATCGTTTGAGTAAACGCCAAGCCTCGATGCGTGCCTGCCTATCAGACAGTGCGCTGTAATGGCGCCTATAGTATAGCTAATATGCAGTCGGTTTAGTGAGATCAGACTCTTTGAGCGCCGCAGGTCCAGCTTTGCCCAGATGTGCTTAGTCGCTTACTACTTGTCCACCTAAGGTTTGTTCTCTCGATTGCAGATAGCTTAAACAAAAGTTTGCAGGTAGCGATTGGTATACCCAGAAAACCCTTTTCAGGTAAAAGGGGTTGTTTCGTTCCCTTTTTGGCGAGTTCATCAGCCCTGCAGTTTCCTGGCATTCCAACTTGACACCTACTCAATTTAAAAATCGCTCTAGGTTTCTTTTTGTTCAAGTTCAGCAACAGGGCCTTGGAAACCTTGTGACCCGCTATGTGACTCTATCTCTGACAAGACATTCTTGTGGCCGCTTCCGATAACATCCCTTTAAACACACACAGAGGGGGCTTTGTGTCCACTCCTACCAGTTATGATACAAGCCTTTCACAACAAAATAAACGATCTTCAAGTAGATACATCTGAAACAACAAATAGCATTGATGACAATGTAACACCCGATTACTACAAAGCACTTGGTGACAATGTAACACCCAAAAGCAATTAACGACAAAGAACCACCACATCGCTCCAAATTAATTAACAATAAAGTATCACCCCTTCAAGACAAAGCTAACTTTACCAAAGCAAACACAAATAAATTCCAAATCCATGACGGAATACCAGAGGGGACCACCAAATTGCAGTAACCATGAATTACCGCAACAAACCCACAAGAAAAGTATCTGTTCTACTTACGTTTAAGTTTAATCCAGAGCTCCAACAGTGTAGAAGTGTTCAGTAGACTACAAAATAAAGTTTTTATATATAGTAAAATTTACTGAAGTCTTTATTTTTATTAAGGGAACCGATTTAAATATATTTCACGGTTTAAGGACGCATTCCTCCCACTTTTCTTGCTACTTCACCCGCGAGCTCATAACCCCTATATCGCAGTGCCCGGGCACCCAGCACATAGTCTAACACAGTGCTGTTCGCATAATGCCTTTATCATTGTATTACAATACAAGACTATTCGGCTCCGATGACACATGATTCCAGCGCCTTAAGGGTGGCCTGACTGTGAATGCAAAAGGTGATATCCCAGTCAAATATCGACTTCATTAGCAACAATTCCGCAGCCTCAAGTACTGCCAGAAAGTCCGGCTGGAACACACCTCTTTTACACTCTTTTAAAATAAAATCAGTTCAAGCATAAAAACCTCCTCAGTCGTCTTCTTCCAGACGACCACCGAGAGGATCACCGAAAGTCGGTGATGAATCAAGAATACGATATTGCCAAGTCTAAATTTTGGTCAACACTTTGAAATATTTTTTTTAAATGATTTTATTAGCAACGTTAAATGTACACCGCTGTCAAAGTGCCTCCCTTCCACCCTACCATCATGTAATTTTTGACATTTCCGATTACATATTTCGATAACAATCTGAATAAATTACTTTGGCAGCACCGTGTTTATCCAGGCTAAGGATACAAGCCTGTATAGATATTCAGATTAAGAAATTATGTGAATTTTTTTTTCAGGGCCTTTATACACTCCTATTTGGTATAACGGCCCATACAGGGCCTTAAACCTTTGCAGGTGCGAATTTTAAGCCGACTCTGAACTGAAAATTTGAGAAGCTTCTCATGACAATCTATGATCTTGGATATTTGTCAGACATTCGCAAGAGGTGGGACAGGGAAAAACAGGGTTTTACTGGGCCCGGCGTGATTAGAAACTGAAAACCCTCGATTAAAAGTCCGATGCACTAACCACTGAGCCACTGTTGCTATTTCTAGTTAATGAAAATTCATTTCATGTACGCGAAATGTAGCATATAAAACTCAGAGAAATATTGCAATTTTCATAATGACATCCCATTTATGGTTACATAAAGGATATCCCATATTTTACTCGGAATACCTATTCTTTCTTTGCCCAAAAAGTAAATGCACTAATAAATTATTTATCCTTGAGCTCTTAACTTTATTGCATAATCGAAACCGCATTATGTATTAACATCATTCTCGTCAAACGTTGCACGGGAGAAGAAAAAACAGTACCGTTCAACAAACAACCACCAAGAAACCCCGAATCATGCCCCGAAAAACTTTATATGTTGCATTACCAGATAATCCGACCCTCTCGTCGACTAAGTACTCTTCTCCGGAAAGTTTTGTTTTGAGTGCGCATTCCCTTCCACTTGGTTGAGTTTTCAAGTATACAACCCCAAGTACAGTGAAGCATGCATTACCGTATTACATCATCCATCAGGTTCTTCAGCCTATTTTTCATTTTCATCAAGTGGTCCGGAACCCCACAGCATACTCGTAGAATGAAAAAAATTGTTAAAAACTTCTCTACTCTCTGAATTGTAGCGAAACTTTCAGCCACCCAACAAAAGTGGACAAAAAACTTTTTAACTTTTTGGCTAACGAACCACGGACTTACTCATTTCAATCCGGGCGCTGCCCCCCCCCCCCCCCCCCAAATCGTCTTTCCCGGCGAGTCCTACTCCCTATGACCCATCTTTTGGATTCTTTTTGAAGTTTGGATTTTTAATCTCTTTATGGATCTCGTCGCTGGTCCGCTTGTATAAACCTGGTAAATCAGAAAGTGGGTTTAGTGAAAGCACTTTTAATTTACAATCAAACAACATGATGGTGGGTTTAAATGAGGGCGATATCAAGGGCCGAGACTTCATTTTCCTAATGGTGTGTACCCAGCACTTCACAGTGATTTTCTGTTTTCGTTAGACCTCTGACTCCTTCCTTTGGTATGTTGATATGTTTTATTGTATCCCTCTTTGTCGGTGGCTTTTTCTGTTTGTATTTTATGTTCGAAGTAAAAGCCAGTTTTTATTATCCTTGGTACCCATGACGTAATAGAAATTCTTAGGATTAGCTTAATTCGCTTTGGTGCATCCGTTTTCCGAGGACATGCTCCTCTTTCATGTCATAAACAGGTTATGTGATGTGAAAATGATAAAGCAAAAGTAATTTTCTCTTCCATTTGATATCTCTTTTTCATAGAAAAAAAAAAATAAACAATTGTTAAGGAAATCCACTCTGATTGTCTGATTTCTTTTTTCTTTCCAGGAAGAACCCATGACTCGTCGTTTTCGTTGTTTCACATAGGACAACAAGCTTCGGCGGGTGTCAAGCAATTTGCTGAGACTGGCAAATCAGATATACTCGAATCATCATCATCTACATCACAGACGCAGCAGCAAACGCCCGCAGGAGTAGGAGCAAATTCATTTACATCGGCGACATCCATAGGATCCGCATCATTATCTTCATCCTCTTCATCGTACTACTCATCCTCCTTATCCTCGTTGTCGTCGTCGTCATCGTCGCTGCGTTCTGCTGAGCGAAGCGTTTTCGATGAATTTACAGTGTCGGCGATCACCGCAGGATCCGGCCGAAGTGAGGCGAAATTCTTTGTGGACAGCAATCACAGTCTGGTGTCCCTAATGACGCGTATTGTTCCATCACCGGATTGGTTCATTGGAGTGGATTCCTTTCAGGTACGTACCGGATGGAAGCAGGTTGAAGATTTTGTTGGCCCAGCCTATTTGGTTTCCAATTGCTATCGGGGGTTTGAGAACATCATTAGATGCGGATGCGAGAGTGAAGGAAGGACAAATCGGGAAATGAACAATCAAATCAAAAACAATTAGATTGCAATGGACGTAACAGCGTGAAGTCTATTCGTTTCGGAAAGCGCTTAGATTGTGATTTTAATCAGTTTAGTGTTAGGTGCGGTGGATGTGTGTGTGAGAAGAACGCAATCTAACTGGGAGCGGTGAAAATTACGTTGAATTATCGTTTAACGAATTAGAAGGGCTTTGTGGAATAACATTTGCGTTTGATGAGCCCTTAGGGAAACAAATATTGAATTGAGGACAAATGAGCAACAGAATGTAATCAGAAACATGGTTTGTCTTACGGGGCGTTATAAGTTTCCAGTAAATGTTACACATACGCCCGAGTGGGTGCTGGCGTTATCTCAAAAGACATAGAGCAAGATGTTGGCCGATTTTATTAGGCGTGAACACTATACCGAAATGCGTATCTGATTAAAAAACACATTGGTATAACGTCATGATTTTAACGACCCGAAAATGGTAACCTAACAGTTTGTTTTATTAATGAGGAAATCATTGACTTGACATGTGATACAAATTATGTGGCTGTCAATGACAGTCAACAATTTATTCTTGTGCACAATTTTATATTCGTCAAAAAATGTTATCCACATTTCCATTTTAGGCAATCAAATATTAATTTCAAGCGTAAAAAAAACATGAAAAACATAGGGACGGGCTACAGTCCGCTGTGGCGAACTGTTGGATACCCTATTATTATTCCTACCTCATAAGTGGGCGTGACAAAAGTCTAAGTATGGTTGAATTGTATGGAACGCTCTACATATTTTGTTATATAACATTTAAAGGATTTTATAAAAAAAAACGAAGTTTTTGTAAAAAAAACGCTCCCTAACTTAAACTTTGGTTTTTCAATAAAATTGTTTTATTTAATCGTGGGCGTGTCAGTAGGCGGATTTAAAAAAAATAGCACATGAGCATAAAGGGCCCCTAGAGAGTATATATTATAAATTTTATTTCCCTAGCTTAAACTTTGGATTTCCAAAAAAAACAATTTTAAATTGTGGCCTTGTCAGTAGGCAGACTTTGAAAATATTTACACATGAGCTTAACGGGCCCCTAAAGAGTATGTACTATAAATTTCAGCTCCCTAGCTCAAATGTTGGTTTTTCAATAAAATTGTTTTATTTAATTGTGGGCGTGTCAGTGGGCGGAATTTGAAAATTTTATTTCGCGAGCAGTTTTAGGAGTCATAGATCATATAAAGGGTGATTTTTTTAAGGTTAGGATTTTCATGCATTAGTATTTGACAGATCACGCGGGATTTCAGACATGGTGTCAAAGAGAAAGATGCTCAGTATGCTTTGACATTTCATCATGAATAGACTTACTAACGAGCAACGCTTGCAATTCATAGAATTTTATTACCAAAATCAGTGTTCGGTTCGAAATGTGTTTCGCGCTTTACGTCCGATTTATGGTCTACATAATCGACCAAGTGAGCAAACAATTAATGCGATTGTGACCAAGTTTCGCACTCAGTTTACTTTATTGGACATTAAACCAACCACACGAATGCGTACAGTGCGTACAGAAGAGAATATTGCGTCTGTTTCTGAGAGTGTTGCTGAAGACCGTGAAATGTCGATTCGTCGCCGTTCGCAGCAATTGGGTTTGTGTTATTCGACCACATGGAAGATTTTACGCAAAGATCTTGGTGTAAAACCGTATAAAATACAGCTCGTGCAAGAACTGAAGCCGAACGATCTGCCACAACGTCGAATTTTCAGTGAATGGGCCCTAGAAAAGTTGGCAGAAAATCCGCTTTTTTATCGACAAATTTTGTTCAGCGATGAGGCTCATTTCTGGTTGAATGGCTACGTAAATAAGCACAATTGCCGCATTTGGAGTGAAGAGCAACCAGAAGCCGTTCAAGAACTGCCCATGCATCCCAAAAAATGCACTGTTTGGTGTGGTTTGTACGCTGGTGGAATCATTGGACCGTATTTTTTCAAAGATGCTGTTGGACGCAACGTTACGGTGAATGGCGATCGCTATCGTTCAATGCTAACAAACTTTTTGTTGCCAAAAATGGAAGAACTGAACTTGGTTGACATGTGGTTTCAACAAGATGGCGCTACATGCCACACAGCTCGCGATTCTATGGCCATTTTGAGGGAAAACTTCGGAGAACAATTCATCTCAAGGAATGGACCGGTAAGTTGGCCACCAAGATCATGCGATTTGACGCCTTTAGACTATTTTTTGTGGGGCTACGTCAAGTCTAAAGTCTACACAAATAAGCCAGCAACTATTCCAGCTTTGGAAGACAACATTTCCGAAGAAATTCGGGCTATTCCGGCCGAAATGCTCGAAAAAGTTACCCAAAATTGGACTTTCCGAATGGACCACCTAAGACGCAGCCGCGGTCAACATTTAAATGAAATTATCTTCAAAAATGTCATGGACCAATCTAACGTTTCAAATAAAGAATCGATGAGATTTTGCAAATTTTATGCGTTTTTTTTTAAAAAAAGTTCTCAAGCTCTTAAAAAATCACCCTTTATAAAAAATTTCAGCTTTCTAGCTCAAAATTCGATTTTGTCGAAAAAAAATTTTTTTTGAGTTTGTGGGCGGATTTACAAAAATTCGTAAACTTGATTATTTCGGGACCCTGGAGAGTATATGATTTAAATTTCAGCTCTCAAGGCCCAGTTTAAAGCCCTAATTTTTGCTGACAGACGGACGGACATGGATAGATCGACATTACTATCATAAATATGCTGATCATAAATATGGTAACTTTTAGGGGTCTACTTGCAATATTAAGGTATGTTACAAACTATGCGTCAAAATTAATATACCCTTAGAATAGGGTATACAAAAATATTAGGCATTAACATACAGGGCCTAAAACCAAATCTGAACTTCAAATTTAAGAAGCTCCTCATGACAATTGATACTCTTTTATGTTTGTCAGACATTCGCAAGAGGTCAGTGGAAAAAACTCTAGATGTTATTAGGCCCCGTTGGAAATTGACCTTTTGATTAGTAGTCCGACACACTAACCATTGAGCCACTGCGCCCGAATTTCAAGGGTGCGTGGCTTAAATGATAAGTATTGTTAAGTCAAATGATATTGAAGAACATAACAATATCTTAGTGGTAATTAGACGAAAGCATTCGCCAATGTGCTAGTCATGTTTGCACTTCTTATTGGTTTTTAATTCAATAATGAACGACCAACAATCTTATATTCAATTTATGGGGAAAAGTGTTCTCACGATTCCTGATAAGAAACAACTGATTTCGATTTCTTTCGAGTAGCGGAACCACGTTAATGCTGGTTCAGTAATTGGTTGGTAGCTCCGTGTATAAAGGGCCTCAGACGTCTAGATTAGGTTAAGTCGAAGTCGATGTCGACAAAAGCCGACGCACTTAGCTCAGTTTAACGTATTTTGAGGTACCACCTGAATCAATTTCCTATTTAGAGCTTTCTATGTATGTAGCGTAAGATACTTTTAATGTAAGTGTTGGTAAGATCATTGAAATCGTTATAGAAGGAAGCTCGCTAATGGAGGTTTTATCCTTGAGAGAGTGAAAATCCTCTGCAGAGAAGAAAGGTAATAGTTGCTTCCCCCTCTTCTTCCCTGCAGCTTCTGCAGTTATGAGTGAACGCACAGCCTTGTCGCATGCCTACCTATGAGATGTTGCCCACTGATGACACCAATTGTAGCACTAACGTGCAATCTATTTAGAGAGATCAAACGCTTACTGGAGATCAAACAGACTGGAGTTAGTTTTCTCGATGGCATTCAGCCTTAACATGAGTTTGCATATAGCGACTGGAATGCCTTGTGAACCTTTTTCGTACAAAATAAGCTTTGAAGATCCATATTTGGCGAGTTCATCAGCTCCACAGTTCCCTGAAATATCCCAATGCACTGGCGCCCAACACAATCGAATAATGAACTGCTCCGCCTTATCCTCAGAATTGATCAATTGTTCTAGCCCTGGAGTATGAAATTTATAGAGACTGATTCCAGGGATTTTATCGCAGCTTCGTTGACTATCTGAAAAGATGCGGATATCCTTAAGGGGATCACGTTTCTCTTCACCAACGAACGGACATAGTTTTTGCTTGAAACTTGCTGCAGTGATCAGGGGGAAGGAATAAGAGACTGAGATTTAGTCTTTTTGAGAAAACACCACCTGTAGACCTTCCCCATCATAAGGATTTCATCAGATATTATTTTCAAACTGTAGCTGAGTTATGGTGTTACTGTTGGGAGTATTCTGAATATTTTCAGAAAAACGGATTGGCCAATTTCCTACCCGATCCACTGGGAGGTTACATTGAGGCGAATAACTCTGCTATCAGCCATTTGCCCACTGGAGATGTTACGGGGTATCAGATAAAACAGAATGTCCTGAAACGTCTACGAGTTTGCGAAGGTGAAAACTAAACTAACGCAGAATGAATATATCGAATATTTAATGGTTTGTTTTTAATGACGCAAATAGCTTAATGCCGGTTTTAGCTAAAACTCCATTAGCCACTTTTTAATAGAGCGTCAATAAATAGGGGCTAATAGGGATAACACCTCTTAGTCGTCCTTACGACAAGCGTTTTTTTAAGAGCGCTGCAGTGTTTTTCTGTCCCCGTATAGGCCTTAAAATCTGCCATCAAAAATCATGGAAGTCTGGATTATTTCTCCAGATAACATTTAAATATATTTCATTGCCCGACCTCTTGCGTAAATCTGACAAATATTTGTTTTGTACAGTTTACAACAAGCACTTAGACCTAATGGTCTATTTTACTTTAGCATACCTACCCGCGCGCGTCTTACTAGCGATTAGCATTAGAGTGAGTATCGGAGAACCTGCCAGTGTTCTTGGCAAAGCGAAGGATACTAGCGAGCTCTTACGCGCCTAACTCATCTTCCTGAATGAAGTGTTTACCTAGAGTATTGAGCCTGATTCTGTTGAAAGCAGGATATTCCCAGATGAAATGCAATGCCGTTTCATCCGTCTGCAGACAACACCCACATATGCCCGAGCTCCTTACGCAGATTGTGCCGACATACATCCAAAATTACAAATTGTCATGAGAAGCTTCTCAAATTTGCCGTTCAAAATTGGTGGTAGCTCCTTCCATTTCTTAAGGCCCTGTGCTTGTATGGCTCATTAAAATCTTATGGTTATGGATGCTTTTTTTGCTTTTAAATTTACGGCTAAGTAGTATTTAAGAAACCGATGGATCAAAAACTAGTGATGGGATTGGTGGAGGCGTTTTCTCCGAAAGTCTAAGTCTTAGTCTCTCTTTCCGTCTACCTAATCATTGTAGCGTATTCCAGGCGGAAATTATGGCGATAAGGGAAGCCCTGACGTGGCTGCAGAGAAATGTGATATCCACAAAGGGCATCCTTATCTTCTCAGACAGTCAAGCCGCGATTAAATCCGTGAATTCAGTCTCTTGAGCGTTCATCTCTTAGGGAGATGGCGGAGCAGTTTGACATTCACCTCTGTTGGGTGCCGGGGTATACTGAAATTCCAGGAAACTGTAGGGCAGATGAACTCGCCAAAAAGGGAACCACACTACCTCTTTTACCTGAAAAAGGTTTTCTGGGTATACCAACTTGCAAACTTTCATTCAAGCTATACGCAATCGAGAGAACAAACCTTGGGTGGACAAGTAGTAATACATGCCCAGCGATTTATCATATGTGGATAAAGCTAGACCTGCGACGTTCTAAGAGTCTAAACTCACTTGAGCGACTGCAAATTAGCTTTGATATAGGTGTCATTAAAGGGCACTCTCTGATAGGTAGGCACTCATCAAGGCTTGGCGTTTACTCAAACAACTTGAAGGGGAGGAGGATACAACACCCCACCTTCTTTGTACATGTCCTTCACTCTCCCATAAAAGAAATCTATATCTGGGAGATTTCTTGCTTAATGATCTAAGTGACTTGGCTATCACTGACGTTAAACGTCTATCGCGCTTCATAAGAAGCTAAAAATGGTTTAACGAGTAGTGAAAGAAACCCTAAATCCGTGTGGTATCAAAATGGACCTATGGCCATGGTCTAAGCCACTCCAACCTAAGCTAACCTAGAGTTTTTTGGAAAATATCAATATACCAACCTCTGCCTTTTTCACGTTCTGTCTTCAGATTTCTACTTTATTCCACATTTTTTGGCATCCATTTCTTTATGAGATCACATTATTTTAATTGTACAACAGCATGCGTCCTTACAAAATAACTAAACTGAAGTTAGGATGCAGCTTTTGAAATAACCGTCTTAGTCGAATTTTACTGTCTATTTTTCAGATTCAGAATGGTATAATAAAATTGAATAGTCCTAGGATTAGCAGGCAATGTTATTCCTGTGGAAATATTAATAGCAGCGTAGAACTGCAATCCATCGAAAGCAATATTGATAATAAAAACCAAAAGGTGTCGACATAAAATTCACACACATAAATGAAGAATCCATTCACGGATAATGGATATAAAAACAAAAACAAAAAAACATCTCACATTACCTGAATAATGATCCACCAGATAGTATCAGTAGCTATGTGCGATTTTACGACTCCCATTAAACCTTATTGCATCCGATAAACGGGTTTTATTATTTCCCAACATGCGCCTGAAATCAAAGTATCATGTAAAATCAATTATGTACTACTCTTCCCACAGCTTAAAGTAAAATCCATCTCCATTGATTGCAAATCTATTGCAGTTTTGTTTTAGCTTCAAAATCGTTATTTTAGCCACATTTCGCCAAACAGCCATTCATACAAAGACAGGGTATTGCGCCCTCAGTTTATTAGTCCCACGGCCATAATCATCATCATCAGCAGCCTCTTATTGATGCAATATTTCTTCCTTTTAAACCATACCATCATCGCGCCGCAGTAACTCGCACCTTCATATACCAATTTTAACATACATACACATACATCTTTAAATATGCACTCATTTAGTTCTTGTTGCTAGGCTGTACGCTATACGATATTATACCGTTCCGCCGTCTTTTAATAACTTTGCAACGGCACAGATTAACCGGAATATCCTTTTCTCATTTTCTTTTTCTCTTTTTGCAGCTTTGCGTTGGAGGCTCCTGGATCGATACAGTTACCGTTGAAATGGATCCTCTAGATGCTGGCACGGATAATGGATTCACATTCACCGCCCCCAATTGGCCAACTAGCCCGCAAGGAGTTATTTATCGTATCACATCAAGATATCCGGCCCACCCGGCAGGGAGCTTCTTCTATCCGAAGAGTAAACGCCTACCACCGATGGCCACATTTCAGTTCATCAAGGTTTGTACATGAATTGTTACTACTTTTACTGAAGCTCCTGTTCGACTGTGATTTAGGGGGTTTTGCTAGGTGCCGGTGGGTGGTGGAGATTCTAGGGTGATTTAATAAATAATTACGACCAACAGCGTTCGCTGGGTTTTATTAGATCATTTCATCATTTTCTCGAGTTTATTTTTGTGTATTTTTTTCCGGCACTTCCCTAATAGTAGTTATCCAAGAGCTCAGAGTATTTGATTCACCACAGGGATGTGCAAATCCTTTCGATTAGCTGTCATTATTCGTTACAGGGTGCGTGAGATTCAAATAATAATTTTTGTTGTCCCGTTTGTTATACGTTATAGCATAGGTATAGATATCAAAAGAGGGAACTACATAGATAATATTTGTAGCCGGAACTGTTCTCCAATTAAGAAAGGAGATTCATAATTGATTTGACGGCGGCCGCTGGTTTCGTGTTTTAATTGTATTATGCGAACTTATCTGGTGACGTTTTGATTACATCGATATATGTTTTGATATATTTTGCAAGCTTTCTGTGAATAGGTAATGGATTTGCCGACTACAAATTCGTTCACAAAATTAACTCGTTCTATTATTTAGTATCATTTGGCAATGATTCCCGATTGGAAGTGGCTATGATAGAAAAATCTAATTCGTTGTTAAATAAATGAATTTTTACTGTGCTGAATATTCAATACTGATTAATCCCCTCTAAATGTAACGGATTCCCGCTAAACTATTGTCCCAAAAGCCTGGCGTGAAAACCCACTCTCCTTCTTGAATGATTAACTGCATTTTGCTGCATGGCAAATGATTCGCCCGGGAAAAGTTACATTCAACACCAATACCATTTTTTTTGTCGTATACTCGTATGATCCGTAAACATTAAAAGTGAGAGAGAGACACAGAGAGAGAGAGAGAGAGAGTGTGAGAGAGAGAGATAGGGGGATAGGGCAAGAAAATAACCCACGATCTGTCAATGAGGAATTGATTCCTTCTAGATGAGATTGGTTTAGCTATAAGACAAAGGTTAAGAACGATAAGGCCACGGCTGGCTCTGATGGCTTACCAACCGAACTTTTCAGTAGTGAGGAAGCGCGCATATAAAAGTTCATCAACCAAGTATGGTTGGCGCTATCAGTTCCATATAAAGGTGATCCCATGCAATGTAAGAACTAACGAGGCATGTCTCTGCTTATATCGCATCTAAGATCATATCCCACGTACTGTGTGAACTTCTGAAGTCGTTCTGCAACCCACTTAGCGAAACTTACCAGTGTTGCTTCGCCAATCTACCAAATTTTCACACTGAAGCAAATCCTGGAAAAATCCAACGAATTTCAAGTCGAGACTCACCACATTTTTATCGTTTTTGATACACTTGATCATTTTCTATAGGGTCCCTAGAAAATATATGTTCCTAATTTGAGCTTTTAAGCTCGAATATTATAAATCTATAATCAATATTAAAGTACTCGTATGTTACAAAATTACAATGAGTCAAAATTATTACACCGAAAAAGCCTCTACACCATCACGCTGGGAGCGGTTGATGATGTCGCTATCATCCTCTCATACTCTAGCTGAAGATATCTATTGAAGATATGGTTTTCGTGTTGACACCTGCCCTGCTTCACTATCTTCACCAGAACAATATTGGAGAATCCCCTAACCGAAATCCGGAGAAATTTTGAAATAATTCTGAGCTGTTTCCAAGGTGAACATTATACCACCGTTTTGAAGTATCACCTGATAGAGCTGGAACAGTTTTGCCAGGATCTCGTATAAGGCCATCGCCATATAAAAATCCTGACAATGAATTGTATCATATTCTATGATATACAAAATCATTCTAAATATTTCGCCCACACAAAATTGTTTACCACACAAACTTTTTGGGTGCGTTTTTGTAATAAACTTTGTATTTACGATAAAATCCTTCAAAAATTCAAAAAAATAATAATAACAAAATATATAGACATTATCCTTCTTAATAATTCCCTCATAGAAAGTTTTCAACCTCGCCCACTTTTTGATGTCTTTTTGACCACAACGTTTTTTTTTTCGATAAATCTCTTAAAACATCAAGCAAGCTATGTATATAAGGCAATGCCCTTTTTAAAAAGTCAGCTAAACAAAGTGTTTGGAAACACGCACTTTTGGAGAAGTTGAAACCAAATTTTCAAATTTTGGTTGCGTTGTTACAAACAACCATTATTCAAAAATGGACTACCCAATGCCACGCTCCCTTTGAGGGATAGGAATATGGATAGGATATCCAATCCAACATTTCGTCCTTATGTTTTTAACTTGCTCTTAGTATACTAAAGCGAAAGATATTGCAATCGTGGTATTATATCACGACTATAGAGAAATCCAAAAAAGTGTGTCCAGCATTTCCGTCCGTCGGCCCGTCTGTCAGTCTGTTCGTCTGAAGCTGCAGCACCAGCCACAACGGGTGGACGAATTTTCTTCAAACTTCGTATTTGGAGTTTGTGGGCTTATATCTGCCAGACATTTTTTTAATTTATCATTTAGGATAACTCCATCCACAATACCAATTTCTTTTTACAACACCGATTTTCTCAAAAATGGCTATAACTATTGATATATTGATCGTCTTTAAAATATTAAATAATTGAGGGCAAAGTAAGAAAATGGCTTACGTACTCAGTTTTCAACAAAATAAATTTAAACTTTTGAAAATTTAAATTTTTTCAAGAACCGCTATAACGATTTTGATCAAATTTGATATTTGGAATACATGGGGATAGTGTCAGAAGATGACGTACTAAGTTTTCCAAAAAAAAAACTCGATAAACGAGTATTAAGAATACGAGTATCAACAATATTTCAAAAATGGGTAAAGCGATTTCAAGAAATTTCTGTTATTTGATAATATTTTGTATTTTTTATAAATTTGTGTTTTTTATAGAGGCATGCAACTTTTTTTAAAAATAAAACACAACAAACTTAATGGAATGACCAAAGTTTGACTTTATTAGCTCACAAATTTTATGGCATTTACCTAATGTTTAAAAATAATTTCTGGCATAATGAACGCCATCCTGTCATTCCAATTTTGCATCACTTTTTCGAGCATACCAGGTCTTATTTCGTCATCGAATTTTGGCTTCAGAGTGATCAATCGTTGTTGGTTTATTATCATAGACCAGAGATTTGACGTACCCCCACAAAAAGTAGTCCAAAGGTGCCAAATCACACGAATAAGGCGTTTTTGGTCACCATGTTCACAGTTGTTATCTATTGTTTTTTTTTTTTTTGCTTTAACATACTTTCTCGGCTTTTTCTCTAAAATTTCTTATTTTTTCGCTTTAAAATACAATTTATTACAAGCCAAACGATTTGTGAAATTTTCTGAAATTTTAAAGAGGGGATTCGGAACTTCAGAAAGTGATAGCTTCCAGAAGTGGTCTATTGAGGTGCACCACAAAATTCTTTAATAAAAAACTCCGTGTCCTACTAAACAATCAGTCATTGGAATTTGCAACCAAACACACTTACCGGGCGGTTAATATTTTCAAAGAGGAGCTACCACTTTTTTGGACAGGGATTGCAGTACCAGATGTGGTAGTAAATTTTAAGTTATTCATTGTGTCATGAAGGAGACTTGAATAAGTGTCTTTTATGGATTTTTCAGAAAATTTATTTTTTTGAAGATGAAACCACCGATCATGGAGCAGATGATAGTAATTGCTGGTCGGGTAGGTGAGGGAGGTGTGGCGGGGTAGATTGCTTGTTGGTTTTGATGGAAGTTTGGGGTAGGTTATGGCATATTGCAAGGACGCCGTCACGGTCAGCTGGAACCGTTTGCAATAAAGGAATTAACTCCTAGGCGAAATATGTCTTTAATCATATCAGGTACTGCATTCGGCATTTGGCTTCCACATATTGCGATTCGATTCTTTTGGGAGTTGGCTCTTTATCTTTATTGAAGTAATTCTTAGGAAGGTAATTGAAGTATATCAGACAAGCAATGTTTAAAAAAAACAATGGAAATTTACATAAAGATACATATTTATATAAATATGACGCCAAAGAAGTACGAGTATAACATCTAACGCACTTTTTTATGAGGTCTTAATTCATATAACAGTTTCTTAAATTTTCAAACACTTCACTTTTCTCGAAAAAGGTTTAAACAATTTTGATCTGTGTTGGTGATTTAGTTGAGATTTAATTTTAGGCATCATATTAATGAAAATTTAACGATGAGAAAACAAAATAATTATTTATTTCCAATTTTGGTTGTACTGATTGTCAACGTTATCATTTTTGACTCTTCTGTTGAAAATCGTTGGTGTTATCTTTGGTTAGTGTCTTTAAATGCCCTAATTTCCTTAAATGCACAATCATAAAACGACTAGCATCTCTTATTTACCATAGTGGAATGTGCATAGGCATATAAAGGGTCTTTCATTAAGGACTTGACAACTTCCTTTTTTTAATAAAATGCAAACAACTTGGGATATCGGAAACAATATTGTATTGGCTTGAATAACTATCAAAACATTTATGAACGAAATTTGACTTCGTTATTATGTCAAAATAGGAACGTATGCAACGGCCGATACGTTGGCGACCAATAGACGGGTCCGTTTCCCGAGATAACACGTTCACCGAACTGAGACTTCAATAGTTCGATTGTTGCACCCGCTGTGTGCTTGTGGCATCATCTTGTTAGAACCACATATCACTGCTGTTCAATTCATGCAATTGCTTAAAAAAATAACGGTCCAACATGTCTCTGTAGCGAATACCACTAACCGTACCTCGACGGTAATTTTCATCGACGAAAAAAACGGCCCAATGACGACTCCGGTTTGAAAACCGCAGCAAACAGTGACTTGTTGCGGATGAAATGCTGTTGCATGAAGCACATGAGGGTTCTCACCTATCCAGTAACGCATATTTTGCTCACTGATGCAGCCGTTTAACCAAAAATTTCAGCGATGAAGTGCATTTTGATTTTGCGATGAAATTCTTCGTTTTCTTTCACCATGCCGAGAGCCCAACTCGAGAACTCGCTTCATATGATCAAAAGGCTTTAGTTATTGAGTCAGCTTGATCTTGTAAGGGTGTAGGCCAAGATCCTTATGAAAAGTTCGCAATAATGTGGTCTGCGAGAGGCCCAATTCTTGAGAACGCCGTGAAATTGACTGATTTGGCTGTATTGCGACGGACGCCTCTACGGCAGCAATATTCTCCACACTTTGGGCAAAACATAGTCTCACTGGGACGGTAACAATAAGCAGCGAATATTCCAACTCAATTTTGTTCACTATTAATTGCTTGTCTACTGGGACGAGAATTACGGTAGAAAGTTGGCGTTAACGCTCAGTTGCGACCACCGACTCGGAAATTCGGTAGTAAATTTTAATTATTTGTGAACGTTATTCATTCGTGTTCTACACCACGATGCAAATGTTGATTTTACTGTATATTTTGACATTGACAGTTTGGTAATCGGTTTAAGGGTGCGTTCACACTGAAAGTTTGATGTTGTCAAGTCGTTAATGAAGGACACTTTATAAAGTAAATTCAGCACTAAAACTTTATAAAATAAAGCATTTGAATCAAAGCAATTATCTTAACAATAACTTCATCGGTTGCTTAATTTATAAACTTTTCAAAAACGTGTTGCGGTGTTGTCATAGGGTAGTTGCAGATGCTGAATTCTGAAATTATGGCTTCATAATGTTATACAAATTTTGTATAATTTACATTTTGGTTTCTTGAATCTGTAGTGTTTGCGCATTAACAATTTTAAGATTCTCGTCTGACCTCTGCAAAAATGATGTCTTTGGCGCATTCCCCATCTTAATGACGTGTAGTGTAGATTAATCTCTTCGGGGCAAAAGTAGCATGTTCTAAGTACTTTGTACAGACAATAAACGACTACTGAACGAAGTGTTTGAGTTTCGAAGCTCATCCACATCTCATGACAGTCGGACAAACATCTGGTATAGATTGTCACGAAAAGCTTTTCAAAACTGCCATTCGGAGTCGGTGTATCGATTATGCTTTCGACCAGAAAAAATACGAATCAGCGAATCTTATTGCGAACCTTTGCGGGACTCAGTATTTTATTTCTTCTTTTTCTTCTTACTTGACTGTTACTCTGACAGATCTGATTCTCAAAAAGCTTTCGAATCGATCGAATAGAAAGCAATAAACTTTGGTTCTTTCGAACATCTACAGAATTTTGTTATGCCAAAATGTTTCGAAAACGTTTGTTAAGTCAAGAAAGAGAAATAATTGAGAAGTCGGCTAGGAGTTTTGTTTTTCCTGCATACCTATAAAATAAAATTAATATTGTGCATTAACTTCCCATACAGGTTCCAAAACCTAGCTTCTCGAATAATCGGCAGGCCTAACGATTGCCGATCACTTTTGTACTGAGGCTAATCAAAAGCTTTTGTTATTGCATTTGTGATCCAGGATGCTGAAGGCCTGCCTCTTTCTTACGATTTCAACACGCGCATTCTCCTGTAATTGGTAATTGTTCGATCGTCCTTTTACGACATTTTAAAGACAAACAGTTGCCTGTTACAACAAGTGCTGTATTGGGGGGCGCGCTGAATACTTCTGCTGGTATTCACCGACCACCCAATAAGTCGATCTTAAAACTAAGAATGTCTTAGATTTAAGTTTTTTGATACGTATTCACCAGGCACTAATAGGTTTGTGTCTACGCTAATTCGAAAGAGCGAATGTCGCGCTTTTTCAAACTAATTTTCCTTATTTCTTTCTTTTTAAGTCTTTTTCGAGCTCTCGAACATTACAACATGGACATGTTCTAATTTACAATGCAACAACTAGTCCTATTATTTTCCCCGTCCTCATTGATCGAATAACTAACATGACCGACCATCGTTTGGCAAGTGGCAGATGTTTAACTAGTAGGGAACTCACAGTTGCCCTGCAAATTGAACGCGCCCAATGTCAGAATGTCTTGTAAATAAAAAGAAATTGAAATATTTAAAACCAGAAATATAAACTACCACAAGCAAGAACTTAAACTACATAATTTTAGACGGAAAATTAAAGTTAAAAATATATATTACTAGTGTAGGCATGCGAGAACCTTTGCATTTGGATATCCGGTTTGGGCTCTATATTTCAACAAAAAAACCTAGACTCCAATTACTTTCCATTTTGGTAATAAACGTTTCAATGTAAAGTGACTGCCAGCTGATTTTCAACTTAAGAGTGGGTAGGTTCAACTCATTAGTCTAATGAGCGCTCGTAAACCTGCACTAATAACGCTTGAATAGGTTTACGAAACTTATTGTTTGAGATTTGTCAGTGAAACCGCCTAACGTATTCATTTTAAATAAACAACAACCATACTGCATTTATTTTTTTTACTTTTTTTATGAATTCTCGTTTCAAGTTAAATTCAATTTCCTGGCACTGTAATGAAAATATTGTTTGAAGCCCTATGTCGTAGAACTTTTCACTCAACACCAAATTTCGTATGCACATTCCAATAAAGTAGGTACATACAGCCCTGTAAGTTAATTGCATTTTCGCACTTACTGATTCACGGAAATCTCGTGTGAATTTTATCTGTGCTTCAGCCGATACCCGAAAGCCTTTTCACTTTAAAATTCCAATCACATAATCCAGCAGTGAAAATCCTTAAGTTTTCACCCCCAATGGCCCCTCAGAGAAAATCAATTCCACAGCTGCACACAGACTCTGGCTGAAGTAATTTCTACACATGACATCCTTTTTCTCAGATTTCGCTCTTGAACAACGGAGGCTGTGCAGAGGCAGGGTGTGTCGTTGAGGAAGCATAAATACCTTCACCCATACCATAGTTGCTATCTTTTTACATTTACACTGTCTAATTTGTTTGTGTTTTATTACGAAATTTCTGACAATCTTTCTCTCTCTGCCTTCTCATTACAGCTAAAGGAATACGAAGTAAGTGAGGTGTTTAATTTCGTTGAAGACGACCGCCGCTATGAGACGGTACAGACCCAAACGCACCTGGAATCCGAGCACAATCACGTCGAAATGAATAACGAACTGTCAGCGAGTATCGAACGTGAACGGCAAACAGAGGTGGGGACCGCCGTCCCTGGCTCGGTGACGGAAAGGGACCGATTACGTTCTAAGCTGCTGGCGAAAATGAATCCAACGTAAGTAGCGTATTAACGTCTATAACCGTATAACTTAGATCCCTGAACGCAAACGACCGCGCGGCTGTACTTTGCTCTGACAATTAGCAATAAAGCTAATCTCAACAGTGTTTTGGCAGAGTGAGAGTAAAATATTTCGCTTGCTCCTCTGTCTGTTGAAAGGTTAAGTCCTTAAAAATTGCCATCCTTGCGTCGTTTTGCGCAACATTAGAATTCAAATGGTTTCGTTTTAGCCAAGAGCAAGGAGCCTTACACGGCACCATTATATCTTATATCGCCAATTCTCCTTACTGCCAGGGTCCTCTTACGAATTGCACACGGGCAGAAGCAAAGACAACGATTTTGTCCTCGTTTTAGAAATTTGTTTTCTCGGTTTTTCTTTCCACTCTCGTTCGATAAACTGTTATTGATTCTCCTCAAATGAAATCATATCCTTGAGTAAGGCATACTGCCAAGAGCGAGTGAAATAAACATTTAAGGATTTAATTTTTCCTTAAATTGCTATTACCATACTCATGCAATCGTTGCAAATTGAATAGAAGAGAGTGGGAGCAATTTACTGTGGAAATGCTTAGGAGCCTTAATGTGCCACTTTAAAGAATTATCATATTAAATTTAAAAATTCGTTCCTTTTTGAAGTCAGTAGATTTTTTTTTTTTTTTTTTGAAATTCATTTTTTTATTCATTGATAAATATCTACTTACATACTAGACAAAAATGATTAAACCTAACTTAAAATTAACAGGATACTTATTCTTATTTATTGGTCCTTATGCGAACGCTCTAAACTTAACTATATCTTAGAATTATTGCCTTTCGGCCTACGAACTATTTTACGAACTAATCTTACATATATATTCCTCGAGAAAAATTTACTAAAACTCGGTATCATTATTGAGATTTTATATAAAACAAATTACAAACTACCTATTCTACTTACTTAAACTACTTAACGTATTCTAACTATAATTAGGATTCTGAGCACTCGTTGCCTGGCGCAATAAGTGGTCAAAATCCCAATTGCTTTCCGAGCGCCTGGCAGTCGTCAACGTGCACACGCGCCGCCGTGAGCCGACTGAAGCCTTACAGCGTCAGTCAACTCCCGGAAGCACCACCACACGTTGGCGAGCCCGGCCTCTCCCAAAAACGCCCTAGCTGACTTAATCTAACTTATAAGCTAAGAGGATGTTACCTAGAGTAACGCACCGTCCTGGGAGGGCATGTTGACCCCTCCCCCCTCAACAAGCCACCAAAATTCGGCGAATTGCTTTTCCGTGTCGAATCTATCCCTCTCCGATATTGCGGTACTAAAACGGAGGAGCTCATGAGCATTGGCGACGTCCCCGTCATGGAGGAGCCGCTTATCTCTCGCGCTGCGGTAGCGATGGTATAAGACCGGGATACCATCCCTCGTCTGTACCAGCCCTTTTGAATCAATATGGATAAATGCCTCTGGCGGGATAAAGCCAGACCGGAGCGTACTCTCTATGTACATTTCATTGGGGTAGTAAGCCCCAAATATCAGACTATTGTCGCTGGCCATCGCCCTTGCAACGTGCCTTCGAGTGACCTTAATGAGGAAATTGTCAATCCTATTCAACTGAGCCCCATCGTATAGGACCTTGTTGGGATAGTATTTTATATAGTTGGATTCAGGCGTTCGGAACAACCGGAGACAGGTCCTAAGACATTGTCTCTCCAAAACCCGAATCTTTTCCATATAGCTAGGCGCTATATTAAACCATAATGGACAACCATAAGCGATGATCGGCCTTATAAGGGCCACGTAGCAAATGACCTTCACTCTGGAGTCAAGTTGACTGCTATGAAACAGTCTCCTTGTTAGAGCATAAGCCTTCTTGGCCCCAGCAAGACAAGCAACTATATGTCTATCGAAATACAGATACTGGTCAAGCCAGATACCTAGATATCTAACTGCGCTTCTCACCGCCAATGGCTGCCCATTTTGTCCAATAATGGCCAATTTTTTCCAGTTTTTTCTGGTATCCCTAGAGGCCCCAGCCAATGGAGTTCTGAACAAGATTGTTTCCGTCTTCTGAAAGTTGATTTTCAACTTCCAGTCGTCGCAATATCGCTTAATTTGATCGAAGTCACGCTGCAAAAGGATATTAATGACCTCGATTTTAGGACCTGATCTGTATGCCACCAAATCGTCGGCATACGCTATAGCATGGCTGAGTGAACCCACCAGATCACTCGTGTAAATGTTAAACAGGATCGGAGAATTGACCGCCCCCTGCTGTAAACCGTTTTTAATTTCAAAGACTCTGCTCGAAGTCACGTTGCCACATTTGACAACGAACTTCTTTCCCATAAGCATATTATAAATTACATATAGCAAAGGTTTGTGCATCCCCCGCCTGGTCAACTTGTAGAAAAGTCCCTCTAACCATACGGTGTCGAAAGCCTTCTCAAAATCAACCAGACAAGCACCCGTGCATTGGTTCTTGCATTTATTCCACTGAATGTCGGAAACCAGTTTCGACGCGGCATGAATAGTGTCATGCCTCGCCCTGAAACCAAACTGGTTGTCCGGAATTATGTTATTGTCCTCGACCCACTTTAACAGGGCTCTATTGACAACCTTTTCAAAGACCTTGCTAATATTCGGAAGCAAGCTAATTGACCGGAGATTGGCAGGGTTCGTCCTATCTTTACATTTTTTCGGGATAGGGTGTACCACAGCTACCTTCCAATGCGCCGGATAATATGCATTATTCAGCGCATTGTTAAACAGCGTGGTGAAAATATCTACAGCCTCCAGAGGCAGGTGTCTCAATACGACGTTTGGGACACCATCCATCCCCGCCGACTTTTTATTCTTTAGTGTCTCGAAGATGCACAGAAGATCATCCTTCGACACGAACAAGTGCGATGCATCTCGGCCATTGGCGACAACTGCATTAGCATGGTTTTCATCAGTGAACACGGTGAATCCGTTATTCTCAGATCGCCAATTCTCAAGTTCGGTGCGCAGATTGAAGTGGCTCACCAGAGCCCTATTCTCAATGTCGTGGTTACGGTGAACAGGATTGTTCACCGTATACACGGCCTCGAAACAAGCGCCCAGCAAATCCACCTTCTCCTGTGGGTCCTCGACCACGAAAAAATCGTCGTTTGAAGCGACACTTTCTGGACTTATTCCAGCAGTCAGTACCGTCTGTCTGTTCTCTGCTGTCTGGGAGATTCGAACACAAGGAATATCATTGTGATCTTTCCTCCTGAACAACTTATTTATCTGTGGGAACATATTCGGACTACAGGTTTTAATAGCCCGAATTTTATTGCCCCAATACAGACTTACAGATTTTTTGTAATTTTCTTTTATCAGCTGTTTCAGGATTCGGATCTCTGAATTCAGCATCCTTACCTCCGGGTCATTGCGATCAGTAAATTGCCTGTACAGCCGTTTAAGCCTCGAGAGCAGTCTACTTTTCTGTCGGTATAGTGCGTCGATTGTAGGGTTTCTGTACTTTTCTGTCTGGTCGTCGTCGGAACGTCCTACTCGAGGAATAGTTCGTTCCATAGTTCGTTTGATGGCGTCGTTCATTTGCAATAAATGCCGATCAATGTCATCATTTGTCATGTTACTGTTTGTCGGTGGGTCGATCCCACTCGAACGTATATCTCGCTTTAAAAATCTGGAGAAGCGCGACCATTGTGCCCTCCGATAATCGAATGAACACACTGCTTCGTACTCCTCCAGCAGCGTTTGCTCGTTCGGGATCCGTATTGCGGCGGCGAGTCCGTAGTGATCACTATCGTACTCAAACGCACGCAAACAGTTCCGCGTGTTTTGATCTATGTTCGTCAGTTGAAGTCTTGCGTCCGTTAAGGCCAAGTCCAGGAAAGCACCGCTTCTTGGGAAAGAAGGGATATCCGTCGCGTACAACTCGAGGTTGTACTCAATCATATTGAGGCGCCACCAGTCGTGAAACTGGTTGCCCCTGGGATTTGCAGTAACATTTCCCCATGCCGCATGTTTGGCATTAATATCTCCGGCCAAGAAGTAATAATTCTCCTCCGAGTTCAGCTGCAGACCACGAAAAAGTGTCTCGAGCTCTGTCATAAATTGGTTTGGTGGAGGTGCTGCAGGTGCGTAAAGCGACACCACATACATTCTCCTCCGGCTATGGAGAGGAATGCATATGATGCATGCCTCCAACAACTGGAACCTACGTACGTCCCCGCTATATATAACCCTATGGCGCAGGCCTTTTCGAATTAAGATTCCAACCCCACCTCCTTGAGTGGAGTGAGGCCGGTCTCTTCTTATTACATGATAGTTTTTGTATCCCAATTTGTGCTTCTGATTTAGCTTAGTTTCGCTAACCAAAAGCACATCCGGGTTTTCGGTTTTCAACAAGTTGGCAAGTGACGTTCTTTTCTCGATCCTGACTAGTGAATTAACATTCACAGCAAGGATCTTTAAGTTTCCCTCATCCAGCGTAGCCATTAGATTTATGGCACACCAGACCCCACAAACAGCTCCGAATAGATAAAGTCAATTCGGGCCGCTTGTTCATTTAATTGTTTCTGGAACTTATCGATCTTTCCGTGCAGAGACAGAAGGATCGATTTTAAGTCCAGATCCACCTCTGGTGCCTTTTGGGCTACCTTTGGTTGGTTTGATGTCATGTGGGCTTGACCCGGTCCAGCTGCCATTTGGGCAAAGGACACGTTGGGTGCCACAAAATTTGCGAACGAGCGACTCCTCTGACGCCTATCATCTTCATACTGCTGTTTGCGGGCCTGGACTCTCTTTTTCAATTCTTGGTACTTTGGACAACCCCTGAAGTTGGCGGGATGTCCAGAGTTCCTGCAGAGCACACAGGAGAGTACACTCCGGTCTTCGACTCTCTCCTTACCTAGAGAGCATTCACCATGTATGTGGTCCTTATCGCACTTCACGCATCTAAACTGCATGTTGCAGTTAGCTGCGGCGTGCCCGAACCTTTGGCAGCGCATACATTGAAGTATGCGATCTGACCTCTTTATTTTCTCCCACCTTACAGCATGGTAGTACAGGAAGCGGATATTTCGCAGCCTGTCGATTTTGCTGTCGGGAGTAAGCTGGACTAGGAAGAATGGTAAGTGACGGTTACCACCCCTTGCCACAGCGGAGGAAAACGGCTTGACCCCCACGAAATGGAGGTCTTCGCTTTCAAAATTCTTTAGCTCTCTTTCAAGCTCCTCCGTTTTAATTGAGGGATCGATTCCCTTCAGTACCACGGTTTTTAACTTTTGCTGCCTTGGGGTGTACGTGAAGTACTCGGTTTTCACCTCTCCCAAAGCGGCGCGCACCCTCTGGTACTCCTCTATTTTTTCACATATAATTATGTGATTGTTAGCAGAAAGCCTTTTCACATGGAAATTGTTTGTTATTAATTTACAAATCCTAATGCTATCTACAATGTCGAAATTACTCACGTTAATGGGTGGTATTTTGTCCTTCCGCGACTGTTTAGATTGTTGTTGTTGTTGTTGTTGTTGTTGTTGTTGTTGTTGTTGTTGTTGTTGATGTTGTTGGTGTTGTTGTTGTTGTTGTTGCCGTTGTTGTTGCTTCACCTCCAGTTGTTGTTGCACTTGCTGCTTGAGCACAGCTTGTTGTTGCTGTTGCTGCAGCTTCTTACTGCGCAACTGGTCGCGCTTCTCCAGCAGCTCTTTTATGAGCTTGTCCAGCTGCGCCTCCTCATCATCCTCTTTTTCTTCGTCCATTTGGACGACTTCCTCGTCATCGACCGGTAAGTCCTTGAAGGAGTTTCCCTCTCCGACGTACCGGCCCTCTCCTCCATCATACTCATAAGAGCTGGAGTGTGCTCCGTCATCATCGGATGCAGCCACCGATGATGCCACACTATGGCCTGCCAAGTCTAACCTTCTTTTGGCTGAAAGGTTCGGCTTCGGATTTAACTTCCGCCTCCGTTTTTCTACTGTCCTATACTCCTCGCTTACAGTTACTGCTGGCGTTGTAGCGAGAGCTTTTATTGTTGGCGTTGTTGTTGTTGCTATTGTTGTTGTTGATGTTTTTGTTGCTGGTGTTGCCTGCGAAGATCCCCGCCTGGGCAACGCGGAACACGCTGTTGGGCTTGGTGTCATGGCATTTAAAGCTGCCTTTGGGATACAAGCTGCCGCTGTTTTTGTGACTGCTGATGCAGCTTTCGTTACTGCTGTTACTGCTGTTGTTGCTGCTGTTGTTGCTGCTGCTGTTGTTGCTGCTGTTGTTGCTGCTAATTTTGTTGCCGGCTCACGTGTTCGCACCACACGTCGCAACGGCACACCCACACCCGTAAGCGGGACCACCGATTTTCCGGGGTCCATCGCCTGATAATGCGGCACTTTTTTTTTGTTTATTTTTGTGTCTCTATCACTTTATTTCCGATAAAAAAAATAAAATTAAAAAATTGAAGACTGGCCGAGAATCGAACCCGAGACTCCGGCGTCAAAGTCGGACGCCTAGCTTACTAAGCCAACTTTGGACTTAAAAAACACTTGGCTAAATCGCTGTTATAATCGATACACTATCCTTTTTCCCGCTGAACACTAACTAGCCGACCTATCTCGAAGAGAGCTGCGGAACGACTGTGAAGTCAGTAGATTAATCTGTGACGGATGATCAAATTAAATTCAGCAAATCTATACATGAAGGGTCCACAGGAAGAAGGATTTTTAGTCCGTTTTTTTCTTCGCAAACCGAGTTAATGATGGAATCAAAATGGGGTCTTAGAACACCGTTACAATCACATAAAGCGGATATGAAAAAAAAATAAAAAAAAATATTGGCATTAACGTTCCGTACAAGTCCGAGTACCTAACTGTCCCAACCATTTGCTTGTGCGAAGTGGAAGGGATCTACAATTACGTGAAAAAAAATGCTAATTGTTACTATTTATTATTGTTAGTTTAATAAAAAATCTGCTTAAATAAAACCTGGACTGGAGAAGACATTTCGGTTCATGATTTTTTTTTAGTTTTTTTTATTGTTTTTCAAACCGCAATGTTGCAACTATTATTGCGGGTGGCAATGGTGCGATGGTAGTGTAGAGTCGTTAGGGGCAAGTGTACGCACTTTCGACTTTGAAACATGATTCCAAACGAAATATAGAAGATGTAAACACTGCTGTATTAAATTATAAAGCTGCATATTTGTCAAACAAGCACCCGTGCATTGGTTCTTGCTTTCTATATATTAAGAAGGAGTTGCCTATAACGTGTTTCCCCCCTTTTTTGCTATTATACGTCACATAGATATGCCAACACTATATATGTTTGGGTAGGGGGCAATACATAAAAGTGCACAATACAAAAATTACCCACATATATAACACACATTATGAATTACAGCAGGTAAAATGAAACGAATTGGATGAAATTATCGTACAACAATAACAACATTGCTGTGTGAGGCAATAATCTGCCAATCGGAACGGAAAAATGTTATATCATGAAGTTACTTGGAAATGCTTGAAGTTACTTGAAAATGCTTGAAGGTACTTGAAAATGCTTGAAGTTACTTGAAAATACTTGAAGTTACCTGAAAATGCTTGAAGTTACTTGAAGTTACCTAAAAATGCTTGAAGTTCCTTTAAGTTACTTGAAAATGCTTGAAGTTACTTGAAAATACTTGAAAACTTGAAGTTACTTGATAATGCTTGAACATACTTGAAATTACTTGAACATGCTTGAAGTTGGTAAGGTAAGGTAAGGTAGGGTGGCTGCGAGGGCGTGAGCCCAGGCACACTTAGGCGGTGCAGGGAAATAAGTCCACGGGAACTAAGTCCACTGAGGGACTTAGTTCCCACTTAATGGGAAATAAAACCACTTTCGCGAAGTGGACTTAGTTCCCATGTTAAGTGGGAACTAAGTCAATTTTTTTATGGGAACTTAGTCCACATTCAAATATAAGAAGAGGGAATTTTAAAATTAAACAAAAAACTGTAAAGTGCAGTTAGTTATCACACTCTTTAAGCAAAGTCTTAAGCTTATCATGGTGACATAAAACCGTACCTCGCACCTACGCGAAATCAAGCAGTGACCCCAAGCAGGGGGGTTGCAGGGGGGCAGCATGCCCCCATATGCATTACACTATTTATGGAATCTACTTGCGATTTCGTAACTAATCTCATAAACAGTGCAATGGATATGGGAGGGCATGCTGCCCCCCTGCAACCCCCCTGCTTGGGGTCACTGTTTGTTTTGGAGTAGGTGCGAGGTCACGGTACCTATATTACTCTGTCTCAGTTAGAAGTTAATTTCTATTTTGTTAATAAAAATTGCAAAGTTGACTCTTTAATTTTATTTGTATTCTGTCGACAGCGAGAATTTACTTCAGATTAAAAGGGAACTAAAACCACTCAGAGTTTTGGGAATTTATTTCCCACCTTACATGGGAACTAAGTCCACTTCGCGAAAGTGGTTTAATTTCCCACTAAGTGGGAACTAAGTCTGTCAGTGGACTTAGTTCCCGTGGACTTATTTCCCTGCACCCACTTAGGCCGCACTTTCGGCCCGTTGTGATACCACAAAAAAAAGGGGGGGGGGTGTTCTGCCGGTCGTCGCTCGGCCTACTGGGTTCCCTGTGATTGCCTCCTGCGAGGTAGTGGTTTTATGGGGGGAAATAATCCTGAAGGGGTCAGGGTGTGCAGCCTGGCTGTATTTCGCATGGGTTGCGATGTATTGGAGTGACTAGTGCAGTGGCGACTCTCGCCCGACATCCGAACCAAGGGTTGAGATCGAGATGAGGTGATTGATGCAATCAAACCACAGGTCGATCCCAAATTCTGCGCCGCGGAGGGGCAGCTATTGCTACCTGATCACCGGGGGAGGGAAGAGCCTTTTGAGATGACTGTTACAATCGAACCTCAAACTGCTCTTCACTCTCTTTGCAGGCAACAACGTGCCGGGGTGACTGATACAGTTGAATCCCGTGCAAGCTATTACATTCCTTGGAGGTGGGATTGGGGTGTACCGGCTGCACAGTCAAGTAGTTCGTTGAAAGACTGTGCTGGAGGGGGTGACCGAAGGTGGTCCAACCCTGAGTGCCACACGCATCGCGGGGTTGTGCGGCTTGTGGCGACTGTTGCAGTAGGAGCCTCAAGTTATACCATTCCGCGGGAAGTGAGCAGGGAGGGGCGGCCTTGATAGTCGATTTGGATTATGGTGACTGAGTTCGGAGGTTTGTGGTACGGGTTTTGAGGCATGGGGGAGAGACAGAGTGTGGTGACTGTTACAATCTAACCTCAACTTTGTTCTCGTTTTGTCTGCATAGCGGGAAGGCAGCAAGGCCGGGGGAGACCGTTTCAGTCGATCCGCCGGGTTACTGTCTCGCCCTCAGAGTGGAGTTCTGACTGAAGTGACTGATAGAATCTAACTTCAGCGAGATCTCTTTTCCTTTGCAGGGGAATCGGTTTGGGGTGATCTGCGGGAGGGGAGCGGGGGGGCTCAAGTCATCGTCCAATCCGTCCTCCATTTCAGTTCAACCATTTGGACCTAGTGACGAATCTGCTGATGCAGCCGTCTGTCTCACTGAGATCACTTAGATCATCGAGGAAATAGTTGCCGAGAAGTTGTTTCCTTGAATTGGCTAGTGCGGGGCAGTTGCACAGGAGATGTGTGGTGGTTTCTTCCTCTTCGACGTCTCTACAGCTTCTGCAGAAGTCGTTTGAGGGAGCTTCCAATCTGGTGGCATGTCTGCCTAAAAGGCAGTGACCAGTGATTGCTCCGATTACAGAGCTGATATTTTTCCTGCTGATGGAGAGAAGTTTAGATGTTCTTCTTCATCGTATTTGGTCCAAATTTGCTTTGAGGACACACATGTACTGTTGCTATTCCACCTATTGTTTGCTTCTATTAACACGTTATCTAGAAGTTTGCGTTTCAGTGTCTGAATGGGTACCGCCGGTGTCTCTCTGTTGTCAGAGAGTTCTTGTGTGGAACCCTGTCTGGCTAACTCGTCCGCCTTGCAGTTGCCTGGAATATCACTGTGACCGGGTACCCAACACAGGGAAGTGTTACATCTGACCGCGATCTCGTTAAGAGATTCGCGGCATTGTTTTACCAACTTGGATCTTATTGCTGGTGATTCTAAGGCTTTAATCGCTGCCTGACTGTCTATGTAGATCACGATAGTTTTTTCATCTATCGGGCTCATAGAGAGTCTGCGTGCTGCTTCGCGGATAGCCGTGACTTCTGCCTGAAATACACTGCAATGGTCAAGTAGTCGTAGTACGACGTTGAGCGCATGGTTGTCTGAAAACACGCCCGCCCCCGTGCCGTCGGCTGTCTTTGACCCGTCGGTGTATATTTCTATGGCGTTATTGTTTAATACGACCGTCTTCCCAGCTGTCTCGGTCTGGAATGGCCGTCTTGTATTTATTACTGAAATCTAGTGTTGGGATTAGGTAATCCATATTGTTGGGAATCTTGTGGGCAGTTAGGATGTTACTGTGCCCGATGTGTGAACTTTGCCACGAATTGGATTCTCTTAATCTCAGGGCCGCCTTAGTGGCCACCAGCTTCCCATAGATATCAATGGGGAGGAGGTTTAAAATAGTCGTTAACGCTGCCGTTGGTGTGGATCTTAAGGCTCCTGTGATGCATATGCAGGCTGCCCTCTGGATTCGTTCTAGGGCACTTGCGTGGCATTGCTTCGATATTCAGCCACCATGCTATGATACCGTAAGTGAGGATAGCCCTGACGACCGCCGTGTACAGCCAGTGTGTTATCTTAGGCTGTAGACCCCATCTGGAGCCTAAGGCCTTTTTACAGGTGTAAATGGCAATTGTAGCCTTCCTTATGCGGTCTTGGATGTTTGGTTTCCAACTGAGTTTGCTATCTAGGATCGTTCCCAGGTATTTCGCTTGGCTGGAAAATTTTAGTGGTTCGTTGTTGAGCGTAGGTGGCGTTATCTCCTGAACCTTAATTTTCCTTGTAAATAAAACCAGTTCGGTTTTGGATGGGTTAACATTGAGCCCAACCTTAATGGACCAGGAGGATAGTTTCCTGAGAGCCGATTCCATTAGGTCTCTGATCGTGTGGGGGAATTTCCCCGTTATGGCAATGGCACTGTCGTCCGCGTAGGCCGTCACTTTGCATCCGTCCTCCTCTAGGTTGGAGATGATCTCGTTGACTACTAAGATCCATAGTAGCGGTGAGAGCACTCCTCCTTGTGGTGTGCCCCTGTACACTGACTTCCTGGTTAGACAGCTGCCAAGCTCCGCCTGGATCAGCCTGCTGTCTAGCATGTTATTTATCCAGCTGCAGAGACAGTTGTCCACGTTTAGTCTGAGGAGTGCGTTCGTGAAGGCTTCTGTATTGACATTGTTGAAAGCCCCTTCTATATCCAGAAAAGATACCAGCGTGTATTCTTTGTGATACAGCAATTTTTCGATAGTGCTGACTAGCGAATGAAGTTCTGTTTCTACTGAAAAGCCTTTTCGGTAGGCGTATTGACACCTCGAAAGGGAATTGTTTTCCAGGTTTGAGCGTATGTAGTAATCTACAAGTCTTTCCAACGTTTTCAGGAGGAATGAAGTTAGACTGATTGGTCTGAAGTCTTTTGGAGAACAGTGTGACGCCTTACCGCATTTTGGTATAAAGACCACTTTTACCGTTTTCCAACCTGTGGGCGTAAAGCTGAGTTTTAGGCAGCTATTGAAAATCACCAGTAGCCAGGGTGTGAGAGTCTCGATACTCTTCTGTAGCTCTATGGGTGTGATTCCATCTAGTCCCGGTGATTTATATGGGAGGAAGCTGTTAATCGCCCACGCCAGTTTGCGATTGTCAGCAATATGCTCCGGAACCATTTGGACCCTGTGATGGTGCTGTGTAGGGTGATTTACCTCTACTTTGTTGCCTGGGAAGTGGGTATCCAGTAGTAGGCCTAAGGTCTCCTCACTGGTTGAGGTCCACACTCCTTCTTGGCTTTGTATGACGCTAGGTATTTGTGGAGATTTTGAGAGGATCTTACGCAGCCGACTGGAGTCGCTTGTTTTTTCTATGTTCTCATAGAAAGATTTCCACGACTCTCGCTGTGCTCTCTTTACTTCCTTTTTGTAGTTTTTAAGACTGTCTTTATAAATATCCCAGTCAGCTGGGTTTCTTGAAGACTTGGCCTTGTTAAACTTACTCCTGCTATCTCTACGCAGAGAAGCTACAGTGGAGGTCGACCACGGGGGTTTACCTCCTTCTTTATGTCTGCTGGTGGGGCAGGCCTTCTTAAAGGCCTTGTTCATGGCAGACGTTACTGCGTTCACCATTTCATCTAATTCTTCCGGTGAATTAGACTGTCTGGTTTGGAGGCTGTCTAGTTTATTTTTGAGTAAAGAATTATAGACCTGCCAATTTGCGTTTTTTTGGGTTCTTAAACACTTTCGTTGGGGGGGTCTCGAATTTTAGATTGAAAAGTATGTAGCGGTGGTCCGAGAATGAGACTTCAGTAGATACTTTCCAATTTTCTATAACTATGTCAGGTGAACAGGTGGTCAGTGTCAGGTCAATGACTTCCTGCCTGATTCTGTTTATAAAGGTGGGTTCAGACCCTATGTTACACACTACGAGGTTAGTTTCGATAATATATTCAAAGAGTAACTCACCCCTTTTGTTAATGTCACTGCTGCCCCATATGGTGTGGTGCGCGTTTGCGTCAGCACCTACCACCAGTGGGGTGTTACTAGCAGCCGCTGTCTGTACCGTCCTGCGTATCGTATTAGATGGAACTTCTCCCGTGTCGTCATATGGGAGGTACGGTGACGATATCCACAGCGGTCCCTTTCCGGCTCGATCTAACCCCACGCAAGTGAAGTCAGGGTCGCTGTAATTCGGAAGAAGGAAAGCTTTAATATTATTCTTTAATAGTATGCAAGTTCTGGGTTAACCTGAATTTCTTTTATAGAACAAGGAGTAGTTTCTTGCCCTGAGTCCAGATATGCGGTCGTTATTTGTGACCCATGGCTCCTGGATGAGGGCGATATCTTCCCCACCTTTTTCCAGGCGGAGAAGTAGATAAGCCGAAGCTATTTTGGAATGGTGGAGGTTAATCTGTACCAGTCGGAGCATCATTCCTGACTAGTAACGGCATCTCCGTAATTGTGGTGTCCCCGTCCTCTGATTCAGAGGACAGTTCTCCACTATTTTGCTCTTTAGGGAGCGGTTCTAGTGTTGGAGCAACCCCCGATACAGAGGGTTGTTCATCTGTCTTGCTTCCAGCCGTGTCTGTTTGTAGAGAAGAATTTTCGGGCGTAGCCTCTAAGCCGTGATGTTGCCGTGCTTTCTGTTGGATCATGCCTAGCGACTGTATGCGCCAAGGCGCAGGCGGCCCTTGACGTGATCGACGAATGGTGCACTAGGAATGGGCTCTCGGTCAATCCTCTTAAAACTGAGGTTGTTCTCTTCACGAGAAGGAGGAAGCTGGTCGGGTTGACTCAGCCAGTGCTAAAAGGCGTCACAATCCAACTCTCCAATGAAGCAAAGTATTTGGGAGTCATCCTGGATAGCAAACTTCTTTGGTCCAAACATGTTGAGCTGAAGACTGCCAAGGCGCTGTCTATTTTCTGGCAGTGCAAAGGCATTTTCGGCAAGACATGGGGCTTATCACCGAAAAGAGTCCTATGGATTTATACGGCTATGATAAGACCATTTATAGCATACGCATCGGTTGTTTGGTGGAATAAGCTTTCACGTAAATACGTCACTGCTGCTTTTGCCAAACTCCAAAGGCAGGTATGTCTCGGCTGCACGGGGGCCTTCCCCATCACGCCTGGCTCCGGCCTAGATGCACTACTGAACCTTCCGCCCCTTGATGTTTACATCATGGGATGTACAATCAAGGCTATATCGCGTCTTACAAGAGGTGGCTTTTGGTATAACTCGCACTGGAGTTTTGATGAACTTGCGCAACGGTTGTCCTTCGACTCCTGTCTTATGGATATGCCGTCTGATGCGATGACACCGGAACTTCGGCTAAAGCGTAAATACGAGGTCGACTTTCCTCGCGTCCAGGACTGGCTCTGGCCGGATTCTGAACCTGGAAGGGAATGCAGTCGAATCTTTACGGATGGCTCCAAAACCGATCAAGGATCTGGTGCTGGTGTCTTCGTGGAGAGCGATAACGTTAGACTTTTCTTTCCGTTAGGCAAATACGCGTCGGTCTTCCAAACAGAGACTTATGCTATCCTAATGGCCATGGACTATGTTACGAGGAACAGGTGGAGGGGGCGAAGTATCTGCGTCTGTAGCGACAGTCAGGCTGCGCTTAAGGCCCTACTCAAACCCTTAACTACCTCCAAAATAGTACGTGAATGCAAGATATCTCTGAATTCGGTCGGAAGGCTGAATTCACTTAAACTTGTCTGGGTCCCGGGTCATAACGGGATCACGGGAAATGAGATCTCCGATGAACTTGCTAGACAAGGCTCAGAGGGGGACCTCTCAGGACCTGAACCAGCGATCTGTCTGCCTGCGTCCTCGGTCAGGGCTTCCATTGACGGTTGGGTTTCCTATGAACACAATCGCCGTTGGCATGACTCTCCAGGGTGCAGACAGACTAAGCAAATGCTCCCCGACGTCTGTGGGAAATCCGCGGCATTCTTGTTGTCTCTCAACAGAAAAGACTGCAGACAGACTACTGGCGTTATTACGGGACGCTACGTTTTTGCCAAGCACCTTAAGGTGCTAGGCCTAAGCGACACCACCAACTGCGAAGCCTGTGGAGAAAGCGACGACACTGCGGAACATTTCCTCTGTGATTGTCCTGCTTTTGCTCGTATCAGGTGGCAGGTATTTGGTGCGGATATGGTGAGTGCTGTAAACCTAAGCTCTTTATCATTGAAGCGCCTTCTCGTTTTTCTTAGAAAAACGAGTAAATTCCCACAGTAAAATGTGGTGTGTCTGCCTGGCAGTACAATGGACCAGTATTGAGTCTGAGTGCTCCAGTGCAGAAAGTTTCACACATCCCGACAAAAAAAAAAAAAAAAAAAAAAAAAAAAGCCTCTAAGCCAAGACTACTTAGCGAGGATACCATGCCTGCGAGTAGTCTCTCGTCCTTCTCATGGATTTTTAGGACCAGAGTGTCCATGCCATAGAAGATTTTGAACCCCTTTTTGTTAAGGACTTCAACTGACTCTTGGTTGTGGAGGAAAGATATTAGTCTTCCCCTCTCTTCCGGTTCATCGGCCTTTATGATCCTCCAATTCTCGGTTGGAAGATCCCGGTTTGTCTCTTAATAAGCCGGAGGATCTCATCCGGCTTATTTGGTCCTAGGATTACCCAAGTGCGAGCTCTTGGGCGGACCGGAATGTCGATCCAGTGAGCGACACTCAGCTTGGCATTAATCCAGAGATTCGTTAGTCTCGAGATCGCTGCCTTTAAAAAGTCTACCGACATCTGATCGGAGCACCTCACTAATTTGGCGCCGTTGAGGTACCAGCCGTTGTCTGTGAAGGTGGGAAGTAGTGCCGAGGGTTCTCTATCGCTGAAGGCAAGAATGTCGATGGTCAGTCTCGGCTTTAGCGTGCGCCAGTTCTCGCCACTAATTCTCCCCTCATCATTGCTCCAGTCACAGATGCCGAAGACCAGATCGTCCTTCGCTACCTCGTTGAAGGGTCTGTGCGCTGATTCAGCGCTCTTTGCCTTCTTCGGGGTTTTGGAGGTATCGTCTTGCGATCTACGTCGCTTAGATGCGAAATCTTTTTTGCTAGCAGATATGCTGCTCTGTTTTTTATTGTTGTTTTTCGGTGCGGATTGGGGTGGTCCTCCTGTTACAGAAAGGGCCTTCCCCGTTCTGTTAGTCTGTGCCCCGTGTTTGAGGGTAGGTCTCCCGTGCTCAGGAGTCGCTGCCCTTTTCACGGTGCCCAGCGCTAACGTGGTTTCGCCCGAGCCATGTGCAGCTGGAGCAGGACGACCCCCTGTTTCAGGGTGATCGGATTGGGTGGCCCCAATACAGACTTACAGATTTTCTGTAATTTTCTTTAATCAGCTGTTTCAGTGTTCAGATCTCTGACTTCAGCATCCTTACATCCGCTGTGTTGCGATCAGTTAATCGCCTGTACAGCCGTTTAAGCCTCGAGAGCAGTCTACTTTTCTGTATTTATAGTGCGACGATTGTAGGGTTTCTGTATTTTTCTGTATGATCGTCGTCGGATCGTCCTACCCAAAGAAATGTTCGTTCGTTTGATGGCGTCGTTCATTTGCAATAAATGCCGATCAATGTCATCATTTGTCATGTTACAGTTTGTCGCTGGGTTGATCCTACTCGAATGTATATCTCGCTTTAACAATCTGGAGAAGGGCGACCATTGTGCTTTTCGATAATCGAAAGAACACACTGCTTCGTACACCTCCAGCAGCGTTTGCTCGATCGGGATCCGTATTGCGGCGGCGAGTCCGTAGTGATCACTATCTTCCGGGTATTTTGATCTATGTTCGTCAGTTGAAGTCTTGCGTCCGTTAAGGCCAAGTCCAGGAAAGCACCGCTTCTTGGAAAAGAAGGAATATCCGTCGCGTTCAAATCAAGTTTGTACACAATCATATTGAGGCGCCACCAATCGTGAAACTGGTTGCCCCTGGGATTTGCAGCTTGGCATTGAAGTAATAATAATTATCCTCCAAATTAAGCTGAAGGCTGCGAAAAAGTGTCTCGAGGTGCGTAAAGCGAAAACTCTCCTCCTGCTATGAAGAGGAGAGCATATGATGCATGTTTCCAGCAGCTGGAACCTACGCCTGTTCCCGCTATATATAACCCTATGGCGCAGGCCTTTTCAAATTGACATTCCAACCCCACCTCCTTGAGTGGAGTGAGGCCGGTTTCTTCTTACTACATGATAGTTTTTGAAACCCAATTCTTCTTCTGCTTCTGATTAAGCTTAGTTTCGCTAACCAAAACCAGATCCGGGGTTTCGGTTGTCAAGAAGTTGGCAAGTGTTGTTCTTCTCTCGATCCTGACCAGCGGTACACCGGTTTGAACTCATCGGGCACATTGATTCTAGAGTCCTAGGACAATTTGTTGGTGTAAAACATTAAAATTAGATGTAAAGAATTTTTACCTGTCGCATTGCGGAGAAATTAACACGATTTTCCTTTTCATCGCGAGGAATCCATACACGGAATCTTTCTTGAAACAAGTATGATGAGATGACATTTGCATTATTGATGATATTTTGCATTATTGAATTAAATAATAACATGAAATGTCAAAATACAAAATATACTCACCACCGATGATAAACATGTTTCCAGTCCAAGAATTTGTAGGCCAATTTTGCGAAATTCTTACTGCTGAACTCATTCGTTTTGACTTACATGTATTCACAGACAGGGGTGCACTGTAAGTCGATTTTAACATAAAAAACGTAAACAAATGGGTGTCGCGGGGAGGAGGTAAGGATTTGGTATCTAGTTAATTCAATAATTTGTGGTCATGTCGCTTGGCTTCCTCCAACTGATTTTGCACAATGGAGTCGCAAGTTGAATACACACAAAACTTGCTCTATCTCACGACACGCTTCAAAGTACAAAGCTGAGCAACTTGTGCGAAAGCGACGTAGATGAGCGAATGCAGCATGGCACAAAGACCAATTTCTTTGAGTCTAGTCGGTAAAGCGCTTTTGCACTAAATTCCGCAAAAAGTACTTGAAAGCTGCACAAAAACGAATCAAATTTGTGATTTCATTGCACTGCATATGTTTTGATTCCCAACATAAAAATTACTAAAAGGACACACAAACCTTTTCTGAAGTAGTATTAATGAAAGGCAGTTGCACAACAACAGCGGAGAAATCATACCGAAAGAGTACGAAATATAACAAATAAAAATTAAATAAAAAAACAGGAAATAGCAAAATCCTTCTTTTAATCCTTGAATGAAATGAATAATGAATAAAAACAATACAAGCAGACATAGAAATCAGGACAAATTACCTCAAGTCAGTGAAATTCTATTCGCCTAGTAACTCTGATATTGTTGTCCTTGTACGTTTTTCATTTTCATCTTTATTTTGTTTCTGTTTGTGAACGGAAAAGGTACTTTTTGGGACAGTAAATCCCCGTTTTCACATCCTTTCCATTTTGTTTTGTGAGATTATTTTGTTAGGTAACAATCCATCTAATCATCTCCATTGTTCTGTTTCTCTTTTCTTTCAGCTACAATGCGACAAACATTGTGCCGAAAAACGATAAGAGTGCAATCCTTCAAAGTATCGCGTCCAGCTACAACAACAGGAACAAGCAACCGCATAAAAAACGTGTAAATGGCCGCCGGTCGCGTGACTGTCGCGTCGGTCACTGGTCTGAATGGAGTACGTGCAGCAAAAGCTGTGGCATCGGTGAGATGCATCGATATCGGAAGATTATAAAACACGGTAAGAGAGGTGGACGACCGTGCCCGGCGCAGCAAGAGTCCAAATGGTGCGGCTCGGAGAAGGGATGCCATTCGCCTTTGACCTATTTCAATTGGTAAGGATGCGTGTTTTTTTTTAGTTTTGGTGGGGGCGGAGAAGGGGAAACGTGTTTTGCAGAAGTTAGGGTTGTTCGAAAGCGAATTTAATTAGTGATATTGACGGACTTGATTGGTGTTGGTAGGTATATATGTTTGAAGCATCGAAAAGAGTCCAGTGGATTTCCGACAAACGAATATCTGCAACGTTACGTACCTTAATACTATTAATTATAAGATTTCATTCCAAATCAGTTTAAATTAAGTAGAATTTTTTTTGAGGTTTCCACCGTTCCTTAGACGATATGGGTTAATTGGTTCGAATTGCCCATCAATGAGGTTCAGTTAGACCGATATGTCCATTGCGATGCCATTGGTAGACTTAGAGATATTCTTAGCCCGTCCCGTCCCTGCACGGATATGGGGCTTAAGCTTAAGGTAAACAAAATCGCAGATGTAGCAAAATCTTCAAATATTTAGTCTTCAATAATACTAACGCTACATTCCCCTTTCCACCGAGCACTCTAACGTGTTAAAATCAATCTGGCCTAAAACGTTCCTAAATCTCGGGATTTACTTTACAAATGTTAACCCGCCAATGGTGACGCAAATTTGACTTTGATCAATGGTCTCACGCAGCGGGGTTTTCAACTGACGAATTTTCGAAACATGTTACTAATAGTTCATGTTTTTTTTTTTAAATTATGCTCTTTGACAATAAAACAAAGATATTTAATCAATTTAAGCTCTTTTATTTCAATAATTAAATTCAAAAAAAAAAATTATTAGAGCATTAAAAATAACAAAGTTTTTAGTAATATATTTTTCAAAATTAAGAAAAAAATAAAAGATCACATTTCCATTAAGGAAAATAACGTTTTTTAGTCTTTCGACATTGGGAACTTTTACAAAATAAACAAAAAATGGTATCCTTCCAAACATAACAAAAAAATACATCCCAAAAACTGGATTTCTATCTAGAAATCCATTACACACCTCCTGTGTAACTAACCCGCAATAGCAAATACAAATAAACAAATTATTGGTGACTACTTCTTTAAAGAACTAAGCGATCGCATAGATGGAGATAGTGCATAAGCAAATTCGTCACAAAATCAAACAACTAACTTGGAGGATGGTACTGCAACCCCAAGCTACCCCCCCCCCCCCCCCCCCCATTCAGTCACCCGAATCGGTATTACCTGCGAGAGAATATAGAGAGAGTAGTTTTGTGGTTCGGCTGAAACAGTCACCTCAAAACATTGTCGGATTCTAACCCATAGTTCTGTTAATAGGGGTGAACTAGACTGCACTAGTCAACCCTTAAGGGGCCCTTCAATCGAATGACATCAATCACTAACATGTGTTTGTGAAAATGTATCTGTATGAGTCACACACATTTAGTGAAGTCTGATTGACGAAAATCAAAGCAAGTTTGATTTTGCATGATGACCGTAATGCCGATTGATACGTGTAAGGGTTGGATTGACGTACATAATTAATTCATTGTGTTTTGTGTCGCGGAAGCGAAAACATGTGCGGAAAACTGAAGGACGATGAAGACCGAGCATTTGTATCGGAATTAATTGAAACGTTATTATTACCGAGTTATTACCGAGTTTATGCGATGTCAAAGGGAAAGATTATAGCGACCGAAACAAAAAAATGCAACAATATTAAGTTTTACTGCAAAAGTATAAAGAAAAGTATCCTGATGCCCAAAAAGCGGATGTCACCAGAAAAATAAATACGTTGAGAACGAATTTTCAGCGCGAGCTAAAACGTTTAAATGAATTAAACAAAGGCGTATCCGGTGTTGATAATTTCAGCGAACCAACTCTTTGGTATTTTAATGAAATTAGCTTCATTAAAGACATCGAATATCCGTGTGTATCTCGCAGTACAATTCAAGAATATATTGCAAGAGCAATATGCAATACAATCGTCCGTTTCCTTCATCGCACATCCGTACACCACGAAAACTCACAAAAAATGAAAATTTGACGTCAATCGATTGAACTGTGTAAGGGGTAGCGTCAATCCACACTTACACGATGCATGATGTCGAGCGATTGACCATGTACGGGCCCCTTAACATATTGCAGCTTTAGCAGCCACACACCGAACTCCCGCCAGGCATTTAAGCGACATGTTGGGGTTCGACTGAGCTCGGTCGGCTCCTTCTAAAGAAGAAACAACTGCTTGAGGTTACACTGTAGCAGTCACTTAAATCAGCACTCCCCTCTGAGAGCTGGATAGGATATAGTGGGTTCGACTCAAGCAGTATCCTCCCGCTGAGCGGACAAAATAGGACCAGAACTGAGGTTCGAGTGTTACAGTCACTTCACTCTGCTCCTCTCCACTGGTTTCGAAATCGATCTGCGCACAACATTCAGCATGCATTACCCGAGGGCCACAGAACCAAACGTCAGATTAATCTATTTTCTTCGGTAACTTAAAACTTTAATATTAATTTTTAATCGTTTGCTCTTAATTTCGATTTATTTTTTGTTAGAAACGTAGCTTTGAAGCTTATCAAAGCGTTAAGGATCATGCGAAATTTTAGCACTCCCAACTAATTTTATTTTGATTTGATTATTATTCATTTTCCAAAGAGTTTCATAATAATATGTATTTAGAAAATATCTGCAAAGCCTGAGGGTCTTGTCTGCAGAAGATTAGTCGCTAACATCAGTTTACTTTGAAATATAGAATTTTTTTTCCATCTAATTCTATTTAACAGTTTGACAAACAACACACTGGATAATTATGAAAAAGTCAAATACTTAAAAGTTCAACTTTTCTTAGGTTGCAAAAATCATTTAGGAGTTCATCTAAAATCGTTGGGACCTACGAGTACATACCTACCGGCTGCGCCAATTAGTTGTGTTTTATTTTGTTGTTATTGCACGGGGCACTTTTTGCACTCAGAAATGTACCAAATGAAACAACTACACTTGTAATTTATTGAATTGTTAATTCTTCTATTAAAGCTTCTTATATTGAACAAAGTTCTTTTAAGCAAATAACTTGAACGATATTTATGATATAATACAAGTCAAAATCTATGCAAAATTGAGAACACATTTATGTATTTTTAAAAGCTCAACTGTCCTGTGTCGCGTTTTACGTTCAACTCTTTCAAAATTAAAAATGTTCTATTCTGCCTCCGAACATTCTTTGAAGTAAAACTTCTTTACGCGCGCTTGACTTGGGGAGTAAGCTGGTGAATGCGACACGGAAGTGAATGCGACACGGAAGTGTAGACCAATGTAGACTTCCGGCGTAACGGAAGTGTAGGCAAACGTAGACTTCGGTTACAACCCATACAATTTAGTCGGCGGAAAGGTTCGTGGAATGAGTAAACACCCTTGAATCTCCTCAATAGATGGCAATACTAAGCTCATCATCTGTCCAAACCGATCCAAAGGAGAAAGCTATATCTAAAACACTTGCCGACAGATGGAATTTTCCGGAAGTGAGTAAAGTCATTGTATCCATGAATCACAAGCCGTGTTTCTTTGCACGCGGATATAGGGATAATTTGAAATTTGCATGTAAAATACAACAACAACTTATCCTATATACGCTAACTTTAGCGGGGATAGCTATCGCCGCTAAGTCAGTTAGCGGGGATAAACAGTGCTTCCAAAACCCATTTTCTTCGTTTCTGATGAACCGATGCGATGAACTTTTCAGGAAATGTCAAAGTTTGACATCCCTCCGACCACTAACACATCCCGCCGAATATTTTGTTCGTGATTTTATTATTATTATTTTTTCAAACTTTATTATAAAGGTAATTGAATTTAACAAATCTGTTAATGTGAAATTGTTTTTCATAATTTTAGAATATGCTTGGCATCAATTTCAATCGGCGGAAGTAAATATTTTTGAATTTCAGGATTTTCAATACAAATTTCTTAACTACAGCTTACAGCTGTGTCACGGTGCATGTCATAGGTGCATGTGTGCTGCCAAGTTTTTTTTTGATGAGTTCTTAAGCGGCGATGGTCGTTTTCTGATGCCATCCCTATATCCGCGTGCAAAGAAACACGGCTACAGTTCATTAGTTGGAAATATAGAGCGTCACCGTCATCGTCAGATTTTCAGGTCGGACGGAAAAGTTTTTATAATATAGACTCTCCAGGGGCCATTGATGCTCATGTGTAAATATTTTCAATAGATGGAGCGAAAGAAGTTTTACTTCAGTCGTGTGGTCTTAAGCACACTCATTTTTTTTCTCTAGATACGACATTACCTTGAAGAGGATATGCGACACCTCTGAGAACTCTGTCAGTGACTAGTTCACTTCGCGAATTAGCGTGATCGTGGGAAAGGAATTTGAAACAATATGCCCATGCACTTGTCATATTAAACCATATGGAATTATTATCGAATTGACCTAGGTAGATCTGTTAGGTAGGTAGGGTACAGTGAAATCATATTAAGGTGATATAACACGATAACAAATTATTGTATCGTGGGAAGAAGTATACAAATTTGTATGTGAGGAAGGTGGGATACAGAATAATGCATATTTTGGTATGTAACACATCGTACTTCTCCGGCCATATTCGTTCAAGGACCTAGGGATGGCATATCTCAGCTGGTGACTTCTTCTGATGATGTAGATTTGCGGTGTGGGTATTTTGTCTGTCGTCGTGGAAATATTGAGCATCTTATTCTCTATTCCCTCTTGTTTATCGCCCTTAGCTTAGCTGGCGTTGTAGGGAGAGGTTCCATATTCTTTGACTAGATACGTGTAAGCTACATGATCGTTGCACCACGCTAAGATTGCATTTCAGCAGATCGTTTACACAAATTATAAAAAGAAGAGGGCCCAGTTTCGATATTTGTGGGACCAAGTGTGTGATTTCTTCCTCTCCACTCATATGGTTTCCAATTTTCAGTTCTGTATATAGCTTTCAAACAATGATACTCGTAGTTGTGTCGCAAGAACACTTGAAAAAAAAAAACGAAACAAACTCAACTGACATGACTCCAGTACCGATTCAAATTTATGTTTACGGACAGAACATAGATCCACTGAAAAGAATTCAAATGGTGCAAGCTACTAATAAAAACACAAACAATTTTAAATGTTAATTATTTATTTCTGCTCCAGCCACTCTGCTTGTACCTGGAGTGCCATCCGCCACTTGACTGTGTTATAACGACACCTTCCTGATCCAGCTGACTTCGAAGGCCATTCTGCAAGCTGACCATTAACAATCACATTGGGGATCTTCGTAGCAGCCATACAAAAAATTCACCACTTAGCTGCTCCCGTAACGTGCATTTGTGTCATAGTCATAGGCACATGCAAACATAAACTCAAAAACTAAATCGCAATCTTCACAAATTATCCTTAAATACGACTACCCTTTTAATGTATTTAGGAACCTCCATTTATTTGGTCTGTCAATAACAGTACGAACAACAAGTGCCTTGGCAGGGTTTAACAGTCAGCTTTTTCGAAAGTTACCAAAATGTAGTAATCATTTGAAATTTCTTAACTGCATCTTGGATGAAGGAAAAGCAAAATTCAGAGATTTTGTAATGTCGAAGATGGACCATTTGATGTTTTCAAGTCAGCTAAAAAGAGATTGAAAGATAGAAATTATTTAATTGCAAAATTAATAGAAAACTTAGACAAAGATGAAATATCAATTAATGATTTTCTGACACAAATAACATATAAATCGTTGAAAATTTAAGCAGCGTGACAGCACAAATAAGCATAATTATATTGAGTATGTATGTATATGTAATGTATGTTATTGACTCTAATGATTCAATTTCAATTAATTTATTTCAAACAAAATTTGTACAATTTGACATAGTCTTAGCACGAAAATAAGATTTAATGAGTTCAATCTTTATTATCTATAACAAAAATAAAAAAGCATGAAAATGATAATGGGAGGGGGACCGGGAGCGGATAATGTTCCTAGTTCATGTTTGAAAATGTTGTAAAACTGCATCTTTAAAGCTTGAAGTGCTCGTTAATCTTTTAATGGCTATTGGAAAAGCAATTAAAAATCTGACGGCATGAATAAAAATGAGCCGCGAAAAATTGAGGAATTTGAAATTCGGTAGAGCGCCACGCCACGTTCAGATGTGGAGAGGAATGAGAAACGATATGGACGAAATTATACTCCCCCCCTGTTACGATTAGTGAATCGAAGATTGGACTCGAATTAAATAAACATCTAAAAGTAGGCAACACGTTCAACAATTAAAATATATGCAGAATAATAAACGTACATAGTGCCCAATTCGGAAGCCAATTATTAAAATATTCTATTCAATTTTATTCTCAAATATAAATTCATTGTGAAATATGTATTATTAAGTAGAACTTCGTCTCTTTGTATATTGAATACAACTATGGTAACATGGGTTCTAGTTTCTAATTTTAATTCGTGTTTAATTTGTTGAATAGTTTTTTTTTATTTTATTTAGTTTGTTTTTTTAACAAAATAAATATTAATACAGATGAATGTTACTCGTATTTTGCCTTATTAGCTATTTTTAGGTGTTTTGAAATTGGGAAAAGTAAAACTCTTCAAGAATTTTTAAAATTTTCGAAGCAGTCATTGTAATAAGACTACATGACTCATGTGGAAATAACGGCACATGCGGTCTTATTTCGTGGCCACGCAAACGAGTTAATTAAGCTGATAACTGAATTTTCGACTGCATTTTTGACAACTGACAGTGCATTTTTGAACGAAATGGTATGTTGGATATGGTTTTAATCCAATAACTGTACAAATCTGCACACAATTGGACGCATATTTAATAATTTTTATGCTTTAATTTTTTTGAAAGCAAACTAAGTTCTTCTCAGAAGATTATACCTTTCTACATAACAGCAGAGCCTTCTAAGTCTGTGAACCGCTGACAGAATTGAAATAGGTCTATAATTCTTTATTTCGTTCCTTCTGCCATTTTGTACAAATTAAGCGGACAATTCATGGTTTCAGCAGCTGTGTAACAGATGGTTGTCCAGACCAGCATGATAATTAATTTTGGTATGACGGGGACGAGTGCTACCATATCCTTCGGAATGAGATATCATACAATTTACATTTTGACCATACGAGAGGGAATATCATAATACGCACAATTTCTGTCTTATATTTTTTTATAAGGAACCGTACCGTCAACACATTACGTCGTTCAACATTTTTTTCTTTTATATTGGTGATGAAGTGAGGGGCTTGTTTAAATAAAAGAAAAGAAAAACCTTACCGAATTACTTGTTCAACGCCAAAAGGCTATCTTTTTCGAGTGGTAAATTTAGGCACGGCTTGACATTTTGAGAAACGTTTCATATGCAGCCTTCTGCGCTCCGCGATCCCGGGCACTCTGCATCCAGTTGTCCACACCACGCTCTCCTGCATCCGCTTGTTTATCATAGTCAGAACTCTGTATTTACACGAAAAGCTCACGTGTATATCAGCAGTACACTGACAATGTCCTCCCAAGCAAGCGAAAAAAAGGTCAACCCTTATTTTTCCGCGAAATAGCTACCGATGTCAGAAACATCTAATTCATTTTGCTTCAGTGTTTGTAGTATTCTTGGGTGTCCTACAGATGAGAGTCTCGTTGTCATTGACGCACCGCACTAGATGGAATCTACTCATAAAGTGGGCGTGAAGAAAATCTAAGTATGGATGAATTGTTAAGAAGGATCTGCATATTATGCTCTACAACATTTAAATGAATTTATCGATGAAAAAAAGATTTTGTAAAAAACGCCCCTTAAAAGTAGGCATGGCACACAGCTTTATATAAAGAAATTGTTCAAAACGAATTTATCAACATACTTTGCGAATGATTTCCTCAATAAACCGTTTTCTTGTTGAATAGTGGTCGGATTCCAGAAAGATTTTATACATGAGCAATAAGCGCCCCTAGGTTAGGTAAGGTTAAGAATAAGGTGGCTGTCAGTTAATAGCCCCTAGAGGGTATATATTCCAATTTTCAGCTTCCTAGCTTAAACTTTTGATTTTTTGATAAAACTTTTTTTTCTTTAATTGTGGGCGCGTCAGTGAACGGATTTTAAAAATCTTCAAACATGAGCATAAATGGCCCCTAGAGAAAGCATATTCCAAACGTTAGCTCAAAGTTTGACTTTTCGATAAAATTGTGGGCGGATTTTAAAATCCTTAATACACATTTTGGGCTCCTAAAGACAAAAATAACATTCGAATTTTTCGATAAATTTGTTATTTTGAGATTGTCGGCAACACGCCCTGACACTAGCTATTTATTCTATTTAGCTCGAATTTTAAGGCCCAATTTTTGCCGGACATGGCTAGATTAACATTACTATCGATGCTGACCAAGAATACACTAACTTCCAGAGGTCTTCGGGCAATATTAGGTGTGTATATAGGCTTAAATAAATAGAGTAAAAAACGCTCGACTGTGACTTGGCGTCACTATGCTCGCTGTCATTAAATTTTGGCTGTTTTCTCTAGCCGCACTAGAGTATGTTGAACATGAAAAGCGTTCGGAAATGGTACAGGCTTCAATGTACTATTTTTCAGTCAATCGAGTTCGCATTGAACGTGGAAGTTGAATTTCAAAATGCTGCTCGTTTTAAAAATCTAATTATACCAGCGTGTATGGCGAGAAAATTGCAACTTAAATGTATCAAGTTGACCAAAATGATGGATTCGGAAATGCCACCGGTTCAATTTTTTTTTGGTAAAAATAAAGCTTTAGGTAATGCAAGTAAAATTTGACACATAGTTCAGTAGGTGAGAAACGTCAAAGTTTTGACTTTCGATAACAAAAGCTATCGGTGTTTATATGGACTGGACTATATCCGCTTAAGGACTTAGCGGCGATAGTTACCCCTGCTAAAGTTAGCGCAAATGGGCTAAGTTGCTGCTGTATTCAACATTCAAATCTGAATAAGGGTATAAACGCTAAGTAAAAAACACATTTATTAAGGTATGTTACAAACTATGCGTCGAAATTAATATACCCGAATAGCATATAAAAAGGCCGAATTCGTGCAATTGATTTAAAAATGTCAGTACGTTTTGTACTTATCATTTATTAATACATTACAAGTATAATCTAGATAAGATTCGCTTCCGGATTATTAGGCGGAGAGGAATCCTCGATATTGGACAATCTTGTAGTCATAATGATGAGCCGTTCCTGTACAGAAGGCGTATTCACTTTTCTGAAAAACAAAAAAAAACATCTGTGAACTTTGACAGCAAAATACTAGTCGCAAGTTAACTTGCAGGCAACTCGTGTTGCCGTGGAGCTTGCAATAGCTCATTGATGAAGTCTGATGCTTATTATTTTTATTTTGCTTGTGTGTTAAAAAAGCTATTACACCTAAGCGATTATCTCAATAGAGCCATGATTTTTATTATCTCATTAGGAAACATTCCTGATACCAAAACAACCACTATAGTTCATAAAAACGTAATTAAAAAATTGTAACAATGTAAACATTTAAAATCCACTCTCTTTCTTTTTTTCCTCACATTTTTCTTCTCCTCTAGGTCGAACACATGAACGTAAATCATCTTAATTTAAGGTTAACAATTAAATAAAACAAAAATGTATTTAATATAAATAAAATTAACAAAAACAGTAAAAAAAACAGAATGAATCAAAATTGAGTTCTTATAAAACATCAGCAAATTATAAAGAAAATTTCAAAAATAACTATGCTTTACAAGAAAAAAAATGAAAACGCATCCATAGAAATTCGAACATTAAAAAAGTTATAAAAAGAAAAACTTCCGAAATTCTAATATTAAGATAGGACTTTTGACAATATAATCAACTCTCAATTCGATTAAGTAGTTATTCACACAAAAGCAAAACAAAGTGGTAAACTAAACAGGTGTATTTTATTTGCCATGTCCTCCCGAAAAGTCAGCAACAAAACTTTGCATTGCCACCCAAAACCAGAGAAACATAAATAAAATTAAAAAACTGAAAAACTTAATAAATAGTTTTAAGCTAATCGTGTAAGCATAATCATTAAAATTTAATTTATTGGAAACAAACAAAAAAAGAATCTAAAAAGAACTAACACTTATTTCAATTAAAAGAAAGCATAGTTGTAATATTTGTACTGGTTACTGCCCTAAGTAATGATGAAATGAAAACATATTTTCATAAAAAAAACATTAACAAACAAAAAATACCAAAGAAATAAATTAATTATATAGACAAAAAAAATTTCGAAATGCTGTTCCATAAAGTTAAAAAGCAAACAAAAAAAAATTAAAAAATTATCAATCGTACAAAATGAGAATAAATATTTTTTTCTTGTGTGAACAACAAAATCAAATCTTAAGAAAAGTAGTTTACAATGCAAAGAGATTATTATAACGAGAAACAAATTTCATCAATAATTGTAGATACTGTACCTTAATGATTATTATTTTTTTGGATAATTTATTACGTTCCGTAAAAATGAAAAATGATGATATAAAGCAAATAGTTGTATTAAGAAAAAATCAAACAAAAAATCACAAAACAGCATACATTGTATAATTGTAGTGTAAAAACAAAAAAAAAATCAAGGTAAAAATCGAGAAATATAAAAATAAATATAAATTTTTGTATAAAGTACATCGAGTTGGTTTTATTAGTGATGGGGGAGATTTTTTTCGTCCGGAAGAGGGGGCGAGAAATAGTACCCGATATTGGAAGCTACCTTGGTATTATGGCCAAAAATCTCCTTTCACGAGTTCCAAGCAGCGTTGCCGAAAGTATAACTATAGGAGTATTGTACTACTCTCGACTCCTTCTCACATTTGTAAAACTATTTTTCTAAAGGCCATAATGTTTTTATAAAAAAAGCATTTTACACATGCAGAAAGGTGACACGTCATACTATAAAGATACACTGTCGATCATAAGGATTAGGCCATAATTTTGCAATTGATTTTCGGTATTTATACCTGTTGGAAATTGTATACCCAGAAACTAAAAAAAATAAAAAGGGTAAATAAGAAACGACCGCTGGAATTTCCCAAGATCAAAGAATGAACTACTTGAAAAGCGTATAAGATGCGTCTAGGATGAAGCCATATGTTGTGTCTGGTGATCCAAAAATAATCTATCCTTAAATGTGTAAAAATGCTCTGCAATCACTTTTTCACGACGTTAAACACCTTATATTAAAACTTACACTTTTGGCAGTTTTCCTATTCACCGTGTTACTATGATAAAAGATTTGGGTCTTTTATTCGACATGAAATTATCTAACGTTAGTCATGTTAAATATGGTATAGGCCAGTGGCGAATTTACACATTTCCCAAGTATAGGCTGTTGAATTTTTGCCGCCCTTACCTCTAAAATTGTGAATTGCCAGTTCCTAGATTATCTTTACAATTCAACAATTCGGTTCAATTGCACAAGTATAGTTTTTGAGTATATTTCTGAGGTAATCAAAGTTCAATGATGTACGACTAATAAGGCGGGGTATGCCATTCACACAACAATGTACATTCGGTTAACGTAGTTAAATAATCTTTATTGCGCTTACAAACAGTTAAAAAATAATAATTTCAATTAACTTATTAAAGTTTCTTATAATACCTTTTTGCGCGATTTTTTGTTGGCAAAATCATCGATAATGTGGTCGTAAGTGATCTTGTTCATTAATTCTGACTCTATACACAAAAGAACTAAAGCGTTTAATTTTTCTTGACTTAAGGTCGATCTCAGATAATTGTTTACCCTTTTTAGACAAGAAAAGCTTCTCTCACAAGAACAATTTGTCGCTGGAGTACATAATGCCATACGAAGAGCTATGTCCAAGTTAGGATAAACGTTCTGCAAATTTTGTTTTCGCAGAAACGAATATAGACTTTCCAATGATTCAAAATTTGGTTTTACCGAAATTCTTTCCGAAGAAATGTGGCTTTGAAAATGAATGCATTCTTGAACTAAGTCAGTCTCTAAATCATTAGAATAGAGATAAATAGATAGATAGATAGATTCTTTATTTTTTCATCATAAAGTTTACAAATTGGTATACTTAAGAATAAGGACAAGGCAATACTGCCGTCTGCCTGGGCGGTTCGAAATCTCACACTACAAAGGTTGACCTCGTTCCTTAATTGAGGAGCCGCCAAGGTGAAATATAGATGAAATGATGAAATGAAAATTCAACAAAGTTTGATTAAATCATTAGAATATATTTCTTCCAAGGCGTAAGGGTTGATGATGACAATTCAGTCATTTTGGTCAAAAATGAAAACTTTTCGTTTAACTTGTTGTAGGCCTTCTATCTTATTTCTAATTTAGATACGAGTCTATCAATGATGACGAGAAATGTGTTAACTCTGGAAGTATCACTCTCGATCATTTTCATTTCTTCATCGGGCGTTTCATCATATATTTTTTTCTTTTAGGTTGTGTTTTTCCAATGTCTTTTGTGTACTCCTTCGACACGCATTTGGCGCCCCTAAAATCTGCCGCCCTAGGCTCAAGCCTACTTAGCCTGCTGGTAAATCCACCACTGGTATAGGCTCAGGCTGAAATTATACTTTTTTATAACATCCTCGGTCAAAATATCCATGGAAAATATCTTCGGTCAAAATATCCCACTTTCAAATTATCCTTATGAATATATAATTTTTGTGAGTCGAGTAGGTGTCCAGAGTTTTAATTTTTGTGAGTCGAAGAGGTGTCCAGAGTTTTAATCCTTTCATTTAGATACTATTATGGGATCTTAGAGTCGAATTTAAATTTTTGTTAGTCGAAGAGGTGTCCAGAGTTTAAAACTCTTTTCCGCGCAAAGCGGCCCCCCCAAGTACTATTATGGGATCAGGGGAGATATTTTATTTCAAGGGATATTCTGACCGTGGAAATTATAAAAGAGGATATACACAAAATATACACTGGCGATCACAAGGATGAGGCCATACATTTAGCAATCGATTTTTAATCTTTATACCTGTTGGAAATTTTATACCAAGAAACTTTTACTACCTGGGAACAGGTACCTATTTTCGCAACAATAAGTCATAAAATTAAAGGATAAATAGGAAACGACCGCTGGAATTCCCAAGATCAAACTATGAACTACTTGAAAAGCGTGTAAAAAGATGTGCACTAGGCTGAGGCCATATGCAAAATCTTCGAAAAAAAGGAACAAAAGAATAAAATGTTTACATTTTATGGTTTTAAAACATTTATTTATTTGTCTTTCTACATTAATAATGAGTATGCCCTCTATGTTTCCATATGACCTGTATAAGACGCTTTGAAATAGAATCATACATTTTTTTAAAAATAATTAAGAGATATTTGGACCCAGACATCACGAATAGCTTAAATTAAAGTGTCGTTGTCTTCAAATTGTCTGCCGCCTTCATACACTTTACGACATAACCATGCCCAAACATTTTTGATTATGTTTAAGTCAGGTGAATAGGGCCATGGCAAAAGTTCCACGTCTTCTGATTGAATTCAACTTCTAACAACCATGGAATGCAAACTTTATAACACTCTGCCCTAAAAATTCGTTCCATAAGAAATTTACGCATATTTGCAAAAGTAACGAGATCTTGGCTTCTTCCTTTTGACTATACTGAAATGGAGACCCTGTTGCGTTGTACTGCATAATAATAATAAAAAAAAAATATTTGCCCACTTTATTTATCTATTTTAGACGTAATTATTAAATATTTGAATTTATCCTTTTTTGCTTACCCTTTTTTCTTTTTGTTATAGATTGCTTTTCTTTCTAAATTGCTGTAATTTTTATTTTTTCTAACTTCCTTTTCTAGAAAGCTAGAAGCTGAAATTTTGAATATATGATCTATGACTCCTGAAACTGCTCGGGAGATAATTTTTTTAAAATCCGCCCACTGACACGCCCACTATTAAATAAAACAATTTTATTGAAAAACCAAAGCTTGAGCTAGGGAGCGTTTTTTTTTACAAAAGCTTCTTTTTTTTATAAAATCATTTAAATGTTATATAACAAAATATGTAGAGCGTTCTTAACAATTCAACCATACTTGTACTTTTGTCACACCCACTTATGAGGGATAGGAATAAGAATAGGGTATCCAACAGTTCGCCCAAGCGAGCATTACCTCCGTGTAAAATTGTTTGAATAATTTGTAAACTACTTTCTATACTATGTACATGTTTGAATAAAGAAAAAAATTGAATTTTTTGGAAATGACCGTTCCAGCAAACATTTGTAGTTGTTTCCGTTCATTGTTGTGGACAAAAACTCCAACTCGATTGTGCGATAGTGGGTAATAGCTCCCCACACCACACCATAACCCGCTTTCTCGCAATGTTGTTGCTTCTGCCGTGCGACCTTTTTGATTTTTCCAATAATGGTGTGGATCCGCAAGATAATTGTTTACAACAGTCTAACTTTTATTAAGCCTCCTTGCAATTTCTCGGCTTGAGAGTCCTAACGCCTTGAAAGCATCTATTTTTCCTCTTTATGTCGCTGTCAATGTCTTTCCGGAACCCATTTTTTTTAACTAAATAAAAAAAGTTCTTTTCAACGCTTTTTTTAAAATATTCTTAACAAAACTTTGAAAAAAATCGCTATTGTGAACTCCTGGCAACGAAATATTCGCAATGGCCTCATCCTAGTGTGCATCTTTTTATACGCTTTTCAAGTGGTTCATTGTTTGATCTTGGGAAATTCCAGCGGTCGTTTCTTATTTACCCTTTAATTTTATGACTTACTGTTGGGAAAATATGTACCTGTTCACATGTAGTAAAAGTTTACGGGTATACAATTTCCAACAGGTTTAAAGACTGAAAATCGATTGCGAAATGTATGGTCTCATCATTGTGATCGCCAGAGTATATTACGTTATTTTATCAAAAGCGAATTCGGCAGAATTTTAAATTCAAATTTGTCATTGGCTTCTCGACATTTTTATCTGTGAAGTTCATTCAGAACTCGGTTTTGTTGATGGTCTAAGGATGCAGTCTCGATATTTAACTAGAATAAGAAAACTTAATAAACTTCCGGCTGCAAAAGTCTATGATTTTGCTTTGTTTGTTATCTTCTGTACTACCTTTGAACATTTCTCTGTCTTATCCATATTCCGATTCGGCTAAGTGGCCGTGGCGGTATTGGGTTGGGGTTCGTTGTCCATTTTGAAACATAACCTTTTAGTTTTATCAAAAAAAGTTAAAAGTTAAAAAATAAGTCAAAATGTCTCCAAAATATGTATTATGTAAATATTCCTTTTGTACATACTCCTCGGTCAAAATATCGCCGGAAAATACCATCGGTCAAAATATTCGTTTTTTTTGTAAGCTCGATAATTCTTCGAAGATATAGGATTGCCTTTCTTTTAGATGGGGCACATGAAGCTGATAGTCCAGTCATCGGGCATGCTATCTTCCACCCAGTGGTGTATCTAGGATCTCAAGGGGGGGGGGGGGGGGGGGGGGGGTCCACGAAATGTATGCTGTCATGACCTAAGTTACCTCATTTTCTCATTCTTTTGATACATTTTGCATGAAACTATGATAGTGCCGCTTGTGTGGACACACGGTTACCACTGCAAATAATTTTAATTCGGAACATCTACTTCGCGATATAGTGTCGATAATTTTTTGATACACAGATAAAGATATATATATGCGCCCTAATAAAAGGAGGTATACAAAATCAAAGCATATACGTATTATGCGTTGTAGTCACAAACACGTAAAATCATGAATATTGATATTATATTCACATTCGAGAAATGTCGTTTCTTGTATCGTACATATCTCACGTGTTTGACATTTAAAATAGGGCACCAACAATACTGCGATGGCAGCGCCGCGGCGTAAGATTTCCCCCGAACTGCTTAAGCTGTGACAGTATACATCTGTCATTCAGACCATTCAGTCATTTTGTCGTGGTCTGTCGTGATGTCGAAGATTATTACAGAATTGCCTTCTACATTCCATTCCTTGATACTTACATTTTTCATCTCCAAAGTCGGTTCGAAAAACACAAATCGATCTTCCACAGTTTCGGACAACTATTTCCTTCCAAGCAGGAATTTGATGAGGAAAAATGCGCAGATCTTTACAAGTTTTATGACGAAATATTGGACTGTTCAGAAAGGAATTTTATCTCAGAGATCAGAATGTGGAGGCAACGGATCTTTGATCAAGATATTTAAAATTCGCTTGATGCACTATCAGTGAGTAACTTCAGATCGGAATTTTTACTTCCATAATCAGTTTCTATAACCCATCGAATACTTACCTTTCAATGGTTACGTTATTTTTTTAGGTTATCAATGAAAAATGTTTCAAAAACGTGAACACGATCTTACGAGTATTGACAGTGTTACCCGTAACAACAGCAACTCCAGAACGATCATTTTCGACCCTAAGAAGAATAAAAAACTATCTTAGAAGTACAATAGGACGGGAGCGCCTGAATGGACTCGCTTCTTTGAGAATTGTAGCGATCGCCTTGAATTAATCACATATCGCACATTCTTCAAATAACTGGTAACGTCCGTTTTGACGTTATATCAATAACACTGATGGTAACGCTTTAAGCCGCTGTACACATTTTTTGTTTAACTCTACACCACACCTTACCAAACCATGGGTATAAAGTCGGTGTTTCACGAGCGGTAGGCCTTTTCTTTTGTTCTTGTGGCTAGTGAGCGGTTAAGTGAAAGCGCGACCATCCATCATCGAACTCATTGGTAAACCGCGTGTGTAAGATATTTTCGTTTCAAAGTGTTACAATTTTTCTCTTACAGTTTCCAACCATCTAACTAGCCAAAGTACAGGTATTTTAAATAAATCTGCCCCTTCAGATATAACAATTGGGCTTAAATTCGCCAAACGTCTGGGAAACTTGACACAGACGTTCGTGAAGAGAGCCTGGACGAATAAAAAAAAAGGAATAAAAGGGGATTACATATAATCATTATTCATGTGAATTGACGGCGTATTTACGCTTGATTTTGGTACATGAAATTGTAACCACTCAATTCCATAGGTAAAGCGCGTGTTCAAGACATTTTACATAGTTTCAATGACTAATAGATTTTCATCCATAGTTTCCCAAACCAAACTTGCCAAAAGTGCAGGAATTTATATTGTTTGTCCACTATCGCGAGTAGACCTAAATCCGCCAAGCATCTTTAAAACTAAGCACATGACTTAGTTCAGAGAGCCTGGATAGATCAACAAAGTAATTACGAATCACCTCCTTTTGATGGCGGCGGACTTACGCTTGACCTGTCTGAAATTGTGAAAGCTGGGGAAACCTCGAGGCAACTCTGTGTGATTTTCAACGTAGAAATTCACTGGTGCCGTGGGAGATATATGTGCCACCCTTTTCCAGGAGTACCTGAGTGCACCCACACCTTCAAGAATTGCATCAGAAACGTCTGCATCGCCCCAAAAACATCTAGACCACATTTGATCGGAAATCCAAGCGCAATAAACATCTGATTTTAATTCATCCCACCTGCATTGATGCATCTACAAGACATCACACCAGTTTACCACCAATCCATGATCATTGATATTAATTCCGCATAACTATTCTATATTACAAATATATATGTACTCAGTGTTGACTTTAATTATGACTATACGTAGGTATTAATACATATATTAAGGTAAGAAGCGCCAAAAGATAATATATATATATTGCTCCTATAAATAACTTTAGTTCCCAAACAGTACAAATAGTGACTTGACTTTTAAATTCATTTTTATTAATTATTAGCTTATATCAACTTACATACTAGACAAAAATGATTAAATCTAACTTAAAATTAACAGGATACTTATTCTAGATTATTGATCCTTATGCGGACGCCCTAAACTTAACTCTATCTTATAATTATTGCCTTTCGGCCTAAAAACTATTTTACGAACTAATCTTACATATTATGTTTTAATCGAGAAAATTTTTAAGAAAACTCGGCATCTTTATCAAATTTTATATTTTTATATAAAAAAACAAATTACAAACTACCTACTCTACTTACTTAAACTAATTAACATATTCTAACTATAATTAGGATTCTGAGCACTCGTTGCATTACGAAACAAGTGGTCAAAATCCCAATTGCTTTCCGAGCGCCTGGCAGTCGTCAACGTGCACACGCGCCGCCGTGAGCTGACTGATGCCTTACAGAATCAATCACCTCCCGGAAGCACCGCCACAAGTTGGCGAGCCCGGCCCCTCCCAGAAACGCCCTAGCTAACTTAGTCTATCTTACAAACTAAGAGGATGTTACCTAGAGTAACGCACCGTCTTGGGAGGGCATGTTGAACCCTCCACCCTCAAAAAGCCACCAAAATTCGGCAAATTGCTTTTCTGTATCGAATTTATCCCTCTCCGCTATTGCGGTACTAAAACGGAGGAGCTCATGAGCATTGGCGACGTCCTCGCCGCGGATGAGCCGCTTATCTCTGGCACTGCGGTAGCGGTGGTATAATACCGGGATACCATCTCTCGTCTGTACCAGCTCTTTTGCATCAATATGGATAAATGCCTCTGGCGGGATAAAGCCAGACCGGAGCGTACTCTCTATGTACATTTCATTGGGGTAGTAAGCCCCAAAGATCAGACTATTGTCGCTGGCCATCGCCCTTGCAACGTGCCTTCGAGTGACCTTAATGAGGAAATTGTCAATCCTATTCAACTGAGCCCCATCGTATAGGACCTTGTTGGGATAGTATTTTATATAGTTGGATTCAGGCGTTCGGAACAACCGGAGACAGGTCCTAAGACATTGTCTCTCCAAAACCCGAATCTTTTCCATATAGCTAGGCGCTATATTAAACCACAATGGACAACCATAAGCGATGATCGGCCTTATAAGGGCCACGTAGCAAATGACCTTCACTCTGGAGTCAAGTTGACTGCTATGAAACAGTCTCCTTGTCAGAGCATAAGCCTTCTTGGCCCCAGCAAGACAAGCAACTATATGTCTATCGAAATATAGATACTGGTCAAGCCAGATACCTAGATATCTAACTGCGCTTCTCACCGCCAATGGCTGCCCGTTCTGTCCAATAATGGCCAATTTTTTCCAGTTTTTTCTGGTATCCCTAGAGGCCCCAGCCAATGGAGTTCTGAACAAGATTGTTTCCGTCTTCTGAAAGTTGATTTTCAACTTCCAGTCGTCGCAATATCGCTTAATTTGATCGAAGTCACGCTGCAAAAGGATATTAATGACCTCGATTTTAGGACCTGATCTGTATGCCACCAAATCGTCGGCATACGCTATAGCATGTCTGAGTGAACCCACCAGATCACTCGTGTAAATGTTAAACAGGATCGGAGAATTGACCGCCCCCTGCTGTAAACCGTTTTTAATTTCAAAGACTCTGCTCGAAGTCACGTTGCCACATTTGACAACGAACTTCTTTCCCATAAGCATATTATAAATTACATATAGCAAAGGTTTGTGCATCCCCCGGCTGGTCAACTTGTAGAAAAGTCCCTCTAACCATACGGTGTCGAAAGCCTTCTCAAAATCGACCAGACAAGCACCCGTGCATTGGTTCTTGCATTTATTCCACTGAATGTCGGAAACCAGTTTCGACGCGGCATGAATAGTGTCATGCCTCGCCCTGAAACCAAACTGGTTGTTCGGAATTATGTTATTGTCCTCGACCCACTTTAACAGGGCTCTATTGACAACTTTTTCGAAGACCTTGCTAATATTCGGAAGCAAGCTAATTGACCGGAGATTGGCAGGGTTCGTCCTATCTTTACCTTTTTTCGGGATAGGGTGTACCACAGCTATCTTCCAATGCGCCGGATAATGTGCATTATTCAGCGCATTGTTAAACAGCGTGGTGAAAATATCTACAGCCTCCAGAGGCAGGTGTCTCAATACGACGTTTGGGACACCATCCATCCCCGCCGACTTTTTATTCTTTAGTGACTCGAAGATGCACAGAAGATCATCCTTCGACACGAACAAGTGCGATGCATCTCGGCCATTGGCGACAACTGCATTAGCATGGTTTTCATCAGTGAATACGGTGAATCCGTTATTCTCAGATCGCCAATTCTCAAGTTCGGCGCGTAGATAGAAGTGACTCACCAGAGCCCTATTCTCAATGTCGTGGTTACGGCGAACAGGATTGTTCACCGTATACACGGCCTCGAAACAAGCGCCCAGCAAATCCACTTTCTCCTGTGGGTCCTCGACCACGAAAAAATCGTCGTTTGAAGCGACACTTTCTGGACTTATTCCAGCAGTCAGTATTGTCTGTCTGTTCTCTGCTGTCTGGGAGATTCGAACACAAGGAATATCATTGTGATCTTTCCTCCTGAACAACTTATTTATCTGTGGGAACATATTCGGACTACAGGTTTTAATAGCCCGAATTTTATTGCCCCAATACAGACTTACAGATTTTCTGTAATTTTCTTTTATCAGCTGTTTCAGGATTCGGATCTCTGACTTCAGCATCCTTACCTCCGGGTCGTCGCGATCAGTAAATTGCCTGTACAGCCGTTTAAGACTCGAGAGCAGTCTACTTTTCTGTCGGTATAGTGCGTCGATTGTTGGGTTTCTGTGCTTTTCTGTCTGGTCGTCGTCGGAACGTCCTACCCGAGGAATAGTTCGTTCCATAGTTCGTTTGATGGCGTCGTCCATTTGCAATAAATGCCGATCAATGTCATCATTTGTCATGTTACTGTTTGTCGGTGGGTCGATCCCACTCGAACGTATATCTCGCTTTAACAATCTGGAGAAGCGCGACCACTGTGCCCTCCGATAATCGAATGAACACAATGCTTCGTACTCCTCCAGCAGCGTTTCCTCGTTCGGGATCCGTATTGCGGCGGCGAGTCCGTAGTGGTCACTATCGTACTCAAACGCACGCAAACAGTTCCGCGTGTATTGGTCTATGTTGGTCAGTTGAAGTCTTGCGTCCGTTAAGGCCAAGTCCAGGAAAGCACCGCTTCTTGGGAAAGAAGGGATATCCGTCGCGTACAACTCGAGTTTGTACTCAATCATATTGAGGCGCCACCAGTCGTGAAACTGGTTGCCCCTGGGGTTTGCAGTAACATTTCCCCATGCCGTATGTTTAGCATTAATATCTCCGGCCAAGAAGTAATAATTCTCCTCCGAGTTCAGCTGCAGACCACGAAAAAGTGTCTCGAGCTCTGTCATAAATTGGTTGGGTGGAGGTGCTGCAGGTGCGTAAAGCGACACCACATACACTCTCCTCCGGCTATGGAGAGGAATGCATATGATGCATGCTTCCAACAACTGGAACCTACGCACGTCCCCGCTATATATAACCCTATGGCGCAGGCCTTTTCGAATTAAGATTCCAACCCCACCTCCTTGAGTGGAGTGTGGCCGGTCTCTTCTTATTACATGATAGTCTTTGTATCCCAGTTTGTGCTTCTGATTTAGCTTAGTTTCGCTAACCAAAAGCACATCCGGGTTTTCGGTTTTCAACAAATTGGCAAGTGACGTTCTTTTCTCAATCCTGACTAGTGAATTAACATTCACAGCAAGGATCTTTAAGTTTCCCTCATCCAGCGTAGCCATTAGATTTATGGCACACCAGACCCCACAAACAACTCCGAATAGATAAAGTCAATTCGGGCCGCTTGTTCATTTAACTGTTTCTGGAACTTATCGATCTTTCCGTGCAGAGACAGAAGGATCGCTTTTAAGTCTAGATCCACCTCTGGTGCCTTTTGGGCTACCTTTGGCTGGTTTAATGTTATTTGGGCTTGACCCGGTCCAGCTGCCATTTGGGCAAAGGACACGTTGGGTGCCACAAAATTTGTGAACGAGCGACTCTTCTGACGCCTATCGCCTTCAGACTGCTGTTTGCGGGCCTGGACTCGCTTTTTCAGTTCTTGGTACTTTGGGCAACCCCTGAAGTTGGCGGGATGCCCAGAGTTCCTGCAGAGCACACAGGAGAGTACACTCCGGTCTTCGACTCTCTCCTTACCTAGAGAGCATTCACCATGTATGTGGTCCTTATCGCACTTGACGCATCTAAACTGCAAGTACAAATAGTGACCTCCAGAACCGATGTGCGCACAGCGAATCTGCAGTCAACATATAACACCGTTCATCAATCATCAAAGATACGCCAGTAATTAACGTCTAAACATTGAAAACGTAAGTTCTTTTGGCATTTCTGAAAACAAATTAAAATATATAGATTATTTATGCATTGCTCATACAATTTGAGTAAACCTTAGTTAAAATAAGATAAATATAAAATGTTAATAACTTAAACTAGTGCCACTCTACACTAATACACTTTTCTATTTACATTACTATATAAGTTACATGAAATTACAAACAAGAAGAGTTATTATTTGAATTTAATTTTACGTAAATGCAATTACAAAACTACACATAAAACCCTAAGCACATGAAAATTCTAGTTAGGCTTTAGATTAATCATAATTAGTTCGTTTAGGATACCTGTGCTAGAAACAGAAATATTCAGTGCATATACACAATACATTAAAGTGAATGTCTCGCGTAATTTGCATTCAATATCACTCTAAAATGACACTTGGTCAAACATATACAAAGGTCCATTCCATATATATTAACCTATGCCTTACTTATATATATAATAAAATTTGTGAAATTAATTATTGAGGAAGGAACAGTCTTTCGATATGGATTAATTGAACTATAACGGCGTTAAAAGGGTGATAAGCGGGTACATCAATCAATGAGGAATGGACGTCTGAGTGTCCATGAAGATTAGAGTTTGTTTAAGGGACTATCACAAACAACGGTCAGGCAAGTGACAGTCGAGGAGTCGTGACTTCGGTCATGCATCAGGGAGGGATAGCCTTCAGGTTGTGTGCTCGTTCCCAACCGCAACGATCACCCACCTTATGTGTCACAAACATCTGACGCCACCATCTCTCAATCTTCGAACCTTTTACCTTTCTATTCCATTCCTATCCCCCATTTCCTAATACCTACCTTGTCATTCAGTACACTGAGGACAATTCACCTTATTAAGAAGCGTAGAGCAAGCCACGTCCATCTAATTAAGCGAAGCATCATGCGATCGTCCAAAGACGATACAACTATATTTAGTGGCACGAAATTATTTTGTAGGCAGGTAGTGGCAGAAGATCCCCCCCCATCCGACGAGCTGTCGCCGTGCGACCACCAGAGTGCCACCTCTGCTAACATGGGACAAACAACACCCAGATTACCCCCTGCTTTACAGTATCCATCCTGAAATTGGACTAACGAAAGACGACATTCTGCAAGAATTCTTCAAAAAACCGCGGAATTTTAAAAACGATTTAGATTTTCTCTAGATTTCGCACTATTGCTATATGTTGGAGTAACATGAATTTAATAATAATATTATGCATGACAAAAATACGAGAAATCATTTATTTGCATATTACAATCTTTTTTGGATTTTCGAATCGTAAAATAGAATATGCAAATTTTCGGCGACAGAATACCAGCATTTCAGATTCAGGTCGGTGTGGACCTCCCTGGGGATTGTGGGTCCGGACCCGATGACCCCCCGTGGATCCGCCGCTGCTTCCACCCATACTTTGTTGATGATTTGGTCAGTGGCGGACTAAGTCCGTCAGAGGCCCGGTGCGGCAATGCTGAATGAGGCCCCCCAGCTTTAAAAAAAAAAAAAAATAGTTTTACAAGCTTTTTATTCAGTTAACATTTGTATGTATAAATAAGTGTTTATGTTTATTTCGTTAATATCTGGCAAGTGAAATTTAAATTCGAATTTTTTAGGCTAAATAAACATACATCCCTACCTACAATATGGAATGAATATGGGTGAGGAAAATAAAATACGAATTGATCGACAAAAAAAAAAATAGATAAAATAATTCAAAGATAGTTTTTTTTATTTTTTGTAGCGTGTTATGTGTTTTCGTGCCTTCAATTTACTGAACTCCTCAATAACTTCTGTGAAATCGATTTCTTTGGAAACTTTTCTTTCTATTGAAAGCACGGCTATATTAACCAGTTGCTCTTGATCCATTGTCGAAGATAATTTTTAATTAGTTTAAGTTTCGAAAAACTCCTCTCGCATGATGCAACCGAGATGTAAATGGTCAAGAAGTATTGAAGTATGAGCGATATACAGGGTAACGATTCACTGAAGTCCCATTTTATTAAAAATTGAAGGATTTGGGGCCGCCCCTTCCGCCCCCTGGTTAGTACGCCACTGGATTTGGTGCATGCGCCCAATCAAAATATCACCTCCGTTTTTGAAAATCTACACTCGTAAGCCGTCAGAGCCGGCGGCCTTTGATCTTAAGCTTTCTTATAGCTAAGCCAACCTCTTCTATACTGGGTGGTTTTTTATTTTACTTAAATTTTAAATTCAAAATCATGACAAATCAAGTAAAATATAAAATGAGCACTCAAATTTTAGCTGTCACTGAATACATCGAGATAAGTTATCATCACTTTAAAAGAAACAAGCAGGCACCAATGTCGGAAGAACAGTGCGTAAATCAATGGCCTTAAGTTATCATCAGACATTTATTATATTTTCAATCAGAAACGATGGCAACGAGTATACAAACCAAAAACCAACAGGATCCAATGAAAGCAGGTGACAACTTCAAATTTAATTTCTTCGAGTAACATTATTTTCATTTTGTGATTTTGTTCCAGAGAACTCGAAAATGAAATCAACCGTACAAATAATAAATGCGAGTCTGTGAACATTTCCATGTAATACGTTTATAAAAAAAAACATTCTTGTCCTTTGATTTTAGGAAAAAAGATTCGAAAGAAGAAAGCAATGTTTGCTTACAAGAAAAAGCGAAATCAGATACGATTGCAAAGTCTATTTTGGTGAATCGAATTCAGGACGACGATGTTATTGAAGAATCTGATATTTCGTTTAAATCTAATCAGAGCTCAGAATCGGGAATTTACAAGTTTTTCAAAACCCATGGAAAAGATTTGAATCATTCGAATGTCACTAAATCAGAAGTTTTTGTAAGTTCAGATAAATACTGAAGCCTAAAGCGGGCTAAACAAAATGGAGTCCTCAACGCTAAGTCACTTTGCATAGTCAAAATTACTATACAGCTATAGTCGCGCTCGTTTGTCGCTATCGCATACGCGGAAGGGAACACTAGGTAATTGGCTTAGAACAATGGTGCTGCAGACGCGCTACATAGCTGCTACCGTACGTCTTAAAAGTAAGTCCGCTATGACAGCTCGTTTAGTTACATATATGTATTGCGTCTGCAGCGCTGGGCCATTGCGGTTGTGAGTGCGTTGGACTAATAATGGACGAGTCTCAGTTTCAAGTCCCGCTGGGGCCCAGTAACAGCTAATCACCCCTATTGCGAGTGTCAATCGACAATTGATAATTGACTATTTTCAATGTGTGCTATTGTGAACGAACGATTCTAAAGGATTTTGTCAATCGCAGTCAATTAAAAAATGCGATTGACAAGAATATCAATGAAAATGATTTGTTCACAATAGCACACATTGAAAACAATCAATTATTATCAATTGTCGATTGACACTCGCAAGAGGGGTGTTAGTTTTTTCCCACTGCCCCACCTCTTGCGATAGTCTGACAAACGTTCAATAGTATCAATTGGCATGAGAAGCTTCTCAAATTTGCTGTTCTTAATCTGCTTAAAATGTAGGTCCCTTCCATTCGCACAAGTGGCTGAAAAAAGCTATGTTTATGGTCTTGTATGGGCCGTTTATGCCTAATATTTATTGCGTCTGCAGCAACGTGTTAAGCCAGTAAATGTTGGCACTCGTCGTGTAGGTCGGCGCTTGGTTTTCTGAATGTTTAAATTTGACAGCGTGACGCGGCAAAGCACCCAGGACTGTAGTTAGAGAAGGCTTTTGTTCTTGATCAATTAATAATTACTAAGAGAAAAGTAATTTGTTACAAAATGGCGTCCCAGTCATTAATGCCAATTTTAAAAAAAAAGAAAAAAGTACTATAAGTAAACTTATAATGTTTAGAAATGTGGGAAGGTCCACTTCGGTCAACTTTCCAATAAGAATTTCCCACTAACAATGTGGCGATATTTTATCTTTCAACTCTTTGTAGATTTACATGGCAATACCACCAGATGGAGGATATGCTTGGGTTATCGTAACCATTGCGTTCCTATGTCAGATCATTACCGATGGACTTATTTTATCTCTTGGAATTCTTCTGCCTCACATAGCTTATGATTTGTCAATGAGCCTTAAACAAACCGCACTAATTGCTTCCACACAAATAGGTACATAGGTGAAATATATGCATGCCTATCTTAATAATACATTCTAACCTCAAATTTAAAATATCAAAGGTTCCTACTGCTTCGCAGCTCCAGTGGGTGGTGCACTTATCAACAAGTTTGGATTTCGAAGGGTTGCCACAATTGGGGCAATTATGTCATCGGTGGCAGTTCTGATAGTCAGTTTCAGCCAACAAATAATCATTCTTGTGTTTTTCTACGGCGTAATAGGTTTTGAAATGAACCAAATGTCAGTTTCAGAACTAATTGCTACAAGTTTTCAGCTGGTGCTTCGATGGGAATGGTTTGGATATCTACATCGTTAATCATTAACTACTACTTCGAGAAGTATCGAGCATTGGTTGGTGGAATCGTTTCCTCCGGATCTGGAGTGGGTGTAATAATAATGTCGTTGTTAAACATCAATTTGGTGAACGAAATCGGATGGCGGAATACGACACGAGTGCATGTTGTTTTGCTGATAATAGCGTCAGTTCTAACATTAACCTATAAAGAATTGGAGCCAACCAAAGTCGGTCATTTTGTGGAGGTATTCAAAGATAGCAGGGTTTTTATAAATCTTCATCTTCAGTACATTTCAGATGGGGACACCGAAGTCTCCGGTGACTCTTTTGAAATTTCTTCCAATCACTATTCGGTGTATACTCCAATACCTGGAATTATGAAGAGCCTTAGTAGCATCGAAATGAGTGCTCGAAATATCGAGCAGCGATTAAGTAACAATGAGTAAAATATTTCCGGTTCTGATTTTCATTTTATTTCCTAAATTAGCTCCTTTTTCATATGTAAACGTTGACGCTACTAAGCGACTCTTCATTCAAAGGATCTGTTGTTGTCTTGAAAGACAGACAACTACACCCGATGGAAGGCGCTTTGTCATCACGCATGATCCCCTAGACCGAAACGATATATTTTACGATGGTACTCCTGATTATGAACGAGCCACAATCAAGGATGTACATCAGATGTCCGACATTAAAATCCTGCCCGGGAAAGAGGACAAAGCTCGGACGATTAGCTACACTCTTTCGGTGATACGTTCTCCGTTCCAGCAACTTCAGAGTGAGAAGTTATTGTGCCCGTCAAAAATTAAAGCGGCATTCTATACGCTTTTTGATTTTGAACTCTTGAAGTTAGCTGAGTTTCAACTACTATTGTTGGACTCATTTTTCTATCCTATGGGATTTAACATACCCTTTGTGTATTCCACGAGTAGGTTATTTGTTTTTAGAACAGAGAATGCTTCACTAAAATAGTTTTCCTTTCAGGACGAGCTCAAATTCACGAAGACTACTCGAAACTATTACCTGTAGTTATTGGACTTACTAATATCGTACTGAGGCTTTTCATAGGATTTGTTGCACACAAAATGAAGTTTCACACAGCATATCTATGTGGAGGTGGTGTAATACTCGGTGGTTTAGTGACATTGATAAGTGGATTCGTGGGAGAGGATAAGGAATGGTTTCAGTTTGGGTTTGTTGTGTGCTTTGCAATTGCAATAGGTAAGAACAAGTTGTTTGTTGAAGAGATGAATAAGTATTACAAATTATGGTTTGCAGCATCCTATGCAGCTCTACGAGCTACAGTTTACGTGCAAATCTTAGGTCTGGAGAGATTAACGAATGCCTTTGGATTGACCACAATGGTTATGGGAATGGGTGTTTTTTGTGGGACAAATGTCGCTGGCATGTTGAATGATTACGTTGGTGGGTACTGGGCGTCTTTTGTTTTTTCTGGAGCCTGTATGACCTTGTCGGGATTTATAAAGCTTGCTATTCCATTTTATATGAAATATAAAATGCAGTTGGGGTCGAAGAAAGCCGAAAAAAAAGTGCGATTCGCCAGAAAAAAGTGGTGGTCGAGGTGTTTTCTTTGAATAAGTTTGCCAATTAGGTTTTAATTGATTTGTTATTAAATGATAATTGAGGTTCATTTAGTGAAAAATAAGATTATTTTTTATTTCCAAGAAGTTTTCATCTTTTGTAAGAGCTAAACTAGTAACTCCGTTGGATCCCTAGGAAGCCTAAAGTAAAGTGTCATGAATAAGCCTCCCGAAATCTGCTATTTGGATATGTGGATAGCTTTCTGCGCTCGTTACTGAAATTCACGTTCAAATTTTTACTCCATTTATACCCTTTTCTAAGGTGGTTTTAATTGGTTTCAAATCATATTTTGTAACATACCTTTATATCGCCCATAGACCCCTAAAAGTTATTATATTTATGATCAGCATCTAAAGCTATCACCCCTATTATGGTTATCAAATATCAACCAATTGATAAACGATAGCTTCTATCAAATGGTTGATAAATTGGTATTATAAGTGTCAATGAATGGCATTCAATTTGACGTTTGCCGTTTATTATTTGCTCTGTCGTCTTTTCTTGTGGTTTATTTGAAAAATGTAAGTATTTTGTATTAAATAAATTTGGCTATTTTCTTTAGCCTATTTTGTTATTTTAGGACTAGAGTTGTTAGCAACAAACGACAAATAGAAAGATTGGTGAAGTAAATATAGGAAAATGCAGATATCGCAAAAGGAATCTGCACAAAGCCGGTCCTAATCAAAAAATGGGAGGAAACCGCTATAGAACTAAACAGCTTAGGACCACCAAAGCGGGACTCAACTAAGTGGCAACGATTTCAAATTTAACGTTCCCCACAAATTAATGGCTCAAACCGGACATTGAACCAACACACCCCTTCGGGTAATGTGAATTTTATTTTGTTTGCCACTGAACTACGGCATACACGGCCAGCAAAAGATACCGACTTTGCAATGCACGATCGCCACGCTCTTTCTTTAGCGTGTAACAAGTGATCGTGGCAAGGTGTTGTTTTTTCATCAAGAACTCTACACAGCGTGCAAACATTAAAATCTGTTGGATTACAAATCCATTTTTTTGAGGTGAGTCCTTCTTTTAAAAATCCATCCTTTAGTTAATTGTCGAATTTATATTCGCAATAGTTTGTTTGAGGTTGAAATCTCAAGAGACCTGCCGCCTACTAAGCCAAATCTGTTCACGCAAGAATCTGAGGACAAATCTTACTCCAACGCACAACAGTGTTACTAATAGATAGGCACATTAGAAGATTTACAAATCAAACTTCAGAAACATTGAAACAAAAGGTACGTAACGTCAAGTCTTAGATTCACTTACCATGTGCTTATCTTCCTTTTCGCGTTCACAGAATTTTCGGACGCCTCCGATCAAATGCTCGCTTACTTCTTTACGAATTATAAAGAAGTCGAGTGGAGCGTCCGCGACTACAACGAAAAGGAATTCCTTTACTACATAATTCGCCTCTTAATTGATCATCTCTGATAATTACGAGCGTTTTTCAAAGCTAATTCTACCGAGCAAACTCAAGACAGACGTGCAAAGTGAGCTGCTCCAGTCGCCAAGTGCACGCGGTCAAGCCAATCGAGGATCGCTGCACGTAAACCGCACCGAACCAACATAGGATAACATCACCTCTCAGATCATCATATCCCACAAAAAGAAAAAAAAAAGGAGAAATCAAAACTTAAATCTAATTAAATCAAACCAACAGTGCGCGTAAAAATTTATTTTCTTTTGTCGTGATTGCATTCATTTTTATATATATATCTTAACCTAAATCATTTTCACCTAACGTTTAAAGCCACTCTTAGTGCATATACCCTTTAATAATGTATTAAACTTTATGCCTAAGAAATTATGCTTACAATTAAATAACTTTACTCGCATCAAAGTGCTTCTAAAAAAAAAAAAACTTCAGAATCATCATCATACGTAATCTTCAAAGGAACTTGTGGCCACAAATTTCAGCAATACGGGAAAACAGTAAGTACAAATTGTACCAATCAAATAGTTCCTTTGGCAAACCCATTTTTTTATGTTATTCCAATAAGATTCAAATATAATTTTCTTTTTCTGATTTCCTACTACATACGAGTATATTCATACTTGAACATTTAAAATTACATATACTTAAATACGAGTAGATACGTAAATAATTTACTTGAAAACTTATTCTACAATGTATATACTTAATCTACAATCATATATACTAATCAACTTTAATCTTATATTTCTGAATGCAATGAAGTTCCTTATATATATATATATATATATATACTAGCTATATATATATATACCCGGCAAACGTTGTTTTGCCATATAAATTATTTCTAGTGAATATTTTCGTAGGGAAATGAAAAATAACTAACTTATTGTAAGTGTGTGGGGATGTGGTCTATGACTGAAAGAGGAATTGAGCGCTGTGGACGTTTTGTCCCTTTCAGAATATTAGCGGATATTGGAGAGCGTCGTATGAACGGTGTGTATCAGCAATGAACTCAAGATTATTCATGCTGATTTTGAGATTCGATCGAATAGAAAATTTATTTGAGGAAAACCGGTATAATTCGAATGAAAATAGACATTCGAACGACTTGACTATTCATTCGAATCTCAAAATAAGCACGATTATTTCTTCTTCAAATCACGATTTTTCGCGTCGCTGTACGGTCGCCAAGCATGATTCCAGCAAAGTCGTCAATAACAGGTGCATGAAATCCACGCATGTGCTCGCCAGCTGGTGTTTTATCAGGATTGATGACAATAGCGTGATTGTCAGTTTGTAATTTGTGCATGTGTGATTTGAATAATTTGAACAATTCATTGTGCTCATTCAATAGAGTACTTCACGACAACGTCAGTGGCAAATGAACACAAAAAAAACCAACAGCTGAATGAAATGAAGGAAAACAATGGCGAATTCGCATGGCGGGAAATACGTTCTTCGCGAATATTTCCAAAAAAGTTTATAACAAATCCAATTTTAACAACAAAAAAGTTTCGGAACTAAGAAGGAGATCCAAACCACGTTTTGGAATACTAAAAATCTAACAATATATTAAGATTCTGTACGAAAAATAAAAGTGAAACCATGACAATAGCGTTGTGGCAAAAAAATATTTTTGTTTATAAGCAAATAAGTTGAAAAGTTTTCTAAACGAACATTTTAGATATCTAAATACAATTGATCAGGGATTTCGGTCAACATATTAACTGTTTTTATACCCTATTCTAAGGGTATATACTAATTTTGACGCGAAGTTTGATATTGTCCGTAGACCCCTAAAAGTTAATATATTTATCGATAGTAATATCGATCTAGCCATGTCCGTTCGTCTGTCGGCTAAAATTGAGCCTTTAACCATATACAAGGTGGCGCAAAAGTAATCCTCCTATCAGGAAATGCTATAAATTTTGCGATTGGCCCCTAATGTCAGTTCTGTTTTGACATTTGTGTAGTAAACACATGCGAAATACACGTTAATAAACAATGTTACGCTACACTGCTCCAGAACGCGGAATATTGGTGACTATTTATTTGAGCAATAATCGGTCGGTGACTTTGGCACAACGTGAATTTCGTCGCAGATTTCCTACCCGTCCAACGCCTACTGGTGAAACACTGCGACGTTTAGCCGCTCGCCTCGAAGAGACTGGCACAACACGAGATGCTGCCAGGCGTGGCAGACCCCGGAGTAGCCGTTCTGCAGAGAATATTGCTGCTGTAGCCGAAGATGTCATGGAAGCGCCGTCGACATCGACCAGACGACCTGCCACGCAAATGGGTATCAGTCGACGGTCTTTACAGCGAATTGTGGTACAAGATTTGAAGATGTTTCCGTACAAAGTCCAGACGGTGCATCAGCTGTTAGCTGCTGACCGCCAATCGCGTCTAACATACGCTCAAGCCATCCTTAATCACCACCAAGAGGAAGATGATTTTTCATCAAAAATAATCATGAGTGATGAGGCCCATTTCCATCTTAGCGGGTACGTAAATAAGCAAAATTTACGCTTCTGGGGCACTGAAAATCCGCGTGTAACCCACGAAGAGCCATTACACCCGCTCAAAGTCACTGTATGGTGTGCTGTTTTCGCTGGAGGAGTCATCGGACCTTTTTTCTTCGAAGACGTCGCGGGCCAAACGGTTACTGTGAATGGTGAGCGCTACAGAGCAATGATCCACGAGTTCTTTTTGCCGCAACTTGATGAATTGGGATTGGAAAACATGTGGTTCCAACAGGACGGTGCAACGGCACACACTGCACGTGCCACAACCGATATGCTGAAGATGCATTTCCCGGGCGCCTAATCTCCCGTTTTGGCGATTTGCACTGGCCAGCAAGATCGCCTGATTTGACCGCTCCAGACTTCTTTTTGTGGGGCTTTTTGAAGTCGCGGGTTTATGTCAACAAGCCTCAGACTCTTGCAGCTCTTAAAGACAATATCCGTCAACAATGTGAGGACCTATCGCCGGAAGTTTTGGCCAAAGTGATGGAAAATGCCATAAAAAGGGCTCAAATGACAATCAACTGTGGCGGCGGCCATTTACATGACATCATATTCTCGACTTGATGTAAAAAAAATTAAAAGACCAAATAAAAATAATCCACAAGAAGAATCAAAGTTTTTCATTTTTTTTTAAATTACAGCCAAAAAACATCGGAAGGGTATTTTTGCGCCACCTTGTATACTCTCCAGGTCCCCGAAATAATCAAGTTTAAGAATTTTTGAAATCCGCCCACAGACACGCTAAAAACTCAAACTAAAAAAAAATCGAATTTTTAGCTAGAAAGCTGAAATTTTGTATGATCTTTGACTCATAAAACTGCGCGGGAGATAAAATTTCTAAAATCAGCCCACTGACACGCCCACAATTAAATAAAACAATTTTATTGGAAAGTCAAAGTTTGAGCTAGGAAACTGAAATTTATGATATAGACTCCTTAGGTGTCTGATGGGAATAAGAATAGGATAGAGGATAGTTTATTGTTTGTTTTGCTTTAACATACTTTCTCACGTTTTTCTCTATGGTTTGTTACTTTTTACCCTTCAATAGCTTCGGTTTGCACTTTCATATTCAGTTCATTAACAATCACAATGATTACTCCATACGATTTGTGCAAATTTATATTATCATTCAATTTGTTTCTTTTGTTTAAGAAAGGGATTCCGCACTTCAGAAAGAGATAGCTTGGTGAAAATGTCTATAGAGCATCCAGCTCGCCGGCGATGCGTCTGGCATATGGTGAATTGAGGTAATTGTAGCCGCAACGTGCGCTTTCGGAGTCCCCACCGCCCATAAAGTAAATTTGTAAAAATGTATGTGGTTCATTCGGCATTGGCAGCAATGAGCCCACTTTGTGATAACCTTGACTTTTGATTTTGAATGTTGAATGGAATTGTTGACCATTTGCAGCATTATTTTTAACTTTTTCTGTTGCTCCGATCGATGTCATTTAGAAACATGAATTAAATGTTGACTTCAGGAACAGGTTAGAATCTGGATCCGTACCGATAAGTAAGCCGTTCAATCCAATTGTCGTTGTTGATTTCGTTCAGCTCGTGCCTCTTGTGATTGTGTTTCACGAAATTGTGCCATGCTCATACGCACATCTGCATTATCTTGTTGGACTCGTTCGTCTGATTTTTGGGCTCTTCTATTTCGCATGTATGTCGTTCTATTCGTTCGACGGTCCAAATTGTTCCCTTTGCGTCTTGCTGGCATTGTTTACTACACACATAAATAGATTAAATTGAAGTACTTAATGATGGAAAACAGTATACTGACAATGTATTCGTTCTTTTATTATTTTACCTTCCTTTCACAATCATAAAACACGTATATATTTCTCTTTTATTTTAAATTGTTCCCCTTAAGATTTTACACGCACTGAATAATAAACAAATTAATAAAAATGATAAATCGGTTATCGATCACTGAGAGTTGAAGATTATTGCAGTACTAATATTGCTATTAAAAAATGGGGATTGGTGGTAGAAGTTTAAAAATTAAGGGTTATATATATTTTTGAATGGTAAATCATAAAAAAATAAAAAAAAATGTTTGTGGTATACCACCATTATCACTTACTGGTATACAAATTAGTTATAAACCTATTCTCATACCTACGGAATATACTTATAAAATTTCATCAAAATCGGTCAAGCCGTTTCGGAGGAGTATAAACACTAAAACTGTGCCACAAGAATTTTATATATTAGATATGTTCCTTTACATTTCAAATGAGGTTTACCTAAATTAAATATGCATTTCATTTGCGCGTAAGACTTCTTGCAAACAAGGTCGTGATCGAGTACATACTTGCAAGGGTTTCATTAGGGACTATCCCAGATACATACATGGACAAGGGGTAGTCATGGTGCATCCGGTTCTCTCCGAGTGCAAAGGGGTGGGCAAGTCCGTTTCACAACATCTAAAACAACATTAACTGCGTTCGCGTTCATACACCGATTTCCTTTTCCACTTTAAAAATAGTTCTCTCTTGAACTCACATACCTATTTCTCTAAATGTTTCTCTTTCACCCCCTTTTTCATATCAAAAAAAAAAAAACAAAAACATAAAAAAAAAACATATCAACCTATGCATACAGGTCAACCACCACCTACGTGAATCCTCTTACCTAGCTATATTATAAATTCTACTGAAGACATTTCCTTTTTAAAATGGGTTAAAAAAAAAAACCCAAAGAAATTTTTTGTATTTTGTCAATGAAGCATTTATAACTGAAAGAATATTTGATAAAAATATCAACATTTTTGACCTGCATAATAACAAGTTTATGAATAGAACTATTCCCAATAGATATTCAATATGCATTCAATTCACATTTTATCAAATATTTTCGTAATTGATAACGACAATACCGATTCATTAATTTTGTTGATACGTATCAATTATTATCAAATATCGTGTTGATATCTGATAACCATAATAGGGCTGTATATTTATCTAGCCATGTCCGTCCTTTGGCAAAAATTAGGCGTTAAAGCTCGAGCTAGAAAGCTGAAATCCTACCCATTTACTCTCTACGGGCCCGACATAATCAAGTGTAAGAATTTATAAAATCTGCCCACAATCTCATAAAATCAAATCTATCGAAAAATTCGAATTGTGAGCTAGAGACCTGACATTTTTTAAATATTGTCTTTAGGCCCCCAAAATGCTTGGAAACTAACATTTTTGAATACCGTCTACTAACACGACTACAGTTAAACTTTTAACATTTTTTCGAAAACTCAAAGTTTGAGCTTGGAACCTAAAATTTATAATATAGATATATTTTTTAGGGGCCCTTTATTTGAAAATCCACCCAGTGACACGCCAAGCAATTTTAAAAAAGCGCTCCTTCGAAAAATCAAAGACTGAGCTAGGAAACTGAAGTTTGGAATATACTTATACTCTGGTTAATGTTTATATGTTAATATTTTTAAATCCGCCCACTGACTTGGAAACTTAACCCTTTGTATCGCCATGTAGCAGAAATGCAACATAATGCAAAAGTTTCTTTCAAATGAATCAATATCATTTAAGAGAGCAATTTAAGAGTTTTCGCATATTTCTCTTCTTTTCATGAAATACACACTCATGATTGACAGAAAAGGCTTTTATACGGGGATTCCCCCCTTTGTTCATTCTTTACTATTCAGCCAACAATTACGTGAGGTTTGCAATTTGGGAATTTTGTTTTATATAATTAAAAATAGTGTTTGTGGAAACTAAAGTGATTTACTAACCAAGTAAGTATGAATATTTTCTATTTCTGTGAAACAATTTGGGAAAATATTGCTAGCAGAGTAGAAAATTAAGGTTTTTTGTTTGTTGCACTTATGCAACATTGTGATATGAGACCTTATCTAAAGCTACTTTGTAACGGACATTTGGATTTGAATTTTATGTTTCAGAATGGCATCGCGGAGATTACTTCAGCAAGATATCACCGAAATGTTGGAAAAAACGTTATATGGAAAAAGAAGAACTTGGTTTTGAGTGACAGTCAGCTTTCCTTTCTGGGTGACATATCCTTGTCATCTGAAATTTTGCAATTAGAGACCCCCATTCAGTACTTTACATATTTGTTTACAAACGATCTTGTCGACATGATCAAGAACGAAACAATTTTATATGCCGTTCAGAAAGACCCTAACACCACATTCAGCGTCTCAACCTTAGACGTACGTCAATTTATTGGGATCGTTTTTTTTATGTCCATAGCTCATCTGCCAAGAGTTAGGAGCTATTGGAAAAGTTCAATAATAATTCCGGCTATTCAAGAGACAATGTCCCTCAATAAATTTGAAAGGATCCGCCAGCTTCTACATTTCAATGACAACAGTAACAATGTTCCCATATCACATCCAGAGAGTGACAGAATCTTCAAAATAAAGCCTGTTATTCAAAAATTAAATGAGTCATTTAGAAAGGTCCCATTTCAACAATATCTTTGTGTTGATGAACAAATTTGTTCCACCAAGTCCAAGAACAATCTGAAGCGGTACAACCCTAATAAACCTCATAAATTGGGTTACAAATTGCAAGTACTGAGTGGTGTATCTGGATTCGCTTATATGGTAGAACCTGAAACGGGCAAAGAAAATGTTGTCAATACAGGATAACCAGACCTCGGAGCCACATCTAACGCTGTTATGCGGTTAGCAAGAATAATTCCTAGGCATCAGAATTTTCGGCTTTACTTCGACAATTATTTTAATTCGATTCCATTATTGGAATATATGGCAAAGGAAGGCATTCTCTGCTTGGGAACAGTAAGACGAAATCGTATACCGAATTTCAAACTACCGGATGAGAAAATTTAAAAAAAAAACAGTCTCGTGGGTCTTCTGTTGAATATGTGGCTAACGTAAACAGCGTCGATATTTCTGTTACGTCTTGGCGCGATAACAAATTTGTCAACATTTGCCGGCGAAAATCCGAAGACAAAAGTCCAAAGATATGACAAACGTAACAAAAGATATATCTCCATTGACCGTCCGTTTGTCGTTGGAGAATACTCGTATAACAGACACATGGGTGGCGTTGACTTAATTGACAGCATTATGGGGAGATACAAAATTTTGCTGCAAAGTAAAAGATGGCAAGTGAGAATGTTTTACCATCTGCTTGATTTGACAATAGCTATCGCTTGGCTATTATATAAGCGCGTGCGAAAAGACATTTCGTCGAATGATAAGATTACAAATTCGGCTGATTTTCACCTTGAAATTGCTGAAGTTCTGTGCAAAGTAGGCACTAAACCTCCAGAGACCAGAAAACGCAAGAGTGGTTTGGAGGAAGAAATACAAGCCAAAAAGCATAAAGGACCCACGCAACATATTCCCCCAAAACCAGTTCGACAAGATCAAATTGGACATTGGCCTGTATGGGCTGACAAACGGATGAGGTGCAAATATCCGAACTGCAAAGGATTTACACAAACATCGTGTGAAAAATGTGGCGTTGGACTCTGCTACAACAAAACCAATAATTGTTTTAAAATTTTTTTTTAGAGTAAATAAAAACCTTATAACGCAATGTTGCAGATATGCAACAAAGCTTTTTTATAAATAAAATTCAAAAAATTTAAATCATTGCATTTTCATTTATGAGATTATTATATACAATACCAAAGAAGGCTGTAAATCAATTTTTGTTTAATTTGGACACATTGCGATGCAAAGGGTTAAAAAAAATGTTCTATTGAAGAAAGCATTCACAAAGTCAAAGTTAAAGCCGTTTTGAAGAATTCCTTTACATAAAATTTTCTGCCATGCCTACTTTTAAAGGGAGTTTTTTTTTACAAAAACTTTGTTTTTCACTAAAATCCTTTAAATGTTGTATAACAAAATATGAAGATTCTTCTGAACAATTCTTTCATACTTAAATTTTTTCACTCTCACTTAATGAGCGGTTGAAATATTAATAGGGTATTCAACCGTTCGCCCAAGCGGACTGTAGCCTTTACCTATGTTCTTTACTTAAAATGCATTTTCCCAAAATGTTGACTTTTTTTTTATTAAATTTTTATCATTTCGGATGGCAGATTAACGTGCAACGAACATCTTCTCATCTTTTTGGAGCTCTTCCAGACTCGACATTTCTTTAAAATTAACTTTTACCTCCATGGGTATTAGGTCAGGAGATCTGGGTGGCAAAGGGTAGGGGCCAAATCGACCAATCCACCGTTCGTTAAAAGTATGGTAGCGAAACGAAGTTACCCCGCTGCTATTGTAACAAGGTGCTCCATCTTGTTGAAAGAACATCACCCTTCTCTGAATAAGGGGAACATCTTCAAGGAGCTCCGGAAATCGTTCTCTAAATTAGTAATGGGAATTAACTGAGTCAACTGAGCAGTTTACGCCCGATGATGAAGCCCGAAACGCGTCGCAGTAAAAACGAAAAATATAAAGTTGTGAAATTTAAAAAAGTATAGCTAATAAAAGATATTAAGAAAAATAAAAATTGTTTGAATTAATTATCACATCCAACAGTTAACACACAACTGGAGACAACAAAAAACAAAATGAAAGGTAAGTTGTTGGTGGGACGCTCGTCCGGTTTTTGATACTATGGAAGGTTTTTAGCGACTATAAAGCCAATTACAAAAAAGCTGAGACTGCGAAAACTTCCAGAGGAACAGGAAAGCATGCAAATAACTGAAAGCAATCGCTTCTAGCACTCGGGTCGGCGCGGAGGTCCCCCTTAACACATTCATCGAAGAGGTGAGCTCACATTATATCCTCATGCAAACTGCGATAAAGTTATCTTCTTTTATTAGGTCTCCGGTGAACTGTCCGAAATATAGCTTAAGTATGCAGGTAAAGAGAGCTCAGAGAACGATGCCTTACTCGTTACGAACAATATTTTTAATTCATATAATATCTTCACTTTTTATTCAATTTGATTGTTTAACGAATTTCTATTGTTTCCATTGGCGACTTCTCAAGATCGTCCACTTTTGTCTTGATCAGTGTGTGGATTGTCATCTGTTTCTTGAAAAGCGGTGATGGAGTACCTATACCAATGCCGTGGTTTGTCTTTTCAGAAGCAGAGACATCTTAGTCAAATAGTTCCTTCGTGCGGAGGTGGTCGAAAGCGGTTCTACGACAAACAATATTATCTAGTCGAGGATTGCCTCTATGCGGAGCGTGCATGGACTGATTTTGTAGAAATTGCAGATGAGAGTTTTGGTTTTTGTAGTTTGTTGGATTCCTTCGGCACTTGACACTTCGTCCGAAATTCGTCTACAAAAAGATTAAAAAAAACTTATCATGAAAGCATCTTCTTTCTCCACTTACACCCTTGATCAACAGGCAATTTGCGGTGGTTACCACAGAATTCATCACATTATGCACAGTATCCGTTGTTAGATTGCCATGCATCAGTGGCTGCACGTACACGGCTGCGAAATTCTGCATATCCTCTCCAGTTATGTCGGGTAGAACTGTGAATTTCTCCACCATCGGCAGGCGTATGTTCTCCAAAGTCCACAAACGTATGCCCCGTAAAAGAGGCAATATATCACCAAACAATCGACAAAGATAAGGTCAGCCGGACCTCAGTGTCGCCTGTTTTTCGCGTGGCCAGTTCTATGTCGCACCACCCCTTGTTAGCAACTACAACAATCTTTGTGTGGACTTCTCTGGTGTTTTAACTGCTTACATTGATAAAAGAGAAGCTTTGTTGTAACTTCTTCATGGGCCGCCGGCTCTGATGGCTTACCAGCGAAATTTTTTTCAAATACGGAGGTGATGATATGGTAGGGATTATCATCACTAAGTATGGGTGGAAGAAATCATGCAGAATGACTGGACCATCAGCTTCATATGCCCCATCTACAGGAAAGGCAATCCTATATCTTATAAGAACTATCGAGGCATATCCCCTCTTAATACCGCCTATAAGATCCTATTCAACGTACTGTGTGAACGTCTCAAAAAATGCTGCAACACACATCGGCACGTACCAGTGTGGCTTTCGGCCCGGCAGATCGACAATAGAATAATTTTCACACTGAGGCAAATCCTGGACAAGGCCAACGATTTTCAAGTCGACACCCACCACCTCTATTGCTTTATTGCCTGGATTCTATATTCGGCAATGGCCGAATATAGAATGCAGGCAAAACTGATTCAGCTGTGTCTTGTGATACTTGGAAAGACGCGGTGTATGTGCAGTTTGTAACCAGTTCTTTCGAATCATTCCAAACTGGTACCGGATTTCGGCAAGGGGATGCGCTATATGGTGATTTCTTCAATCTTGTTCTGGAGAAAATAGTGCGCATGGCAGGAGTCAACACGAAAGGCACTTTCTTTAATAGATCCGCCCAGCAACTGGGGTATACGAACGATATCGACATCATCGCCCGTTCCCAACGCGCCGAATTAGAGGCATTTACGGCGATTGAAGAACAGGCGAAATAGGTTGTTCTTTAAGTTAATGAGAACAGGACCAATTACATAATATCAACAAAAAAACAAACATCTGTCCACTACTTACTTAACGGGATCCCTCAAGGGTTGGGAGGCTATGCCTGAGACACTGCAGCCTTCCATCCTCTTAAATCCCGGTTCTGTAAACTAAGCGCTCTGGCATCCGCGATGGCTTGATCTTTAAGCCAGAGTTTCGGATTCTCGAACCTGGGGGCTGGGAGTCGAAGATCCTCTTGGCTGGAGCATTATTGTCCGTTCGCTAAATGTGACCGAGCCAATGTACTCGTACTTGACAGGATTTAGCTTTTTGAACTACATCCACATCACTGTACAGCGCATATAGTTCGCGGTTGTATTTTCTCCTCCATTCGCCGTCCTCCCACATATACTCCTACGGAATATTTTTCTTTCATAACATCCCAATATTAGGCCCCCTTTCTTTTCGTCCGGCACTCGGCACCATACAGCAGTTCGATAGAGCATGCATTTTGTCCTTCGAGTGAGGAGTTTTGAATCCATTTGTTTCGCTTAACCGAAGTAGCAGCAGTTTCCTAAGGTAATTCTATGCCGGATCTCCTAGGTAGATGAACTCTTTAACTTCCTCGAAGTTATTGCTATCAACAGTAACGTTTTGTCCTAGGCAGTGGACATCATCTACCTTGAAGTAAGTTTGAACCAGGAAGCTGAAATTTGGACTATATACTCTCTAGGGGCCCTTAATGCTCATGTGTAAATGTTTTTAGAGTCCATCTACTGACACGCTCGCTATGTAGATCCTTCTTATCAATTCACCCACAGCAGGCTGAAGCAGAAGATTGGAAATGTTTTATTTTGTTTTGAGTAAGGTCTAGGGCTAGGAGTTTACTTATAAAACACGGGATTGGTGCATATTACGTACGAAGTCGCGGGTACAGCTAGTTTATACTATTTCCGAAGGTAAATGATCGCCGTTGTGTGATTTTGGTTGATAAACTTGTTCCTTTTTGGTCACAAGAGTGAAATTGATGAATTTTATTTATTAATAACTTTGAAAATTGACAAAAAACATAAGTACACCTAAAGTTTTGTTTTACACAGTTTTGCAAATCATATCAGGTCGATGACGGCCCCCATTGTGCATACATCGGAAAATCCGGAAAAATCCGATTTCTGGCATCATGATCTTCACCAGCATTGCAGCGAGTATGCTGGCGACTGATAGACTCACCTAGAAGGAAACAAAAGTTTAAAACCACGCTTTTCGAATAAGATCACTCCCTCCCGCTACAATTTACAGCCTTAATGGCGCGCATTCAAAAACCGAATTTATGTTGCCTCACCCTGTAATGTCTGGTTTATGAGTAAATTTTTATGGGGACATCTTCGAATTTATTACAGATGTAGCTATATATGAATCCTGACTGGGACAATTAAGTCCTATCAAAAATAAGTCCGATCTTTTATTTCAACTCTGAGTATATAAAATGTCTTAAATCTTACTACTGTTATGACATAAACATGGAAAATAGTTTATTTTTAGCCAGCAACTTTTCGAATCAAAAAGATTAATGTGCAAATCCTACCTTAAGGTTGTCGTCGTTGAAATTATTTCAATACTATGTATCTACGAGTACATACCATCAAAAATTTGAAACGTTTTAGTTTTCAAATTCACCCGACGTCGACGCCCGTTTCAATGCTGTACATATAAAAAAAATTATATAAAATTTCCTTCCGCCGTCAATTCGGATAAATCACATTTTGCGCCCACCTTTTCATCCCTTGACAGGATTCCGCTACTTATTTTGTCCAAGACCGGGAGAAAATAAACTGAAAATCGGTAATAAAATCAATAAACGCCCAGTCCCTCCCAGCCCGTTAAGATTGTTTGGCTCGTACTCATTCAACTAAGCGATACTTTGTATGGGTTTGTTTGTGTGTCTGCATTCATTACAAATTACAGGACATCTCAAAGCATTTTGTCATTCCTGTTCACTTTTTCAATTGATTGAAGGTATAAAGGCACTAACTCCTGCTTCTGCTGCTGCTTCTGCTGTCTGTTCCAGAAAGAAGAAAAGTGTGCCGAAGACATCAGCCATTCAGCGATAGTCATAGAAGAAATATGCATGTCTCCCTTGGGCAATTCCAGGGCACTGAACAAATGCTTCTCCTGCCCCAACTCTTATGCGCGATTCATCGGTAATTTAATATTGAAAAAAGGTTGATACACTGCGTCGTCTTCCTCATTCTACTTCCCCGATTCAATATCATCTCAATTCAATTTTATAAGAATTTTATTTTTCTTCGTCGCTCGTCGTCGGTCGCTTCAAGGGTTTTTTTCTTCTGCTTTTTATTTTCCTTCGGCATTTTTCTTTTACTTTTCATTCTCGGCAGGAGGTCCTCTTAAGTAATAATGATCGCTGAAATGGAGAAGCTATTATGCGGACTACATATTATATACAAAATGGAATGAGTTGGGTGAAAAGTACCGAACAGAAGACAGGAAGTAGCAAAATAAACATTTCCGCTGGGCTACCGACCGACAATCGAAGAAAAATTGAATGAAAATTTCCAAAGAAGTGGGGTGCAATCATCTTTGAGGATGTACACATGATCCTATATCCCGCCATCTTGTCTATGATTTTATTTGCCTGCGTCACCCTCTATTTTGAGTTAAAGAGTGAGTGAGCGACCAAAGCGGATTTATAAACAATTTAAGCGGGCTTATGTATATTACACACACTAATAAAACAGCCTAAATGCGTCTAACAGCTCCCCTCGGTGTGACTGTGAAAATTTGCCTAAATGGGCGAAAATCCTCTTATAGGCAATTTTCAAATGGACACACAACAGAAACAATGATGGCAGCGGTGGGGGTTGGACTTTTGAAGTGGTTTCCGACTTAAAGAAGCTGGGTACACGTTGTGGTCTTTTCGTGTTTCACAAACTTCACCCCAAGGATCAATGATGTGAAAGTTTCTTTTGCTTTTCTCTTATTTTACTGAAAATTATTACATTTCAAATAAAGGATGAGGGGGCTCAGAGAGGTGTGGGCTAGAAAGCAGGTTGAATGCTTAAATCCCTCGGGATGAACAGTAAAATGCGCAAATTGGCATATTGCTAAATTTTTCTTTCCTTTTTTTATGATTTCTTTCCTTTTGCATGATTTAAGCGTTTATTTGCGAGAAAATTGGAAGGAAAAGGAGGCTATGTGGCGTCGGAATGTGGGGTGTGAATTGGTTTGGTTTAGGTCGTTGGTTGGGGCCTAGGCCGTTTGGACACGTGTCGAACTACGGGTGGAAAATAAATTGTATTTTGGCTTTGTTGGAAAAGACATCATTACGTTAGGCTCCACACGTGATATAACCTTTCAGAGCTTATAATAATCGGAGCAACTTATGAAAGAACGTTCTAGGATTAGGTTTTGAACATTTTCATACAAATATGTTTTCAGTTTCTGCAGATATTAAGGTTTACTTTAAAATTACGATTTTTAACTAAAAGAACTGCTTAGATTTACTCTGGGCCCACCATCAGACAACTGCTATCCATACCTCATCAGAGATCCATAGAAATTAAGTACTTTTGACTTAGCGGAACGGAATAATGCCTGTCGCATGAAAGAAGTGAAAAGCAAAGCCTGTGAGGAGAAAAGTAACCGTCTGACCCGCCCTAAATTCTATTTATTAATTTAAAATAACAAACATTTAGAGGCAATTTTCAAATAGACACACACTTTTTGAGATCAAACCGGCGAATTCCAAAGGGGGAATAGAAAAGATGCAGTAATGATCCCTTAAGCCTAGATAATGAAGAGGGATTCCCAAGTGCGAAAGTTAAAACATTTGGGATCTATGGTCAATAGCGAGCCAACCTGTGATTTCGACATTAATCATCGTAAGGGTTGGGTGGATGAAGTGGCGGGAAAACTCAGTCATCGTCTGTAACCGAAAATGACCCATTCTGAAAAAAGCCTCTACCCCGCAATTGTATACTCGGCGCACAGATACGGTCGGCAATGGTAGACAGCGTACGAAGAGTATAAGGGTAAATTAATGACAGCTGCGAGGAAGTTTCTTCGTAACAAAGTTTGATCGAATAAGAAGTTCCAAGATCCGAAGAAACCTTTGCGCCAAAAAGGTGCGATAGGCTTAGTTGGTGCTGCCAAGCTAAAAGGAGAGATCCTACGAACCCAAGGCGATATCCAGTCAATGTTCCTATATACTCGCAAAAACTCCCTTTAAACTCATAAATCACAAAAATGCAACAACTTCAGCATTTTATTAGCCTCAGTGACGAAGGGATTCAAAATCTGCAGGCATACCGAGAGTTTTTGAGGGAAAACCGGCGAACCACACAAGCTGACCAGAAGGGATGCACTGAAGTGAGAGGATTATGTCCCCTTTATTGCGGAAGATTATGACTCCTACAGCCTCTCACTTTCCAATATCTTTTTTATTGAGGCCAATCAAGTACCTACCGGTGTTATCGCATTTGTGTTTTTAGGCCTGCTTTTACGATTTCGACAAGTGCATGCTCCTGTTTATTGTTGGATCGTCCTTGTACGTCTTTCGTTATCTCCGGTCGTATCCCCGTCCGGGTTTTAAGTTGGTAAATGTGTCGCTAGGCTTAACTGGATGTTAAAACTGCCTGGAAGTGATTTCACCCCATTTTTGTTTGTAATAAAGGTTTAAAGCATAGAAAACCCGAACTTTAACCCCAACTAAAACCACCTCTGCTGCGAACCCTTACTCCCCATGGTACCGCCGTTAAACATTTCAGGGCTTGAATCGCAGCTTATTCGGGCATGCAGAGAATTTGAACAAAAAAATAAGGAATATTTTTTAACTCTCAATTGATTAGTTGACTCATCAGGAACCAAATTATGCTATAGAGTCAACATATCACAATCGGCGGAAGTTTGTTTTTTGCTTTTTCTAAACCAATTGCGTACTTTCCGGGAGCAAAACCCGGTAATCTTGCAGTTTCTGCAAAAAAAATTTTTTTTTTCATATAATGAACACGCACTAAAGGGGTTGGAACCCTTGTCATGTATTAGCTACACAGCGCGGGCGTTAACGAAATTAGGGCGAGAAGAAAAGGAGATATGCCGATGCACGTTGGTTTTGAATGTTTGTAGGTTGTAAGGTGAAGGAAAAACAATGCGTGGAAGAGTGTTCCACATTCGTTTTGTACGGCTGACGAAAGATTCTTTGAACTTCACTGTACGTCCGAACACAGGCTTGAGGGTAAACTGATGAACATTCCTTGCACTAGGGGTATTGCGGTTGAAATGTCCAAGGGGAGGAATGCAACTGGCTATTTCGTTTGAGCACTTATGGTGGAAATAACGATAAAATAACGAAAGGCAGGAGACATTACGACGATGACTCAGTTTTTTGGTATTCACAAATATCCTTTACGTATTGAAAATATTTGCACCTTAATTTTGAATATCATACCCATTTATTTATTAGTACACCTAGCTCTTAGTAGTATCACATTAGACTTTGTTGTTTACCCCTTCGGGTAGGGGCTAGAATTTACCCGAGGTAGGCATGCCTGTCGTAAGAGGCGACTAAAATCCAACCTCCGTATACCGAGCGTATAGTGTATACAAAAAATGCAATGAACAAAACGAAACCATTAATTACCCCAGGTGGCAGTCCAGCTTTACTGGAAAATCCACCCTCTTCGGAGGTCGGCTCTACGGATTCTGGGGAGAGCCGCTTATTGCAATCCATTGACCCTTTTATTAGAAGTTCAAGGGTATCTCGATCACCTCCATCAAGATCGAATAACCCCGGGAAAAGAAGCCCGCCGGGAGCGCCAGCGCGTGAAAAACAGGACTCAGTGAAAAATACAAGTTTTGAGGAAGAAAATAAAGCACTCCGAATCAAGCTTAAGGAAATGGATCTACTCTATCAAGATCTTAAGAAAGAGATAGATCTGTTAAAAGAAGAAAATAAGGTCCTAAGGAACACTTATTTGCAGAAAGAACGCGAATGTACTCCTCCACGCCTAGCTAGTCCGGAATACCACACCGACGAAGAAGAGCTAGCACGCGAAACGAATCGGGTCCCTAAGAAAAGACCTACTAAAAAAAGGAGAGCTGGTTCTTCGCCCGAAGTCGAGTCCCCAAAAGAACAAAAGCGTAAAGTACCGCAAGAAAAACAACTCAAAGCGCAAATTCGCGCACCGCCTCCAATAAATGTCGTTGGTGTAACGGAGTATAATAAGTTGCACAGCCTCCTTAAAGGAACGTTAAAATCGAAATTCAAGGTCACATCTTTGAGGAATAATGCGTGGAAAATTAACGTTGATAACCACGAAGACTACCGGGCAATTTCCCACAAGTTAAATGCCGAGAAGTTCCAGTGGTATACTTTCGAAATAAAGTCTGAAAGGCCACATCGTGTTGTAGCAAGGGGACTCCACCCCTCATGCACCAAAGAAGAGGTTATTAACGACCTCCAAGCCAAAGGGTTTAAAATTCTTGATGCCGTTAATATCATCAAGAAGGAGAAGCAACAAACGGAAGAAGATAGGGATATCCTGGTAAGGCGTGGACTTCCGCTCTTTATGCTTACCTTCGATAGGTCTGATAACATCGAAGATATATACCGAATTAAATCTATAGTAAATATTGTGGTAAAAATCGAGCCTATGCGTAGAAATTCGAAAATAATTCCACAGTGCAAACGTTGCCAAGAATTTAATCATACGCAAATGTATTGCAAAAAAGAGCCGCGATGTGTGAAATGCGCCGGAAATCACTTTTCCCAAGACTGTAGAGGAAATAAATCCTCCGCTACCTGTGCTAATTGTATGGGAAAGCACCCGGCAAATTATAGAGGTTGTGAAGTAGCTAAGGAGTTGCAAAAACGGAGAGATGCGTTCCTCAAGCCTCAAAATAGGAATACAAAACCGTTAGCCAAGCCGAAGTCTAAGACTGCCCAGGAGGTAGTAGGCAATACAAAACCTCCGGTTCAAGAGCGCAAAAATGTCAGAGAAAGAGAGACAACAGAAAAGCCCTCAACCTCTGTTGACAAAAGAAACGCTATTGATAAGTTACCATCAGGAAAGCCATCGAATAGTGGCCCTCGGACAGCCAGAGTGTAGACCTACGCTCAGGCCGCGGCATTCGAAGGAGCAAAAAACGTTGAAACTTCGCCGGACCCTGTTTCTCTCGTTTTCTCAGTTATTCTCGAGAAACTTGAAGAACAAAGTAAAATAAATAAAATTATCCTCGATCGGCTGGTTAAGCTCGAAAATAATTCATGGAAAACGCGCACTTCAAATATAACATGAATGAAAAACCAATGTTAAAAACATAGGGGCGGGCTACAGTCCGCTTGGGCGAACTGTTGGATACCCTATTCTTATTCCTATATCTCATAAGTGGGCGTGACAAAAATTTAAAGGATTTTATCGAAAAAACTAAGCTTTTGTAAATAAAAACGCTCCCTAGCTTAAACTTTGGTTTTTCAATAAAATTGTTTTATTTAATTGTGGGCGTGTCAGTAGGCGGATTTAAAAAAAATTTAAGTATGAGCATAAAGGGCACCTAGAGAGTATATACTATAAATTTCAGCTCCCTAGCTCAAACTTTAGACTTTCAAAAATAAAATAAAAAAAATTGTGGGCGTGTCAGTGGGCGGATTTTGAAAATATTTACACATGAGCATAAAGGGCCCCTAGAGAGTATATATTAAAAATTTCAGCTCCCTAGCTCAAATTTTGGTTTTTCAAAAAAAATATTTTATTTAATTGTGGGCGTGTCAGTGGGCGGATTTTGAAAATTTTATGTCCCAAGCAGTTTTATGGGCCAAAGATCATATATAAAAAATTTCAGCTTTCTAGCTCAAAATTCAATTTTTCCCAAAATTTGTTTTATTTAATTGTGGGCGTGTCAGTGGGCGGATTTTGAAAATTTTATGTCCCAATCAGTTTTATGGGCCATAGATCATATATAAAAAATTTCAGCTCTCTAGCTCAAAATTCGATTTTTTCCAAAATTTTGTTTTTTTGAGTTTGTGGGCGTGTCTGTGGGCGGATTTCAAAAATTCTTAAACTTGATTATTTCGGGACCCTAGAGAGTATATGGTTAAAATTTCAGCTCTCTAGGTCCAGTTTAAAGGCCTAATTTTTGCCGACGGACGGACGGACGGACGGACGGACGGACATGGCTAGATCGACATTACTATCGATGCTGATCATAAATATAGTAACTTTTAGGGGTCTACGGGCAATATTAAGGTATGTTACAAACTATGCGTCAAAATTAATATACCCCTAGAATAGGGTATAAATATGCACTTGGAATGCAAACGGACTTTTGCAAAAACTTGACGTATTGGAAATATTCATACGTGAGAAAGATCTTGACATTTGCTTGATATCTGAAACTCACGCAAAAAAGGGATCGAATTTAAAAATAAAAGGATATAATGATTTCCACGCTTGTCACCCTTCGGGAAACGCGAGAGGTGGATCATCATTGTTTATTAAAGACTGCATTGAACAATACGAAGACCTGAAGATAGAGCTTGAAACTATGCAACTGTGCACGATTCGAGTAAAAAATAGTCAGCGTACTCTTAGAATTTCATCTATCTACTGTCCACCGCGTTCCGCGCTTGAAAAAAGTGATTACACGAACTTGCTTAAATCGCTCAAACCAAATTTCATTATTGGCGGCGATTTTAATGCGAAACACACGTTCTGGGGTTCTAGATACATCTCGCGAAAAGGTAGAATGCTCTATGGGGCAGGTATGGAGTACAGTTGCGATTTCCACTCGACGGGCAAACCGACCTACTGGCCAACTGATACTTCAAAAATAACTGATCTGATAGATTTTTTCGTCGTGAAAGGGATAACTACCAACCACATTAAAATTGAAGAGAGCTTTGATCTGTCATCTGATCATTCACCGGTTATTTTAACATTGAGCGTAAAACTAGCCAATAACCTAGAGCCAGCGAGATTAACTGGTAGATCAACTAACTGGGAAGGCTTTAGGAACGAAATTGAAGAGAATGTTGAACTGAGCGTTCCACTTACGACACCCTATGAACTTGAGGTTGAAGTTGATCGCTTCGTTGAGATCGTACAGCTCGCCTCCTGGAATAATACGCCTAATCCAAGAAAAACGCCGGCTAAATACGGCTTACGATATCCTCAAGAAATAAAAGAATTGGTCAACGAAAAAAGGAAGGCGCGTAAAAAATGGCAACAGAGTCGCGCTCCGCAACATAAAGCACATTTGAATTATTTGTGCAATTTGTTGAAGACAGCTATTAAGGATTTTAAAAATCGGGCGATAGGTTCCTACCTTGAAAATTTAACAGCGAAAAAAGATTCCAATTATTCACTTTGGAAAACTATAAAAGGCACCAAAAGGCCTAAAATCCCCGCGCCGCCAATTAAAATAAATCAAAATGAATGGGCAAGGGAAGATAAGGAAAAAGCGGACGTTTTTGCCGCCCATCTAGAAGAAACCTTTAAACCGTACGATGGTCAAGCGGTCCACGACAATATTAATAGGACGGAATTACTACCTGACAATTTAACACTCACAAGTGCAACGCTAAGGGAACTAAAACTTGAAATCGAATCTCTAAAACCTAAGAAAGCTCCTGATTATGATTTGATCACTGGAGAAGTTCTCAAAGTCCTACCAAGAAAAGCATTAATTAAGCTTCTTCAGATTATAAATGCGGCACTCAGACTAAAACAAGTGCCGAGCCAATGGAAAGTTGCGGAGGTCATAATGGTTTTAAAACCAGGAAAACCGCCAAATGAAGTAAAATCATATAGACCAATTTCCCTCCTTCCAGTGATATCCAAAGTTTTCGAGAGAATACTATTAAGGCGAATACAACCGGTTATAGAAGAAAATAATCTTATCCCTGACCACCAGTTTGGGTTCAGAACCAAGCATTCGACGATTGACCAATTGCATAGAATTACTGACGCAATCGAGAAAGCATTGGAAGAAAAAAAGATATGCTCAAGCGTATTCCTTGACGTCTCACAAGCCTTTGATAAGGTGTGGCACGACGGCTTAAAATTTAAATTACGACAAGTTCTTCCCGTATGCCTATATGATATTCTAGAATCATATCTCGGGAATAGACTCTTCCGTGTTAGAAATGGGAACGAATACTCGGAGCTTAAAGAAATTTCGGCCGGCGTACCGCAAGGTAGCGTCCTCGGGCCGCTTCTCTATCTCTTATATACACGCGATACACCAAGAGAAGATGAAACTACCCTTGCTACGTTCGCCGACGACACCGCTATCCTTGCAGTAGGTAATACAATTGAAGAAACGACTGCAAAACTACAAATCGCTCTGAATAAGGTAAATGAATGGACGAGGGACTGGCGGATCGCCCTCAACGAAACTAAATCTGTTCACGTGAATTTCACGTATAAGAATACTAATGACTTGCCAATTTTCCTAAACATGTCCCGAATACCCTTTGCAAACGAGGCCAAATACCTGGGAATGACTCTCGACGCAAAGCTAAAATGGAGTTCCCACGTGAAAATGAAACGTAAAGAACTCGATATCAAATATAGAGAAATGTACTGGTTACTCGGAAAACATTCCCAGCTCAGTACCGAGAACAAACTGCTTTTATACAAGCAAGTGATAAAGCCGGTGTGGACCTACGGTATACAACTTTGGGGTTGTACCAAGAAAACAAATGCCAATATTTTACAAACTTTTCAAAATAAAGTGCTTAGAGAAATTGTACAAGCACCATGGTATATTAGAAACGACGATATCCACAGGGATCTCGGAATTCCAACAATCGAAGCTGAAACTAGAAGCTTCGCGAGAAAGCATAGAAATCGACTAATCGGACATACCAACAATACAGTCCGACAAATCTTGGATGAGAGCAATTTATTGCGCCGACTACAAAGAACGAAACCGTTCGACTTGGCAAGATAAGATTAACCGCGCCTAAATTGCGGAACATGCAGGATCTTTCATTGGAAGTAACCTGTCAAAAGTTATTATTTCGTGATAGAAAAATTGCTTGATAAGTTATATCTTAGTTGCAGTACCCATCAATCTATCGAAGGGAGGTGTTTTTAGTCAGTAAAAATCTGACACTACTATGAGCACGCGCTTGCTATTCTCATAGTGTCTTTGGAAGATCTTCACCTACCCTCTTACAAAAAAAAAAAAAAAAATTAGACTTTGTTCATTGATGATTGTATTATTTTGCAGTAACTACTGCAAGGGGGCCGGTAATGTTTACACGAAAAAGGAAGCATTCCGGTAACAAAATTTTAAAGTTGCTGCATTGCAAGCGCACGGTGATGTTGCAGTGTGTTTGCGCCTTAAGAATTTGCGTTTCTGGTGTCAGACCCCAGACGGCGTAGTACAATGCATATCACCGCACGCGTTGCACATGCAAAAACCCGATATATTCCGGCGCGCTTTTGCGTTCGGGCATTATTCTTATTCTTTCATTCTTTCATTTTAATTCTGTGGCACACAAGTTTAAAGTAGCTCTCTTCGGTAAATTATCGGCACGCTATTTGCTGCCAAAACTTATTTTCAATAAAGTACTTAATAAGTTAAAAGTGTTGATTTTTATTTGCTTATCCAAAATTTCGCTCTTTTTGAACATTGTGTGGTGAACCAGTTGTCAGACTCCTCGACAAACACAAGTAGCTCCAAATAAGTTATTTGTGCACCAGACCAGATATGCGCGTTGTACTCGAGTTTCGGGCGAATAAATGCATTATAAATTGTAGCCAGATCAGAAGGGGTGAAATATTTCTTACAACGCTTAAAGAAGCCCAGATATTTCACATTGATCGTCGAAAGCTTAATTTATTTTATAATTTTGACTTAGGTTCACGTTGGGCGCCAATCAAGGTGGTTCATTATATAATTTAGAATTCGCTGCAATCGTGGATAGAAAAGTACTTGAACACAAATTTGACAGATATAAGTTTGAAGTTCTCCACTCTATATTGATGCCAGTGTTATGATAGCAACACTTCCGATAGCTTTTGCTTAATGGTATACCATAACACACGATTCTTCATGAGATCTCATTATCTTCCCGAAATTAGCAACTTATAACCCTCAGTTATTCATTCACTTAAGGTTAATGAACGTCATGCAATTCACATTCAGCCTCCCCCACTCTCGGGCGAAACAAAACAACACATCATCATGTTCAAAAACCTACTAACACAGTTAAAGAACGACTCTTATGTTTGCCACTAAATACCATTCTTATGAAACCAGAACTCAAACGAAATGTGCCACTCGAGATGTTCACTCCATTCCACGAGATTTCGTGTTCTTGTATTCCTTCTACACATGCAAATACCATAAAATGCATACAAAACAACGACGCGGCTGTTCCCTTGTGTAGCATGTTCTTAACCCTTTCAAGTCTTCAACTTTAATTAAACACTTTCCTGCTATTCCTTTAAACAATTTCTGCAAGCTTTTTCTTCGTTTTTTTTCTCTTGCTTCTTGTTTCGTGTTTGTGAGTAGTTTCGTTGTGGATTCCTTTATGTTATTCTCGAAACTTTTCCTCGATATTTCCACATGCATCTGCTAGACGGGGTGGTAGAAATTCTGCGTACTTGGCAAAAATTCATAATGATTTCTTTAATCAAAACTTTAATTAAAACTTATCAGTACATGGTCTGCAAAACTAGGGTTTTATGCTTGTTCATTGTCTTGGGCTTGCGTTGGGTGAGCATATAGCAAATTGTAGCAGTTGCATAGTCATTATTATCATCAGCAACCACATTCTTCAAAGGCCACTCATTCGGTGTTCGCTATTGTTGTGCTAAGTAGGGCTGAAGGCAAAGTTCGGTACCGGCATATGGGTGGGCGACCCTTTGCATTCGAAAAACTCAAAGGATTGCCCCTCGAACAACAGGAAAAATGTAAAACGGTTGCCGGAAGATAATGCAGACACTTGTTAACAACTTAACGTTCGATTAATTGGTACCTCGCTGAGGCTGTGAATGTAGGTAAAGTGATGCTGGCTTCAGAAGGTGCGATAATGGTAAGTGGGTACTGGTAGCTCAGCTAATATGTATGAAACACGCACAGGGTATTCCTTGAATTAGTACTGTGCAATGAGGGTGCTTTGTTGCAAATGTAAAATATTACTTTGTACCCCTGCAAGCAAGTATAACATGAGTTTGGAGATGTTACATGTGAACGCTGAAAAGGAGCTACAAAAGTCTTTTGTTTGCGGGGTGAAACTATGCAAATGCAATTGGTGTGCTGCAATGGATTCAATGACAGTTTTTTTTTTTTTTTTTGTTAGGGTATATTACACTGCGACCTATTGGTCTATTGTGTCCCCTTGCTTGTGCCTCGGAGAGGTTCGTGCCCTCTTTCAGAGCCCCTCTAGATACTTCTTTGTGAAGCATGTCGAGGTATTGCTCTGGTTTATCCTTGGCAGGTCACACTCCCTAGAGCACAGCGTCCAGTCCAGTTTCTTTGATTTGGTGCCTGCCCAAATATTTCATCCTTTTGTGGGCCCCACAGGATTCCAGTATGTGGTCTGGAGTTTCGGCGGTTTCACTGCATAATCTGCAGAGCCCGTCCTCCGATATGCCCATTTTCCTCAGGTGCTCCTTGAGTCTGCAGTGCCCCGTGAGGAGGCCAGTTAGGATTCTTAGGTTGTTTTTGTTAAGGCTGATACAAGCTTTGAATCTCTTTTGGTTGTAATTTCCTAAGAGTTTCTTTGCTTGCCTCAGACCTTGGAGGTTGAGAAAGGCTTTTGCACTTGTTTCTTCCTCCAGTCTCCTGAACTCTTCGCGTATAGTGTGTTCTCCTATCCCGCAGAATGGTTCAGGTCCTATGAAGGGTTCCTCTGTCCCTTTTCTTGCCAGAGAGTCCGCTGCCTCATTGCCTGTAATGCCAACATGGCCAGGTACCCAGCAGATGGAAATTCTGTTATTTTTGCCTAGTCTATTCAGTCCGTGTAGACATTCCCACACGAGTTTTGACTTGATAACGTAGGCGTCAAGAGCCTTTATGGCTGCTTGGCTGTCAGACATTATTGCTATGTTGCAATTCCTGTAGTTTTTCTCGAGGTTGATTCGAACGCACCTGTCTATGGCACATATTTCTGCCTGGAAGATGCTGGTACATTTTCCCATGGATTCGTAGTGCTTAGTTCCCGGCCCAAACACTCCTGTACCAGTTCCCTCCTCGGTCCTCGAGCCGTCCGTGTACCACTTTGTTGTGTGGTTGCTCAGTCCATAAATTGTGGATTCATTGCTCCTTATTGCTGAGCTTTGTTTCAATGACAGTTACTCGGGTACCTCAAAAATCAAGAGTCCATCGCATTGCAGAACTCTGACAATCCACGCGAAATAGGAACGCTTACTGAAAAATTCTTCATTAATGAGGTTATAACTCGCTGTGTTCAGCTCTAATTCAGAGGGTTAAAGACGTAATCCTGCCGACAGTTTTAGCTTTGTTTAGAGCAAATTGCAGCTGGGGACATATATACAATTGACCTAGAAGCAGGTGAAGGTGATGCTTATATCCAATCCTTGAAATAGCCCAAGTGAAGTGCCGGAATCATATAGACCTATCGTTTGCTCTTAAAACGATGGAAAGACTTATTGATGTTCATATTGGAGGCCGAATAGAAACAACTATCCCTCTACACTGAAGGTGCGCTTCAAGCTAGGATAAGGCCCATTGAGAGTGTTTTCGATAATACCGGGTACAACTCGTTTGTAAGGGCAATCAGTTGAAAAGGTAGCGAAGGTATCTCCTCATCTGGATTAGTGTCGGTGTCTGTGACGGCAGTCAATGGATGCCCTCAAGGAAGAGTATTTTCCCCCCACTTGTGGTCACTACTCATCGACAGCCTTTTAGTCAGTCTATAGAGACTAGGCTATAATGCCATTGGGAAAGCAGATGAGTCATTCATTATGCTTTACTACACGTTTTAGAATGCTGTAATAATGAAGGACTTTCCATCAATCCGAAAAAGTGAAGTATTTCCTCACGCCCGCCGTCATCCTTGAGATTAAATTTCAATGTGTGGTTACTTAGGAAATTTTGGTCAGTAAGGGCCCAGACCAGCTTAGATAGTGATCGTCTATAATACCGTAAGCTTTCGTGGGTCCGGCTCTTTTTTTTTTTTTTTTTTTTTTCTCTCTTTTTAAGTAAAATATCCAATCAATATAAATACATTTTTGCCATTTAGAACAATTTGAAATTGTAAAATATACTTATATCTTAATGTACCAACCTTGTCAATACTGTAACACACTTAAAAGATTGCATTGTATCTATGTGTTAACATGAATTATAAATAAAATACAAATACAAATACAAATATTTCCGCTTATGGTTTCTTTAATGGGTGTACAGATGTTTGGCACTATGCTAATACTTACATCAACAAATTTAATTGTATAAGATCTGCATTTGCCTAGCGTGTAATTTAGCTTCCATCAAATGATACTAAGCGAAAAATCTAAGGCGAAGGTTTCACGCTTCGTGGCCACAATTCCCAAGAGAGCCCGGACTATCACTACATTAGCTGTGTGAGGGAGGGATCCACAACAGAGATTTGGTCTCAGCTTCAGTTTGTCTACAAATTCAAATATCTGGGAATTCTAATAGACTGCTATAAATTGGAAGCCTCAAATAAGGGCAATTCAACAAAATATGTATAGGTACTCGTATCTCGATGAACAAATGGTATTGCCTGCGTAGCTGGTCCCTCACGATCTACTCGTCACAATCTACTATGCGTTGCTTAAATCAGAACTTGAGTATGCTGCCTTTACTACTTTGTTTTAGATATATATTCTTCAAATTACTAAAGGAAAGTGGTAACATCTTCTTCTATAACGGCGATATTATTGCCAGTATTAAAAGGATCAAAACCCATCCACTTTAATGCTTCCCTAAAGGTTTGCTTTTACACTTTTGTCACGTGCATGATCCGGTTACTGGTTATTTTTTGGTCGTTCTTTTATGAAACTAGTGATCTCCAGTGGTATCAACCCACGGCTTAGCCGGATTAGCATGCAGTTTGAAATGTACCGCTGGGCTCAACTGGATGATCAAAATCCCTAGATGTGATTTGTCCCCTTAGCAAATTTTACGCTGTTTTTTTGGGGCGCTGCAGTAATATTCTTCGGCACGACAAGGAAATATTGACAATTGTTAGTAATTGGACCAAGAGCAGCTTTAGTGAAGGCGAATACCAGTTTAATTAAATTAGTATTGCGGATGAATTTTCTGAGCAGGATCTTAATTTAGAAAACATACTGAATCAATTGGATGAGAACGGTGTTGATACGCAATTAAAGGATTTTGCAGCTCATAGCGAAATCAGCAAACCAAACTGAAGAAATCGGTCGCAGGCCGATTCTTTTTTCAATTTTTATTTATGATTTAGTTCGTAATTGTAAAAGTGGCCTATCGGGCGAAGATCTTTTCCATAGTATAAATGAAGATATCGCAGCTATGTATTAGTGGACAATTGACTAACACTAAATCCAGCTAAGACACCGACTATCTTAATTTCCAAAAACTTTGAAGAAACTGAAAATCTGACTCCTTTTATATCTCTCTGGTAATTATCACATAAATACACCATTGGTCGTATATATGGTTGCTTTCGGAAACTATGAACGTGTGCCAGCTTTGTTCCCCATATTAATTTAAAACTAATGAAAACTTTGATACTTCCCATAATAACATAGACTAATGTTGTTTACTGTAAGCTTGATTCCATTTCAAATAATAAACTAAAGGTTGTGGCGTACCTCCTCAAAAATATAATTGCTTTTTATAGCGAGGTGACGCACACTACCTTACCGATACACCTATATATCGGTAGTCAAATTTCCAATCAACCATGTTTTTTTGGAACGGAAAACTTTACTTAACAAACAAGTTCGCCATATTTAAATGAGGAGATTGAACGAAACGTCATGTACGCCAATAGCCATTTATGCTAGTGCTTTTCTGGCCAGCGTTCTTTTTCATTTTCACCCCGCAACAAGCTAAGAAATAGGCATCACAAATAGTCGTAAGTAACATAAAGATTTCGCCAACTTTATTCTGGGATCTTGTTGGATTTATTTTCTTCGTTTTTAAAACCTTTAATTGATTATTTACGCCTGAATAAGCTCCTGCAAGCGAAATTTGATTGCAAGAAAGAAAACCTAAACCGGATTTTCCACGAGAATTATATTCGCTATAAAGGTATGCACAATAGCAATCGCTCACTAATTTCCCTAGCCTAATTAGATTGTTTTTCACATGAAACCGACGGATGAGCTGCTGATAACGTCCCACTGCTGCTTCATCAAATCTACGTCAGGGGAATACAGTACAATATTCCAACCTGATCGGCAGACACGTTGGCTGTTATCACGACATCCGTACGGATATTTTTGGTATGCTTTGGAAATCCGCTTGTCTTTGAGTACCACGTGAAACAAGCCAGCATAAAAAACCATAACCTCCATTCGTTCAACCTTCAACCCATCATACCCCAAGCCACCAGACATCCTTTCATTACCAGCAGTATCACCAGCAATTTCGTAAACTCCTTGCACCGACAAACTTATGAATATAACCAGAAAAATCTCTGCAAGCATCCAGTTCACCAATAATCTAAATCCATCTCTTCCAAGAACAAGCATCAAGTGAAAAGTGATAAAGTGATTTGTGCTTCCGAATCTTTGATTTCGAGGTAGCCTTATTTATTGCCTAAAGCATGAGTTTTAACTCCTTTAAAAAAATATACATATATAAACCAAGCAACGTATTTATTCAAAAAAAAAAATCTAAAGCCATTTTGCGAAAGTTTGACCCATTCTTCCTAAATTCTAAGTCCATTTTGCTAAAGTTTAAAATATTCTACCTAAATTCTAAGTCCATTTTTCTAAAGTTTAAAATATCCTACCTAAAGTGTAAATCATTTTTGATATACTTTCAAATTCCACCTTAATTGTATTTCATTTGGCTAATAAGTAAATAATAAAATTCTTGCCTTTCAAAACAAAATTATAATTTTTGGCCAACCGTAATACCTACATAAATAACATACAAAAAGCCTTAGAAGTGGTTCTATGAACTAAACATTTATGAGACAAAAAAACATGTACAGAAGCTGAACTTTGTGCACAAATTTCAACGCTGGATTTTAAAGTGAATACAAACAAAACAACCATTTTCTCCATCATTTCTTTGGCTTAACAAATATTTTGTTATTATTGTTTTACCTAAATTTAAGGGACGATCCCAACAGATGTTGAGGAGGGATCCGTCATGGAGCATTGGCAGCGGCCATTTGCAACCCCTCAATATTGCTACGAGTAATAAGATTTAATTTTCATTTTCATGTTCATTCTTTTTCACTTTCGTTTTCTTGACTTTTATCTTTATTCCTTTTCACGTTTCATTTATATGTGAACATAACTACTCCTTCGACGTGCAAGGACATTTTGTTCCCCTCTTTCGGCAACTTTATATATTCTCCAATCTATCCCCTATTGCTACTTTCTCCTCTTCTGGCACGATAATTTTGATAACAAAGGGTAGCAAGCAGCAAGATCCCACCCCACCCCCGAAAGCGTGCCAAGAGCTGCTTCGTGCTGAAGATCATAATAGCCGATCTTCGTTTGCATTTCCCTTTCGGGCAAATACCTACATCCCTGAAATGTTAAAAGATTGCAATCAATGATATGATTCGTTATGTTCATGAATTACGTTCTTGGTTGCTCTCTCACACAGTACGAGTATTTGAAAGGCAGAAATTGAATATTTTTTTTGCATAAAATTATATATTTAAAATCACCATTGTACCTATTCGAGAAACTGCAACTCACACAGTCGTCAAGAATATTCAATATAATAATATAGCTTTGTAATTACACTAACTCGTCGCGCCTGTTCTTTGCTCACGCCATTCGGCTATGGAACTCTTTATCCGAAGTCATAAAACGAGCATCGAGAGTATCTGAATTCAGGACAGCTATTTTTGACTACTTTTCTCAACAGCAGCAGATTGTCTTTTTCCTATTTTTCTTCTCTCTATCCTTTTGCCTTTAACTATTTTTACTTCATCTATCACACTATTCTATTATATTATTTCTATTGTCTTTCCTCCATTTAATATTCATGTAATTATTATTTTATATAAACCGTACTTTTTATTATATAATAAATTTTTATAGTAAGAGAACTCTAAATGGTAATTTTGTTAGTACTCTTTAAAGACAAAGTCGTACATACGTACATGTACTTAATTATTGATAAATAAATTGAATTGAATTGAAATGTACAATTCATCATTGTGCATGTCATACAAATATCGATGTCGGTAAATGATGTTTCATATTTGCTATGCTATGCTATGCTATGCTAATACAATGTACATACAAAGAAGAGTCTATAATTCACTTAATCTTAATACAGATATCATATTGCTGATTTTTTTAAAACCTCCGGGATCTTACGAGTACAAAGTGCCAACAAATAGTTTTAAAATTAAATCCATGGAGAACATAATCGTATGTAGCGTTTCCTTCATTTTAATATATATTACTCTACTTTTTTCCCTCCCTTTCTCACTCTCTTCCGCTCCGTCATTTTCATTTCATTTCATTCGGCTTAAAACCTTAATTATCTAAATACATAATAATAATAATTATAAAAAGAAGTCAGCGGCTTAACTTTGCAATAAGACACCTCAGGTGAAGTCGAGAGAGACATTTCGTCGTCTGTTCTGACGAAAAAAAAATTAATTCAGACGGACCTGTAAGATACAATCAATATTTCCTTGATTCGAAGAAATTCATCATTCCTTCAAAGACGGCACGGCAAGGTAGGCGGTGTAATGTTATGGGGAGCAATGAGCTTTTACGGCATAGTAGAACACAATTTCGAGCTCAAGAATGACAGCGAATACCTGGTAGACTACACTGGGTAGAGCTTTTCCTCATTTTTTCCAATTGTTTGGTGGACAACGATGGACTTTTCAGCAGGATAATGCCACTTAACTTACCGCAAGGACAACAAGAGCCTGGAATCTTGTGCAAAATGTAGACCTATTGATGTGGCCACCATATTCGCCTGAACTGAACATAATATAAACGTATGGGGATGGTTTTCAAGGAAAGTCTACGAAGGAAGAAGTCAATATAATAATACGGACGATATAATTGAAGCCATAAAACAAGCCTCTTCTGTAATTTCCCCCAATTATTTAGAGATAGTTCATGAATCTCTACATAACAGGCTACTTGAAGTTGTTTTTTTTTTTTTTTTTTTTTTTTGTAAGAGGGTAGGTGAAGATCTTCCAAAGACACTATGAGAATAGCAAGCGCGTGCTCATAGTAGTGTCAGATTTTTACTGACTAAAAACACCTCCCTTCGATAGATTAATGGGTACTGCAACTAAGATATAACTTATCAAGCAATTTTTCTATCACGAAATAATAACTTTTGACAGGTTACTTTCCAATGAAAGATCATGCATGTTCCGCAATTTAGGCGCGGTTAATCTTATCTTGCCAAGTCGAACGGTTTCGTTCTTTGTAGTCGGCGCAATAAATTGCTCTCATCCAAGATTTGTCGGACTGTATTGTTGGTATGTCCGAATAGTCGGTTTCTATGCTTTCTCGCGAAGCTTCTAGTTTCAGCTTCGATTGTTGGAATTCCGAGATCCCTGTGGATATCGACTACTTGAAGTGATTCAACAATCCGGAGTACTCATTGCTAATAACAACTGTGAAAGTCTAAAAATGAAGCTTTTAAATATCATTTCAAAACAAATATTTATTTTTTTATTAGATATGTATATTTAAATGTCGTAACAGGTAGATTTTGCATGTGTCCCTAATCAACTGGAACAACAAAAAAATAGGGAAGTTCTTGGGCAATGTTGGATTTTGCTAAAGGGGTTTTACGGGGTTGGAATAGTGAGATATTTAGGAAAGAAGTGTTTTGGTGCAGTTGTATGGTTTTTCTCCACGGGTGTTGTCTAAGTTGTTTAGCGAGATGGATTTGGCCGGGGTAGAACGTACGACCTTTCAATCACTAAGCGAATACACTACTACTGCACCGTTGCCACCCGCAAAGATTAAACAAATTAAAGTGCCGAGCATTTGGGTTAAAGACAATATATTTGAAATGTGAGATCTCCAGCTCAAATTTCGCTTTTTTTTTATTAATTTGTTTTTTTTTGTGAGATTGTAGGCGTGTCGGTGGGCGACTTTCAAAAATTCTTAAACTTGATTATTTCTAGGCCTCAAGCTTCCTATCTTGAATTTAAAATCCATTTTTTTTTTGGATTTAAACATTACTATCGATTCTGATCTCGAATATACCCCCCTATAACGGTTAGCGAATCGAAGGTTCGTCTCGAATTAAGTAAACATCTAAAAGTAGGCAATACGTTTAACAATAACAACTAAAAAAGGTTGTCTCATATAATAAAAAACATGTATTCAGTTGTTTCACAGTTGAGTTGTATGAGATCAAAAAGTATTTATATAAAGGCCTTCCGATATCGAATCACTTCTTCAATGAGGCCAATCAAAAGCTGGTGTTATTGCTATTGTATGATTCAAGAGTTTTTAGGTATGCCTGTCTTTCGCAGTTTTATAGAAACGTTAGTGGATGTTGTCTTTTGGACAGAGTTCGTAGAAGCTCTCCTTTGAACACGGCAGCACAAACGAAGCGCTCCATTTTCGTTAAGATACGAGTAGGTTTTTTGAGAAGGTTTTGATATATCTTATTCAAGAAGTTGCTGCCCATATCTCCTTCTATATCGAGAAATGATCAATCTTGTCGTCCTTTCTTTTTTCCTCTTGAAAACATTAAGTCCACAAATCGCATTGCATTGTTGTGTCATTTTTAATAACAAAATGTTATTTTAAATGCCCATCTATCCAAAGTGATTTGAAAAGACTTAAGGAAACGCGGGGCGTAATGATGGACGGTTGCGGGGAAGAATGTGATTGATTTATCTAGTCTGTCATTTTGCTCAGAGAATATTTTGATGCATGTATCTGCCAGCCGTGACCTTCCAAAAGCAAATATTGTCCGATGTAGCCCTGTGTTATTTTGTTAGCTCTACAACTGCAATAAACCGATAAATGAGCAGTGAATTTATAAAATTTATCATTTCTTGCAAGGTGAGTGTGGTAAATTTGTTTCTTTGTTGAATACTTTATTTGCTAATAGATTGCTGGCTCCACGTTTGACAACAAAACTAAGTCTTTCTTCGTGTTAATAAAAATCTCTGTTACAACTGACTGGGGGCCACACGGATGTGGGCGAAATATGGCCCAGTCTAGCCCAAAGCAAAAGCGGAGAGGCAAGTGCAAGGCCGTAGCAAGACAATTATTTCGGGGGGGGGGGGGGGGGGGGGTTATATTTTTTCCATACACCAATCAGTGTGTACCTTTCTGAATAGTAGCTAGATATAATGAATAAAATTAATACAGCCCATTTTAACCGAAAATCGACCGAACACGATTTAATCGGATGGGATTGGTTCATAGTGTTTATTTAGTAGTCTCACAGTAGGCGTTGTTGAAATTGGAATTTTAGCTCTAATGGTATATGCCATATAACGGTTTGTTAAAACTTAATTTTTCTAAAAACGGCCTTAACGATTTACAGTCTATCTTTTGGTAAGAATGAATTTTGCGAGATTTATCTTAAAACGGTACCTCCTATAGAACCGATTTTTTAACATCATAATTTCTCGCTAACAACAAAACCGATTACAATTAAATTTAAAATTTAGGAAGGCTTTTATTTGAATATGCTGGAAACCAGATTTTTTCCAGATTTTTTTCCAGATGAAAACTACAGACTTCCTTGTATACATATGTACTAAAAAAATTGCAAAATATTTTTCAAAAATTAAAAAAAAAACGGTTTAAAATAAACTGCTTTAGCGATTTTCAATATTTTTTTTTTCCTATGAAGACTATTGCTAATAAAATACTATTGCATACTTTTCCATGAAAACTCTCAAACAAATTTGAAAAACTAAAAGACTTTTCCAATATTTTCCTAAATAATTTTAAGTTATTATTTATTAGGTACATATCATCATTCTTTAAGATTTTATTACTACAAAAAGTATTACATAACATGTAGGTAGGAATCATTTTTATAAAATTAAATTTAATCTTCTGGCCTTCTGCGCCGCAAATATATCTAAAACTTCCTCAGTGTGCATCTCAATTTGTTGATGAATTCACTTTACCGCCAATCCTGTTAATCTTTTTTCACCGGTAGAATTTCTTAGATAAGTTTTTAGACGTTTCATTGTCGAAAATGTTCTTTCCGGTGTAGATGTTGAAACCGGAAGTATCGCCAAAATTTTAAGAAGCTTGTTTATGCCAGGAAACAGATCCTTATGGCATTCCCCAAGAGCTGTTATTGCACTCTTTGAACGCTCTATATCTTTTTGTGTATGGCATTTTATCTTCCATAGCGTAAAATCAGCTTTTAAAGTATACCAATCCAACATACATTTATAAAATTTTCTTCGTTTTTGCCAAGGATCGATGGAATCAAAATGCACAAAGAGGGAAGTATGGACTTATGGTGTTCAAATCTCATTTTAAGCTGACTTAAAAAGTCATCTAAAAGAGGAATCATTACACTTATCCTAAAATAGGTTTCAGGATCTGTTGTGCTCATGTTTTGTCTATGCCGCTGCCTTGTCACAATTTGTGAAATTTTAAGTTTTTCATCCACAACATTTACTAAGTTTTGTGCAGTCTCAAAAATTGTTTTGAATTCCGGAATGATATTCCTTGAAATGTGTTTGTTATTAATTCCACATGTTCCAATCCGGACACTAAGTCGCATGAAGGGGATTGTAAGATCTTACAAAGTGGCAATGTATATGTAAACAAAACACTCATATAACTCATGCGCTTTGCCGATAATTTAAAATAAATTCCAACGGATTTTTTTGTACCAATAGTGTTGCGAATAGGCTGAATTTGACAAGAATGCCCTAATACCAGGTTTAGAGAGTGTGTGCTACAATGCACGTATAAGTCTTCTGGATGAGACTCGCGTACTACATATTGAACTCCGTTAAAACTGCCTTTTATAGCTTAAAACTAAAATCAGAAATTTTTAGCATAATCAATAATTATTTGAGTACAAATTTCAAACTGATGCGGAAAAGTATGATTTACAGATGCATTTTTAAAAAATTTCGGGGGGTTCAAAGCCCTATGCTCAAACGAACCTATTCGGCCCTACGTCCTCCTACCGCCATACAGGTGAACCTGTGCGTGGGAATATAGTATGCAATTGAAAAGTGATTATTGCGTCAGACTTTCTAATAAGCATACAATCCTCCGTATGTAATAAGCAAAAACTAAACCAATATTTTAACCTTTCATTAACTTCAATAAAATTCTTCACATTCCATTACAATTGCCGTCATTTTCATGGTTCTAATATTAAAATCAGTTTTCCCTAAATTAAGTGCAATTGAGTTAGCTGGTATTTGCATATTTCAAAAAAACTTTTTCCATATCCTTTTTGAAATGGATGTATGTCATAAAGTGATATCGAAACAAAAATGATATCAAAAAATGTTCTTCAAATAGTAATTTAGACAAGCACTAATTTTTTTGAAATAATCATAAAATAACATTTTTGCAGCTTTAACTGTCACTGAGGAAACCAGCCATAGACTAAATTGAATTAAAAGTTTTATCTATGCTGAAATATATCAAATAAAAGACAGACATTAAGGAGGCAATGTTTAAGGATTTGATGTGGACAATACCGAGAATATTTGAGTAATACGGATACACAATCATGCACCACATATGAAAGAAGAGTACGAATAAATGATGTGCAAAATAACTATAATTAAATTAAGATTTAAAATTAAATTTTCTGTTGACACAACCTTTTATTTTGAAGACTGGGGTTTAGGTAAAACCATTTATGTGTTAATTTTTTGTGTGGGAATGATAACATAAATTATGTGCACCATGCGAGTACTTTTCAAAGAAAGGTATATCTGACTCTCCTTTGCTCTTTGAAACCTTGAATAGTCTAATAATTCTGAGAAGTACGAATTTGAAGCAGTCTTCAAACAACGTTATTAACCTACCTCCACACTAAATTACAGGTAGGTATTTACCCACCCTCGAAATCGTTTTGAATCAAAGCGCACAATTTTAAATAATTTCCCTTACAACTAAACCACTTGATGTTTAAAATGAATTTAAATGTAAAGGCTTGGTCGCCTTGTCTATGCCGTTCGTTGTGTGATATCAAGAGAGACATGTGCATATTGAAGAATTAATAAAATTTTGTATCCCCTTTGGATTCATCCGTTCAGAGGAAAATTAATTTAACAAAAATGCTCCAGACTCATCAAGTGCTATTTGAAAAATTCAAAGCAAACAATTTTTATTTAATAAATTCGACGGGCGCCACCAAACCAAGGGAGTTTATGTTTGGTATAATATTAATTAAACTTCGCTTGGAAATGCTCCAAGAGAAGTTGTTGGCTCTTGACTCTCTAGAGGTCGTTTTAACAGTTGCGTGTTCAGGTTTTTTTTTTTCAAAAAAGTCTTTGGCACGAAAAAAGTTGAATTTATGTTTATGTAGAGAATAAAATATAAAGTGCATGTACCTGATGCTTGGTCTGCCATTGCTTCCCTAAATAATTATCTATAAGAGTGGTGTTTTTTCTGCAACACATTCATGTCGCACTCTTTGAATCAGAAAAAAAGTGGTCAATACAGTACAGATTTCGCGACAACATCAAAAATCTAAGCTGCATTAATTGGAGGAAAACATTGGCGAATTTATTTTTCGGGAGAAGAGTTTTGCGCAAATATTTATTAATAAAGCGAATAATAACAAAAAATAGTTGCGCAATTAAAAAGGAAAATCTAAACAGTATTTTGAATACTAAAAAGTAGAATAAAAAAAGTATCAAAAGAAAAAAAAAACCTGAGCTGCTTTAATAGGGTGAAAACATTGGAAAACTACTTTGGCGGGAGAAGAGTTTTGCGCAAATATTTATTAAATAAAGCAAATAATAACAAAAAACAGTTACACAATTAAAAAGGAAAATCTAAACAGTATTTTTAAATACTAAAAAAAGAACTTTTAAAAAATAAATTTTAAACAGTGAGGATCGCGTTGTTCGTCGCTATACCTCCAATCGTTCGGGCGTGTTTTTCTTTTGCTCCCGCTTCGCGAGTTTAAATAAATTTATTTCCAATTTATTTGCGTACTTGCAATTTCCCCTGAATTTCTACCCATCAACTGTTCATCCCCCTTCAACCTATTGCCTTTGATCGCGAAACATTATTTGACCTAAATAATCAACTATGTCAATGCAGTGCGGTAATTCTGATTGTTTGCTAACATCGCAAGACTTTAGTGCTGATTGGGTGAAATGCAATGGTTTGTGCGGGAAATCATTTCATACTCTCTGCATAGGTTTAAGTAAGCGCTCCATTACCTACCTTAACGACTTTAATAATAACTTCCTTTTCTTTTGCGACGAATGCAACGGCATCTCCCTCTCCCATGTTATGCTCGCGATAAAATGCATCAGTGACAGAATAAACACAAACTCCTCAGAATGCAAAATGTTCTACAAGCAAATAGTGACCCAATTTGCTAAGTATGATGAGGTGTTTAAAAGTGTGAAAGATTTATCCAGCAGCATAGATATCTCCTCCACTTTTTCTAAATCCAAATTCAAAAACATAGACAAGCAGCTGGCAAGTCTTAGTGATTTAACAAAAAAGCTACCAGCGGAGTTCAAGTCGAAGTTTTTGACTGTAAAAAGTGATCCGAAATCGGACATTAAATTAATTATGGTCCCGCATTTATCTGTGATTAATGACCATCTCAACTCCTGTCGAACCTACCTGGATACGCACTTACAAAGCACTTCACAACCAAGTGCCCCATCTTATCAACATGTCGATCCTCTACTGCTTGACATTATAAGCAGAATTAATGAGATCAGCAATGATGTCGCAGCTCTCCGTTTTGTAATGGCCGATATTGACGAAAGCCTTAGACTGGCATCAAGCAAAATTGATTCCATACCAGAGCTCATTCAACCACAATCAAGCTCAGTCTACAATACTTCAATACTTGCCGAATTCCTGGAATCAGCAGAATATCCATCCACATTTAATACCCAACCAACATCAACGATGACTACAACAACATCAATAACAACTACTACTAATACCACAATAACCTGCACCAATGCCACACCCACCCGACCTCAACACCAACTGAATCAGGCACAAACTGCTTCGACACCCTTAAACCGATTCGGCACACTATGGACACCCGAAGACTGCAACAGAAGGCTCGATAAAATTAACAGAACCGCCTGCGAGTACAACTAATTTATAATAAATAACGCTCCTCTGCATGCAGACGCTTCTTGGGTGAACAACTTCTTCCTACAGAAATTTGGCATCACCATCAACAACTGTCAGATGATTACTACCGCTAACAACAAAAACAACCGATTTAAGCTTGACTTACCTTCCAAATACTCCTGGCTTTTCTCGAACCCCTCAAACGACGTCTTCAGCTTGGGAAAGATGACCATCACCAAGTCGAACAATACTGGAGAGGTGAAGCTTAGTAATAAGAATAAGCCTAGTATTAAGCCAAATAAAAAAACATAGGGGCAGGCTACAGTCCGCTTGGGCGAACTGTTGGATACCCTATTCTTATTCCTATCCCTCATAAGTGGGCGTGACAAAAGTCTAAGTACGGTTGAATTGTTAAGAACGCTGTACATATTCTGTTATATCACATTTAAAAGATTTTATCAAACAAAAACGAAGGTTTTGTAAAAAAAACGTTCCCTAGTTCAAACTTTGGTTTTTCAGTGAAAATATTTTATTTAATTGTGGGCGTGTCAGTAAGCGGATTTAAAAAAAATTAACACATGAGCATAGAGGACCCATAGAGAGAATATATTATAAATTTCAGCTGCAGGCTTCAGTTTCAAAAAAAGTTTTTTTGTAAATTGTGGGCGTGTCAGTAGGCGGATTTTGAAAATATTTACACATGAGCATAAAGGGCCCCTAGAGAGTATATATTATAAATTTCAGCTCCCTAGCTCAAATTTTGGTTTTTCAATAAAATTGTTTTATTTTTTTGTGGGCGTGTCAGTGGGCGGATTTTGAAAATTTTATATCCCGAGCAGTTTTAGGAGTCATAGATTATATATAAAAAATTTCAGCTTTCTAGCTCTAAATTCGATTTTTTCCAAAATTTTGTTTTTTTGAGTTTGTGGGCGTGTCTGTGGGCGGATTTCAAAAATTCGTAAACTTGATTATTTCGGGACCCTAGAGAGTATATGGTTAAAATTTCAGCTCTCTAGGCCCAGTTTAAAGGCCTAATTTTTGCCGACGGACGGACATGGCTAGATCGACATTACTATCGATATAGTAACTTTTAGGGGTCTCCGGGCAATATTAAGGTATGTTACAAATTATGCGTCAAAATTAATATACCCTTAGAATAGGGTATAAAAACGTAAGTCTAAGAAGAATAGCTCTAAATCTAGTCTCAACCCAGACCCTAACTGGAGCTTCAAAGTTGGAACTTTTCCTCAATGCTACCCTCTCACTTTTCAGCCTCCTACCTCTATTAACTCAGCACCTCCCCAAGGTACGCCTCACCCCACGGTAATCTCAAAGTTACCCAAGCCTCAACGTAATCGCGTATCATTTAACTTAACTCCAGACACTAGTAACCATCCGATAGCCCCAGCTAACACTAAATCCACTTCAAATTACCCGAACTTCATACACTCCCATGTTTTTAATCCCGCCCCGTCTACCTCTGCTGCCTCCAATACTGTTCTTCCCACTATCTCTCTTCATAAAGAGACACCTACCCCAATCTCTAAGGCCTCTGCAATTTGTGATCCTCTACTTCCCCCAGCTGTTAAACTTACTTCCAAGTTTTTAAACCCTATGTCCCCTCCCAACGACCTCGATGGCCGATATATTATGGCACGACTGAGAGACCACAGGCTTTTTGAAAATGTCCGTCTTTACCTTGCCTACTTATTTGATAAACCCGAATCTATATGCATTGACGGAAAAACCAAAACAAATGTTCAGGTATCTATTCAAAAAGAAGACCTTCCTACTGATCCTGCTGCGCTGCGACAAATCTACAACCGTTATCACGAGAGCTTTAACATTTCATCCGCCACCGTTGACAAAGACCTATCTGCATTTGCTTCTCATATCAGTTCTAAACGCATCTCACACCTGCAACGGAACCGTGCTGACCATAATAAATTTGTTCGTCCCTAAATGGATACAAGGGCCACAGCGAACCCCCATGATAGCATTCCTCTAACCTTTTACTATCAGAACGTAAGGGGCCTGCGTTCAAAAACCCAAGCTGTTCTACGTCAGTCTCATGCTCTTCCATTCGATATCTACTCTATAACTGAAACCAATCTGATTCCCAATATAAAGAACCCGGAATTATTCCCACCCATATTTAATGTCTTTCGGGACGATATCAGCCGCCCAACGGATGACTCCCCCTGTCGAGGTGTTCTTCTGGCTATTCACAACGACCTTGACTCTTCACCGATTGCTGCTTCCTCGTCTTCAGGACTCGACTTTGTTGCAATAAAAATAACACTCCCCCACAAGTCCCTTTTCGTTATGTGTTTCTACATCCTGCCGGCCCAACCCATCGAATCCTACCAACTTGCTGTTAACGCAATCGATCAAGTTATAGATTTATCTGATTCCTCTGACGACGTCATCATTTTCGGCGACTTTAACCTGCCCCAACTGCATTGGGCGTTATCCGATGACGAATCGTTTTTCATTGCTTCGAATCCCAACTCAACTAAAGAATGTCTCTTCATCGATCGACTAACCGACTCAAGCCTATGCCAAGTAAGCGGCATCTCTAATTATATGGGTAGGTAGTTAGACCTAATCTTCAATACTGACCCACTTAACTCCTCTGTCTAGCTTTCCCCTCTTCTTCCCTCGACTATTGACAACCTTCACCCCCCACTTCTTCTTTCTTTTTTTCACGACCCTCCTCTACAGTCCACACCGCCCGCTGGCCCAGCTTGCTATGATTTTCATAAAGCTAATTTCCGCAAAATTAGTGAACACCTCAGCAAAGTCTCATTTGATTTTGAAAATCTCCCTGTCAATGATGCCCTCTCCTTGTTTTACAGAGAATTATTCTTTTCTATCTCCCTTTTTGTCCCCATTTCTGGGCCAAAACCCTTCTCTACATCTCCCCCTTGGTATAATCGAAGACTACGATCGTTACGCAACAACAGAAACAAATTATGGTCAGTTTTCCTTCGAAGCAAGTCTTTTTCTGACTATTCCAACTACGAGTATCTCGGCTCATACCTACAATTCACCCAGGCTTATAACTCCCTCTATCAAAGACATGTTAACAATGCGCAAGCCAATCTTATAAGCGACCCTAAATCGTTTTTCCGATTCGTTAACTACAAGAAAAAATCTGACGGCTACCCCCCCTCCCTCTCTAACGAAAACATATCTTCAAGTGATCCACAAACCATTGCTAATTTCTTTGCTACCTTTTTTAAAAAATCTTTTGCCGACAACTCCTTTGTACCAGATCATTCTTATTTCAACTACCTACTCGAGTACTCCACTGGTCCCTTTCTCTCTCTAACTTTTGAACCTTCTGTAATTGAAAATAAGTTGCAAAAACTTAATGATGAATATTCACCTGGCCCAGATGGTATTCCCGCTATTTTTCTTAAGAAGTGTTCCCTAGTGCTCTCCTACCCCCTTTCGCACCTCTTTAAGCTCTCACTATCTCAAGTCGATTTTCCTCAGATATGGAAGTCCTCCTTCATAACGCCGATTCATAAAAAGGGATTAAAAAGTGAAGTTACTAACTATCGCCCGATAGCCAAACTTTCGCATATACCCAAACTCCTAGAAAGCATTTTGTAAGAATCCTTAAGCTTTCAATGCAAGTCTTTAATTTCCCAAAACCAACATGGCTTTCTAAAAGGTAGATCAACCACCACTTACCTCGTTGAATTCGCATCCTCTGCGCTAACGGCATTAGAAAGTGGTAAAGAAGTCGATGATATTGCGACTGATTTTAGTAAAGCTTTTGATAAGATATCCCATAAATTTATTCTTTTCAAATTGTCCACCCTTGGTCTCGAACCAATACTGCTGAAATGGATATCATCTTATCTGGAAAACCGTTTATATAATGTTCGCCTCAGGTCCGTCCTATCTGCCCCATTCAATTCAATTCAATTCAATTCAATTCAATTTATTTTAACATTAAGTACAAGTAAGACATAGTCTTTATAGAGCACTAACAAAATTAATTTTACATTAGTTTCTCACATAAGTAGGTAGGTATGCATATTAAAGTTATTATATTCCCAGAAAGAAGATTAACAATTCAATTTAAAAGAAGAGTAAAATTGAGTGGAGAAAAGAAAAGAAGAGAAGAATAAAGAAGGAAAGAGTAAAGAAGGAAAGAAGGAAGAAACCTCTACTGCTGTTCAGAAAAATATTTAAATATAGCTGTCCTGAATTTCAGAGTTCCCGATGCTCGCTTAATGTGTTCAGGCAAGGAGTTCCATAGCTTAACGGCGTAAGTAAAGAATAGACGCGACGAGTTAATATAATTATAAGGCTGAATTATTAAGTTAAAATTTCTATCCGACTGAGTGAATTGCAATTTCTCATAAAGATATCGTGGTGATTTTGAGTATATTATTTTATGCAGAAAAATACAGTTTCTAGCATCAAGAAATTGCCTTAATGAACATCCTAATATACTATTTTGGTAAGCTGATACATGGTCATATCTTCTTAGTCCAAAGATATAACGAGTCATTCCGTTAAATGCAACTTGAAGCTTATTTTGTGATAAGGAATCAAGCATACAGTAGACAACTTCTGCATAAGTTATAATGGGAACCAGTAACGTTTTCATTAATTTTAATTTCGTATCGCGAGGGATAAAATTGGCACATGTCCATAACTTACGAAGGCAACCATAGATACGGCTGATGACATAATTGACATGGTCATTGCAAGAAAGACTACTATTTATTTTAAATCCTAAGGTGGTAACTTTTTCAACAAACTTTATTTCTACGTTGGACAGAAAGAGAGGAGGGAACATTTCTGGTGTGTAAAACTTTTTGGATATTAAAATTGCCTGAGTCTTAGATGGATTTAAAGTAAGTCCATTTTCAACAGACCAGCTGTGTATAGCTGAGAGGTCAAGGTTTATTCGATGGAAAAGATCCTCAAGTAATCCGATAGGTCTAGAGAGGTAAATTTGGACATCATCGGCATAAAGGTGAATAGATGAACTATTACATACAGGAGCAATATCATTTATGAACATACAAAAAAGAATGGGTCCTAAAATAGACCCTTGTGGCACACCCTCCCGCAGAAATTTGACATTCGACAAATGGTCACCAACCAGAACTCTTTGAGAACGATTGCTTAAATAGCTACTTATTAACCGGACTGCCCTATCACTGAAACCAAAATAATAGCGGAGCTTTGTACATAAGATCTGATGGTTGACCCTATCAAAAGCCTTAGAGAAGTCTAACAAACATAAGACCGTTAGGTAACTTCGGTCATATTGTTGCCTTATATCGTCAAGAACTTTCACCATTGCAGTAGCACAGCTGTGCCCGGGTCGAAAACCCGACTGAAAAGGAGAAAGTAAAGCATTCCCATTTATATGACCTACTATTTGCTTTGCCAGTATCTTCTCAAATACTTTTGACAGGGTCGGAAGAATACTTATCGGGCGAAAGTCATTAGGAAGCGAGGATTGCGGTTTCTTTGCAACAGGAATTATTTTGGCGGCTTTCCAGTTATCAGGGAAAGTAGAAGAAGCAAGGCAATGATTAATAATATGCGTGAGTGACCGTAGTATAAAAGGTAAAACCATTTTTAAAAAGCGGAGTGGGATGCCATCCTCACCTGTTGCATTCGATTTAAGATCAGCAACGCTTTCAATGACATCATTCTCATTTACTGATTTAAAATCATAATCAAGCTCGCATAGAAGTTCTTCTTGCAAGGAGAACTGAGGATTTCTTGTACCGGTACTTGAAAGGAATGCGCAATTAAGGATATTGGGATCCAAGCGACAGACTGATTCTACTCTGTTACCAACACCTATCTTTCGTAAATTAGTCCATAGCTGTTTGGAAGGAAGTGAATCCTTTAATGTCCTTGAGAAATAGTTAAATTTAGCGCGGCGCGTAACAAAGGTGGACTGATTACGCGCTACACAGAAAGCTTTCCAATTCCTTGAAGTAGGGCTACTTCTCCATTTACTATAGTACTTTCTGCGCTTATTTATTGCATCTAATACTTCTCGGGTGAACCACGGGCATTTCAAATTTCTTATTTGTACAGTCCGCAGAGGGACATGTTTGTTAAAAAGCTCCTCAGTCTGCGACTGAAGAAAGTTCAGCTTGTTGTTGACATTTTCTAGATACAAACAAAGTTCCCATGGTATTGTACTTGCTTCTCTATGTAGTGAGTTTATATCAACAGACTTAAAATCTCTGTAAGAGAAAGTATGCGGAATGGGATCATGAGAAAAATCAATATTATAGGAACAAAATAACAAGTCATGGTCAGATATCCCTTCAAGAGCAAGTTGATCCAAAAGAAGAACGTTTGAAGCATCAGAGACTAAAACCAGGTCTAACAAACTTGGTTTAGAATTTGGAGCATATCGAGTTGGGTAAGAGTTGCTTATAACGAGGCCATTGGAAAGCATTAAGTCAATGAGTCGGCGCGATAAAATATCACGCCTTCCCAAATCGGTGTTGAAATCTCCACAGATAATAAAATGTTCACATATTTGGGCATAATTAGTTACCTCAGCGAAAAACGGATCATGTAAGAAATTTCGACTTGGATATACACACAGGATACAATACATTTTACCCAACCATCGGTCACCTCTAACATTAAATATTCAATTCCGTTGCCAGCGGATCTACCAACTACCTTGCATTTTAAGGTTGATTTGCAATAAATTGCAACCCCACCTCCTATTGTGTTAGTTATTCTATCATTTCGGAACAACTTATAGCCAAACATGTCGAAGATATGATCATTAATATCAGGCTTAAACCAAGTCTCACTTACACAAATCACATCAATTTCAGAGCCCTCGAAAACATGTCTTAAGTAATTTAACTTTGTGTTGTTAAGACTACGGGCATTCAAGTGACACACTAAAAAACCCGAACGAATCCTAGATAGAATCCGTATCATAGTGCGCACAGTATTATTGCTCACGCCATTAGCCACGGACGATATACTACTTGTACTTGTCATAGTCAAAAAAACGAGCATCGGAACTAAATATTACAATTTTTAACATTCTTTGAACAGCCGAAGAGGAACACAGAACAGTCATAGGAAAAAGATAGTTAGAAAGAGGAAATAGAATAGGAATAGAATAGAAAAAGAGAAAACGCTTTGAGATAAATTCATTCATACTAAAATTACGATTACGTTATCTAGATGTCATTCCCCCGCAGCAGCAGCATTCATATCCTCGGGTCTGTCTTTCCTTCTTCTATTGGCAGGTACTTTTACGAAGTCATTCAGCTCCTCTAGGTGATAAATCTGTTTGTTTCTCCCATTAGCAGTTGATCTTACAAAAACACTGCCGTATTTTGTGTAAACAACACACAGCTGATTTTCGCGCTTGAGGGTCATTGCACGCTGTAAGATCGCGCGATTTTTCCTAGTCAGACTGCAGTTGATGTAAACAAAACCGTCCTCTTCTATACCAACATCACGAAGGCAAATTTGCTTATTGTTCTGCTTTCGGTAAACTCTAGCTGAGCCAAGAACGGCATTCCTCTCTTGTGGGCTATTGAATTTTATTATTATAGGTGAAATGGATGTGTTACTTTGACGCAGACGAAAAATGTCTTTTAATGCAGGAGGCCCGCAGTCGATAGCGAAACAAAGTCTGTTGAAAAGGTCTTTGAGCTTTTCCTCTGGTTGTTCCGGGATACCAAATAGAACAGCATCAGACGCAATATCCCTCCGCTCTAATACATCATGTTGTTTTTGCAAAGAGAGGAGCTCTTTCTCTATTGCAATTGTTTTATCAGCTGCTACACATGCTTCAACTCTCTCAACACGTTCGATGACATTAGCAATTGTTTCGTTTAGAGAATCAAAGCGGTTTGACCAGTTTTGTTGAATGATTTGAATTTTAGAGAGAAATTCATTGCGAATGGTGTTTAATTCCTCCGATATGTGGGCAGTGACCAGGAGACGGTGTTTTTCTAAGCGTTCATCAAACATTTCCAAGGTCAAATTTGCAGCACCAGCGGTGGATTTGGTTGGCATCGGTGAATTCGGTTGAGATGGGGTTGATGGTTTGTTCTGAAGAGCTTTGGCTCTGGTTCCAATTCCATGCGACATGATCAGCAGAACAGTTTAGTGGCGTAGAGAAATGAAAAATAAACAAAAACAGCAAGAGAGCGTAGAACAGGCGAAACGACGAAGCAACGAAAACAAGAAAATTTTATTGAATTTTATATGATTCGAGCACTGCACTAGTAGCGAGAAGTTAATTCCTGGCGACCTCTGGTGTAGCACAAGGCAGTCACCTAGGTCCACTTCTCTTCATCTTAACTATAAACGATCTGGAAAGGGTTATTAAGCACTCCTCTATCTCTCTCTATGCCGATGACACCAAATTTTTCAAACACATAACTTCATCACATGACTCCTGCTTGCTACAACAAGATCTAGATAGTTTTTCTATTTGGTGTCTCAAAAACTGCCTAGAGCTCAATGTTGCGAAATGCCAATCCATAACCTTATCACGTAAATACAACAAGTCCCCTCCCCGTCTTTACCTTCTTAATGATCAACCTATACCAACCGTGCAGTCTCTTCGTGACCTTGCCATATTGTACGACCGCGAGCTTAATTTCCGTTCGTACATTGACGAGATAGTTCGTAAAGCCAATTCATCCCTTGGGTTCATTAAACGGTGGTCAAAGGAATTCTCTGATCCATACGTGACCAGGTCTCTCTACATTACCTTTGTCCGCCCCTCCTCGAATACGCCAGCCAAACGTGGTCACCCTTTCAATAAGTTCATGTATCCAGAATCGAAAACATACAACGACGTTTTCTTCGATTCGCCCTCCGCGGACTCTCTTGGAACGATCCCCTAATTCTACCTCCCTATCTAGACCGCCTCAAACTTATTAACTTGAATAGCCTTGAAGACCGCAGGGATGCAGCAGACATTCTCTTTATTCATCGCCTCCTCTCCGGGTCTATCGATTGCCCGTCCCTTTACAACTCCATCTCCTTCAATACTAATCCTCGTAATTTAAGACATCCCCGTCTTTTCTATCTACCAACCCACCGTTTTTGATTTCAACCGCAGCACTCCCTCCATTAAACTTAGCCTCATTCTTCATAAACCCTAACTTTATCTCTAGCTTCTAAGTATTAGTTTTTAAGTATAGCTATAAGTCTTAGTTTTGTTTTAAGATAGCTTGTATTAAGCCGAATAAATGGGGGCGCATGCCCCCACCAAAATTAAAAAAAAAATTAAATTAAAATTAAAAATTGTTGTGGTAAAAAAGAATACTTTTGCCCGAGAGTCGTTCTGTGAAGATTGGTTAAACTCAGTCCACCAAGTTTGCATTGGAATTTTGTTTGTAACTTAAAAACCATGTAGGTATGTACTTCTTTTTCTTAGGCACAGCAATGCACACCGGGAACCCGCTATATGCAATCATTTTGATGCGACTTGTCTCCTTTTTTGCGACTGTTTTCGCTTTTTTTTTGGATTTTCATTGCTATAATTGAAGTTAAATTGAGAAAAAAATGGTAAGAGTTATCAAAAATTAGGAGCCGAATTACCGAATCACTGAACGAGTGAGTGACTTCCATACGCCATTAAATAATCAAACAACCAGATAAAGATGATGTCTTAAGAAGCATCCCGTATGGAATACAATTTTTAAAAATTGTATTTGGATAATTCTGGTACAATTTGTAATTGGATGATGAAATGTTACTTTTCTTCTGATATTCTTTTGTTGATTTGGAGCTGTGACATTATTTTAGTGTTTATATAGGGTCTTTCATTTAGGACTTAACAAATTCTTTTTTAAATAAAATTCAAACTACTTGAGATATCTCAAAAAAGGTACCGGCTTGAATTACTATCAAAACATGTATGAATGAAATTTGGCTTCGTTCATATGTCCACCACGGGAACATATCGCACCTCCAGTAAAACTACGACGTAAGTTCAGAAAAATTGATTTTCTGAGTTAAGTATGTCAAAAGCATCAACAATTATAGTTGTTTCCGATAAAACAAAGACCTACTTGATAAAGACTAACTTTGCCACTAGGGGCAGATGCGTCTTTGTTCCGCTCCGTTCGAATACACCGACATTGGAAAACAATTGGAACAACAATGACATATCAGAAAGTTGTGTTTTGAATCTCGTTGATGAAACATGTTTTTTTTTCGATTAATAGTGTAACAAAGACGTAAGTGTTCATTATGTCAGTGTTTAACAATATGTTAAAATATTTTCATTTCGTTTTCAGTTGAACAACGAGATAAGTGCTTATTGTGTCGTGGCTGACATAAAATATTTGTTTTTAAATTGGTTATTTTTTTCAATATTTTTTTTTTTTTTAAAGTGAATTACTACACCAGAAAGAGTGTCAAATTTTCTTAATGTTACAACTAACTATATTTATTTAAAGAATTGTGTTCCTTATTTTTTTTAAATAAAAACGATTTAAAAAATTTCAAATGCGTTTTTTTTAGAATCAACATTTTTGCACTTACGTCGTTGTTTTACTGGAAATGCGATATGCAGCGGTCGATACGTTGAACCCAATTTTCAATGACTCTGCCTCACATTTCGACCGATACGGCCGCCATTAACGTTTAATATTGGCTCTGAGCTCCTCTAACTTCGCCGGCTTGTTGGCATAGACCAATGACTTAATGTAGCCCCATAAAAAAAAGTCTAGAAGCGTAAAATCATACGATCTTAACGGCCATTGGACGAGTCCGTTTCTCGAGATAACACGTTCACCGAACTGAGACTTCAATAACTCGATTGTTGCACCCGCTGTTTGGCTTGTGAAACCGTCTTGTTCGAACCACATATCACTGATGTCCAACTCATGCAATTTCTCAAAGAAATAAAGGTTCCAACATTTCTCTCTAGCGAACACAATTTACCGTACCGTGACGTTTTTCCATCGACGCAAAAAAAAAACCGCCCAATGACGCCACCGGCATGAAAACCGCACTAAACAGTGACTTTTTGCGGATGAAGTGATGTTTCATGAAGCACATGAGGGTTCTCACCTGTCCAGTAACGCATATTTTGCTTATTTACGAAGCCGTTTAACCAAAAATAAGATTCATCGCTGAAGATGATTTTGCGATGAAATTCTTCATTTTCTTCCATCATGTCCACAGCCCGATTCGAGCACGCACGTCGCATCATATGATCAAGTGGCCTTATTCTTGAGTCAGCTTGATCTTGTTAGGGTGTAGGCCAATATCCTTCCGCAAAATTCGACATAATGTGGTCTGGGAGAGGCACAATTCTTGAGAACGCCGTGAATTTGACTGATTTATTATTCTAACAACTTTCCACTGGTTCAAGAATTAAATAGGCCACTCCTCTATCCTAAAAAAAAGTCAGAAGCCTCCCTAGTAACATAGACTACACCACCCTTCAGCTCCGCTTTGACAAAAACTTAAAAGTCAACATAAACCAGAAAATTCTTGTAGGAAGTCCCCCGACGATGGGGTTGGTGGAGGTGTGTTTTCTGACAGGTTGAACCTCAGCCTATCTTTTCGGCTCCCCAATCACTGCAGTGTGTTCCAGGCGGAAATCATGGCGATTAAAGAAGTCCTATTGTGGCTGAAGAGGAACGTGACATCCGCTAAGGACCTCCGAATCTACCAAGCTGTGCTAAAGTCTCTGGATTCTGTATTTACAAACTGCATCCTTGTCCTAGACTGCCGATCGTCTCTCGTGAAGATGGCGAAGCAATTCAACATTCAACTATGCTGGGGGCCTTGACACAGAGATATTCCATGCAACTTTAGGGCTGATGAACTCGCCAGAAAAGGAACCAAACTGCTTCTTGTACCTGATAAAGGTCCCGTAGGCATTCCAATTGCCACTTGCAAACTCATATTAATGAGAGAGGCCATCGAGAAAACTAACCTTAGGTGGACAAGTGGCAATACTTAAAGCCCCTTGGACGAGGAGGAGGAGGAGGAGACTATTTTCCGCCTTCTCTGCACATGCCCTGCTCTCTCTCAAAGACTCCATTTGGGATCTTTCTTTTGCAATGATATCGATAGTCTCATAAACATCGCCATTAAAAGTCTTTCAAGCTTTATCAAAAGCTCTAACTGGTTCAACGAGTAGGAATAAGATAGATCCCTATGCTATCAAAATGGACCTTTCTATTGGTCTATGTTTAAGTAGTTATGTTGAGGAACAGAAACTTATCTTCAGCAGGCAATCAGGATTTCGCACCCATCACAGCTGTGAAACTGCTGTGTTGAAAGTACCAACTGAAATAAGAACAGTCTTAGACAATCGTATCTACGATACGACTAGATTTTTCCAAAGCATTTTACAGATTAAACCACCACCTGCAGCTAAGAAAACAGAGTTTTTCTTTCAGTTCAGCTCCACAGTTATACGTCTTATACATAATTTCTTATCTGGTCGCATTCGACGTGTTGAAATTACTATTTCTTTGTCTGATCAACTGTTAGTCTCTCAAGGAGTACGCAAAGGATCAATTCATAGTCCATTATTTGTTAGTTTGTTTATGAATGACAATTCAACTTCCCTAAGTTCTTCTGTCCGTTTATATGCGGGCGATGTCCAACTTTATCTAAGCTGACTTATAGGGCTTATTGAAGACAGCATAGAAAGGATTAATTATGATCTAGATAATATTGCACGGTAGTCAGAAACGAACTTATTATCTTTAAATCCTAGCAAATCGCAGCCTTATTTATTAACAGGGGTTAGCCTTATAGCGGTGTTTCACCCACAATACTCAAAGGATCTCAGCTACCCATTGCAGATAAGGTTAAAAGTCACGCCATAGTTCTAACCTCTTAAATACAATGCTGTGATTATGTGAAATCGATGGTCCGTGAGATCTATGCTGCGAACACTGCGAACATTTAAATTTAATTAATTTTAAAACATTTTCACGTATGTTAATGCATCTTCCCCAATCTGGATAGAATTTGCGCCCGTCGAATATAGAGGTAGCTTTCAATAATTCCACTCGATTTGTGCTCAATATAAGAAGGTTTGATCACATCGCTATAAAAACATATTTTACTGGGATGCTCTTTGAACCCGTATCTAAAAACATGATCAATGACTTTTGCTTCTGGAAGCCGACAACAGCAATAATTACCCGAAACTTAGACATCATTATACCAAGATTTTACAGGATGGTGCTGGAGAGATATTTCCCTGTCCAGATTATTAGGCTCTGGAAAAGGATTGGTAATCATGTTCAACCGATAAGGTCTGCCTCGGGATTTCAACGACGTGTAATACAATATTTATTACATTTTTAATTATTTTTTCATACTAGTCACTAGTGGCTAAACTTTTTTCCCCTCACTTTTGGTTCTTACTTCTTCCACTATCTCTTAACCTTTTCCTATTGTCCTTTATAATCCCTTTTCTAAGGGCATATTAGTTTTGACTAACAGTTTGTAACATACCTTAATATTGCCCGTAGACTCCCAAAATTTACTATATTCGTAATCAGCATCGATAGTAATGTCTATCTAGCTAAGTCGGTTATTTCGGTCCTTCTATCCGTTGGCTAAAAAAGGCTTTTAAACTCGAGCTAGAAAGCTGAAATTTTCACCATCTACTCTATAAGAGCCCAAAATAATCAAATTTAAGAATTTTGAAAATCCGCCCACAATCTAAAAAAAAAAACAAATATAGCGAAAAAATCAAATTTTGAACTAGAAAGCTGAAACTTTTAATATATTGTCCTTAGGGACCAAAATGGCCGTGCGCTAATATTCTTCAAATAAAAAAAAAAAATTATTGAAGAAATTATTGTAAATCAAAGTCTTATTCTTCGCCAAGTAAGCAGATGAAGTCGTTTTCAACAATTCCTTTACATAAAGTTGTCTGCTATTCCCACTTTTAAGGAACGTTTTTTACAAAAACTTTGTATTTTTCTATAAAATCCTTTGTATGTTGAATAACAAAATATGTTGATCGTTCTTAACACTTTACCTATACTAAGATGTTTGTAACGCCCTTTTTATGAGGGATAGGAACTGGAATAGGATATCCAACAGTTCTCCTAAGCGGACTGTAGCCTCTCCCTATGTTTTTTTTTGTTTTGATTTGTGTTTTTGGTTTATTTCGGCTTAACAGCAGAAAAAAAGTATTGCACAGAAGAAAATATTTGAATTTAATATGTTTATTAAATATGTATACATTTTTATTTAAACTAAAGGCGCCATAAACGTTGGTCAATCGAGGAAACCAAAGCTGTCAAGAATCTGTACAATGTGTTAATTTGAAGCTTGCAAAACAGAAGCATAGAAAGCCATATGACCTTTTGTATGGTCTAAAACACAACTAACAGATAGGAATTGAAAACATTTTCATCTTCGAGTTTCCAGAAAAAATGATTAAAATCAATCACAACCAATGCAAAATGCAACACGAAAAAAACCCGCAAGGTTTTGTTAGTGTAGTGTATAGGGTCACGGATAGTAAAGTAAGGCCCCACGATAATAAACGGATAAAAATTGAAGCTTATAATATATTTGATCGAACTGTTCCCCTCTGATCTGGCAATCGCTTATGGAGCCCATAGAAATAGTATGAGAACGGAAGCAATGTAAAGTGTGAATATGATGTTTTTTTTGCGTAAGTAGTAGTAAACGAAAATCCGTGTATTCGCTTAATTTCGGACAGTACCTACTAACCGCTCCGACTATTATAGAACTACCTTTAATGCCAGTCAATAGAGTTGTTAATAAATAAAGATTTAGCGTAGATTACTGTGCATTACCGTACGAACATTCACATTTCTCCTTCCTTAACGGCGAGGCTATGATCAGTGGTGAAGGGATCATAATTTTCCCACTTTTTGCATCCCTACAGGCTGCTCGAGCTCGACAAATATTGGCACGTTTTCTGGTTTCAGATGACTTCATCACTGACACCAATCATATGTCGGAATTGCTGCATTTGTGTGATCCAGGAGTCTTTGGCCTGCCTTCCTTTTACAACATCGGGGATCTCCAGTCGTGTCAACCGACACCAACAGGTGCAGGGAAATAACTTCACGGGTATTAACTTCACCTGGGCAATAACTTCACCTCGAGTGAGCAATATCTTCACTTTTTTGTGGGAAATAAATTCTCTTAACATTTTATGATAAATCGAGAACCGTACCTCGCACCTACTCCAAATCAAACAGTGACCCCAAGCAGGGGGGTTGCAGGGGGGCAGCATGCTGTTTATGGAATCTACTTGTGATTTCGCAACTAATCCCACAAACAGTGCAATGCATATGGGGGGGGGGGGGGGATGCTGCCCCCCCTGCAACCCCCTGCTTGGGGTCACTATTTGATTTGGAGTGGGTACTAGGGTCTTTAGTTATAATAGACAAATTCTCAATTTATAGGTGGGAAATAACTTCACAAAATTTACGGTGAAGTTATTGCTCACCATCAGTGGGCAATAACTTCAAAAAAAAGGTGAAGTTATTGCCCACTCGAGATGAAGTTGTTGCCCATGTGAAGTTATTGCCCGTAAAATTATTTCTCTGTACCACACCAACATGCCTACTTTAATGCGCAACTAAACATTTAAAACAGCGCATTTTTTTATACTTTCCCGACGAAATATAATGCCTAGGAAAAAATGGACACACGTTATGACCCACCGCTTGTTATCTACTTAAAATCACGTCAAAGATCGGTGCAAAACCCAAACACCCTGCATTATCATCCGGGAATGACACTTAAATCGCCGAAACCGAACCACTCTCGGTATGTGTGTTAGCGACACCACACACCTCGTTGGAATAACCACACATTGAATGTCACCAATAACACTGCGAAATGTCTGGGCTTCTTAAAAACGATGAAAGGATCATTCTTCATCATTCTGATGTGGCTAAAATTTGTAAGTGTTTTTTCGGACGAACTTGAGTACAACGCTCATATATGGGCCGGTCGGGCCCCAATCACATATTTGGTGCTACATGAAACGTACAGGCAATCGAGATAGCGCTACATCGCGAGACTCTTTTAGTCTTCCTCGTAATTTCTCCTGCATATCGCTGTTTTATTGATATTTCCACCACAAGTGCTCAAACGAAATAGCCGGCTGCATTACTTTACTTACTTACTTTACTTAACGGGCTCCCGACCCGTGAAGAGTCTCTGCTTGAGGCACTGCAGCCTTCCTCTGCGATCCCGGGCACACTGCTTCCAGTTCTGGCATCCGCGATGGCTTGATCTTTAAATCGGAGGTTCGGTCTTCCTTGCCTTCTCGAACCAGGGGGGAACCAGGGGGCTGGGAGTCGCATTTAGGACCAAATATCCGACGGAGTATTTTTTTAACTTCCCAGTGGAAGTTCTTGTAATGGGGCCGATTTTGTGAATCGCGGATTTTGACATCTCCACGTTTCAAGGTTACCAGAATCCAAGTTCAACGTGTTTATAGAGATGTCTGTCCGTGTGTATGTACGTATGTGCGTATGTACTTGTACATATGTGCGTTCGGAATTATCTTTCGCCACGATTATCTGGAGAACCAAACATGATATTGACATGGGACCGGGGTTATTCGAAGTGTAATTACGTAACTCAGAACTGATTAAGTTTTCAGCGAAATCGGTCTAGCAGTTTTTTGTTAATAAATAAATAACTAAAATAATTTGAATTTATTTGTACTATTTATTGACATTTGTCATTAAGCAAATCACTATTACATTGTGCTCCGTTATTTCGTATCCATGTAAATTTACAAGGCCCTCATCACGTAACTTTGCGGACGATTGTCGTCCATTCGATTGCACTGGACGCTATCTTCAATAGTCTGATTCACGAAACACAATCGCTCTCGTGTCGTCCATCGCTCTCCTTGGGCTACAGTTTGAGAAACACTGAAAACAACATCTAATTGTGAGAAACGTCAGAAAGGAAGAAAACAATAAATTTTTAATACTTATTACTAAACTTCTCAATAAATAGTTTTATTCTATCGGGATATCTAACGCTTAAATCATCATAAAACTTATATACCGTTTCATCTCTATCAATTGCATATACCTTGCAGACTGCTGATATTCGTTTGCTGTTTTTTTTATTTGTACGGAATATTCTTACTTCATTGAAATGTAAGTAAACTCTTAATGAACAATAACAAATAAATAGTGAAAGAAAACTTTAGGTCTGTAACGCCATCGCAGATGCAGATTTTGGTGGAGTTTATGGGGGAACACCCGGACGTGGCCAAAAATTACGTGCCTAAAAGCGCACAAGGAAAACAAGATTTAAATAGGCTTTGGGCGAATTTGGCTGCAGTTTTAAATGCCGATGGTCTGCCCACAAAAACCGTCACTGCTTGGAGAAAGGTAAGTAGATTTACTAAGTTCTTTTAAATCGTTTCATTAACTACATATTTTGTTTTAAAGGTTTGGACTGACTTGAAATACAGAGCAAAAAAAAATGCAGCCAGAATTTGCTCTCGATTAAGAAGACGGGTGGTGGGCCATCAGAAGAAGTCCCCATTTCTCCATTGGAAGAGCGGGTTATTGAGATGACCTCGCTCCGTGCTGCAGTGGCTGGGAGTAGCAATTGCAATTGCTATGGGGCTCAACCAGAATACATTGTGGAGGATTTGGAAGAAACGCTGCTGGAAGAAGTTGCTGAAAGTCCAGACGCATTATCAATTGTGTACCAGCGGTAGGTTGCATTGAAAAAATAATTGCTTTGTATACTAATTATAATTAAGTACATCTCATTTACGTAGGTACTCCAGATCGCCAACACCAACAACAGCATACATTAAAGCGGCGGTAGGTTGCATTAATTTTATAATTTCTTTATATACCTACTCATTATATCTCATTTGCGTATTCTAGATCGCCAACACCAACAACATACATGGGTCCTTCGACATCATCAAAGCGGCGGTAGGTTGTATTTATAAAATAATTTCTTTTTATAATAATTAGATTTCATTTAGGTACTCTAGTTCGCCAACTCTAAGCAAACGATGAAAATGAAAAAGTGCAAATATTGAAAGACCAAATAAAAAAAGATACAATATTTCAAGACCCCCTTCGGGATAGGGGTCAGAATTTACCCGAGGTAGGCATGCCGGTCGTAAGAGGCGACTAAAATCCACCCTTCGGGATAGGGATCAGAATCTACCCGAGGTAGGCATGCCGGTCGTAAGAGGCGACCAAAATCCACCCTCAGTATACCGAGTGCATAGAGTATACAAAAAATGCAATGATTAAAACAAAAAGATATAATACCCCAGGTGGCAGCCCAGTTCTACTGGAAAATCCACACTCTTCGGAGGCAGGCTCTACGGATTCTGGGGAGAGCCATTTATTGCAATCATCCGACCCTTTTAAAAATAGTAAAAGGGTAACTAGATCACCACCAACGGGATCTGTGCCAGAAGCAAAAACTAATCGAAGTCCTACGACGCCAAAAGATTTTGGACGCCTTTCGAGGGACTCAACGAAATGCAAAAGCTTCGAGGACGAAAACAAGGAACTCCGCACTAAGCTTAACCAAATTGAACAGCTTTACCAAGAGCTAAAAAAAGAGCTAGATCAGCTGAAAGCTGAGAACAAAGCACTTGTTGAATCTCAACCTAAAAAACAGCCAGAAGCCAAATCATACCGCTCAGCTAGCCGCGATTATCATACAGACGAAGAAGAGCTAGGGCGCGAAACGGATTGGATCACTAAGAGGAGACCGAACAAAAAACGGAAAGCCGGCTCCTCACCAGAAGTCGTTGTGCTAAAAGATAGACAACCCAAAAAGGCAAATGCCAACGAAATAGAAACGCTAAGGAAAAAACCTCAAAATAAGGTATACCTTCCACCTCCAATTAACGTTGTCGGAGTTTCAGACTACAGCAAGCTAAGTAGCCTTCTTAAGGAAATAGCAAAGTCCACATTCAAAGTAACATCTCTGAATAATAATGTGTGGAAACTAAATGTAAGCGATCCTGAGAGCTATCGCGCAGTTTCTCAAAAACTGAATACTGAGAAGATACAATGGTACACTTATGAAAACAAGTCTGAAAGGCCATACCGAGTTGTAGCCAGAGGGCTCCACTCTTCGTGCCGCAAAGAAGATGTTTTGCAAGATCTTAAAACTAAAGGTTTCAAAATTATCGACGCGGTTAATATACTTAAAAAAGAAAAGCAAAAAACGGAACAAGACGAGGAAATTGTTGTCAAACGCGGACTTCCGCTATTCATGCTTAGTTTCGAAAAGTCTGAAAACATGAAAAAAATATACAACATTAAAACTATCCTAAACATAGTGGTTAAAATTGAACCGATGCGCCAAAGGACTCGTCAGATTCCTCAGTGTAAGCGTTGCCAAGGCTACAATCACACGCACACGTATTGCCAAAAAGAGCCGCGTTGCGTAAAATGTGCCGGTAAACATTTATCGAAGGAATGCGCTCTAAGTAGACAAGACCTACCAACATGCCTAAATTGCAATGGAAAACATCCGGCAAATTATCGCGGATGCGAAGTGGCTAAGGAACTTCAAAATAGGCGCGACAAAATAAAGAAAACTACGCTACCAATCGCAAATAAAACCAATAACAAACCTGAAAGGGGCAACAATAAAACCAATGAAGGACGAAAAAAGGCTAAAGAAATGGTCAAAACACAACACCCAAGAGAAGGAAAATTGTTTAGAAAAAAGTCACCGAAAGCTGTTCCACAAAAATACGCTGAAGCTGCGTTGCAAGGACGCGAACAAACAAATAAAACATCTGATCCAGTCTCCCAAGTTTTCTCTACAATTCTTGCCAGGCTAGAAGAACAGAGCCAAATTAATAAACGTATGTTTGAAAAACTCGACAAGCTCGAAAATCAATTTCGAAGTACACGTGCAATAATATAAATATGACGGATTTAGTTAAATTAGTGACATGGAATGCGAACGGCCTTCTGCATAAGATGGACGAGCTCGAGATATTCATTCATAAATATGAAATTGATATTTGTTTGATTTCGGAAACTCATCTGACGAAAGAAACCAGCACAAACATTCGAGGATACATTGCCTATCACGCATATCACCCTTCGGAAAGGGCGAGAGGCGGGGCATCCTTGTTGATCAAAAATACCATTGAACACTCAGTCAGTGGAACAATCGAGCTTGACAAACTGCAATTATGCACGGTGAGCGTAAAAATTAAACACATAAAATATGATTTTGCAGCTATCTATTGCCCCCCACGTGCAACGATGGAAAGAAGCGATTTTATAAGTATCTTTGACTCACTTGGACGAAATTTCGTCATCGGAGGTGACTTTAACGCAAAACATACCTTCTGGGGATCGAGATGCATTTCAGTAAAAGGTAGAGTTCTTTACGAAGCCGGTATGGAATTGGGGGTAGACTTTCATTCCTCAGGTAAACCGACGTACTGGCCCTCGGATACGGCAAAAACACCAGACCTCATCGATTTCTTCATCACGAAAGGTTTGTCGGGAAACTCTATTGTAGTTGAGGAATGCTTCGATCTTTCTTCTGATCATTCACCGGTCATTTTGACAATTAACGGCTGTCTACGAAAAAAAGAAGGTCCGCCCAGACTAACTAACATGAAAACAAACTGGGAATCCTTTAAAAAATACTGTGAAAGTAAAATCGAACTTGAAGACGAAGTCGATCAATTTATTAACGTCATACAATGCTCAGCCTGGAAAAATACTCCCCATAAACGGAAAATAACCACAAATTGCGAAATAACATATCCCTTGGAAATCACGCAATTGTTAAAGAAGAAAAGGGGAGCGCGCAAAAGATGGCAACAATCTCGCGCTCCACAGGATAAAACCACTCTTAACTACCTTTGTAGTAAACTTAAGAGAGAAATTCGAGACTTTAAAAATCGTCAAATTTCTACATATCTTGGAAGCCTAACTGCGGATAAAAGTACAAATTACTCGCTCTGGAAAGCCATGAAAGGCATTAAAAAACCAAAAACGCAAGCGCCACCCATCAGGAAAATCAATGGAGAATGGGCGAAGAGTGACAAGGAAAAAGCCGAAATATTTGCAGAACATTTGGAAGAAACATTTAAACCATTTGATGGTCAAGCGTTGCTCGAATTTCCTGTCCTAACCGTGGCACCTGACAATTATAGAATAAAAAGTGTATCGCTAGCCGAACTACGCTTCGAAATAGAGAAACTAAAATTAAACAAAGCTCCTGGATATGACTTAATCACAGGACAGGTCCTTAAAGAGTTACCTAGGAAAGCTTTAATAAAGTTTGCATATCTTATAAATGCATCGTTCAGGTTATTGTACGTTCCACGACAATGGAAGGTAGCTGAAGTTATAATGGTTCCAAAGCCCGGTAAACCACTGAATGACAAAAAATCATATAGGCCAATATCTCTCTTACCGATAATGTCGAAGGTATTCGAAAAACTTTTGTTAAAGCGCCTACATCCGATTATCGAAGAACGTCGATTAATACCTGACCACCAATTCGGATTCAGGATTAAGCACTCTACAATCGACCAGGTTTACAGAATAACCAATGTAATTGAAAAAGCCCTAGAGGAGAAAAAAATATGTTCTAGTGTTTTTCTCGACGTCTCTCAGGCCTTTGATAAAGTATGGCATACAGGGTTGAAACATAAGCTAAGACAAGCTTTTCCGAAACAGTTATCTGATATCCTTAGTTGTTACTTATCAGACAGACTCTTTCGTGTAAAACACGGAAATGATTACTCTGAATTTAAAGAAATCGCGGCAGGAGTTCCCCAAGGAAGCGTTCTTGGACCGATCCTATTTCTAATATACACTAGTGATATTCCTCAAGAAGAAGGCACAACAGTAGCCACATTTGCAGACGATACAGCTATATTAGCGGTCAGTAATACCGTTGAATCAGCAACTAATAAACTCCAACGTTCTATTGACAAAATTTGTGATTGGACAAAGACTTGGCGTATTGCTCTCAACGAGGCCAAATCAACGCACGTGAATTTTACTTATAAAAAGGTAGACAACTTACCCATTTTCATTGATTCGGTACGAATTCCGTACGCAAACGAGGCAAAATATTTGGGTATGACACTCGATGCGAAATTAAAATGGAAACCGCACGTCAAGAAGAAACGCGAAGAGCTCGCCATTCGATGTAAACAAATGCACTGGCTGCTTGGTAGATTTTCCCAACTCAGCATGCAGAACAAGCTGCTTTTATACAAGCAAGTACTAAAACCGGTTTGGACATACGGTATACAACTTTGGGGTTGTACCAAATCCAGTAATATCAAAATTTTACAAACTTTTCAAAACAAAGTGCTAAGAAAAATAGTAAATGCACCATGGTTTATCAGAAACACTGATATCCACAGAGACCTAACTATGGCTACCGTCGAAGATGAAATAAAACATTTTGCCTGCAAACAACAGACACGCCTTCACGGTCATTGCAATATCACCATGCTACAAATTCGAGACGATACTAACCTAGTGCGCCGATTACAAAGGATAAAACCATTTGAATTAGCGCAATAAGATGTAACCGCGTGCTTATGGCGGTATTAGCAGGTGCCTCCACTGGGAAGCTGCCTGCCAAACGAGTAATTTACAGTTTAAATAAAACTACTAGATAGGAATAACCTAGTTGTAGTATGCAGGTTTCTAAGGGAGGTGGTTTTTGTTTTCTTATCTTAAGTGAGAAAGAGTCGCATGTACGATTTTCCACCTACCCCTATTATTCGTCCGAGCCTAGTTCTGGTTCCAAGTCTCGTGCTTTTAACCAGGATAGGTAACTCTCAGCTTGCTGAGAGTAACGATAATATTACTATGGCTTGGGAGTAATATTAGAAACTCTATAAAAAAAAAAAAAAAAAAAAAATATTTCAAGACAATTTGCTCAACATTTTAACAGAGCGCAATCAGCAAGAATTAGTGTTTCATGAGAAGTTTACAAATTTCATGGACAAATTAATTAACATTTTTAAGAGGAAGTAAACTTAATTCCTGCTGATTGCGCTCTCTTAAAATTTTGAGCAAATTGTCTTGAAATATTTCAGAATTATTATTTTTAAAGATTTAATTAAGAGACTGAATTGTTTTTGTTTTTGTAGTTTTAAGTTTTGTTTGTTTTTGTAGTTTTAAAATCTAATATATAATCCATTGTTTTGAGAATTGCTGCTTTTTATTTTATTTTTTAAAGAAAATTTTAATGGAACAATGCATTTTTTATATCATCCCGTTTTCTCCGAGCCAGTTGTTTCAATCGACTATTCGAGATGATAGTTTCGGGAGTTCTAGTTGTGTCCACTTCATCGTTATTCCATATTTCAATTGGAAGATTATTTTGCGCATTTCTATGAATGCAAATATTATGCAAAGCAGCACAAATATTTGCAAAAACATAAATTTTCTCTGGGGCGTAGCAACTCTTTCTTTCTTCTAATAAGATTCTCCATCGACCTGAAAATTGAGAATATGTACAATCATGTAAAACTTTATAAATAGATGAAATGCACAGCAAATATGTATGGATGTTATTTGTTGTTTAATTTGCAAGTAGATTAACTATGACTATACTCTTATCTTGTGAGATAGAGCCTAAGATAGATACCTTTATAAACACCAATTAATTTTTCGACTATATTTTTTGCCTTAGTGTGGACTTCGTTGAAATTCCTTTTGCTTGGGTCAGTAGAAGTCCGATATGGGGAAAGCAACCAAGGCTCAAGTGGATATCTGCTATCGCCTAGAAAGTTGTGCATTTTTATTTGCAAAATTCGAGTCAAGTTACATTGATTTTGTATGTAATTACCTAAAAGCCAACAGTTATGGTCTTGTTCGCTGAATCCATTTTCGAAAAATGCCCTTTCATTGGAGTGTTTCCAAACAAAGGAGTCATGGGCAGATCCAGCATATCTGGGGTTAATTGCCATTATTTTCATTTCGTGATCGCAAATCTTAAATGAAGTGATTTTGTATAGATAGAAATTTTATCAATATTCCTATGTACTTACAACCATTGCATTTATACTGTGCTTTCCTTTTCGATTGAAAAAAATCTCTTCATTTTGCGTGGCCTTTGGAAAAACAAATGTGTCCCATCCACACATCCCACAACTATAAAGTGAATAGAATAGAATATAATTATATATTGCACTTAATAATGGGCATTTCGTATGTTGGCTCAACCTCCTGGTATTAAAAATTTCCGGTGGAACCATTGTTTAAGTTCGGCTTTTTGACTTTGGCTGTCAATTCGCCACTTTATCCATAGTGCACATAATTTTGATTCTAGCTCCTTTGTGGTCTCGTGGAGGATTGTTGAGAGTGTGCTTTGAGCGACAGTGATACCAAAATCGTTTCCAGTTAGCCACTGGTATCCACCTCCACCTAGGATCTCTAAAGTAGCTCCCAGTCTCAATATTGGGGGGATGTATGTAGAACGGCAACCGTCCGACAAATTTATTGTTTCCAATACATGTATAAAAGTCTCTTTGGATAGACGGAAGCGTTGAATAAAGCTATGATAATTTATATTGTTTGGTTAATAAAGAAATAAAAGCTTTTTATAACTCATAGCACAGTTGCACGTTAGCTACCTAATTTGTTATCTAGCTAACGCCATAACTAAGTAACTAAGGTAGTTAAATTAGCTGCGCTAAAAATGCAATCGATTTGGTGGTAAGCTATCATAATGACAACTAATTTTTGCTATTAGCTATTAGTTGCAGGTTGTGTAACTAAGCTCGTTAGGTTGCCAAAGTTAGTTGCGGATGACAACTAAAAGTTGGTTATTGCTATAATGGTGATAATTTATTGGGATTTATTATGCATATTGCGTTTAAAATAAAAATTGATTAAATGTCCCTTTTATTTTACATGTTATTTTACAAAGAGGTCCTTGGAGCCAAAATAACGGCCCTTTAAAAGGAAGAAGGATATTTTCCCAAAATGTCTTTAGAAACGGCACGGTATATATCAGTTCAATGTTATTTGAATGAGGGGTGCTAGGAACAACAAACATTTTGGTAAAATATCCTTTTTTCGACTTTTAAGGACCTTTTTTGACGTTGCAAGGACCTCTTAGTCAAATAATATTGAACACTTTTAAGGACCTTTTTGTTGTTCCAATGATCTGTTAGTCAAATAACATTGAACACAATATACTGCGCGGTTTTTTAGGAGTTTTTGAAAACTTCCACACAATTTCCCGGTGTTTCCTAAGGACATAATAATCTCTAAAATTGAACATACATAATTAAAATTAGAAAACGTATAACGAAATAAAAGAATTGCTCCTGTGCTTTTTTCGTTAAATTGTTGGAAAAAAATTAATAGTTATGTTTATTTATAGCTAAAAAGGTAAAACTAAAGCTAATTATTGTTAGTTACACTCTGGCAACTAATTTTTCACAACTAAACACGCTTAGTAGCACTTCGCAACTAATAACTAATTTGGTTCCAAAATTTGTGGCAACTACAACTAAAATTATGGTTTAGCTATGTACGTTCAAAGAAACTAATTTAGTTGTAGCTTTTTAGTTATTAGTTAAGCTAACTTTTGTGCAACTCTGACTCATAGTTACTCACTTCTTTTCTGGGAGTGACATGGGATCCGATGCATCTCTTAGTTCTCTCCTTCTTCTAATCAATTGACGTTTTTGAATTTCTTCGTCGTTAAAAATCAATAAAATATTGCGGCGAAACATTTTTTGCAAATATTTAACTTTCTAAAAACAAATATGAAATTACAGCGATTTATAAATGCAAATGGACGATAGATACTTAGCTATCGTGCAACCACTGGCTACGAGATGATCGTATTTGCCTGCTTTACATCTTACGTGAAGCAAAAAACAAATCATTAAGTCGATATCTTTCAGACGACAGAGGTTTTTATGCGTACGTGAAGCATAGCTATCGTTATCGATATCGAAAACGATATCGACATCCTTACATGATGAGGGCCCAGATCTCCATATTCATAACAATGGTTACATTAATATATATCACACTTCGCTGTTATTAACAACATTTAATTTCCATGAACAATATTAAAGAGGATTTTTTAATATTAAATAATTCTTAACCATATCTTATGGTTAACCACATTTCAAAATTTCCCACTAATTGCATAAATCATATTGATCCCACTAGGAAGTTAGTCGTGTGGACTTTGCGGGTCGCACCCAGACCACTTTTTTCAAAAGAACCCAATATTAGCTCCACTTTTCTACTTATCGTCCAGCACTCAGCGCCATAAAGCAGGACTGGTAGAATTAAGGTTCGATAGAAGCATGCATTTGTCCTTCGAGTGAAGAGTTTTGAACCCATTTGTTTCGCTAAACCGAAGTAGCAGCGGTTTCCCAAGGTAATTCTCCGCCGGATCTCCACCAAGGTGTCATTCGTGGAGTTTATGTTTACTCTTTGGTAGATGAACTCCCTAGCTACCTCGAAGTTATTGCTGTCAACAGTGACGCTTTGTGCTAGGCGGTGGACAGATTTTTGTTTGTTTGTTGATAGCATGTTCTTGGTCTTGTCCTAATTTACTTCAAGACCAACCAATCTCTAACACGGCAGCTGGGAACGGCCGATGATGTCGATATCGTCCGTATACCACAGTAGCTGGATGGATCTATTGAAGATAGTACCTACCGTGTTGACACTTGCCCTTCGCACTATTTTCTCCAGAACAAGATTAAAGAAATCACATGATAGCGTATCCCCTTGCCGAAATCCGATACAAGTTTGAAATAATTCGGAAGGGCTGCTTCCAAACTGCACATTACACCGCGTATTTTCCAGTGTCAGGCGACACAACGCTATCCCGAATTCGACCATCGCCACGTAGAGCTCCTGATGATGAATGCTATCATATGCGGCTTTAAAGTCAAGGGAAAAGTGATGGATCGCAACTCGAAATTGATCGTAGTCCTTTGACGTTCCGGGTCTGGTGGCCATATGTGGGTAGGTATCCATTATCTGGCTTCATGTTTCTCTCTCATAACTATTTATTTTTAACGTGGTCGCCCCGACGGCACAACCCCCAACATGGAGGGCCAGTTCCATTGTTTACCGCTAGGGCGAGGGCCGGGTTTTCCGGAGTCAGTAACCCACTTCGGGGATATGAGCGTTGCCGTTGGCCTATTTAGCGCACATCCCTCACCAACTCTTTCAACTGTAAAAAATATCTACTTTATAGGGGAGCTTAAAATTCCTGTTTAATAAAACAAACATAGGGATTGGCTACAGTCCGCTTGGGCGAACTGTTGGATACCCTATTCTTATTCCTATCCCTCATAAGTGGGCGTGACAAAAGTCTAAGTATGGTTGAGTTGTTAAGAACGCTCTACATATTTTGTTTTATAACATTTAAAGGATTTTATCAAAAAAAAAACGCTCCCTAGCTCAAACTTGGGTGTTTCAATAAAATTGTTTTATTTGGGCGTGTCAGTAGGCGGATTTAAAAAAAATTAACACATGAGAATAAAGGGCCCCTAGAGAGTATATATTATAAATTTCAGCTCCCTAGCTCACAAAAAAAAATTGTGGGCGTGTCAGTGGACGGATTTTAAAAATATTTACACATGAGCATAAAGGGCTCATAGAGAGTATATATTATAAATTTCAGCTCCCTAGCTCAAACTTTGGATTTTCAAAAATTAATATACCCTTAGAATAGGGTATACAAAAATTGTTTTATTTATTTGTGGGCGTGTCTGTGGGCGGATTTTGAAAATTTTTTATCCCGAGCAGTTTTAGGAGTCATAGATCATATATACAACATTTCAGCTTTCTAGCTCAAAATTCGATTTTTTCCAAAATTTTGTTTTTTTTTGAGTTTGTGGGCGTGTCTGTGGGCGGATTTCAAAAACTCGTAAACTTGATTATTTCGGGACCCTAGAGAGTATATGGTTAAAATTTCAGCTCTCTAGGTCCAGTTTAAAGGCCTAATTTTTGGCGACAGACGGACGGACATGGCTAGATCTACATTACTATCGATGCTGATCATAAATATAGTAACTTTTAGGGGTCTACGGGCAATATTAAGGTATGTTACAAACTATGCGTCAAAATTAATATACCCTTAGAATAGGGTATAAAAATACAGCGTGGCGTACCAATTGTGCTACAATAAAAAATTCAAATAACTTTTTTTCTAAACCATATATTTCATTTATTTATTTTTTATTGTATAGAAAACTCGATTCCAAAGGGTTTAACTTGCTTGCAATTTGGATTTTGTACGGATACAAGTTTAAGTTATTATGAATTATCCGTTATAATGACCGACTGCTCACTCCAATTTGCGCCGATAAGTTTCGAGTCGAAACTCTTTGATTTGCCTGAATTGACAATGCTACAGCCGCGATTGTGTCTTGAACCCGGACATAGGGATCTCGATGGTAGGGTCTTCGTGCGGTGCTTCCAGATTCGGCAAACATGTTTACCAGCCTCATAATGTTCCATCTACTAGGGGGGGGGGGGGGGGGGGGGGGGGGGGTGCCGCCAAACTCCCGCCTATATTCCCCTTAAATGAAAATAAAGGACTTCCAAGCCAGGTACCGCTGTACTACCCAAATCCTCTTTTCGATATTCCAAGCATTCATTTTAATAAATCTATGTAAATAGTAACCTGCCAAATAAAAAAAACCAATTACTCACACAGAAAAAAAGTTATTACGTTTTGTTAGGGTTCCGTAGCCAAATGGCAAAAAAAGGAACCCTAATAGATTCGTCATGTCTGTCTGTCTGTCTGTTTGTCTGTCCGGGAATGTCACAGCCACTTTTTTCCGAAACCATAAAAACTATATTGTTGAAACTTGGTAAGTAGATGTATTCTGTGAACCGCATTAAGATTTTCACACAAAAATAGAAAAAAAAAAACAATAAATTTTGGGGGTACGTGTGGGGTATCTATGAATAGGTCTTCAAATATGATATTGAGGTTTCTAATAATATTTTTTTGTAAACTGAATAGTTTGCGCGAGAGACACTTGCAAAGTGGAAAATGTGTGCCCCCCTGTAACTTCTAAAATATGAGAATAATAAAACTACGTACGTCATAAATCGTAAACCGCAATTTACCTTTCATTCAATGAACTCAAATATAAAAAAAAATAAAAAATTCATAAACATAAACCTTATGCGTAAACCGTGAATCATTATTTTCTAGTAATAAATCTGTAATAGGTTCCGTAAAATGGGGTGACTAGCAACAGCGGGGTGACTAGCAACAATCTTCAGGAAAAAGGAAAATGGTACTATATGCTCAACATCATTCCATATTTGCACACAACTATGAGTCGTATCGACAAAGGAGGTACTGGTGTAGCAAATAAATTGGTAGCACTAGTATCAAGTGTCAAATCTGTTTTCGCGCCAAATTGCCTTTAAATATCAGTGAATTTTGAAGTGTTTTTTGTGACTAGTTTAACTTTATATATTTCAGTGGCAAAAAGAAAAGTTTTGATAGTTTAATTGTGTTTGTGACAAATCCTATTTGTTTATAAGGGAAATAAGACTGAAAGTAAGTGATTAACTCTATTAAACAATACGTTTTAGTCAATTGTTCTAACTTACATATTTTTTTGATATAAATGGGGTGACAAGCGATGAGAAAGGGGTGACAAGCGACGACAAAGGGGTGACTTGCAACAACACTAAGGTAAAGAAAATTGCAACACCATAATAAAAGCCAGGTCTGTGTGACTTGTTTTAATGATATGCCATCGTTGAAGTACCTACCTATTTAGATTCGTATACCTATACCTACTTATTCCGTATTTTACCCAAAAAATTTCTGATATTATTTGCGTATTATGTACCTGTTTTGATTTTTTTCATGTTGCAAGTTTTATTGTTGCACTTGTTGTTTTTCTTTACCCTACTGTAGTTGCTTGTCACCCCTTTACTGTCGCTAGTCACCCTTTTCTCGTCGCTAGTCACCCCAGCGGCGGGGTGACCTGCTACATGACGTATTTTGCTTGAAATATAATAGAAACGCTTGTTGTACAGCAACGAGGTGGCTAGCAATGAAAAAAGGAGCCATGACTCATATTTAGGTGTACTCATATTGAAGCTACTGTAAAAACTTCAGAAAATACAGTCAAAACAAAAAAAAAGTGTTGCTTGTCACCCCATTTTACGGTTCCTAAGTAAATAATAATTATAATTCGCGCGGAACCCTTCATGCGCGAGTCCGACTCGCACTTTGCCGCTTTTTTTGTAGCACGATTCGTGCACCACCCTGTATGCGTGAATATCTCGTTGGTAATATCTACTCATTAAGGCGAGTTATGCTGATGTTTTTAAATGAGAACGTATTTGCCTTTGCCGGCAAATAAATTCGTCTTAAATTCTGGTTTTACGGTATCAAAAAAATAATCAAAAAATATCTCAGCCAGCCAGGAATTTGACGTATCCTACCTACACTCACACATAACAAAAACCATTCTAATGACTTTTTCACACACCACATTCAGTCAATAAAGCTTTATCTCCATCATTACTCAGACTCTTTCAATAAACTAAACAATATGCGTGCAGGTACAGGGACTTGGCAGTTACAAACCTGTGTAAGTCAGACGCCGGTTATTTAGAATCTCGTCCATCATATTACCCAAAGTATGTTATGCCAACATGTCTATATGAAAAGTGTAACAAATTGAGGTAACGTATTTACACCATCATTATGGTGTCGTCCTTATTATGATGGAAAATTTCAATTATTATTATCTGATGTCCTACATACGAGGACAACATACCCATTTATCTTTTGCTTAATGAGGAATTGGAACCTACTGTCGCATGCAGTCTATCTCGACATCTCTTGTCATCAAGGAGGTGGCACCGTTTTCGAGGCGCCTGCCCGTATCTTGATCGTGCTACCAGCAACGGAATTCTCTTTCTCAGCATTTTTAGGTTAAAGTATCTCCGAAATTGTGTTTCTAATTATACCGGCACAGGTGCGCTGTGTTGTACATCTCAAGATATTCTTAAGATTTCCCTTGCACGTGATGGCTACGCTTTCAAAGGCGCCTTCTGTGTGCTCCTTTTTGTTGTTTTTTTATTTATTCATCGCAACTTAAAATAGAAAGCGTGATTGTAGCAGTCCTTTGCCATAGAAGCAAAGTAGAAGACCAAGACATGCTCCTTGGGATATCTTACGTGAAATGCATTTGTTTGGGCGTTATGTTTAGGGGCGTCGTGCTAGTGGCACCAGCTTGGATAGAATTGTAATATGAGATTCTCTTTATCGTCAGCACCATGCGAGTTGGGAATTGTATTCCTTTCACACAGCACTCTGTGCAGAGTTTAATGGACAGTAGTGAAAGCGATAATTATGACCTCTCTGAGTGGTATGAAAGTGTAGTACACACTTACAAGCTTAATTGTATCCTTCTGCAGCCTTTTGATTTGCAGTCGACCGCATTCAGCAATATAATCGATGGCAGTCGGAGAGACATAGTTAGACTGGCACTGCAATTATCGAAGACAAGGCATTAAGTGGCAATTAAAAAAATATTATATCCACATCCACAACCTAGAGAGGCAGATAGTAATGGGATGAGATTTGATAGTGGTGGGAGTGAAGAGTTTCCTAGGCAGCAGACAAATTGCAATTGGTTTTTGGTTTCAGTCTAAAATGCTATTGCAAGAATGTGGTTAAGGACTTGAAGGGGGGTTGTAGTTTAAATCTAAGGTTTGCGGTTAAAGATAAATGGAAAATCGATACTTAAAGATTATATACTTGTGCAGCGTCGCGCCGTGCTGTTGAACAATAAAAGTTTATTGCGTGCACTAATAAAAAGTGAAGTAAATTGGAAATTTCCGCGGCGTTCGATTGAAAAACAAGGTTTCACAGTCGTAACCCATTTATTTGCAGTGCGGGAGCAGTACTAACGTGTCGCACATGAGGGCAAGCCAACAGACCCTCCTTTATTGTTGGTAAGCAATTGGTGGCATAAAAGCTAGCCATTACATATCGCCATATCGGTATACAGAAACGTAGCAGAGCAGTTTAATGGATACGCATGTGAGGGGGAGTAAAATAATTTAACAGGAAGACAGGTAGGAGTGAAACTGTACTACTGCAAATTTAAGAAATATGTTGGTCGATCTAATCATTTAAATATTTCTTATTTAAGAGCTTCCGGTGTAGGCTACTAAATATTTGTAATTTTACAATGGCAATTGCTTTTTGGCTTTAATCACGTTGAAATCAAGATTTGTCCTATTCTTTCTCTTTCTTGACGCGGTTATGATTTGGAGAAAGGGAAACTAACCCTCCCACTTCAATGCGTCCCTACAGGTCTGCCTGTGCGGTTCGACGGTTTGACCTTAAAAAAATAAGGTAGGCCTCCCGATTTCGAATCACTTCATCACTGAGGCCATTCGAATGCTGATGTTGCTGCATTTGTGTGATCCAGAGTTTTAATGTCTGCCTCTCTTTTCCAATTATATGCGAACGCTGAGAACACCAACTGAGACGGATTTTCTTCAAAAAGATTTCCTCGGATCTTAGAACTTCTTAATCGATCAAGCTTTGTTACTTCTGTTGTCATGTTAAGCATCTTCATTGCAGCTGCCGTTAGTTTGCCCTCATTCTTTTCGTGTGCTTTACAAGTTTGTTACCCATATGTAAGCTCCGGGCGCACAACTGCGGATGAGAGCTTTCCTTTAGGGCGCTTTTTCGGTCACAGAAAACGGCTGCGTTTAAAGTCGTTTTCACAAGTTGCTTCGCTTTTGATTAAAGATCCCAGTATTTGAATTTTTTGCACTTGCAAATCACTCTCCATTCATATAAATGTCTGGAATAGCTCAGAATAGGTCAGAGAATAGTATCACAAGTATTCTCTTTTTCGGGCAAATGCGATACCCTTTCCCCCAAAACATTCGCCCATACATAAATCCTCGTTGCAGGAACGTTGAATCCTCGCTTATGGTGACTCTATCGTCAGCAAAGAATAACTGAATAACTGGTGCCCTTTGCATTAATTTTCCTCCAGCAGATTATCAAGGACTTTAATAAATATCAACGAACTTAACCGAATTCGAAAACGCAACGTCATACATGTGGATGTCTGGAACTTAACTGATAAATAAATATAAATGAACCTAATAGTGATTCTGAGAATCAATTGAATTATCCAATCCAACCGACATGTTTTTTCCCATTGATTCGAAATTTTAAAAAAAATTTAAGTAGCATTTTTGAGCAATTGAAAAATAACATCAAAATTATAATTTTTCAAAATAATGTCAGCTTCAGGTAAAGAAAGGTTCTATTTATATTCGGAAGTAAAGTGGACGCAATTTATATGAGTTGCCTATTTGACAGGCGATGAAAGTACTACGTTGCGTTTTCGCGACGTTCGCCTTTTGTTGAAGCATTTGAACCTAAAAACAATCGGCCTTACCTCGCAAAATTTGCGTTCGTTGCGTTTTCGAATCAGATTAAATGTTTTTTTCTCGGAATATTGTATGTTTATGTTTATAATGTCCAATTTTTCAAAAAATGAAATTTCTGATTGCATCCTGTTACACAAAAGGATGCATGTTATAGTTCTGAGAAAACAAATTTCTAAAAAAGTGCTCTATTGAAAAAACGCTTTACCATCCACCCGAGTTTATTTCTAGGAATAATTAGACAGTACCAAGCCCTTTTTGCCTGTCAGCATGGTCCCTATAAGAGAACTCGCAGGTACGGTAACGGGAGTGCATATTCTTCCACCCAGACAAAAAGTCTACCAATTTATTAATGCGTGCTCTATTGGGCAAATCCATTATGAATAAGAGTTTATTGCATTCGACTTAATTTTAACTTATAAGCTGTGAGTTTTGCGGGCAGGTTGTTTATTAAAAACTATTTCTGTGAGTCAATATAATATATCGCAAAGAGTTTTTATCTGCTAGAAAACTCGAAGAGGTTCAGAATCCGAGTTCTGAAGAAGAAAACGAAATAAATTTGAATTTAGATGTAGCAGTTCAAACGATTGTTATAATTCTGCCTACAAATTATGCCGTGAGTGATAATGAGGAAATTGATGATAATTTGCAGCTTTTGGAAGATGGAAACATGTTCCAGTTGAGTTAGAATGTACATTTGATTATTTTAACCTTCCAACCACATACTGGGCTATGAGATACCCCACATAGATTTCAAAAGTGTGCAGGTCCCGTTAAAATGTTTTCCTAAGGATGCCATACCTATGTATATTTAATTTTAAACTCTCTGCAGTAGCAGGCGAGGGTGTACAGTTCTTAGATTTTTTAACGTGTTAAGCCGTGCTTCGAAGTTTTAGCTTGGGTATCATATACCCCAGCGTGCAGTGCGTGTTAGTATTTTTTGGAATTTGTGAATACATTATTTTAGTGAAATATTTGTTATTTTAGTTATTTTGGACTAAAAATTATTAAAACAGGTGTGGGGTTTGTTCAGCCATAAATAAAGTCCGATGTCCGAGAGTGATTAGTCGGTTGTTTTTGCCTCTCCGGTTAAAGCATTTTAAAGTCGAGTGGTTTCTATTAGTTACTAAATTCATTGTGTGAATTTCTGTGTATTTAATGTGTATTCATCATTGTTTTAGTTAAATACATATAGTACTGAAGACAAAGCTTAAGAAAATTAACTTTTATCAAATATTTTCTTTTTTCTGCTAACTGTGCTTGCCCCTTGGTTATACATAATACATACACCTTATACAACAAAACCATACGATGTCGTCCATCTCGACCAGGTCAACATCCAACGCAGTTCCAAGTCAACCTTCGACAGTTTGTCAAACGAGTTCACACGCCATAAGAACAGTCATCGATGGCAAACCAACAGTCGACAAGAAAATGTCTAAAACTGGCAAACCTTATCTCTCGACAACTCCTACCAGGTCGGATTCCCCAACAACTGGATCAAAGCCGCATAGCCTTACTTTGGAGGCGCTGCATAGGGAGTTCAAAATTCAGACAGATGCAATTATTTTATCATTCAAGAATGAATTAGATAAAACCCGCAATGAGTTATTACTCAAAATCAATAACATCGAGCAACAACTGTCCGATGAGATCAGGGAAATAAAATCCACCATCTCTAACATGTCTCAGCGGACTGATAGAGTCGAACATACCGTCAACAATGTTCTAATCGATGATGTTTCCGAGTTGCGTAAACGTTGTAACATGCTGGAGAGAAAGGAGTTCCTGGCTGACGCTGTAATCTATGGGGTTCCATACCTACACAAGGAGGACTTGTCCAACCTATTCAACAAACTTTGCTCCACCATCACAATTACACCTCCACATCTGAAGAACATCTTTCGTACCCACCAACGCAACAACAAAGATGAGCCACCTGTGATTCTCCAATTTAATAGTGTAGGAGAGAGAAATGCGATGCTTAAAGCGCTCTCTTTATACCGGCGTAAAAACAATCGTCCACTTCTTTTGTGCGATCTTGGGTTCGACGCTAATCCCAACAGAAAAGTGTTTGTGAATGAGAGCCTGACGCGAAGAGATCGCTCTCTTCTTCAGCACGCAGCGCATATGAAAAAAGAAGGCAAGCTGTTCTCCATGTTCACCAAGCTTGGAACTGTGTTTGTCAAGTTCCATAAGGAAGACGAAAGTGTAGCTGTTGACGACTTCAACGACTTGATTGCTGCTACCGGGAGGCGTCAGCTGAGAGGTAGAACCGCTGTTCCAGAATAAATAAATCGACTGTGTTAATATGTATGTACTACGAGTATTTTTTCACACTTGTCACCGTAATCATTCTTCAATTTTTTTCATTTTGTTTACTTATAATTACAACTATTGTTCTCTTTGTAATTTGTTTCTCTTAAAATTTATTCCTATGGCCAACGTTTATTTGTCTTCTCCTTTATCATGTTTCACTGTTAGAGCATTTCTCTGTGTTTGCGATTCTCTGTTTATTATTTATTCCAAATTAATTACCTATGCAACCAGTGGTTCTTAGTAATGCGTCCAATGGCGGGTTAATGGATCGGAGTTTATATAGTATGATTCGAGTGTTACGCTCGCAGAAAAAAGGTCTACATATTTGTCAAATTAATGCGCAAAGCTTGTATCCTAAGCTGGACGAATTTCGGCTGCTGTTCATCAATTCTCAGGTGCAGATAATCTGTATAACAGAGACATGGTTTAATCCTGATTTCACCGATAGTGTGTATGACGTTGATGGGTATACTCTCTATCGTGGTGATAGATTTGGTAGAATCGGTGGGGGTGTGGCTATGTACGTACGCAATGGGATAAGCTGCAAAGTTGTCTGCAGATCAAGTACGCTTAGTATAAATGAGTATCTTTTTCTAAATATTTCTTGTGGCATCGAACGTCTGCTCGTGGGTGTGGTTTACAGGCCAAACAGAAACGTTAATTTTTCTTCCATTTTAAACCTCTTGGAGGATATTACAATAGGCTATAGCAACATTATCGTTTGTGGGGACTTAAACTGTAATCTATTAAATTCACATACCTCCGCCCAGCTCATTCACGGCTTTAGGTGCATAGATCTCAAACCCGTCAATACCTCAACAGCTACCCACTTTTCCGATAATTCTGCTACTCTTCTTGATGTTTTCTTTGTGGATGACATTGATAAAAGTTTAGTCTACAGTCAATTAGCAGCCTCCGGTTTTTCAAAGCACGACCTCATTTTCTTAACCTATGATATGCAAGATGATGTGGATGAAACAATTATTGCCTATCGAGATTTTAAGAGCATAAGGTACGATGATTTGCGATCTGACGTGGTTAACACTCAATGGGAGCAAATTTATTATATGCCATTGGTAAATCAACAGGTAATGTTTTTTCAGGACATAATAAAAACGCTTTTCGATCGACATGTTCCATTGAGAAAAAAAACAATTAAAAATAATTCTCCGCCATGGCTTAATAGATATATTCTCGATCTGATACAAAAGCGAGACCATGCATTCCTTCGGTGGAAACGCTATAAACTACATGAGCTACATGAAACGTATCGACAATTGCGGAACTTGGTTGTCTCGCGCATTAAAATTGCTAAACGTGCGTATTATGAACATTTCTTGAGTCCTCATGTGCAATCAGGAAAAAGTATTTGGAAAAAGCTACGAAAAATGGGAAATGGAAAGCAGCGAACAGGAGCACCTTCGGACATAGACTGCAATCTGCTAAACTCACAGTTCGTTTCTGTAGGGGCTACCCCTACCAATGTAAGTAGTAGTTGTAGCTCTAATACCCAATGGTTGAGCGCAGGTAACGATGGGGAACAAGACTTCCAATTTGATCGTCTTACCGATGAAGATGTAGTCGAAGCCCTGCTTTCCGTCAAATCAAATGCCACGGGACTAGACGATATGAACCCTAAATTTTTGATGATTATTCTCCCGTACATTCTTAAATATATTACGTTAATCTTTAATACCATTTTAACAACCAGCGAATATCCCCTTTCATGGAAGAAAGCCAAGATACTACCGATACCGAAGTCAAATCTGTCTAAAGAATACAGACCAATATCCATCTTACCCTTCCTGTCAAAAGTATTTGAAAAGGCAATACACAAGCAATTAAATTCACACTTAACAACTAATAATCTTCTTAGTTGCGTTCAGTCCGGGTTTCGTGCTAAAAGAAGTTGCAAGACTGCTCTTCTACTTGTGGTAGATGACATACGAAAGGCTATGGATAAAAACTGCTGTACCTTTTTAACTTTATTGGACTTTTCTAAGGCGTTTGACACCGTAAATCACTCTACTCTATGTGCAAAACTGTGAAATAGTTTCGGGCTATCACCACCTGCAGTTAAACTCTTACACTCATATTTAAGTGGCCGTCAACAATGTGTGTCTGTAGGCAATAAGATGTCTTCATTACTAGAAGTAACTACTGGGGTCCCTCAGGGTTCCGTTCTTGGGCCTTTACTGTTTTCGCTCTATGTGAATGAACTTCCGCAACTAGTAAAATATTGTTCTGTTCACTTGTTTGCCGATGATGTCCAACTATACTTAAATTGTTCATTATCTGGTACTAATGGTGCGATATACAAAATTAACGAAGACTTGCAACTTATCCAACAGTGGGCTCTAAAGCACAGTTTGTCCTTAAATCCTAAAAAATCTAAAACTTTATGTGTATATAAGCAGAAATTAGAAACTTCTCACTTTCCACCAATAAAACTAGGGGATTCAGTCATCGACTACGTCCACACTGCTAAAAATTTAGGACTAGTCTTCAACGAGAACCTCACTTGGTCTGATCATATTGCAATTACAATAGGCAAAGTTTATCATGGTATCCGTTTGCTGCGATCTACACAAAACTGTCTGCCAACAAAAACTAAAATGCTTTTAGTAAAAACTTTACTCCTACCGATTCTATTATACGGATGCGAAATTTTCTGCAACGTCGACTACAGCACTAATCGGAAATTAAATGTTATATACAATAATCTAGCTAGATATGTGTTTAACGTTAGATACTTCGACCACATCTCTAATTACTCCAAACAAATAACTGGTCTAACGCTTAATAAACTCATTGAATTCAGATCACTTACACTGCTGCATAGCATCATGAAGTCACGCCAACCTGAGTACCTACACAACAGACTAAATTTCTCTAGCTCCGAAAGAACTGCTATTTTAATTCAGCCTAGATTTAACTGCATACAATCTGAACGCGCTTTTTTCGTCCATGCAACTCGCCTATGGAACGCTTTGCCTATTACAATCAGAAGAATCGCAAACATAGAAAGTTTTAAAACCGAAACCTTTAAACACTTGGCCAGGTAGATTTACATGATATGCATATACTTATAATTAAATTGTTATTATTATCTGTTCTTTTCTCCTTAATTTCAACAATGTTCGATATTTAACTAGTAATAATATTATTTATATGAATGAAAATTCTCTATTCCTAAACTTATTACCATTAATTCCTATTCACTCTCTGTATCTGTATCTGAACCCTTTAAGCTAATCACAATCATAAGATTACATTCTTAATGTGAAACAACTAATTAATTAAATAAATACAAAATAAATACAAAATACAAAATACAAAAGTTACTGTAGATGACAACATTAATTATAGTTTTACAGCAAAATGGCTTTTCTTCGAGACGAATCCATTGAAAGGCTTTTCCTTGATGCTGAAGGGATGAAGCCAAAAATGAACCAGCTTCGAATCTTGAAAATCAACATTAAAAATTGTGTAACTTCTGTAATCGGAAAAAAATCTGAAAACGTGACATGCCGACTTCCCATGTGCGAGGATCATCACTGCAATGCATAGAATGCAGTGAAAAAAAATTGAATTTTTGTGTTTAAAAAAGCAAACATTTATCCTACTATTAAAACAATACATTAGAGTAAACATTGACGAAAGAGTATTAGAAAGCGTAATGCGACAGTTTTTAAAACTATTATTTTAAACTTTTTTATGAATTTGACTGATTTTAGGTGACAACTATATATTAACTTTTTTTTGTAACCTAATTTGGAAATTATTTTTTTTTTTAACAATTTTGTGAGGACAGAAGGTTAAATATCAAAAGCCTTCTGAAAAATACGAAGAGAGCGAAAGTTAATGTTGTACCAAGGGGAGTCGGACAGAATTCCGAAAAACGTAATCCCGAAAGCCCAAAATCCCGAAAATCCAAAATACCGAAAAGCCACAATCCCGAAAATCTAAAATCCCGAAATCCCACAATCCCGAAAACCCACAATCCCGAAAATCCAAAATTCCGAAAGACAAAAATCCCGAAAATGAAACTAAAAATTTTATTGTAGCTGAAATGTTGTTTTTGCTTTCTCCTTCACATACTCATTTGTTACATATATCGGATTGGGGACATAATCCCGAAAACCAAAATCCCGAAAATCCAAAATCCCGAAAACCCAAAATCCAAAAAATCCAAAATCCCGAAAAGCCAAAATCCCGAAAAAGGATCACGAAAACGAAATCCCGAAAAATTAAATAAAATGAAAAATTTGCGCAATTTTGTTATTTTATATAATTTTTCGGGATTTCGTTTTCGGGATTCTTTATTTTATTTTGAATGTAAAATAGACAAGTGTTTGTCCATTCCATTTACCGTAATAATGTTTTGCAGTTTTTTGCGTTGTAATGTTTTGCAATTCGCAATGTGCATTCAGTTGTGCTGATCTCAAATAGTGTGATAGCTGACCGACTAGATTTTTGTTAGAAAGTGAACATCATAATACAAAGTGAGTATCATGGCATGGCTTTATAATTAAAAACTTTATGTTATGTGTGACATTTTGTGTTTGAAGTTTTAAGTAGAAATGAACGTGTCCATCGTGAAAACCAACAAACAGCGTGAGAAACTGCTCATTGACGGCTACAGTTACCATGGAAAATTTTGTTTTCGGGATTCTTTTTTCGGGATTTTGGCTTTTCGGGTTTTTGGGTTTTCGGGATTTTGGATTTTCGGGATTTTGGTTTTCGGGATTCTGTCCCCAACCCGTACCAAATGATTCAAATAATGCAACAACATCAGCAGAAGTCGCTTCAACATCTAAAAAGAACCAACATTTCTCCATTATGAGTTATCAATGTAGTCAAGAAGCCATCGAGTTGAATAAATTTCCAAAAACGAGCAATTTATGAAAAAATCAGTAAGTTTATATACAGAATATATTATTTTCTTAAAGAGTATGAGGGATGGATCTCTGAATTTTTCTTACAGGTATTTTCAATCCTCTGTTAGCTTTTTTTCTTGGAAGGGACATAATCGATTTTATTGTTTAAGGCACAAATGTGTATGATGATGTAGATCAAAATAATCCAACGTTCAAAACTGATTTCACTGAAATTCATTGGAATATTATATATTTTTCTGGAAAGCAAATAATGTCCCAATTGGTTTTATATTGGTCCAATCAACTGTATTTCGATGCGATATAATAAAAGATGCCAGGAGTCAAGATCGTTTCAAAAGTTTCAGGTCATAGCAGGTGGCAATAGTGCGATGGTAGTGTATTCACTAACTGATTGTCAGATCGTGCGTTCGAATCCCGACCAGGGCCATGATTTTTATAAATTGAATACACACAACAAAAACAGATCTCCCTAAAGCAATTTAGGCCTGTAGAGAAAAAATCCCATCGCACCAAACTTCTTTCCTATCCTTCTATTCTTTCATACAGTAAGTAGCACCCAGAAATAGGCAATTAATCATTTTCTGGGAGCTACTTACAGCAACAAACAAAAATGCCTTCGCTGTGGTTTCCACTATAAGGGCACTGTGTACGACAGAAAAAAGAAATCCCTTTAGCGCACGCAAATTATAAAAAAAAAAAAAAAATATTTACATGTTTGTAATCGGCACGTACCAGTGTGGTTCGGCAGATCGACGATAGACCAAATTTTCACACTTAGGCAAATCCCGGAGAAGACCAACGAATTTCAAGTCAAGACGCACCACACCAATTCATCGACTTAAAAGGCGCATATGATAGCATTCACCGTCAGGATCTCTATGTGTCGATGGCCGAATATGGGATCCCGAAAACTGATCCAGATGTGTCGCGTGACACTTAAAAACACGCGTTTTATTGGACAGTTTGGAAGTGACTTCTTCAATCTTGTTCTGGAGAAAATGGTGCGCAGGGCAGGTGTCAACACGGAAGGCACTGTCTTCAATTGATCCGACTAGCTACTGGGGTATGCGGACGATATCGACATCATCGGGCGTTCCCAGCGTGCCGTGTTAGAGGCATTTACGATTGAAGAACAGGCTATCAACAAACAAACAAACATCTGTCCACTGTATAGGACAAAACGTCACTGTTGATAGCTATAGCTTCGAGGTAGTTAAGGAATTCTTCGACTTTGGAGTAAACATAAACTCCACAAATGACACCTTAGTGAAGATCCGACGGAGAATTACCTTCTTCTTCGATTTGGCAAAACAGACAAAAGGGTTTCGAAACTCTCACCAGATATACAAAATGCATGCTCGAAGACTAATCCTCCCATTCCTGCTTTATAGTGTCGAGTGCTGGACGATATGTTTGAAAGGGTAGCTAATATTGGGTTCTTTTGAAAGAAAAATAGTTCCTCGGATATTTACTCCTTTGTGCGATGAGTGCAAACGGAGGAGGAGATACAACCGCGAACTCTATGAGCTGTTCCAAGATGTGAATGAAGTTCATCACGTATATAAATCAAATACACCACATTGGCTCTGCCACATTAGGCGAATGGACAATAATGCTCCAGCCGAGGGGATCCTCGACTCCTAGCACCCAGTTTCGAGAAGCAAAGTAATACCGAATCTCCATTTTAAAGACCAAGCTATCGCGGATGCCAGAGCAGGTGGTCTGCAAAACTGGAAGCAGCATGCCCGAGATCGTAGAGGATGGTAGGGTGCAGTGTCTCAAGCAGAGACTCTTCACGGGCCGGGAAAACATTATGTATAAAGAGTACAGACGATCTCAGTAAAAAGTTTGCTAAACTAACAACACATAACAAAATGCTCAATGAAAGATTTATGTAGTTTGGTATGGAATATATCATCTTTCAAAAGATAAACAAATGATTTCCTACTATGAACGTCATTTTGCCAAAATTCTTATTATAGGAAAAGCCATTCGTTTTGGATATAAGTATTGGAACTTGTACTCACATGATGGTTACTGGTTTCAAATCATTCCGTATGGTGATGCAAGAGTTGGGAACTTGTCTGAATTCGGTTTGGGAGAAAATGTTGTACTGAGGTTACTTTCAAAAACCAAGTACTCTTGACATTTTTTTCCGTCGCACAAACTACTGTATCGTCTTTCTAAATTGGGATATTTCGCAACATGTGAATTGTATTTATTCTTAATTTTTAAAGTGAGAAATCAACTGTTCTGGTGTTTACAGGCATAGTTCGTGAAAATAGAACTTATAAAACAGAGTTGACCGATCCGAAAGAAATGAAGAAAAAATGTTGTGGGTCCGTTGATTTTGCATTCGACAAGGAAAATTAAATTGCAGCTGTTCGTTGGAACGACAATTCTATTGGTAGAGTTTTATCAAATCATTTGATGGACCAACCAATCCAATAAGCAAAACGATTTCATAGCAAAAAGAGGAAACACGTCAACATTCCAATGCCAAATGCAATTCGTGAGTACACCATAACGATGGGTGAAGTTGATTTGTTGGATAACGCAACAAGCAACTATCGCATACGAATTTGAGGAAGGAAGTGGTACTGGCCCTTTTCATCAAATGCACTCGATGCAGCATTGGTAAATGCATGGAAGATACATTGCATTTTCCAAAAAAAATGCTAGGGAAACACCAATGTTGTAACTAAAATTTAGAACGTTTGTTGTAGATTATTAGCTGCGATCGGAGTCAAATATTTAAAATGTACTTCAAAGAGAAGTGGTTCGTATTGATGACATCAAATGCAATCATCAAAATAGAACAGCGTCTTCGATGTCGCAAGTGTTCCAGAAAAAGCGTTTTATCCTGCAAGAAATGAAATATACCGCTTCATCCAAAATACTTCGATGCGTACCACGCAAATGCCCATTCTGTATAAACATATCTAGATATAATGTATACCTTCTTATGAATTTCTTCATTGTTAATTTTCTTAGCAATCTTTTCATTAGTCAGCATATTAACTAAACGGTCTTTCATTAGCGACTTGACAACTGCAAACTTTCAGTGTGAACGCACCCTTAAACCGATTACCGAACTGTCAAATCAACATTACGAAGTAGAGGAAGGAAGGAAGTACAAATAATTACAATTTACTACCGAAATTCCGAGTCGGTGTTCGCAACTTTAAAAGCGTTAACACCAATTTTCGGCCGTATTTCTCGTCCCAGTAGACAAGCAATTCATAGTCCAGTGAAAAAATTGAAGTCAGAATATTTGCTGCTTGATGTAACCGTGCCAGTGAGACTAGGTTTTGTCCGAAGTGTGGAAAATATTGCTGCCGTAGAGGTATCCGTCGCAAACGACCAAATCAGTCAATCTCACGGCATTCTCAAGATTTTGCGTAACGATCTTGGCCAACATCCTTACCAGATCAAGCTGACTCAAGAACTAAAGCCACTTGATCATATGAAGCGACGTACGTTCTAGAATTGGGCTCTGGACATGATGGAGAAAATGAAGAATTTCAATTTCACAATCATCTTCAGCGGTGAAGCGCATTTTTGGTTAAACGGCTTCGTCAATAAGCAAAATATGCGTTACTGGACAGGTGAGAACCCACATGTGGTTCTGAAACAGCACCTCATCCGCAAAAAGTCACTATTTGGTGCGGTTGTCATACCGGTGGCGTCATTGTGTCGTTTTTTTTTTCGTCGATGAAAATGACCGTCACGTTACGGTAAATGGTATTTACTACAGAGACATGTTGGAACGTTATTTCTTTGAGCAATTGCATGAATTGGACATCAGCGATATGTGGTTCCAACAAGACGGTGCCGCAAGTCACACAAGGGGTGTAACAATCGAGTTATTGAAGTCTCAATTCGGTGAACGTGTTATCTCGAGAAACGGGCCCGTCTATAGGCCGCCGAGATCGTATGATTTAACGCCTCTAGACTTTTTTTTTATGAGGTTACATTAAATCATTGGTCTATGCCAACAAACCGGCGACGTTAGGAGTGAAATAGGAGCTCCGAGTCAATATTAAACGAGAGATAGCGGCCGTGTCGGTCGGAATGTGGAACCGAGTCATCGAAAATTGGGTTCAACGTATCGACCGCTGCATACTTTCCCCTGGTACAGATATGAACGAAGTCGAATTCGATTCATACATTTTTTGATAGTAGTTCAAGCCAATACAGTTTTTATGGAGATATCATAAGTAGTTTGCATTTTATTCAAAAAAGAAGTTGTCTTCAATCAATGATACCCCTTTCGGCGGTTGCAAAAACGCAACGTGATTTTTTCCGCGATAATAAAAGCTTTTCTCATTTTATTTTGTCTTCAGATTTCCTCTAATTCGACCAAAAGACAGTTTGCGAAACTTCACGTTTTGTTCTCAACTGAAAATGGTAGCCACCGGAAATGGGTGAAGAAGCTTCCCTGGTGTACTCAGAATTTGATTACGAACTCCTCGGTGAATCCAGCAGGTCAGCTGACTCATATGTTCTTACTCCCTCATGTCCATGACCATCTGTACGTAGGTTTCTGGAACTCCTCGATTTTTTAGTGCCCTTCATAACCGATCTCCTGGTTGTTCAACAGAGATCTGATCAAAACCAACCAACACCATATGAAAATAATTAAATAAGCACTCACTCAACGATCAATAGAGCGGTAGTTGTCACAGTGTCGCGTCACAGTGTCGCGTCACAGTGTCGCGTCACAGTGTCGCGTATCGCCTTTTGCTTTGTATAGTGGAAGATATAATTTTCCCTATTTGACAGTAATGCCGGGCATTTCTTCATTGTGAGAAACAACCGATGAAATTGTTCATTTAGAAGTCCTTCACAATACGATTTCCACCCATGTAGTATTTTTTCGTCATCCACAAAAAGCAGCCTTTGAGCATTGTTGGTGAACTTAGGCAAACGGATTTAATGAGCATTTCTTCTTTTTTGAGGATGGTTGTGCTCCTGGTCAAGCCGGTTAGTCGCAGTTTTTGGATAGCCAAGTTTCATCAACAACCGTAGAATAAATTGGTTCAAACTCCCGATACAGGTCCTCTAAACACATTGCCTGAAATTGGGGATACTTTCTCTTCGCGAGTCTCTTGCAAAGTCTGTATTCCAATCCGAGCCGAGCTTTGTTATTAGAGGGGCACTTTGACCAACCTTTGAAAGCCGCTTTCTTGTCCCCTATCACTGTTTTACCATCACCATGTTTCTTTGCCATGTCGATTGTGATTGTATCCTTTTGAAGCGCCCTGCAGTGATTTGGCTCTATCCAAGCAAGAGCATTGTGGGGAATTCCCCAGGTCTTGTGCTGTGCAGTCTTCGAGCTCAACAATGTTAATAATGTCACGGAGATATTTTTTAAAGAGGCAAGGAAGTCGTCCCTTTATCTTTGTCCAGTTTGAACCATTTGATTGTTCTGCATTAACTGCTGCATTACATGATACATATATCCTGTTTTTGTTATTAATAATGAAATGATTAATAAACCACGGCAAACAACCTATCTCTAAGAAAATGAAACGCGACCGACTGAGTTGGTACTGTCAGGTTCAAAAGAGATATCCTGCGAACCCCGTTAGAAGGCACCATCAATCAATATTCCTTTATAATCGCGAAAGAGAGGCAGGCCTTATAACTCTTAGATCACACAAATGCAACAACATCAGCGTTTGATTGGTCTCAGTGAAGGAGCGATACGCAATCGGGAGGTCTGTCAATACTTTTTTAGGTCTAACCGGAGAACGTCACACGGACCTGGTTTTGATCCCCCTGAGTCATGTATACTGAACCATACCGTACAGCCTGCATGGAAACAACGAGAGTATACATTTTCTTTCTCACAAGTTCCGTTGACCTTGGGAAAATCTCCAAAGATGATCAAAATCATAACATATATGAGTACATGACCGGCTATTAACGGGTCGCTATTTACTAGACACTGTACAGGTCTTTCATCGCTCTTGCTGTGATTACTGTTATCTATTCTATTGTTAAGCTTATATTAAGTAGACATTGTATAATTGTTTTTCATTCTGATCTTAGCGTTCATACAATAAAGAACCATCAAATAGAAAGCGACGTTTTTATTTCATTTGTGTACATAGCTCAGTGTTCGGCTACTGACGGGATTTCATTAAATCCATAACTCCCGGTGCTGATCATAACTTCGTCGTTAACGTAAGGAAGATGTAATGATAAATGAATTTGCATTTCCACTTAAAACAATATTGTTCTTAATTTTTTGTTGCCTCTATTTTAATGCAAAATGTTACTAGCTCTTCTCGACAATGCTAGCTGCAATAGGACACTACGAGTATTGTTCAGTTTTTGTAAATTTTAAAACGAGAAAATTGAAAAACAAATACAATTTGGGAAGTTTTTTTTTTTTAATTTGTACAAAATGGACTCGATTTGCCTACTCATACTCATCTAGTCTTTGAACGCATTCCTTTAGTTTTTACCCCACGGTATTTCCTTTTGTTTTTTTAACATAGGTAGGTACGTGGAACTTCTGCTATCTGGAATCTCAATTGACCGAGATATAAATTCGAGTTGTAGAAACTTGAAAATGCGAGCTACTGTTGCCAATCTTAACATAGCTTCATCAATATCATCATAGTAACAAGTGGTGACTGGGTGCAAGCATCTTTCTGTTACCGCTCCCCACATGACCTTGTCCAAAAGGAACCTCTTGGTTTTCAAAATGGTTGATAATGTATTTTGGCAAATACCGAAATCTGCATCAACGTCATTCGCACCTTTATCCTCCACACTTATTAATAACAATTTTTGGTCAAGTGATGAAATAAAATTACCACCGATATTTCAGACTTATAACCGTATGCACACGGGAAAATCAAATTGACAAATACAAATATTGATGCATTACAGACTCGTAATAAATAATGAGAAAATTACATGCAGGGACTTCCCCTAATAAGACTCAAAGAAATACATGATTCACTCAGCAAATTCTTGAAAAATAGTCGAGTCACGATTCCAATAAATCTTTTAGATATAGAAATATTCCAGTTGTAAACATTTCAGTTGGCGGGAGATAAAAAGATATTAAAAAAATGCGAACAAAAATCAGTGTTCGTGCTAAAAATTCTAATTAGAGAAAAGTTCGAGTTAGGGACGTTCCACATTATAAAAAAAACTTGAAGAAATACTTTAGTTCTTTTAAAAGATAATTTGTACTGTTACGCGAATGAGAGCCACTCCAACCACCAATATTCATACCCACCCCATCTACTACGGACAACTGTCCTACGACAATCCGGCGACGGCGATCTTACATTCAGCCCTCAGCATCGAAAAGCACCGCACAACTGATTTCATCCACATGCCCATGGGCACTATACAAGAAGCGAAAATAGGCCGAGTTATGCGCAGTCGCTATCCGTTCTCTGCGGAAATAAATCGGATACTCCGTCGAATCGGCCGCCTAATGGAGAAAATCGATTGACGATGTTGAACAATTAAATTAACTAACAAACTTATTAGATTTTTCCACTGCAGGGGTACCTTAACACCACAGCCGCAACTCGCTGGCAAGATTGAAGTAGGAGCGCTCCACCGACACCCCGGTACCCGCCCTCTGTATAGGTGGTCGACTTCAAGTGGCTATTCGGTATGCGAACCCTGCGAGCAATTAAACACCTGCTCTCGTTACCATAGATCCTTCGACATTTCTCCTCTACCCTCCAAGCAACAGCACGGAAAATACCCGGAAAACTGAGGAAACTCGAGCTGACAATTTCGCACAATTTTACAAATTAATGAAATTTGTAAACCTATGCCAAAAGTGACGTTTAGTGGGATTTGGTTTCGGAGTGCATGCTGCAGTGGTACACTCCAAAGCTCCGTACGCGCCTGCGATCAAAGGAAATGTGGCTGGCTTAAGGGAATGTGGGGGAAAGAAGGAAATGTGTATAGGCAGTTTCGGAAAATCTTGCCCTTCTGAAAATTTAAAGATGGAATTGTCAATTTTTATTATGGAAAAGTACACAAGAATATCGAGAAACAAGGGAAAGGGACTTATTTTCCTGATTTGGAGGCGTATCTTTATCTTCTTGTGGGCATGTGACCCCTCGTCTTAAAAGGAATTCGAAGGGCAGTCTGGTGGTATGACAGACGGTGACGAGGTAGGATGCAGGAGAGGAAAATCGAGGAACAACGATTTTCAATATGGCGGCGGAAAATCTGGAAGGTAATGAAATGTCATTTCTTTTGCAATAACTTCCAGGATCGGAGAGCGATGGCAATAGCGAAATGGCTAGTTAGCACCAGGGAAATTTGTGGTAACAGTCGGACAAGATAAAAGGAACGCGTGCAGCGGATGACGGCTTTAGTCTTTTGGAGAAAGTTCGTGAAGTCTGAAGCTGCGACTGGAGGTATACATTTATCGAACAACTTAATTTTGTCATATTTTTTGCAGCTGCAAGGAGAAGGACGAAGAAGGACAGAGGCACAGGGTAGGGTAGGTAGGTGTGGCGGTTTGATAAAACAAACCCAATTAGCACTGAGTGCCGTTTTGTTACCAAAAACTCACGTAATATGGGTATTATCGATTGGTGGGGGAGGCTAAATCCAACCTGCGGAGTTCAGGAAAGTTATCAGTTCCTTGATACTTTTCTCGGAGACTTCCTCAAGTGTATAGAAGAAAGGGCTTCCCAATGTTCGTAGTCTGGTCCTAGCTAAAGCCGGACAGGTACATAAAAAGTGAATTAGGATTTCTTTTTCAGTTGTCACTTTGCAACTGCGGCAGTGTGTATTGTATGGGATGCCCAGCTTGACCGCATGGTCACCTATAGGCCAGTGTCCCGTGATGATCGCTGTTATTCTTGCGATGTCTTTTCGGGTTCTACCTAGAAGGTCGGTTGTTGTAGTTTGACCACGTTTTCCTGGATATGACGCAAGCAGTCAGCCTGCTCCATCTGAGGTTGGCTTTCGTAAGGTATTCTGCGGTGATATTTGCCTTAACTGCTCCGAGCGGAATGTGGACTAGTTCCACCAGAGAGCAGTGGAGAGCTGAGCATTGCCTGGCCAGTTCGTCGGCATGTCGGCAGAGGCACAGAGCGTGGTGAATATCAGTCACGACATTTTTATAGATCAAATAAAATTAAACATAAACCTCTCGGGAACCAGAAATTTGGAATAAAATAGCACTGGAATAAAAAGCTGTGTTTCTTTTCTTTGAATTTTCTTGGGCGTTTCTCAACATTTCTTTTGTGGTTTTATTTTATCGTTAGTGGAAATTTTGCCAGCAGTAGTTTGCTGCTGCCCCCCCCCCCCCCCCCCCACACCCCCTCTGGGTTTTGATAACAGTATTATTAAGATGTGAACCAATATAAGACATAAACGTCCGATATAGGGCCTACGCCTTGCTTCTCTAACTATTTCTGTGAGCAAAGCTTTACTTTTTGACAAGAATGGAAAGGACCTACAATAAAACGTCGATTCCGAACGTCAAATTTGGAGAACATGAGAGTGCATTCTCTTAAATCTTTGCCAGACTTTCATTAGAGGTTAATGGAAACAATGTAAGGTGTTCCTAGGTGGGACTCAAAAATCGACCCCCTTGCTCAGTAGTCCAACGCAGTAACCACTAGACACCGAATAACGCTTTGTATCTTATTATGCTAATCCCTATCAGTTGATCCCTTTTGTTTACTCTGTGAGGTAAAAAAAGAGCCTCTTTTTTCCTTTTAGCTTATTTGTAACTGACTTATGTTATTTAATTCTTTCTATTTGAACCATATTAATAATAATGGTTTGGAACCCCTCATTTCTTTTGAAGTTTATATCTGCACGTTGATACGAGTAGATAGTATAGTAGCTAGGTATGAAATGACCATGTATTTTTCTTTCGAAATATCAAGAAATCAAGATGCTACAAACCATTAAATGCAATCGAAAATTCATGAATCGTCAATCATCAAAGCAAAGCAGACATCCCAAAATTGAAAAAAAACACATGTAACGCATCCCGCACGTACGCACAACATTTGCATTTAGATAGCTGGGCTTCATGAATTTTAAATGCCTATTTGGGAATACATTATCAATTTAGATACATCTACTTGTGTTACTTCCATTGATTGTTCATTCGGGATTAATTTTATGGTCTCAAAATGTATAACTTTTCTACACAACCTATACCTATGAAAGTATACCGAATTTTGTTATACTTTTCCTCGTAGTCCCATAATTTCAGTTAACATTAACAAAAAAGATGTGTGCACTAGTGTGTACGTAGCACAAATATCCTTTATTTTGGACAGAACTCTCTGCTAACGGGAAGCAATGTTGCAAAACATTTCGTGTTTCGGATATGTAATGAAATTGATGTACTCCATATCCTGGTTGGCAACCATAGCTCGGAACTAAGAGTGGGAGAAACAACTTTCGGAGGTCGTTGGCTACCTATCTATGGCAAAAAAAACGAGAGAAACTATGGAAAAACAAGAATTTGCCATTTGGATTCGTGACACAACCCCGACTGTGTTCGGTACACAGTTTCAGTGGAAGGGTGGACTAGTAACCCACACATTCATATGATGGGCTGCTTTGAAAATCTATCTCGATGTCGCCTCTGGCCCCAGATAAAATGTTAAAAAGAAGAACGCCTTTAGATACACTTACGATGCAGCATGGTAGCCAAAGTTGCATCGAAAGAAAATAGAATGCGGTTAGGTGACTGTGGGGCTTCGAAAAATAATAAGTGTAAGAGTCTTTTGAAAAAGATTCAAATGTGAGGTATGCATGTTTAGCGAATATATGCCAAATGGTTTTTGATCCTTTATTCCCGTCCAGGGAAGCGCTTAGAATACCACAATAGCGCAGGCAAAATTAAAGAGTCAAATCGCATTCTCCGTTGACGTTTAATGTTTGTATGTGCTACCGGCAATGTATTCTATAGAATGCATAAAACGGCCAAGCAATGCATGAATAAATTTTGTTATCTTTACATTGCCTGTGCATTCTTTAAAACAAAACTAGTTAATAAACTGACTGTTTGGAACTACTTCTGAAAGAAGTTGCAAGAAAGTATCTAACTATCATCAGCTACTCGAACAGAAGATCAATTAGAAGAAGCAGTGCAATTCCAGAATAGAGGAAAGCTAAAAAGCGTTGGCAACAGACAAAACCACACTGAACAATTTAATTAATAGGTTCCGAAAATCTTAAAAAGTATTTTATAATGAGTCTTTAAAAACTTACCTTACCAGTCGTACCGACTCGACTACTCGCTCTGGAAGGCAACAAAGAAAATGAAATGACCAATATCTCAAATTCCGCCAGAAAAACCAGAGAAGGTAACTGGGCAAAAAGCAGCCAAGAGAAGGCAACAACGTTTGCAGAGTTTCTTGAAGAGGTCCTTAAACCTTTTGAAGATAAATGTTACCAAGAAATCGAAGGAAGGTGTGCAAAAGATAGACCTATTCAGTAAGTAACAGCTAAAGAACTAGCCAAAGAAATAAAAGAATTCATAAATATAAAAAAAGCGCCGGATTCGATTTTATTACAGGGAAAATTTCAAAACAATTTCCACGAAAAGCATTAGAAAAAAACTAGCGAGGATTAAAAAAGAAGGTCTCGGAGGTAATATTGATACCAAACCAGGCAAACTACCTAGCAAAGAAATGTCTTATGATATTACCAATGTTGTCCAAGTTATTCGAAAAATTCTGGTAAACCGTCTGCAAAAAATAATTAATGAAAAATCCCTAGATCGGTTCTTCAGATATAAACAGGAAGCAGAGTATCGAACATTAAGATAAATTAAAGCTGGTGTACCACAAGGCAGTGTACTAGGTCCAGTGCTATAACTTTTATTCACTACCGATCTGACTGAATGTTAAGAAACTAACTACAATAGCAGCTAACCGAGTCATTAAGACAAAAACTGAGTAAGCCATCTTCTTACTCCCAAGCCAAGTACTTAAGACATCAAAATTAAACAAAATCGCTAGAGCCATTTTTTGACAAAAGTAAGATTTTTAACAATTCAAAAAACTGTTTTAGATCTTTGTAGGAAATAATTGGAGAATTTATGAATTGTCATAATCGGTGATTTACTCTTGCACTCTTTGGTGACATTTCAAAATACTGTGGTACCTCTTGACGATGTCAATGCCGCATACCTAAATCCCGAACTCTTTTTCGGGACTTATGTCCCATTCTGATTGGAAAAGGGAAATTATTTCCCACTCGAGGTGAAGTTATTTCCTGTGCGAAGTTATTGCCCGTGAAGTTTTTTCCCTGCACCACATCCATCCACTTATGATGACTTCATCGTCCGTAGAAAATAACTAAAGCGCTTTGAAATGATTCTCAATTATATGTCATCATCCTAGCCTGATAAACACCGTCTTGATTCTAAAGTCTTCAGTTACAATGACTGGCATTTTACTCTTCTATTTGCTATATCATACGTGTCCATAATCATCTGTGTGCAGTTCAAATACCTCCAAGCCTGCAACTCAACCAGCAATCTTTCTCCCAACTTTGTGAGGAGAAAATAATTTAAGGGTACATAGATTTATACTCTGTTGTAGTGCTCGGCTGAGTTTATTTATTAGACTCGCACGAAAAACCTGATGTCAAAAGATTACCAGCTCGCCTTTTATCTGATTGTCTTGAATCTAGACTGTCTGCAAGATGCCAGGCGTTCTTTAAACTGGGGTGAACATTTTTCAAAAAAGGTTCAGAATCAAAATTTTGTTATTCCTATTCGAAAGTTTTTTCCCAGACACTGCACCAGGGGTCTCAGACAAAAGATGTCAGCATTGAAGCAGCTTTTTCAGATGCGCTCGGTTCATGTCACTCTGAAAACTGGCCAGAGTTCTCTTCAAACAAAACAGTTCCCCTCTTGCAAAAGACTGATAAGCATGCTAGAACCAATTGCTTTTCCTTACAAAGTTGTAATCTTGGAAATATTATTGACAGAATGTAGCACTCGTAGTGTCGCATTCGCCCCGCCTGACGCCCCCCAAAAGGGGCAAAAAATCATTTTTTGGTGTCGAGGTATAACCAAAAAAAAATTACATCAAAAAATCAGGAAAAATCCCCTCATTACAAAAAAGTAGGTTCCAGACGTTTTAAGTGTCGCATTTGCCCCGCCAGACGCCCCCCAAAAGGGGCAAAAAATCATTTTTTGGTGTCGCGGTATAACCAAAAAAAATTACATCAAATTGTCGCGGTGAATTAGAGGAGTTGTACTGTGCCACTAAATCGAAGATCGTTTCGCTAATGGGAAAGCACAGGAGAGCTAGCGTCCCAGAAACTTCGTTCGGTTTTCCTCAGCAGCCGATTTCGCGGTTGCCACAGCTTCGTTTGCCTAGATTTTCAGGAAAATATTGCGACTACAAGAACTTCATTGGAACATTTAAAACGCTGGTTCATAACGACTCTTCGCTAACCATTGAGAAGTTCAATCATTTAGTGTCGTGTTTGAGTGAGCAAGCACTCGGAACAGTAAAGGCGTTTCAAATTTCGGAAGAAAATTATCCGAAAGCGCTTCAAAGACTTGAAGAGCGATACGACAACAAATGCCTTATTTTTCTGGAGTACATTTCAATGCTCTTTCATCTTCCAAAGATGAAAACTGCTTCACCAACGCATCTTAGAGGTCTTGTGGATAATGTTTCGGCCCTTTTCGATTCGCTAACGTCCTTAGGCAGCCACGAAGACATCTCCAATGCGATTTTAATTTATTTAGTGATGTCAAAGGTGGACCCTGAAACTCAAATCAAGTGGGATGAATCGCTGGAGTATACCAAATTACCAAAATGGTCTATTTGTGCTGCAGTTCTTGGAAGGCGTTGTCAATTCTTGGAAAGCAGGGAGTCAAAATGTCTTTTCGCCGATAGTGGGAGATTAGAACAGAGGTCGAAGCAGATTTATCGAAGACCGTCGCATACGTCCTTGCCTGTTACGAACTCGTTGTGCTATATGTGCAAATCTCCGCATCATGCAATAGCCGATTGTGCAATAAATTTAAAAATTTAAATGTTTACGATCGATTTAAAAATGCAAAACGATTGGCATTGTGCATTAATTGCTTAACGAAGGGACACGAAGTGAGCCACTGTTCGTCGAAGAGATGTAACGTCTGCTCTGACCCTCATCATATATTGTTGCACAGGTACAATTCGAATAGGTATCCGGATGAACCGTCGACATCGCAACAAGGAGGCAATCCCAGAACGGCATTACACAATGGGGTGGAAAACAATATTGAGTCCCAAGTAATTTTGGCAACGGTAGTTGTCAAGGTCAGGAATCAGGTAGGAGATTTCGTTTCGGCTAGGGCTTTACTGGATTCCGGTTCGCAGATTAATTTAATGACGGAATCCTTAGCAAACAGTCTGGGTCTCAATTCGACTATTAGTCCGATTGATATATGTGGAATTGGAGATATCAACGCAAAGGTTCGTTCCAAAACTAGGACAACATTGCAGTCAAGGTTTGAGGACTTCGAAAAAATCATTGAGTTCTGGATTGCGCGCTCCATCACGGAGTTTCAACCGCAATATCGTTTGCAAACGAAGGATTGGAATATTCCCCACGATATCAATTTAGCTGACCCCCTATTCTACAAACCTCAAACGATCGACATGTTGTTGGGAGCAGATTTATTCTTCGATCTTATGCAGAAAGGACGCATCAAACTAGGCACAAATCTACCTAGTCTCCAAAACACACTTTTGGGATGGATTGTTTCGGGAGCTTATTGTGCACATGGGGTACGTAAGTCGACTTGCAACTTCCTGGAGACGTCGTCACAAGACAATTCTGCTAGTTTAGAGAGGGTGGTTGAGAGATTTTGGAAAATGGAGGAAATCGAAACCAAAACTATTCGCACGCCCGAACAACTTATTTGTGAACAGCATTTTGTAGAAAATGTAAAGTGGCTTTCTAGTGGAAAATTTAGTGTGAAGCTTCCCTTTAGGGATAATCCAGTTCAACTTGGGAGCTCTTTAGAAATCGCCAGGAAAAGGTTTTTGTCTCTCGAACGAAGGCTTAATAGAAATCCCGAATTAAAGCGTGAATATGCCAAATTCATTCAGGAATATTTAGATTTGGGACATATGTCTTTGGTGACAAAACTCGATTTTAGTCAGCCACATTATTTTCTGCCGCACCAGTGCGTTCTTCGACCTGATAGTTCATCCACGAAGCTTAGAGTAGTCTTTGATGCTTCCTGTCACACTACTTCGAATCTGTCGCTGAACAACATTTTGATGGTAGGACCTACAATTCAGGAGGAAATGTACACTATCGTTCTTCGCTTCAGATGTCATAGATACGCCTTGACAGCGGACATTCAAAAGATGTATCGTCAAATCGAACTCGATAGGGAGGATCGCAAGTTTCAGTTGGTTCTTTGGAGGGATGATCCAAAGAAAATCATCCAAACATTCTGTCTGAACACCGTCACGTACGGTACTTCATCAGCACCATTTCTCGCAACTCGTTGCCTTCAGGAGGTTGGTCTCAGAAACAAAAAGGAGTTTCCCCTAGGATCAAAGATTGTTTTAAGAGACTTTTATGTTGATGATCTTTTAACAGGAGCTAGCTCAGTCGATGAATTATACCGAATCCAACAGGAAGTCACTACAATCCTAAAATCAGCACATTTCGAACTCCACAAATGGCATTCCAATGCACCAATGTGCTCTTCGATGGAAACAACCAATGTGGAGATAAACATCGAAAACCAAGAATCCACAAAAACGCTTGGGATTTCGTGGAATCCAAAGGAGGATATCTTTCAATATTCTTACATGAATCGTTTTCACCTACAAAGCTCACAAAGCGCACCATTTTGTCTTCTGCGAGTAGATTGTTGGATCCCCTGGGGCTAATTTGCCCTGTTGTTGTCAAGGCAAAAATGTTTCTGAAATCGTTGTGGATAGAGAAGCTAGACTGGGACGAGCCCTTGCCTCGTCACTTGGAAGCTTGCTGGAAAGACTACACTGCGGATCTACAGAATCTGAAGTGTATAGCCGTTCCCAGGTTCATATTTCAGTCAGGTTGTAGGAGTCTCCAAATTCATGGATTTTCTGGCGCGTCGACCAAGGCCTACGGATGCAGCCTATATACTAGGTGCGAAGATGAGTTCGGTAATGTTTCGATAAACTTAATTACTGGAAAATCCAAGATAGCACCTGCACAAACTCAGTCACTCCCCAGGTTAGAGCTATGTGGAGCCCAGATGCTGTCAAAACTCTGGAACAAGGTGAAAAGAACGTTCGACGTTGAATTCGATCAACTTTATTTTTGGGTAGATTCCACCATCGTCTTATGCTGGTTAGATGCCTCTCCGAGCTCTTGGGAGACTTTCGTCGCAAACCGAGTAAGCGACATACAATCACTTAGCTCAGGTGTCTGTTGGAGGCACGTAAGATCTGAGCACAATCCGGCAGATCTGATTTCGAGAGGATGCAATGTGAAGGACTTACATAACTCATCTTGGTTTGCGGGGCCTGATTTCCTGAGAGAAAGATACAGCAACTGGCCGTGTAACGCAGATCCTACTGAACTCAACGTTGAAGAACCGTTATTGGAACGAAAGAAAAGAAGAAGCATTTTCGTATGCGAAAGGGTAGAAGAGACGTTTTTGGGCGTATTCTATAAATATACTTCATATGCAAAAACAATGCGAATAGTAGCATACGTCTTGAAGTCCATAGACTTGTTTAAAAAACGGCAGACATCTGTGGAGCTGTCAGCTGAAAATTTAAATCAGGCGATGTTGGCCAGTGTGCGGTGCATACAACACACATATTTCCAAAGGGAAATAGCAGAGATTAGAGCTGGCGGAACTACGACAAATTCGAAGCTCCGACATTTGTGTCCGTTCGTGGATGAGATCTCTGGTTGGAGGATCCTTAGAGTAGGTGGCCGGATATGTAATGCCGACATAGAGATCGACAGGAAATTTCCGATTCTGCTACCGAACAACGACGCGTTCGTAAAAAAGTATGTTCGACACGTGCATATCACAAACTATCATGCAGGTTCACAGGCTCTGCTCAACTTTTTACGAGATCGATATTGGATAATCAACGGAAGGAAATTGGTAAGGCAGATTGTCAACAGCTGCCTCCATTGTAGGAGATATAAGCCGAAGCTGATGGAGCAAATCATGGGCAACTTACCCATTGACAGGCTCACGCCAAATCGACCCTTCTCCATTTGCGGAGTCGATTTTTGTGGACCAATTCTCACTTCATGGAAGATTCGTGGAAAACAACCCTACAAAACGTATATTGCTGTCTTTGTCTGTTTCTCGTCGAAGGCAGTGCATTTGGAGGTCGTTTCCGACCTAACTTCCGATGCATTTATAGCACCGCTTAAGCGGTTGATAGGGCGAAGAGGTTGTCCGTCTAAAATGTATTGCGACAACGCAACCAACTTTGTAGGCACTAGGACAAAATTAGTGGAATTCCGAAATAATTTTTTTAAATCCGTAATTCTAAACACCATTTTTAATTTCGCTTCAGAGAAAATGATCGATTTCAAGTTCATACCCCCTCGGGCGCCACACTTCGGAGGACTCTGGGAAGCTGCAGTGAAAGCAGCAAAAACACTGTTGCATAGAACTTTGGGCAGCGCATTGTTGACATTCGAGGAACTAGCCACGGCACTCGCTGAAATTGAAGGAATACTAAATTCGAGGCCTATAACTCCATTGTCATCGGATCCAGGCGACTTCAGTGCTCTGACCCCGGGGCATTTCCTCATTGGATCTGCAATAAATTCATTCCAGGAACCAAATTTACTTAACGATAAAATTTCTTATCTCAACAGATGGCAACGCATATCTGCAATCAAGAAGCATTTTTGGAAGAGATGGATGAAGGAGTTCGTTGACAGTCTTCAGGTTCGAGCCAAGTGGTTTCGGGCGCAGCCTAACATCAAAGAGGGAAGTCTTGTAATCGTATATGAAGACAATGTGCCCCCCTACAAATGGGCATTAGCAAGGGTGACCAAAATTATCAAGGGAGACGACGGCAAAGTTCGTGTCGTTCAATTGAGGACCAGTTCCGGAAGCTTTCGGCGGCCCATCACGAAGATTGCACCATTACCAACTGAAGATTGACGGTTTACAACGCATCAACGTGGCCGGAATGTTGGCGCCTAAGATTTGAATCGTCACACAAATAAAAGATGTCCAATGTCCTAATTTATTGTCAACCTTCCCCACCCCATTCATACTCACCACACACCCACTTTCAACCTTTCCTTTAAAACCAAAACCATCGAAAAAGACATTCGTAGTCAAACCACAAAAGCGTTCGGAGCGAATTAGCTCAGCTAACCAATAAAAATATTATAACGTAGTTTGAAAAGTTGGTGTTTTATTGAAGTCGAGTAAAATTCCCTCATTAAAAAAAAGTAAGTGCCAGACGTTTAAATTGTCGCATTCGCCCCGCCAGACGCCCCCCAAAAAGGGGCAAAAAATCTTTTTTTGCTGTCGAGGTATAACCAAAAAAAAATTACATCAAAAAATCAGGAAAAATGCGACAATTTAAACGTCTGGCACTTACTTTTTTGTAATGAGGAGATTTTTCCTTATTTTTTGATGTAATTTTTTTTTGGTTATACCTCGACACCAAAAAATGATTTTTTGCCCCTTTTGGGGGGCGTCTGGCGGGGCGAATGCGACACTTAAAACGTCTGGGACTCAAAAATTCTTAATTAGTGCATAGTTCTCCATAATTTGTGTATATTTAAAAATGGTTATACCCTTGACACAAAAATCCGAAAAATCAGCGTTTTCAAACCCCCGGCCTCAGCCCCGGCGAAAAAAAAACCCTGCCAGACGACTGCATTTGATATCACGATGCTAGTACCTTTACAAACAAGTAAATGAATTTTGGTTATACCTACACTCCCAAAATATGCTGTCGGCTCTTAGACTATAACACACAGTGTCAGGTTATAATGTTTGTTAGGGTGAAAAGGGATACTCTCTTATCTATGTTTTTAAGTCCGTTGAATCATCTCTGGTCCAGTGTTGGCCATATTTGTCCAGCAGTACTGAAGTGGCTAAGTTGCCTCCAAATAAAGTTTGCCTTTTACTGCATCAGAGTGGATCTGGTACTTTGAGACTAAATAGGTGCACCAATTGTGTGTAAAGTTATGTCCAGCTTCACAATTCCCTTGGACATCGTTATGACCTGATAATCTGCAATGGGTGATGTTAAATGATAGTTGCACATGTCGTTAAGAGATACGCGGAAGTCGTTCACTGCCCTGGATAGTATTATCCTGGGTGTAAGGGCTTTAATAGCTGCCTGTATGTCGATTATATAACAATATGACATTGTGTTCAGTTATTTGCCTTCAACCAGTTAGCGGCTTAGCGAATGCATCCCTTCCATTCGTGACAAAAATAAAACTTCAACCACACGAAGCTAAGAATTTAGATTTAGACCCTACCCTGTATGGGATGTTTACCCCAAAAAAGTCAAAAGTTTGTACTTGGAGTTTGCCTGATTTTAAAATGTATGTAACAAATTCATTTCCTAAGGGGATTGCCTCTATAAGTAAACAAGTATTCACTTTCAACCCTCTATCATCTTTTCGCTAGAAACAAATTTAATCACATTTCACATCATTTATGTCACTAGCAAAGTAAATGAGTGTGAGCCGCTCCTTGCCCCCTATGAGGAATCGCGGCCTCACAGATGTTTCCTTGGCAACACTAGCCGCCATCAAACTTAGCGAACGTGTTGCACCACACGCTACTGGATACCCATGAAGCACTTTGAAAAGTATTCTCTCTCTTATACAGTTGTTTAAGGCTACGCTCCTTCAATCTACCGACGGATTTTGGATTTTTCCTGGTTGTGATTGGGTATACACGATTTTAAATTCAATACAGATGGTTGCAAGGATTTGCAGGATCTGCATATCTTGTTGATGTTGCACTGGCATTCCATCCGAAAATAACCGAACAACTGAAATCTTTAAATCCTCGAAAATCGCCAACTTTCATCCTCCCCATTATGGGACATAATCCCTCATTACAGTGTGTATCCGAAAATCTTTGTTTCAGTGGCCCGATACACAGGTTGGTGCTTAAAGGCTTTTAATGAGCATGTACCTACCTCCGTTTCGAAGTGTAAAATTAACACTTAAATGCATTAAACTTTTAGAATCAGGATGTCTTCGACATCTGAACGATAAGAGGCATACGTGTAAATTTGTACACACATGAATGGGAGCTCGAATCCGCTTATAAATTAAATTTCAAATAATTGCAATTTTTTATGGATTACGGAGCGTACTGATGCTGCTCACGTGTTGTCGTCGTCTCCTGTTTGGAAGTATCAGTGAGCAAAATGGGACATAAGAACTCAATTAAGATGTGAGCAAACATTTTCCATATAATTTTTTTTTTATTTATTTTGTCGACATGGAATAACGTAAAAGCGGATTAAATTGAACCTCTTAGGGGACGATTTTGAACCTAATAACTTTTTTCATGGTGAGGGATAAAGTGCGCTACCGCTCACGTCTTAAGGAAGCTATAATAGTAGAGCAAACAAAAAAGAAGAACATAAATCATATCGTGAATCGTGATCGTAAAAGTTCGTCATCAAGTGAGAAATTATTATGATAAAAACGAAGAACAGATTGTCAAATTAAATTCGGATAACTAGGTATCGATGTTAGTTGTTGTTAAATAGAGAAAGAAAGAACTAAAGTAACTATGTATTAGGAACTGGATCCATGGTAAAGCTGATTCGTGTGGTGGACGGATATGTTTTAGTATGTCCGCAGTAAGCGGGGGTGGTCGCCGTTCCGTCATGCTAGTTCTCTTTATCTTTATATAAAAAATAAAGCGGCCAAGTGCGAGCCGGACTCGCCCATGAAGGGTTCCGCGCGAATTATAATTATTATTTACGGTGCCTAAGTAAATTACAGATTTATTATTAGAAAATAATGGTTCACGGTTTACGCATAAGGTTTTTTCTTTATATTTGAGTTGTTTGAAAGAAAGGTAAATTGCGGTTTACGATTAATGACGTATTAAAAAAAAAAATACTTACTAGATCTCGTTCAAACCAATTTGCGGTGGAAGTTTGCATGGTAATGTACATCATACATTTTTTTAGTTTTATCATTCCCTTATTTTAGAAGTTAGAGGGAGGGACACATTTTACCACTTTGGAAGTGTCTCTCGCGCAAACTATTCAGTTTAGAAAAAAAAGATATGAGAAACCTCAATATAATTTTTGAAGACCTATAGATACCGATTGATACCCCACACGTATGGGTTTGATGAAATTTTTTTTTGAGTTTCAGTTCTAAGTATGGGGAACCCCCAAAATGTATTGTTTTTTTCTATTTTTATGTGAAAATCTTAATGCGGTTCACAGAATACATCTATTTACCAAGTTTCAACAGTATAGCTCTTATTGTTTCGGAGAAAAGTGGCTGTGACATTCCCGGACAGACAGACAGACAGACAGACAGACTTGACGAATCTATAAAGGTTCCGTTTTTTGCCATTTGGCTACGGAACCCTAAAAAGCAATGTTAACAAAAATACTCTGATGCAAAATACGCTAAAACAGTTACCTACAATGTTTTTAAAAAAAATCCGAAAAGAACATTAAATTTAGTTTAAGGATGTGAAGTTTTATATCTCAGTCTGACCGCGTAAGAAATGGTTTTAAAACTCGTGATTTTCTCAAAAATTTATTTCTCAACCAGCTGTTTTTGATTTCCATACACTTTCCCCATTTCTACATTTTCTTTAACTTGCTTATATTGGCCGATATGTTTTTCCCTTCAATGAAGAAAAAGTGGCCAAATGGGAACAAATAAACCGCTGTACATGGAACTGTCGCCTGGTTCTTTTTGAAAAGATTGATTGCGAGATTTACAATGTGAGATTGGGGAATTTACAAGTTAGGTTATGTAAGCAGGGTTGCATACACAATTGTGAAAGCATCATCCCGATGCCAAAAAAGGCCAAGGATCTGTTAATGAATCGATTAATCTCCGTTAGAGGTATCCCTGCTAGGTTGCCCAAATAGTTCAAGAACCGTGTTCCCATGCAAGAGAACCGTCGTTCTTTTAGTGCCTGGCCGTGTACACAAGAGGTATTCCACAGATTCTTTTTCCTACTTTTCTCTGCAGCTTCAGCAGACCAGCACACGGGTTTGATTATTGTCACAGCAAAATAGGGACTTAGTTCTCTTTTCGAATACGAGTTATGACACAACTTATAGTGTTGTCCTATATTTCCGTACATAGGTAGTCTTGTCGTGATACCGTCGATGAAGCTCTTAGCTGTGTCTAAAGCAGGTAGTACCTGCACATCAGCCTCGAGTGGGTTTATATCGTTCCCTGCCACACGAACGTGCCCAAGAACCCAGCGGAATAGACCGGAGTCAAAGCCTCCTTCAGCTTGAAAACACTGAAATAGTCTAGCAGTCGGTAGCACTGGTTGATTTTAAGTGCCGCTGAGAAGACTCCTGCTCCTGTTCCCTTCTACGTCTCTGGCGCTACCTGTGAAAATGAAAATACATTTGGTGACCGTGCTGGGTAAACTGCAGTCATGTCGAGCATGTATATAGACTTTGAAGTTCTTATTTAAATCATGTAAGGGTTTCTCATAATCAGTTAGTGGCATAAGCCCTCGTTGATTAAAGGTGTCCAGTACGCGGTGGTGTTTGAAGGTGCACGGGTTTCAAATTTCGATCCTCAGTCTGAGAGCACATTTGGCTGCCACTTTCTTCGTGAAGAGGTCCAGTGGTTGTAGGTTCAACAATATTTCCAGACCCAGTTGGGGAGTGGAAAAGAGGAAGGTGTAAAGGAAAGGATAGGGAGGATAAAAGATAGTGATAGGTATTAGATGCGAGAAGTAGTCGATGAAAAATAAAGAGGAACAGCACTTTTGAAACTTTTATGATATGACACCATGAATGAACAATAGACGTGAGGAAATGAGGTGCGTGTATCGAAAGGGATAATATTCATAGTTCTAGCAGATTGAGAAAAATTAAGCTTATTGAACAGATATGCAGGGCATTGGGTGTATAAATAAATTATATATTTTATTGTAGCCAAAAACATTACATTTCTAAACTTAAACCTATATTGCACAATCTACAGAAATTGGTATGTATGCTACCTTACTACTGCCAAGTAAAGATAAATTGTTTAATCAAAAAATAATAAGTGTTAATTAGAGAATTTGAAGGAAAAGCTACTGTTAAAAACCTTCATTAAAGATGCAAAAAAGAAAAAAAAAACTATATAATAAATATAAAAAAAGGAGAGTTGTGAGAAGGGGTGGCTTAAACACAAAGGCGTACAATACCCAGTTGAAAACAGCTTTTACAAAAAACATTAAAAATAGATACTCACTTAAGGATAAAAAAATGTGTAATAAGATACATACATTTAAGAAGCTAGATTTGAGATTAGGAAATTGTCGGAAGATAAACAAGAAATGTTATATCGTTCACTTAACTTTGAGATTCTGCCCGATACCATTTCGATATTGGCTAAAGCGTGCAATTCAGTTGTTGAAAAGTGCTATGGAAGATTTAACATCATTTTCAGAAGCTTATTTTGTGAAATTCGAAGTTTTCGCGCGTGACGTTTGCACAATAACACCAAGCAGGCGATCCGTAAAACATAATCGCCTGAAAAATCGCTTTATAAATCAGTAATTTGTTGTCACTATTCAATTTAGATTTCCTATTTATAAAAGGGTAAAGTATTTTTATTGTTATATTAATTTTTTTAATGATTTCTTGTACGTGTGTACCAAAAGTTAATTTCTTATCCAGATACACCCGAAGATATTTAGCACTAGACTTCCAACCACTGATAATGAGACTATTGCTAGGTAGGAAACAGGGTTTTCTTTTTCGGGTGAAAAAGACAGCCTGAGTTTTAGAAGCACTTATCTTTATCTTCCGGTCGCTAAAGTTATCTTGAATAATATATAATGTAGATTGGAAGTTAGTTCCAATAGTGGAACCAATTGAATCTGTTGAATAAATACAAGTGTCGTCAGCAAAAATAGCTGTTTCACAATTATGAAGTCTTGGGAAATCAGACGTAAACACATTGTAGAGGATTGGACCAAGGACTGAACCCTGAGCAACCTCTGCAACACAAACAAAAACTTGAGGAAGACAATTGTTGACAGACACAAGACATTTTCTAAGAACTAATAGCTTATGTAGAAGTCCTTCATGCCAAACAGAATCAAAAGCTTTCTCCACGTCAAGCAACACCAGTCCTGTACTTTTGCCTATACTCAAATTACTTTTTATGTGTTTTGTTATACGATGAACCTGTTGCACAGTACTGTGAAATTCACGGAACCCAAACTGCTCTAAGGGCAAAACATTATTTTAGTTAATGTGCTCAATAAGCTTTTTCTTGATCACTTTTCCAAAACATTTACTAAGCGAGCTCAGTAGACTTATTGGTCTGTAGTTACCAGGCAAGTAAGCGATCTTACCAGGTTTCAAAATTGGAATTAGCTTTGCTATTTTCCATTCACTTGGAAAATATCCGAGCTGAAGACGCGAATTAAACAATGATTGTAAAAATATTAAGCTTGACAGAGGAAGATGTTTTAGATACAACTTTTTTACATAGTCAAAACCCACTGACTTTCGAGTTTTTAAAGAAAGCAGAACGTCCCTTATATCGTTGGTTGTGACGATACTTACATCATTATTTACCTCAGAGGTGTTAATTAAATTAATTGAATTTAGAACTGAGGATTCAACAGTGATATTACTTATAGTACTGCTAGGTTAGGTTAGGTTAGGTTACTGGGCTGACGGGGCAAGAGAATCCTGCGCCCGTCACACTTAGGTCAATGTAGACCCTTTGTGATACCCTGGAGGTTATGCTTCCCTTTTCTGGAACCAATGAAAAACCTATGAAAAACTTAGCGGGTTTACAAACCATCCCAATGCGTTGATGAACTTGCGCAAGTCATTCACAGACTTGCCGGAGAGTTCTTCTAAATCCTGGAAGAAATATCTGCCCAGGATATTGTTTCTGATATGACAGAGTGCAGGGCAGTGACAGAGGAAATGCGGGGTATCCTCATTCACCTCCTCGTCCCCACATCCTCTGCAGAGTTCATCTGTGCTGAGTTTTAATTTCTTTGCATGGTAGCCCAGCATGTTGTGTCCGGTGATAACACCTGTGAGAGAGGACAAAGAATTCTTGTTCATTTGAAGGATTCTCTTGGTCTTTTGTTTGTCATATAGTGGCCACATTTTCCTTGTAATAACACAGGAATCAAGGGCACTCCATCTTTCGTTTGCTGCCATCAGTATTTTATTTCGAATCACCTGTTTAAGGTAACAGGGTGGGATTTTTACTGTGGTGTCAGCATCCCTTGATTCTAGGGAAGATCCTTTTCTTGCCAGTTCATCGGCTCTTTCATTTCCTGGGACACCACTGTGTCCGGGGAGACTCTTACAGTGTGCTGCGCGCCAAGAACCCGCAGCTGTTCGCGACAGCTTCTTACAAGCCTCGATTTTATTTCTGTGGCGGAAATCGATTTTATTGCCGCTTGGCTGTCAATGAAGAAGGTAATATCAGCCTGTGGTATTGCCTTCATTGCAGCCTGCTTAGCCGCTGTTGTCACCGCCAGAACCTCAGCTTGGAAGATGCTGCTGTAGACGGGGAGTCTGATCGAGCCAGATATTCCGAGCGTTTCTGAGTAGAAACCTGCACCAACGCCGGTATCCATCTTGGAGCCATCTGTATAGATGGGGATCGTTGTTGCATGGATTGGTACTTGATTATCCTGCCATTCTTCCCTACAGGGAAAAGAGACAGTAAATGGTCTTATAAAATCCAGTTGGGGAGTAATGTAGTCTGTGCATACATTTCTACCCGTAAATTTCTCTAGAATCTGTGCATGCCCTGTTGTACTGGGTTTCCAGTTTTTTGTTTGGCTTAGCCGCAAGGCACTGTTTGCTGCAGATTCTTGTACGAAAAGATCTAGGGGTTTAAGATTGAGAATTACCTCCAACCCCGCTGTAGGGGTGGTTCTCATAGCCCCAGTAGTGCCAATACAGGCAATTTTTTTTACTCTAGTCATAGTCTTAAGGTTGGTGGCCTTACACAACCCCTGCCACCAGACTAAATTACCGTATGTGAGTATCGGTCTAACTACCGCCGTATACAACCACATGATAATTTTGGGACTAGGTCCCCAGGTTTTGCCGAAGATTCTATTACAGGCGTATAAGGCTATCGTTGCCTTCTTTGCTCGTTCTTTTATATTGAGGCTCCAGTTTAATTTTCTATCCAGAATCACGCCAAGATACTTTGCGTATTCTGATGTTCGTAGTGGAGTACCCTCAATAGTTGGCGGATTAAATTGCGGTATAACCCTTTTATTGGTGAAGAGGACAAAAGACAGAATTTTGTGGGTTAACCACAAGTCCGCAGATTCTGGTACAGTTACCAACCATAGATAAGGCATTCTGTATTTGTTCACTTAGAGTGGATGGGAATTTTCCTGTCGCTAGAAGTGCTAAGTCGTCAGCATATGCTACTGCCTTGACTCCACTAAGTCTAAGTTCAATCAGAATCTCGTTTAAAACGAGTACCCAAAGAAGGGGTGATAGGACTCCGCCTTGAGGGGTTCCTCTAGATGCTGACACCTTAATTATTTCACCACCTAACTCTGAGTAGATGCATCTTCTTTTAAGCATGCACATTATCCATTTAATAATGGTATTCTCCACATTTAGGTTTACTAGGGCTCTTTCTACCGCTTCCCCTTGGACGTTGTTGAAGGCACCTTCAATGTCCAAGAAGGCGGCTAGAGTATATTCCTTGTCCCTTAGTGTCTTTTCTATGGTGCTGACGACACTATGGAGTGCTGTCTCTACACCTTTGCCTTTCGTATATGCATGCTGAGCTGGGGATAAGACCTCTGGACTCAGTTTGCTACGAATATAAATGTCCATCAGTCTCTCAAAAGTTTTTAAAACAAAAGAGGTTAAACTGATTGGCCTAAAGTCTTTGGCGGTAGTGTGACTAGGTTTCCCACCTTTGGGTATGGAAACCGCTTTAACTTCTCGCCAAACTTTGGATACATATCCCCATTTTAGGCTACTTAGGAAGAGGTTCCTCAGATGTGGGGTTATATGTTCTTCACATCTTTGTAGCATCATAGGGAAAATGCCGTCAATACCCGGAGATTTATATTGAGAGAAGGAATTAATGGCCCATTTTATCCTTTCTTCCGTTATAATCTCCGCTGTTGTTATGTGCTCCGTGTAGTGCTCTTCTTCCGGATTGTTATGCTCATTAATGCATCCCGGAAAGTGAGTCTCAAGGAGGACCTTGAGTGTTTCATTGCAGGATTCTGTCCAGTTGCCGTTGCGGTCCTTGAGAGATCCCAAGGCTACTGGTTCGTTAGCAAGTAGTTTCCTGAGACTAGCTGATTCCGCGGTGCTTACCATTTTGCTATAAAAGGATTTCCACGAAGATCGCTTTGCTTGTTGCGTTACTGCTTTGAATTTTCTTTGACTGGATTTGTAGGTTTCCCAGTCATGGCCGGATCTTGTACGTTTTGCTACATTAAAAAGTTTTCTAGTTTCTTTCTTATTGTCGTACAGTTCTTTTGTCCACCATGGAGGAGTCGATTTTCTTTTACTCCTCGTTTGTAGGGGACATGATTTTTCGAGCGCTTTACCTAGGATTTTTCCTAGATTCTCGGCATTCGTGTCTGTACTCTCTGGTGCATACGCAGCATCTGTCTGGAGAGTTCTTAAGTTCTTTCCCACTTCCATATTGAAAAGGTCCCAGTTAGTTTTTCTATGGTTCCTATATGATTTTTGGGGATCGTTCGTGTCTGGTATCAGGAATTCAATGATTTTGTGGTCAGAGAACGTTTCCTCCTTTAATACCTTCCACTGATCTATTGTGATTGTATTCGAGTTGCTTAATATTGTAACATCGATTACTTCTTGCCTATTTCTAATAACAAAAGTTGGTTCTGAACCCCTATTAGCTATAAGTAAGTTATGATCTATAAGAAATTCAAAAAGTGACTCACCCCTTGTATTTGTATTTGAGCTACCCCATAGGGCATGGTGGGAGTTAGCATCACGTCCCATCACCAGGTCCCATTTTTCCCGTGTAGCACGTTGAACAAGAAGGTGGGTCAGATCTGACGGTGGTCCTTCCGTTGCATCATAGGGCATATAGCATGATGTTAGAATCAGCGGAGGGAGCCCGTTGCGCTCAAGTTTTACCGTCACGTGGTCGTTATCACTGAAGGTAGATAGAAGAAAGAGGTTAATCTGTTTCCTAGCTACTATACAAGTTCTGATCTTACTATTTGGATCTGTCTGCACTGTTTTAAACAGGACAAGTCCCTTCGAGTTTAATCCCCTTATTCTGCCTCCTGCTACCCAGGGTTCTTGAATAAAGGCTAGGTCTATTTTTCTATCCTCCATGAGGTAGATTAGGTTAGCGCTGGCCGCCTTACTGTGATGAAGGTTTATTTGTATTACCTTCATCACGGTTTTTTGGCTCCCCATCCTTGTTGGTTTTGTTGACTTTGTTCGCGATAAACCTAAGCTTGCATCGGTTTATGCCGACGCGTACTTTAAAGTCGATCTTCTTCAGCAACGGAATGGATTTGTGACTAAGCAACACTATCACTTCCGTGCCTGATTCATGGTAATCTCCCATCTCGATCACTTCCCAAGCGTGGTTCAGCTGATCGGTATTTAGGGATCGTAAGTATCTCTCGACGGTCCTTAGGGATATGAGGCCCTCGTACAGCAAGTTTGGCTTTAGGTCTTGTTATCCGTACGATCTCTTTTTTGTCAATCAGACGAAGGTCGGCGTTTGGCCATGGAGCTTTCGTACTGGCAATAAACTCTTTGAGCCATGTGAGAGTGTGTTCTTCCTCACAGGTCATAAGTTTGAACCCTTGGATTGTGTTGAGGGTGCCAAAAAGCGGGAGGGGCTCCTTGTTTTTTAAGATGGCCTCGTTCACCTCATCTAGGATTCGAAGTTCGATGAGTCGCCATTGGTCCTCTGTCAACTTCCGTGCAGGATTTCCGTAGTCTACTACGGCTACTTGTTGGCCAACTGCGGTTGGTAAAGAGACCTTGGCTTTCTTCGTAACGTTAGTTTGAGAGATTGGGGAAATGGTTGTCGTTTTGCCTAGCTCTTTTGGAAGTACTCGCAATCGGGTCGAGCTTGGATTGAGTATCCTCTCTCGTGCCAATTACAGGGTTCCTAAGTCTGGCTGCGATTGGGGTGGAGAGCAAAGGGCTTTCTTTCCCCTTCCCAGCCGGTCTTTTGGGAATTGTCCTAGAGCTGGGCAAACGTTTGCTCTTCTCCGTTGGGTTGTCGGGTATTGTCTTCAGTCGTTCTTTAGCCTTGTCGAGGGATAGCTTTTCCTTCTCCGTTAAGGCTTCCGGAATTTTGCTACCCATCCTTCGGACGATCCTGAGAGCGTTACGCCTTTGCCTGCGCAGGATCTCATGCTCCCCTAGAGGCTTCTTTGGCTTGGGTTTGCTGGGGACTTTAGAGTCTAAGGCTCCTTGAGTGTCCGGTCCGGGATTGGAGGGCTGTGCCTCCACGACTGTTTGGCAACTGTCCATTGTCGAGTTATTTCCCGAGACGTCACGGCTGCAGTTGCCTGGTTGGTGAGCGGAACCTGCATCCAGATTGCAAGTGGAGCTGAGGCTCTGGATGTTCTCCAGCTGCAGTTTCCTCTCCCCTACCTCCCCAGTGACCATCTTCTCTCCTTCCAGGCCCGTACGAGTAAGAGGCTCGATGCAATGCCTGGCCGGTGAGTCTGGTGGTCCCGGGGTCGGTTCCTGTACCCGATCAGTCTCCGTGTCCGTTTTTTTGTTAATGTTAGGAGCAGGGAGCACCTCCCCCTTCTCTAGACCCGTACGAGCAAGAGGCTCGATGCAACGTCTGATCGAAAGGTTTGGTGGCTCCTCGGTGGCATCCTTTGGCAGAGTGATTGGTGTGGTCGACCTTTTCCCTGAATAGACTTTGCCAATCTGGGAGGAAGGTGGCCCCATCAATTTACTATCGCTAGTGTTATCCCCAGGATTATCTTCCGCCGGTGTACGAGCAGTAGGCTCATTCTCCGTTAGACGCTGTTCCTGCAGATACGCACGTGCGTTATGAAGCCGTTTGCGGTCAGTCTCTGTCAGTTCTTCCCATCTTTTCGTCCCTAGTCTCTTTACTATTGTCCTGCAGTTTGTTAGTTTTTTCCGTCTGGATGAGGTGGACAATAAAGAGAGGTTGGAGCTAGCGACGGAACAGCTGTCGCTGACATCAAGGTCCATGCCCTCCATGGCAGCATCTGTTCCAACGCTTTCTCCATCCCATACTCCAAGATTGGCAAATGGATTCAGAAGAAGGTTTTCTTCTTCCTCCGTCAGTTGTTGTTGTTCTGTTTGGGGATCGGTTTTTCTACAGTCAGTGGTGCCCGATCCTTGCACCTTAGTATCTTTTGTTTTGTTTTGTTTTGTTTGTTTGTTTTGTTTGAATTGTTCATTGTAGGTCCCACGAGTAAGGGGGAAGGAAGGTCCATCTGCACTCATCCCCTGTATGCAGATAAGGGGAATTAGGGTTAAAACTGGAGGTCCCCAGGTATCCAGAGTTTGCGCTAGCGACTGAGCACTCCCTCAGCCATGCAGGTCTCGGCGCGTCGTATCTTACCTTAGATTTGATCCCTTTTAGTTTTCCACCCCCTCTTTGTCGATTAACAACAGAGAGGGGAGTACTTAAGCCCCACCACCACGACAAGGTAGGTGATCAATCGGGGGGTATAGTACTGCTAGCTAACAGTTGAACTTTACAAAAAGTTTCTACCAGTGCATTTGCCTTTTCAGTGCCTGCCGTCATAAATTGATTTCCTACTTTCAGTGCAGGAATATGGGAATAACGCTTTTTAATTATTTTTACGACATTCCAAAAGGGTTTGCTAGATTTGTCCATTCGTAACAATTTTTGGTTCCAGGAATTCTCTGCTGAAAAAGAAAACTATCAAGTCAGTTTTCATAGTTTTTCAGGAGGATTAAAAATAGCCTCCAACTTTTAACTCTAAGGCAAGGGCTTTTTAGAGGGGAAAATTTATCTTCTTTTTTCTTAGCCACGTTTCAAAACAATGTTTTAAAAAATCAGCGAGATATAAGACAAAATTCAATTTAAGATAATTTACCTTTCGCGTGTGTGATTCTGAAGAAATCTTAAGTTGAGATAAGATACTTTAGCAGATTTTGTGGAGTATCGATTTCAGTTCTTAAATCGACATAAGATGAAGTGCGCATTATAGTGCTTTGTTTAATGAAATATAAGCATAACATAAGATGTTTTGTACTCTTTTTATTTAAGACCTCATAAAATAAAAAATGTTTCGTTTAAGCAAACATTAATAAAAACTTACAGAAGAAAATAAATGTCATATAATTCATTACAATACACTTTTTTATGTGATTTAAGAATTTAAGAACAAATGAAACTAATAATCATCACTTTCTTCGTTTAAGTCAGGGTGGATATCTGGTCTATCTGCGGTTGGCAAGTTTAAATAAAAATGATGGGAATTATTATTTATTAAATCTAACATGTCCACAAGATCTTTCTTCTTTGCTGAAGTTATGTTTAGGTCTACTAAAAGCTGCTTTCAGGTCGCTTATTGCTACCTGGTTAATGCCCCTTTTTAACGTTTAATTCTTTGAACTCTTCGTCATTATTCAATCTGGTCTTGTAGTATAATCGTCCAAACTCTTTTGAATATATGAGCCACTTAACTCTGCCCCATTTGAATATTTCGCCATTCTCATTTACCTTTCTCCAACAAAATTTGTCTTTAAGGGTTTCGATTCTATAAACCACTTAAATATTGAACTGTAGTGACTCCCAAGTGCCCAATATGCATCAAAAATAGTTTTCTGGCTATCATAAGAAATGCGATTTTTGCACATTTTCCGGCAACTTGGAAGTTCCTTACACTTTTTTTTTTTAATAATATTTAAACTTTTCGTTACGTATTCCTTACCAGTATTCCTTTTCCGTTTTCTAGATGTACTCGTAGGTGTTTCCTTTTCTTCTGCATTCGTTAAGGACATTTCTGCACGCGTCTCCAACTCAGATGATTCCAGTTGTCCATTTATCAGTTTTTCAACCTCCTGGCCCATTTGAAACAAAATTGGATCAGCATTCTCTTCCTTTTTCAGATTGAACTTGTAATAAATAGGGATAGTAGCTTGGATCTCCAATGTCATCATCAAAAACTTAATCTGTTGAAAATTCCAGTCCATGATTCGTTGGTGCTTTTGAAACGGCCGAGTTTCCGTTATCTTGCCCCTGTTTTTTAGCATTAATGCATTCGAATAATTTCAGCTGCGCGAAAATAATTCTTGCTATACATAATTCCTGAAATGTTTTAAAAATGTATATGCGCATTTTCCTACTATAATATATATGGTAAATATTAATAATAAATTACCGTTCTAATGAGAGAGTAGGTATGTAGATTATGATCCTTAAATTTGTATTATTTGACACTCTAGTATGGTTAGGTTAGGTTGAGGTGGCTGTTAGCCGAAAGCTAATACACTTAGACCAAAGAGGTCCATTGTGATGCCACTAGGATCGGGAGTATCTACCACTACCCGCTAAAACCATTTGGAGCTTCTAATGAAGCGTGATAGACTTCTAACATCTGAGTTAGCCAAGTCACTGAGTTCATTAAGGAAGAAGGCTCCCAAATAGAGATTTCTTTTATGGGAGAGTGCAGGACATGTGCAGAGGAGATGAAGTGTAGTCTCCTCCTCCTCCTCATCCCTGCAACTTCTGCAGAAGTCGTTAGAATAGACGCCAAGCCTTGATGCGTGCTTGCCTATTAGACAGTGCCCTGTGATGGCACCTATGACAGAGCTAATATGCAGTCGGTTAAGTGAGATCAAACTCAGAGAGCGTCGCAGGTCCAGCTTTGGCCAGATATGTTTGGTCGCTAGACACGTATCACTACCTGTCCACCTGAGGTTTGTACTCTCGACTGCGGCTAGCTTAAGCATGAGTTTACAAGTAGCGATGGGCATACCTAAGAAACCTTTATCAGGTAGAAGAGGTAATGCTGTTCCTTTTTTGGCGAGTTCGTCTGCCCTACAGTTCCCTGGGATGTCTCTGTGCCCTGGCACCCAAAAGAGGTGAAAGTTGAACTGCTCTGCCATCTCCTCAAGAGACGAGCGGCAATCTATGGCTACGATGGAGTTTGAAGAGACTGAATCCAAGTATACCACAAACACTCTTTTCGGAACTACGTATAAAAATTCTTTTATTTTGTATTATTTATGATAATTTACTTAAAAACATTACCGTTATAAATACTGGCTTTAAATTCGATGCTCTGTTATTACAATCACTTTTTATATTCACTATAGACAACTATAAACCACTCTGACTGCTATCTGCACTGCACTGAAATAACATCTTAACCTTGGCATGGACACATCTTTTTATGTACCCGAATGGACTGTATCTACATGTGTAGATAAAAAAAATCCCATACATTTATTTTGTACGAATCTGGTCTAGGAAATATTTTTTTTGTTTTGTTTCTTATATCTCATGATTTGTATTTACTTTACTTCGTCGCTTCAGAGCAATTTCGAGATTTATCCATTTTGATTCGGAAATTACCAGAGCTGATCGAATAGCATCTAACAAAGCAGCACCTATAAGGGATGTATTTGAAATGTTAAATTTCAATCTTGGACAATATTATCGGGCTTCTGAGTCAATTACGGTAGATGAACAAATTTTCCGCTTTAGAGGACGTACTAAATTTACCGAATACATACCATCCAAGCCAGCAAAGTGTGGCATAAAGCTTTGGTCGGCCTGTGATTCGCAGACAGCCTCTCCATTGAGTGGCCAAATTTATACTGCTGAAATTGGTTCCAACCAATAGAGAAGTAAACCAGGGTGAACGGATTGTGAAGGAACTTACAAGATAAATTTAAAGCTTCAAAATGCAGAGAAATATTGTCCACCGAATTTGGATTTTGTGAAAATGCTGTGCTTTGCTCTTACGTCCCAAAAAAAAGACAAGGCTGTCGTTTTGCTGTCAATCTTGTACCAAACTAAGGCAATCTCCGAACCAACGACCATACCACGTCGAGTTAAACGGTTCTCGTCAGAGCACCGCAATTAAACGACGTTGGGCGCGGTTAGTACGTAGATGGGGGACCGTTTCAGAACAACCGCGTGTCGTTGGCCAGTCCCATCTACAAAATTGAGGTAGATAATACATACGTGGTATCACAATGGACCTAAATTGGTCTAAGTGTGTCGGCTTCTGCCGACAGCCACCTAAACCTAACCTAACCTAAGGCAATCTCCGAGGGACCACAAAAAAACCAGAGATAATCCTGTATTATAATCATACCATAGGCGGGGTTGATACGATGGACAAAATGCTTAGCCAGTATACCACAAAACGAAGGACGCTACGTTGGCCGTTGGCTTTATTTTATAATCTGCTTGACGTATCAGGACTAGCTGCATACATAATTTATGTGAAAAATAATCCACAAGGATCAGCAAATATTGCAACAAAGAAAAGTCGAAGAATAAATTTCCTTGAAAGCCTGGGTGAGAGCTTGTGCTTCCGCAGATACGTAAAAGAACACAAAACCGAAGAATAACGTGCCACATTCGTATTCGAAGTGCCATGGAGTGCATTCTAGGAGAAAATGTTCTTACTCATTTTTTATATTTTTATATATTATTTTTGAATTCTGTTCTGTTAATTTTCATTTTCTAATTGGATACTTTGAAAATACTATATAGGGTCACCCCACCCAAAACCAATTTTGTGAAATTTGTAATATCTCTTTGATGTGACATTCAACACTATTTTTTGTACTTAGTGCATGAAAATATAGAATGTCTCTAATTTTCTTAAATTCTATACTTTTAGTACTTATAAACATTTTTCGTATTTGTGAACCTTGAATTTTGTACTGAATTTAAAGAAATAAATTATATCTATCTATCTAAAATGTTGGACCTGCAACAAACATCGAAGGTTTCACCCCAGATGAGCGCGAAATAGATCCTGCAGGTCATACGCCTCAAAAAGGGGCATGCTTCATAAGCTCCAGGATCAATAAAAAGAAGAGAGCTACCCGCCGAAGATGCGTAAAATGTCAAAAGCCAGTGTGTTTGGAGCACAGTCTTACCCAAACAATGTGCTAAAATTGTTATATGGCCTAGCTTACAGTCTTCTTTTTTATGAATAAAACGAATTAGCTGGTATATTACTTGTATTTTTTTTTTAATTGATTTCAGATGGTTATTCTATTGCTGTTCCTTCAGGCTAGATTTTTAGTCTAGGCTTTAGGTGTAACAATATGTCTTCTTGTTTCCCCCTATTTTAGCCCCGCATTTGCGAAAATATCAAGCAAAATGTATGAAAAAAAAATTATCTACTTGTGTAGATACTGTTCATATGTGCAAAAAAACGTCGAAATGAATAAAAAGGTGAGAAAATCTGAGAATTTTTTTTTAAATCTTTTGTTTTCCTACTAAGATCAAAAAGTTAGTTACTGAGTAAAATTTTCTTCGATATAAGTTAAGCCCTAACAAAAATATTCAATAAAGAAAATTCAAATATCTACATGTGTAGATAGGGTCCATGCGAGGGTTAAGTTAACTGTTATTATTTGGTAATGTTGCATCTGGTAGCACCTGGCAAAATATCTTATGTCGACATAAATCTGAGAAATATCTTTTTTTAAATTTGAATATCATCCTAAGTAGACTTAAGATAGTTCTTATGTGTATTTAAGGTAATTTATTAAATGTTAATACGAGGGCGGGTCAATAAGTCCGTGACTTTTTGAATTTCTGACCTCTTTACTGAAACAGCTACACTGCTCCTGTCAACAGGCATCTGTCAGTTGACTCCTGTCAAAATTTAAACTTGCTGCGTCAGTTAGTTTGTGTTTGACAGCTATTTTTATCAGACTACTCACTAATTTGAGGATAAAATGGAAAAAAGTGAATTTCGTGTGCTTATTAAGCATTATTTCTTGCGAGAAAAAACCATTACCGAAACCAAGGCTAAGCTTGAAAAATACTATGGGGACTCTGCACCATCGATTTCAATGGTAAAAAAGTGGTTTACTGAATTTCGTTGTGGCCGTACAAGCACTGAAGATGCCGAACGTCCTGGACGCCCAGTTGAGGTCTCTACACCCGAAACAATCGAAAAATTCACCATATGGTGTTGGCCGACCGAAGATTGAAAGTGCGAGAGATTGTGGAAGCCGTAGGGATCTCGCATGGCTCAGTGGTTTCAATTTTGAATGATCACTTGGGCATGAGAAAGCTTTCCGCAAGATGGGTGCCGCGTTTGCTCACAGTCGACCACAAACGCAATCGTGTAACAACTTCACAGGAAGGTTTGGCGTTGTTTAATCGCAATATGGAGGAGTTTTTGCACCGTTTTGTAACCATGGACGAAACATGGATCCATCACAACACACCAGAGACCAAACAACAGTCAAAACAGTGGGTTTCTAAGGGTGAATCGGCGCCAAAGAAGGCCAAGGTGGGTTTGTCAGCCAATAAAGTTATGGCGACTGTTTTTTGGGATGCACGCGGGATAATCCACATTGACTACCTTCAAAAGGGAAGAACAATCAATGGGGAATATTATACCAACTTATTGGACCGATTCAATGACGATTTGAAAAAAAACCGACCTCATTTGGCCAAGAAAAAAGTTCTTTTCCACCAAGACAATGCAAGGGTGCACACATGTGCAGTCGCCATGGCAAAAATCCATGAATTGGGCTATGAATTGCTCCCTCATCCACCCTATTCTCCAGATTTAGCTCCGAGCGACTACTTCTTGTTCCCAAACCTGAAGAAATGGCTTGGTGGAAAAAGATTTGACTCCAATGATGAAGTCATCTCGCAAACAAAAGCCTCTTTTGAGGACCTTGACAAATCATTTTTTTTGGAAGGGATAAAAAAATTGGAGAAGCGTTGGACAAAGTGTATAGAGCTCAAGGGAGACTACGTTAAAAATAATTTTTTTTTTTATCAAAAAATATGTGTTTTATTCCAAAAGTCACGGACTTATTGACCCGCCATCGTACGCATTTTTATCAACTTAAGATGATTTTGATTTTCTATAACTCGGGATACAATTCAGATACAAGGACGAGGGTTCGGTACAACTACGCGTATTGAATAGGGTAATCTTTTGCACTAAACTGTTAAAAATTCACTTAAATCGACTTAAGATAGTTTACCTTTTCAGCAGAGAATTATTTCTAAAAGTCGCAATGCCTTTCTTAATCAATGCGTTTAGGACTTTCATTTCAGCCAAATAAAAACAATTTCTCGTTCTTATCCATCTGTTTCTGTAGCTGTTCCTTATTTTAATTAGTTCAAGTAAATTACTACGTAGGGTATTAGCGCTTCCAAGTTTAATCTTTTTTTTAGGTACGGAAAGTTCAACGCTTTCAACTATAGCAGATGTGAAAGATGCAACATTTTGATCAATTTTAGATTGATTGATATTTGCATTTGAAATATCAGGAAAGTGACTCAATTTTCTATTCATTTGGCTTTTAAATGTTCCCCAATTAGCATTTTTAAAATCTAAAGTTTCATTTCTCCCACATAAAGGCGAAGTGAAGGTACAGATAGCTACGGGTAAGTGATCAGAGCTCATTTCATTTATAACCATAGGTTCAGTAAACAATCCCGGCATATTTGTCAAATATAAATTTAAAGTTGAAGGATTGGCTATATTTTTTGCAGGATAATAAGTGGGATGAGGTGGAAACAAAATGTCAAAAGATTGCCTTGTATTAAGATTTTCAAGTATATTTCCCCATGCGTTTGCTCTCAGACAGCACCAATTCCTATGCTTGTAGTTGAAATCCCCACCAATTAAAAAAATATCATTTAGACAAACTAATGTCATTATTGAGTTCGAATCTTTTCTGAGGCGTCGCAGTACCACCCGGAAAGTATGCAGCAAATATTTTTAATGCGGACCCATTGGAGAATGGAATTTCAATACCTATGTTTTGAATTATTTTAGTATTAATAATAGGAACTATTCTGTGTAGAAAAAGACAACAACAGCAACACCACTACCCCTTCTTTCTTCTCTATCTAATCTATAACAAGAATAATCAGTATTTGATAATCTATCATCAGAACTAAGCCAAGTTTCGGATACTAATCCTATATCTACTTTGTGCTTGCTTAAAAAAGCAAACAATTCAAATTCTTTACATCGAATGCTTCTAGCGTTCCAACATATTATTTTCATTAATGTGCTACTCATTATTTGGACTTATATAAATACTTAATAGCTAATTGCGCAATTGTGTTAAATTGATCCGCTTTATTATTACATTTACCAAGAAGTGTAATCATCTCGGCAGTTAAGGCATTGATCGCTTCCATTGAGAACAGTTCGTTGGTATTCGTTTGTCCAGCGATGTTGTTGATGTTGTTGGTTGTCCACGCATTCAAATCGTTGACATTTGCAATTACTGCATTTGGCATCGGTAAACTATGGTTGGTGACCTTACGTCGAGGAGGTAGAGGTGGGAAGTCGCTCATTACGGGTGCAAATCTACGAGTATGATGTGATCTTTTCGATTTAATAATCGTCGATTGTCTATTGTTTTTTGAGGAGAGTTTTTCTCTCATTTCGAAGAAGTTCTTTCTACTTAGGCAATCGAGATCTTTAGATGTGTGTGTCTCGTTACAGTTAGCATACTTAATATTTTTAGAAGTGCATTTGTTGGTGTCGTGGTTGTCAGAGCAGATAGCGCAGGGTGTTTTTAAATTGCAATTTTTTTCTCCGTGCCCGAACATTTGGCAGTTCAGACACGGTGTAACTTTTTTTGCTTGCCGTCGTGCAAAGTCTCACTTGATTTGAGTCTTAAATAAAGATTTTACATTTTTTTTTTAGGTCGGCAAGTCTTACTGTACCACTTTCAAGGAAAACAATATATAAAATGTCAGTAAATTGCTTGAACTGCTTTTTGATCATTTTGATGTTAATGCACTTCAGACCAAGGGAAATAAGTTCAGTTTTAAGTTTTTCGGTTGGAAGCTCATCGAGCCCTAAGGGCACAACTTTAAACGACCTGGCTGACGGTAGGTTGGGGATAGCACAGATTCCACGATATCACTTTTAGTATAAAGGACCTTTACTGTGATTAGTTAGACTATATGTCATCTTCGTATGCAACCGTCTTTATGCCTTTGCTGGTCAGGGATTTGAGAATCTTGACGATTGAAATGGTCCACAGAAGAGGAGAGAGGAACCCCCTTCTTGTGGTCTTTCACAAGTAACGTATTTCTTAACCCCACAGTCCCCAAGGTTGCTGTTAGTATGGCAATACGCTACCAGGACATTACAATTATTTAGAGTTAGTTAGTTCTGTACGGTTGGCATTGTGCGTTTGAATCCCGACCAGGGCCATGATTTTCAATTGGATACTCACATAAATACAGATCTCCCTAAGGTGCCACCCGTGGCGAAAAAGAACCCTTCCAAAGCACCAACGTTCTTTCCTATCGTCCTATTCTTTCGAATAGTAAGTAGCACCTAAAATCATGCAATGGAATACTTCATTGTTAGGTGCTACTTACTGTTCAACAAAAAATGCTTGCGCTGTGTTCCAACACTATAAGGGTTTCTGTACAAATACAGAAATACAAAACTCCTTTAGCGTAAGTAAAATTATAAAAAAAAATGGACTTCGTCAAAAATCTCACTCCGATAAAAAAATGAATTTTGTATGTTCTAATTTTAAACATAGTCTCCTTTTATCTCCCTTTACTTTTTTATTTTTATTTATGTTTGAAATATGAAATAGTCGCAGGGGACTTAATCTGGAGAATTATGCTGGATAAGGAAGCTATTCGTAGTCTAATGTTATGTAACCCACGTAATTTCACTGTGGCTTTGTGCGCGCGAGTCCCATGGTAACAAAAAGTTTTTTTTAATGTAAAACTTCTTTACGCACGCCTGACCTGGGGAGTAAGCTGGTGAATGCGTGACGAGAGCGTTTCGAAAAGTGTGATCGGGCGATGCGAACGGAAGTTGAGCGTTAGATATAAGTTAGTGAAGATAGAAAGAGAGAGAGTTACGTTTCGTATATTACTGTAGGGGCAAGAGAGAGAGGTACGAGCACACATTTTCTGTCTCTCTTTCTCTCATAGCCAGTTACATTTCGTATATCTAAGGCACAGTGCAGGCCTAATGTCTGTATCACACTGTAGGAGCAAGAGAGAGCAGTATGCTGAATAGTGTAGAAATGAGTAGTCAAGAGGTATGTAATATATTATTTAATATGAATTGTGTATATGAAATAAAAACCACCGTTCCGTTTGTTGTATCTTTATTGACTAAATTTTTGGTTCTCTTCTTGCGTCTGTAGGACTCCACTTTACATCAATTTAGTAGAGTCATCACAAACGTAGGAAGCGCAGTATGCTGAAATGCGCATTCCACATTCCAAGCATCGCATCGATGACACCCGAAATGCCTAGATAGGCAAATAAACATACTACACCTCCCTTTTTACAAGTAATAACCTTGGTATTACTAAGTAAGCTTAATTATCTATGTATGTTTTTTTTAATTTCTTTTTTGAACTTATATGTAAACTAGCTGTCCCGTGCTCGCCTGTCACTTCTCAAATTTAAATCAAAATGCTTGCTGATAAGAACTGATAAAGAAAACCTGGAGAGTGTCCCTAATCATTATATGGATATACTCTGAGTGCGACCCTATCTTTCTCAATCCCATGGCCATGCGCCATAAAAAAACAACACAAACTGCAAAAGCTGCATACAAAAAAAAAGAAAAAGCACATTGCACAAAAGGTACAGATAGAGAAACAGATTTGTGCAATTTTCCTCCACTGAACGCTGGGAAAATCCAACGATCTAGCTTCAATCGAACATTTTACTTTTTTGAATTGTATAAAATTTATAGTTTAATGCTTATTGTTCAACTTCAGGATAACGTACAAAGAAGATTTATATCTTAAAATCATTGTACATAATTGAACTTTATATTAAAAAAAAATCCTATTTCGTTTGGATGAGTCATACAACTTTTCTTAGATATCAGCTTAGATCTCCGCTTCTGGACAGCGGATGAAGCATTTCATTCCTAGGCTCTAGACTATATGTGTACCAAATTTCATTTAAATCGGTTCAGTAGTTTTGGCGTTAAATCGAGACAGACAGAAGAGTTACTTTCGCATTTATAATATTAGTATGGAATAATTAGAAGTATTTCAATATAAAGTTTTTTAAAACTTATATGTAAATGAAGAAAAAAAGAACTGAATCTATTTCTGTTTTTTTTTTTTAAGCTATTCCATAGCTTTTATCGCGGGCTTTGAGCGCGGCGACCGAATCAAGAAATTCCGTAACGAAAATAAAACCTAACACCCCATACTTTCTCACAAACATAGCAGCTGTTTGTGCGAAAGTATATAGCTGTATAGTAATCTATCCACGTGAGTTAATCGGTTCTCGTTTCGGGTTTTGGAGAGACAATGTCTTAGGACCTGTCTCCGGTTGCTCCGAACGCCTGAATCCAACTATATAAAATACTATCCCAACAAGGTCCTATACGATGGGGCTCAGTTGAATAGGATTGACAATTTCCTCATTAAGGTGACTCGAAGGCACGTTGCAAGGGCGATGGCCAGCGACAATAGCCTGATCTTTGGGGCTTACTACCCCAATGAAATGTACATAGAGTGTACGCTCTGGTCTGGCTTTATCCCGCCGGAGGCATTTATCCATATGGATGCAAAAGGGCTGGTACAGACGAGGGATGGTATCCCGATATTATACCACCGACACCGCAGCGCGAGAGATAAGCGGCTCATCCGCGGCGAGGACGTCGCCAATGCTCATGAGCTCCTCCGTTTTAGTACCGCAATAGCGGAGAGGGATAAATTCGATGCGGAAAAACAATTGGCCGAATTTTGGTAGCTTTTTGAGGGGGGAGGGGTCAACATCCTCTTAGTTTATAAGATATATTAAGTTAGCTAGGGCGTTTCTGTGAGAGGCCGGGCTCGTCAACTTGTGTAAGTGCTTCCGGGAGAAGATTGACGCTGTAAGGCTTCAGTTAGCTCAGGGCAGCGCGTGTGCACGTTGACGACTGGCAGGCGCTCGGAAAGCAATTGGGATTTTGACCACTTGTTGCGCAAGGCAACGAGCGCTCAGAAGATAGTTAGAATACGTTAAGTAGTTTAAGTAAGTAGAATAGGTAGTTTGTAGTTTGTTTTATATAAAAAATAATATAAAATCTTAATAATGATACCCAGTTTTATTTGATTTTCTCGACGAATATATTATGTAAGATTAGTTCGTAAATAGTTTTTAGGCCAAAAGGCAATAATTATAAGATATAGTTAAGTTTGGCGCGTCCGCATAAGGACCAATAAATAAGAATAAGTATTCTGTTAATTTTAAGTTAGATCTAATCATTTTTGTCTAGTACGTAAGTTGATATTCAATAACAATTAAAAAATGAACTTAAAAGTAAAGTAAAAAGTAATCGGTTCTCGTCAGATCACCGCAATTAAACGACGTTGGGCGCGGTTAGTACGTAGATGGGGACCGTTTGAGAACAACAGAGTGTCATTTTTTTTATGTGTAAATATCTTTGCTCTCGGTAGGCGCTAGTTGGAAATATCGAGCGTCACCGTCATCGTCAGATTTTCAGCGTCACCGTCATCGTCAGATTTTCAGGTCGGACGACAAAAAACCAAAGTATGAGCTAGGGAGCTGAAATTTATAATATCGACTCCCCAGGCGCCCTTGATGCTTATGTGTAAATATTTTCCAAATTCGCCCACAAAAAAACCAAAGTTTGAGCTAAGGAGCTGAAATTTATAATATTGACTCTCCAGGAGCCCTTTATGCTCATGTGTAAATATTTTCACAATTCGCCCATTGACACGCCTACAATTTAAATTAATGCCACGCTGACAAGCCTACATGCTTACACATGAACTATACCGTGAGTGCAGCGTGGCTCACACCTTTTTTTGTGTATAGGTAATATATATTAATGCTGCGCAGAGAAAGTATATATGATATTCTATCAATATAAATGTACATCGCGCGAAATTCGATGATCAAACTCTTAATAATGTCCTTTTTGTTCAAATTTTTTGAATGAATAATTTTTTTGGTGTGTAATTACACTATTTATAACTAGTTATTTATACATATTATTTATACCTAGCTATTTTCGTTGTATAGAGAAGAAAAACCTAAAGAGCTAAAAAGAAAAAGATAAAAAAATGTATGCAATAGCTTTACCGCGGCAGTCCCGAGTGACACACGTTTTTTTTTTTCTTAGTAATATTTTCTTAGTCTATTCTTATGTACTATCGCAATCTTTTTATTATCATCTATTATTGCACAGTTATTACTATTATCTAGTTATATTACCTTAAATGGACCCATGTATAATTTATCTAACTTATGTCCTGCATTATTTTCTAAAAGTACTAAATCTCCTATACGAGTATTTACATCTATTTCATTTAGGTTGTTATCGTACTGTCGTTTTTGGGCTACCTTTGACTGTTCTAACATGTGCCTATTTTGTGCTACCTGTAGTCTGTACTTGACCTCTTTGTCATATGCGTCCATATTGTAAAAGGGGTCTATATCAAGTTGCTCTAAGAAATCGATCGTATTAGGTATCTTTCCAAATACTAATTTGAACGGGCAGTAACCATGCACTGTCGAGGGTGTGGTATTATAACAATACGTAAAAAAATGTACCCATTCATTCCAATCATTTTTATCGAGGGATATGTATGATCTTATATATTCATTTAAGGTTCTGTGTACGCGTTCGACAGATCCTAATATTTGATGATTATAGGCAGTAGAGTTGACCTTTTCGATCTTTAGTAGATCACACAATTCTTGGAATAATTGGTTTATGTATTCTGTTCCCATATCTGTTAGATTTTTCTTCATGAATAAAACCATTAAATATTCCTTTAGCCACCGCTGTGGCACTCTTATTGTGGACTGGTATTGTAACCAAGTACTAGGTTAAGTCACACACTATCGTGATTGCGTATTCGCTACCATTTTCAGTTTTTGGTAATGGTCCAACAGTGTCAATTAATACCGTGTCAAAGGCACATATTGGTGTTGGGGTAAGTACCAAGGCCTCCTTTGTTTTCAAAAAGGATTTACTCTTCTCGCACTGATTGGTATTACTACAGTGCAAATGCAAACAAAAACAAAAACTTATAATAAAAAGACATTGAACAATGCATCTGTAAACAACACTCATCATCATCTCAGCAGGCATCTGAAAGCAACACCAATACTTCAACAGAAAACATCTTTACACATGGATAAGAATCTACCAGCCGAGCAGCATAAAACGATTGCAGAACATCTTTAAAATTTGATTTACACCGAGCGACGTGCCTACAGGTACATCTAGAATTTTATTATGGTAAAGTATTTTTAATTTTTTTTATTACTATGTCAGTTCTAAATAAAAGTTGAAAAAACAAATTTAATATTTATTAATTAATTAATATAACAGTGTAAAGTATTATATAGATGATATATCATTGGTTTTAAATCGTTCAGTCCTATTAATAAAAATATATACATAAATCTATAAATGTATAAATGCCTTATTCCACAGTGGACATACATTCTATCAAAAATAGATGTGTGTAGACAAGTGTTTAATACTCGTAGATCATATAAATGATTAAATAAAAATATCGAAATTAAGAGCGACACTGTAGACAAATAAGAGCAGTACTAAATGTACACTACACTAAATTAACAAAAGAACACAAAGCTGAAGCTCAAGATATATTTAGAGATAGACTACTTAAGATTTTCACTAAACAGAAAATTCACTTCAAAATCCCACTTTCTTTAGAAACTGAACTGAGCTCAAGTAATATCACTGCCGAAAGTAGTGACAATGAGGAAGACGAAGAAGTAGAGTTAGAAGAAGTGAAAGAGCTATACAAACAGATTAATTTGAATAAAACATATATGTATAAATAATATCGAAAAAATGTCGCAAAGCAAAATTGAGTTCATTAGTATAGCGACAAAATTAATACCAGACTTTGACGGTAAAATTGAAAATCTACAAAGTTTCTTGGACTCATTAAATTTAGTAGATTCAATAAAAGAAAGTTACGAACCAGTAGCAGTTGACGTAGTAAAAACGAAACTCAAAGGTTCTGCACGAACCCTAATCACAAATCAGTCTTCTTTACAACAAATCATTGTAAAATTAAAAACAGCGATAAAAGGCGACTCAGTGGAAGTTCTGGCGGCAAAAATCATGAGTGTAAAGCAAAATAACAAGTCTGCTAACACTTACGCTAACGTAATAGAAGACTTGACCAAATCTTTGAACAATGCTTATATTTCAGATGGATTAACCATCGCCTTATCAGCGAAGTGCTCTACACAAACAGCGGTACGTTCAATGACAAAGAATGCCACAAACGAAAAGATAAAAATTGTAATGGAATCTGGCCAGTTAAATAATATGAACGAAGTTGTAGCCAAGTTTGTTAATAGTAGTACCGAAACCTTTGGTCAACCTAATTTTTTTTTGTATTTCAACAGAAATAGCAATTATAATAACCAAATTAATTGGCATCATCTTGGTCGCAACCTTACACGTAGCCAATATCAGAATCCCAACCGTGGGCGAGGCCGTAGTCGCTGGCGCGGTAGGTTACAAAATAATGGTCATTACCGCCAAAATAGTCGTGGCAACCAAAACAATATACAATAAATACACTTCGCTTCAACTGAATAAGCACAAACATTTTCTAAGCTAGGTTGTCCATTTTGTGCCGTAATATATCATTTGATGATGCTAACTGTTTGTTTATGATGTTCACAAAATAAATCGGAAAGAATTATTTAAAAAGTACCGCTATTTTTCCCCTGGTTCCCTTGCAAAGCATTCAATATGGAAAAATGCAGGTTTATTTTGCGTCAACTGAATAGGCACAAATATTGAAATTGGAAATAAAAGTTATTGGGATTCAATGAAACAAGTTTTTCTTAAAATAGTTTTTTATTGGTTAATTTTAGTAGTGGGTAGGTACCTACTGCCGCATTTATTCGTAACAGTTTCGTAAATTCGATCCGGCATGGAATCGTATAGCCTCTTTATGTAGTCCAGCAAAATTTCCCTCCCAATTTAATGCCTGCAATAAGGGACCATCCCCAAACGTTTTCTATAAGGTTCAGGTTCGCTGTGTACGGCGGCCATTGAAGCAATTCCCCATTCCGCTCCTCTATCTAATTTTATACTATGCGCCCCGTGTGGATGGGGGCGTTGTCCTGCTGAAAAGTTCAGTTTATGGGTCCAAAAATGTCTGAAAATTTAGGGAAATTTCTTTTCAAATTTCCTTTATAACTTAATGCAGTAATTTTTGAGTTTTGGAACTCAAGCTCAACAGTGCCATAGTAGCTAACTGCTCCACATACCATAACACCACCTTCTCGACTATGATGCCGCACTAAAAATCGTTCTTCTTTCCTCACATCGTGGAAGTAATAATTAAAGCCATCAGGGCCATCAAAATTAAACTTCTTCTCATCCGAAAAAACAACGTGACGCCATTCATTTTTAAAACTCATATGGAGTCTAGAGAATTCTAAGCGCATACACTTCCGTTTCTCGTTAAGTGGTGGTTTCTTTTGAATTTTCAACCGTTTTAGATGTTTGGCACTATTGATAACCCTTCGCACTATTGAAACGCTTGCAGTAACACCGGCTTTCTGCTTTATTTTTGCCGCAGAGTCGCAGGAATTGGAAGCACATCTTAAGATTGCTCTTCGATCAACTGCTGTTGTTGCCGTTTTTTGACCTCCTACGAATCTTTGCTTCTTAAATAAGAATAGACCACACTAAAACTTTGTCCAATTTTGTCAGCTATAGAACGCCCGGTTAGTCCTTGTTCTTTTCGTAAATCGATTTTAGCTCTTTAAACACTATTTAGAGATTCTGATCTACCTGTTTTTCTTTGAAATACAATTAATCAAACAAAATTCACTTAACCCTCTACTGCATACGAAGCCAAATATGGCTTTTAATTTTACTCCTCATTCTCACAAAAAAAAAAGATCTTTATACAACACAATTCTCTTCTATGCATTTCTGAGAACACATAGCGGTACTTTTCGCGCAAATGCGACAAAAAACAACGAAGATATTCCTACTTGTAGGTCAGTAGTTTGCTTGTTGTCGTTGAAAACGAAAGCGTGAAAAATTTTCTGATTTGAAAAAATTAGAACTTTGGTGTACGGTGAGTTAAGTGGTCATAAAAATATATTTGTGATTGGATACTTATTTCTCTTTGCCACAAATAAAATTTTATTAAAAAAAAATATTATCTTGCTCGTTCGAGAGGTAAAGCTGCAGAAGCCATATTTGGCTTCGTATGCAGCAAGGGGTTGTAAATCTACACATTTTGTTCACTTGACTCTTGTTGTGGTGCACATGTTTTTTTCGTTTTTTTTAACGTTTCGTATGTTACTTTTTTGCTTAGAAAAATGGAATGCCGTCGTTTTTATGGAGGATCATCATTCCTTAATCCCATTCCTGGAGACGGATCGCGAAGCGATGATGAATTGGCTGGAGATTCAAATGTGGAGTTGGAGACAGAATTGCATATCAATGATCGAAGTGTCAATGTTACGGTTGAGGAAACGGAATCAGATTCAGATGATGAGCCTCTTGCAGCCTTGAAATCAAAATCCGTGAAAAGCAAGACAAGCAAAGGACAACGATGAAGAGCTTTCAAATTTGCAGGATCGGCCGAGCTTCCAGAATATGTAAAAAAAACTAGAGACACCATCAGACTTTTTAAAAAAAAAAATTCTGATGAATTGTTGGCCTTCATTACAGAGGAATCTAACAAAAAAGCCCGCCAAGATGATATAAATAAACCAGTTAATATCACAAAGAACGAAATGGAACAATTCATCGGGATGGTGATATTCATGTCTTGTTGTCAACCTTCACCGTCCAGACATTACTGGAATAAGATGGTAGGACAAATGACATATGAAACAATAACGTGCAATAGGTGGGAAACTATCAAAAGGTCAATGCATTTCAACGATAATCAAAACTTCAAACCATTGGGAACAGAAGGACATGACAAACTCTTCAAAGTAAGACCCCTTTTGAAGAAAATAAGGGAACGTTTGCTGTTGATTCCAAAAGAAGAGTTCCTCGCCGTAGACGAACAAATTATTCCAACGAAATGCCGCCATGAACTGAAGCAATATAACCCAGCTAAGCCACATAAATGGGGCTATAAAAATCAAGTCCTAAGTGGAATTTCGGGATTAAGCTACGATTTTGATTTATTTAGCCGACACCAAAGCAATATCCTGACGGAGCGTCAGATCTAGGGGTCAGTGGTAACGTTGTCACAAGGCTTACCTCAACATTTCATCAAAATGCTAATCCCAAGATTTTCTTCGACAACTGGTATAATAGTCCAAATTTGCAGGTTTATTCGTTGCAAAGTGGGCTTTTGAAACGAGGGACTATAAGACTCAGCCGAGTGCCAAACTCCAGAATTTCGAAGGAACAACTTATGAAGCAAGGACGTGGAAGTATGATGGAAAAAGTGGCAACTATCAATGAAGTAAAATTGAGTTTGGTGTCCTGGTTTGACAACAAAATTGTAACTTAAAGCCACCTTATGTTGGAATGAATCCAGTTATAAATAATAGCCGTTACTCCAGAAAGGATAAGGTGTATAAAATTATTCCTGCTCCAGAACCTTTTGAGGTCTAGGTACAACAAATATATGGGTGGTGTCGACTTGCTAGATTTGATGTTGGGCTTATATCGCATACAATTACGATCCAAGATCGTCAACATGATTTACCTTTATTTGATTTGAAACTAGAAATGGTCGAATATTTATGTAAAGCTGGAAAGCAACCTTTGAAAAGACGTGGACGACCCTGTATTGGATCTAGACTTGGATCTCCTGCGACTTGAACACCAAAGAGAAAGCGCCCTGAAAAACATGAAGATTTTCCATTGCTATCAGTTCGATTCGACAATGTCGGTCATTTCCCACAAATAAAAAGGAACCGCCAAATTTGTCAGAACGACTGTACTTTTCGTTCATTTACTTTTTGCCAAAAATGTAAAGCTTATTTGTGTTACAATTAAAAGAGAAATTGCTTTTCTAAATTTCATGGCGTATGAACACACAACTTTCAACCATTATTTTACTTTTTTATGATACAATGAATTGTTATGTTTTGTTTCATTTATTTATTTATTAAATGAATTGTTCTGTTTTGTTTATAAATATATTTTTATTTATATTTTGCTGCTTTTTTATATATTTTATTTACTTAAACTGGAATCAAAAATGTTCTAGTTTTACAACCGTTAATGCACACGAAGCCATATTTGGCCTGTATTCTTATTATTTAAACAAATGATTTTTTAATAAAAGATTTCTTAAAACAGCCCAAAGAAGTTATTTAAAAAGTATTTTTTTTTTTTTGTCTTTAAATAATAATTCATGCAGTAGAGAGTTAAAGCACTTCAACTGTTGATCTAATGTGTCAATCTCCACAGAATACTCATAAGCAGTGAAAATAATGACCTTGTGTCTATTCAGTTGACTCAAAATAAAACTGAATTTTTCCATATTGAATGCTTTGCAAGGGAACAAGGGAAAAAATAGCGATACTTTTTGAATTATTCTTTCCGATTTATTTTATCAACATCATAAGCAAACAGTTAGCATCATCAAATGATATATGTATTACGGCACAAGGTTTTGAAAAAATGGACAATCTAGCTTAGAAAATGTTTGTGCTTATTCAGTTGAAGTCGAGTGTAAGTGAAAATCTAAGTGAAATTTAAATCTTAATCTCAGCAGCTTTATTACAGTAAAACTGAGTTCAACAAACAAATTTTCGAATTTTCTAATCGATACCGGCGCCGACGTTTCAATTTTAAAGAAACGCAAATTAATGGAAGCATATTCGTTAATAAGGGGACTACAAAAGACATTACGCCCAATAACACAGTTAATAATATTATAAAGTTTTTACGAGTATATAAAAAGGAAGTCCGAGAACAGTCTGACTCGGTAACGATCCACTGAACTATCGGTCAGAAACCCTCATTATCGACCATACTCAAGTATCGATCCCATATCACAACCGCTTAACCTGCTGGAAGAACTCGGCTTGTGCACAACCAACAAAAAGTTATCTTGACAACAGCACACTCAACAGCAGACGATCTCTTGAGAGCAGAGCAGCCAGTCTGGCGTCGAACGTGGATTAACACACGTTGGTTGAGGAAAGTATTTTGAATGAAAAGTTTAATTAAAAGAAGACCCTATTATCGGAAAATGAAGTCGAACATGAAGTCTTTCAGTTAAATAAGCCAATGATAATCCAAGAATCATTTCAAGTACTTTATTTTGGCATACCTCTCGTATTTGAATGTGCGAGTGAGCACAGTCCCACCAAATAGGTGCTCGTTAAAGGGTTGGAAAATAGTTTAAAATATTATAAATTTATTTTGCGTCCTTAGACTTGAGTTTTTGCTTATAAAAGGATACAATATTCTTGTGGTCAAATTAATTTTTTTTACTGTGTTAGATATGTTTGCTTGGAAAATAGCTTTTATCTAAAAACACGCCGAGATATTTGCAACTTTCTGACCATTCGCCTTCTTTTGCACAGAGTTGAAGTTGTGTGTTTGATAGGTAACAAGATTTCGTCGGGTAAACCATGTCGCTTGGGTCTTCGTTTTGTATTGATTTTTATTTTTCATTTATGAACAGTTTTCTCAATAAGAACTAGAGCAGCCTTTAAGTCAGTGAAAACATCTTTAAATAAAACACTAGAAGCAAATAAGGCAGTATTGTCGGGAAACATTTCTAAACCAAATTATTAATAGAGAATTTCCTCTTCTCTCAGATCAGATCGATAAATTTTGAATAAAATTTGGCCCAAATCTGATTCTTACGCGAAATCCTAATCGGGACGCCTGCGAGTATTTCTTGCAATGAGGATTTCGTATTTCCCAAATGAACTTCCAATTTTCTGCTTTATTTTATTTTCACTCTTTAGTTTAAGAGCCAGCAATAGACGCGAGAGTCAACCATTTGAATCCAAGTCAATATGTTGCCGTGATACCCAAAAATTCAACTACGGCCGTCTGGCGGCACCTTATGTGTCAGTGTGTCAAAAGTTGGTTTTATTCAAAAAGGGAATAATTTATGCTACCACCTGAATCCACTTGTAAACAATAGAGTACGACCCCAATAGCACAAATGTCTGTATCCAAGACGTTTAAGGTGTCGTCAAGACACTCCCAGACGCGACCATTAGCTATAAGAATAACACCATTTTTCCTGAAATATAGAATGGTATAAGGTGAACACATGTATGAAACTCCAATATGTGTTGGATGTCTTTTAGGGCTTGCCAGACGAGGTCAAAGTATTGACAAAATGCCAATTAGGAATAATAGGTGGACCCACATATTTTTTTGTTCATCTTGGAGCACAACTACTGTCAAAAGTCGCCAAAATACCTTACAGATGTGTGATTATCGACCTTTGGCTGCGTCTGGCAAGGGTTCGGCGACAAATACAGCGTCTTAGACTTACGAAATAATGTTTCCAGTGTTACCTTCTATATTAAAAGAGAGATTTCATGTGGTTGCATAGTATGTACATTATTCAAGTAAAGTTCTGTGTTTTTTTATGGATAGGGTATTTTGACCAATTTTGACCCTGCGTCTGGCAAGGGTTTGGCAACACCTAAAACGTCTTGGATAAAGATATTTGTGTTAATGGGTTCATACTCTATCATTTACAAGCGGATTCAAGTGGATGCATCAAGTATTCCTTTTTCAGTAAAACTAATTTTTGACACACCGTCACGCCCATTAGCTGCCATTATTTGCTGCCAAGTTGAGTTGTTGGGTTTCAGGGCAACATTTTTAAGTAGGATTCAAACGGTTGCCTCTCCCGTCCAAAACTTACTTCGGGCTCTTGGTCTGTCTGCCTTTGTCTGTTTTCAGGTTTTTGGCCAAATTGCTCACTTTTGTCCGAGTTTATAGAGTTTCCTCTGATCAAGCTTTCAACAAAAAATAAATATTGTTTTGTTTGAAAGCTCTGATGTGTCTGAGCTCTTTTATTGTTGTTCTGTATTCTGAATTCAGATTTTTGCGCTCCATAGCATATTTCCATCCACTCCATCAATGAGTTCCAGTTAAATTATTTTGTCTTTTGTTAAGCACTTCACACCCCTACTCCCTCGCACGGCCAACTAATTAATACATAAAAACAATTATCTGCATATTATCCTCCGTTCACTGTACTCATTTTGCACGTAAGACTAATCCTGCATACTCGTTATTATCCTTCTCAACACATTCGCCATTATCCTTAGCCATCATCACAATGCCACGTCATAATCCGTTTGTCCATCAAAAAACCAGAAATAATGTGATCTCTTTCCCTCTGACCATCTATCGTTTTGCTAGAAAACTACTATTTCTGCCCCAACCCACGTACACCATCAAAATAATATGTACACCATTGCCATACTCGACAGCTACCACATCCCTCCGGAGTAATTATGATTCTTTGATACAAGTTTTTGTCATGTTCCGAACAAACTCTCTATCTGCAGTGTCCTAGAGAGGATATAGTTTTACCCATTTTTTATTGCTGTTGTTTTATTATTGTTCCGCCAAACTGACAAACTTCAAACCCCCAAAAGTGATAAGCATAAAACCACATAATTAGAGCTGTGAAAAGTACGCTCTCGCACACTGCCTTTGTGTTGGTGTCAGGTAGTGCCCCAATTGTTGGTTTCTTCTTTCCGCACTTGTTATGGAAAACAAAAACACTTTCACATTTCTCGAGGTTTTCTCAAGGAATAGTGGCAAGTGGCAACTCACTCGAAAATGATTCCTGCCGGAAGAAATTGAATTTGGTGTATTCAGTTTCGAGGGTGGTCTTGACCAAGCGAATTAGGTCAATTGGAAGGGCTAACATAATGACATCTTTGTTTCTCGGTGAAAATTCAAAAATTAGGATTAATGCAGGGCACTTGCCTGCGAATCGTAATGAATCAGAGTTTAATTGCCCTTTTGTTTGTGTTCGTCGTCGTCGCTCGCACTGGGTGCCTGTTGTTTCTGGAAGTCTTAGTTCACTTAATTATGATTGAATTAATGCCCCGAGGACGTGACTGTTTCCCAACCCGGTTTGATTCGCTGCTCCTCTTCGTCTCCGGCTGCACTAATTGAGTTATTGCAGAGCTCAAACTCAGTTTTTATGTGTGGAATTTTGCAAATTAGGTGATTAGTGGAGGACATTTTGTCCATGTATTGTTGTAATGGGAAAAACACTTTCTCGCCGCAATGGAGGCGTTTATAAATTTCAGACACCCTCGTGCAAACTCGGCGGTGAAGCTATAGAAAACAAGGATGATTCGTTATAGTTACGATAAAATGGCGGGCTGACATTTCTTTTATGATGAAGCATTCCTAATACGGAGCCAAAGGATGGTAGATATTTGAACACAATTATACTCGTATGTCACATTATTCAATATAGGAATGTAGAATCCTGTTCATCATTTCATTCAAACTGATGGTTTCAAAGCGGCTTATTGCAATCATTTGTTTCCATCTAATTAGTACCTACCTAAAGTCCTAATTTAGCTGATGGTTCAGCATGTCCGATCGAACCACTTGAAAATGATAAGCAGGATTGGAGATTTCACGCCCCCCTTGTGTAAGCCGTTTTTCATGCCAAATTGTCTGCTTGTAGTCACATTGCTACATTTGACGACGAACTCCTTATCCACTAGCATATTGTATATTACATGTTGCAGTGGTTCGTGCAAACCCGGAGGCCTTTTTAAAGTCAACGCAACAGGCACGGTGAATTGAACCAAATTCAAAATTTGGCCTTATTTACATGGAAAATGGCTTCATTTCCATTTCCAAACCGAAATTAGGCCAATTTTGATTTGAAAATAATACCAAATTTAAAATTTAGAAAAACAGCAATATGTTTTTTTTACACAAAATTTTGCATTGATATCAGCAAACTGTGATACAATTAACAGTTATTACATCCGAAGGTAACAACAAAATCAGAAGGTATGAACAAGTTCAGCAGATAACAGTACCTGGTTAGCTTTTTTTCTAAACTGCAAAACGAAATAAATAAAGCCAAATTGGACTTTGTCCGCCGACTGCAACAAGTCGAGCAGTAGCTCCGGGCTGGACAGAGTACTTCTCCATATCATGAAGTGCATGCAGTAAAGAACTGCATGCTCCGTACCTTCGTCTTACCCTGGACATTCCGGGCAGGATGGTGATCTTTCGTGTCCAAATCGGTAGAGATACTTGCGGTAACCACCCTGACCAGAGAGGAAATGCGATAGGTTGTAGTTGCAGACCCCATGGCTTCGACTTATCCAATTTTTTATCGAAGGTAAAAGTCTGTAAGTCCATCTTCCTTTTGTGGTATTGGTCCAACGAGTTTGCTGACGCAGCTTTTTCTTCGTATAGAGTAAAAGATTTTTTATTTTCTTAAAATATTTCCTTTTTATTTTTCACAACTTTTTTTATGAAAATTAAGGTTCGCGACGCGTTTCGAAGCTACTGCTTCATCTTCGGGCGCTTTGAGTTTATTACTCTTCGCCTTTTATCCTCTGGTTGCTGTTAGCATCTCATCTGCGGGGATATCGATGGCGACCATTCCAGCTTTAACAAATGCAGCCTCGTCTCAGATGATACGAAAGCCGCTGATTATATTTAGCGCGCAGAGTGGATATATAGACGACAATCTTTTTTTCGTGTCCTTTGTCCTAAGTGCCTGCACACTGACTGAGGCGGCATATAACATAACGGGGGTGATTACTCTGGAGAGGAGCATTCATCTGGCGTATCCAACTCCACCGATGTTTGGCAGAATGCGCAAATGAGCCAACTGTAGTTGCGCTACCTTTTTAGCTAGGTAGCCAACGTGAGTTTTAAACTGCAATTTATTTTATAGCGTTAGTAAAAAAATGTTCCCGCGTTTTTGACGTGATGTTTTGATGAAAATTTGAGAACTCATAAATTTTTCTACTTGATATAAGGACCGCTTCTGTTTTATGGTCGGCTAATTCTAGTCCTGATTCCATCGTTACTCCGCGTCTGGTGGAGTCAATCATAAGTCTCTGTCGTGCATACTGTTTCACAGCAGCGGCCCTAAAACTGACCCCTGTGGGACTCCGGCAGTGACTTTGTAGTACTTGAATCATTCATCAGCACTGTACCTAAACTTCGTGTTGTTGAAATAATTCGTCACTATACGCAGTAAATAGAACGGTGTTTCTATTCTGGCCAGCGACTGGTCAAGAGTTCTGACCGCCCTAGGCTAATTATGAGGACGCGCCCCCGCCAGGTGTGTTACGGACGGCCTAAAAAGTAGTAAGTATGAGTAGAGTAGTAGTGTGATCATGTTAACATGGTTCATACTACCTATAAAAGTTTTCAGATCCATCTGCAAGCGAAACTAATGTTGTCCTTTAATCTGCATGACATTCAACCTTAGGGTGGCAAACCATTTTTTAAGCTGATCGTACATTAAGGCAAAGTACCTCACGCATTATAAGACCAATATCATGACAAGTGATTTCAGGCTACCAAGTAGAAAACCAAACCCATGTCGTGTTTGGCCTCATGACTTGTATTGGCTTAGTTTCTATAGACAACTTAGTTGCCAATGTCATTGACCATGAGCTTTGTCATCTAGTGTGTGAAGTTGCTTCGGCTTGAGTATTTTTTAAATATTTACACTTCTGTTATTGTTAAAAAAAAACATAGGGATGGGCTACAGTCCGCTTGGGCGAACTGCTGGATACCCTATTCTTATTCCTATCCCTCATAAGTGGGCGTGACAAAAGTCTAAGTATGGTTGAATTGTTAAGAACGCTCTACATATTTTGTTATATAACATTTAAAGGATTTTATCAAAAAAAAACGCTCCCTAGCTCAAACTTGGGTGTTTCAATAAAATTGTTTTATTTAATTGTGGGCGTGTCAGTAGGCGGATTAAAAAAAAATTAACACATGAGCATAAAGCGCCCCTAGAGAGTATATATTATAAATTTCAGCTCCCTAGCTCACTTTGAATTTTCAAAAAAAAAATAAAAATAATAATTGTGGGCGTGCCAGTGGGCGGATTTTGTAATTATTTACACATGAGCATAAAGGGCCCATAGAGAGTATATATTATAAATTTCAGCTCCCTAGCTCAAACTTTGGATTTTCAAAAAAATTGTTTTATTTATTTGTGGGCGTGTCAGTGGGCGGATTTTGAAAATATTTATACATGAGCTTAAAAGGTCCCTAGAGAGTATATATTAAAAATTTCAGCTCCCTAGCTCAAATTTTGGTTTTTCAATAAAATTGTTTTATTTTTTTGTGGGCGTGGCAGTGGGCGGATTTTGAAAATTTTATATCCCGAGCAGTTTTAGGAGTCATAGATCATATATAAAAAATTTCAGCTTCGTAGCTCAAAATTCGATTTTTTCCAAAATTTTGTTTTTTTGAGTTTGTGGGCGTGTCTGTGGGCGGAATTCAAAAATTCGTAAACTTGATTATTTCGGGACCCTAGAGAGTATATGGTTAAAATTTCAGCTCTCTAGGTCCAGTTTAAAGGCCAAATTTTTGCCGACGGACGGACGGACGGACGGACGGACGGACGGACGGACATGGCTAGATCGACATTACTATTGATGCTGATCATAAATATAGTAACTTTTAGGGGTCTACGGGCAATATTAAGGTATGTTACAAACTATGCGTCAAAATTAATATACCCCTAGAATAGGGTATAAAAAGAGGAGAGGGATGATACAAGTGTAACATTTTTGCAACTGAATAATGATTTATTTGAAAATTATAGTAATTAAGTAATTATAATTAGATTATACAAAAGTCCTTTTTCGTGCTTTAGTGTTTGCAAATCTTTCCACAATTTTTTCAAATTGTATAGTTTGTAAAAAATCAGTTTCTATGTACATTAGCGAGAGCGCTGCAAGTTTTTGCTGGCGGAGTGTGGAGCGCAAGTAATTTTTTATTCTTTTAAGTGCTGAAAAAGACCTTTCGCCGCTGCAGTTGGTAACACTCATTGTCAAAAAAAAATTTTAATATTCAGCCCTATTGTGAGTTTCGCGTGAACAAGATTCCACCCGAAAAAAATCCCTTTTTTTCGCCTATTGTGAATTTCGGGCGAAAAAAAATTTCACGTTCGAAAGATTCCCCTTATTGGCAGCTCTCAATTCGGGCGGAATTAAACGTCATTCAGTTCACTTTTTTTATTGGGCCGAACAGGATTTTAATTAATAGGTTTGGACCGACCAAAAACGGTACTTGCGAAAAAAGGCGGCTACAAATAAAATAAATGGACAGATATTTGTTTATTTGTTGATAATATGTATTTAGTCTCGTCCTCATTTACTTTAAGACCAACCAATTTTTCCTGTTATTCAATCGCCGAAAATGCCATCTCCATGTAGAGCTCTTGACGATGCGGCATTAAAGTCAATGAAAAGATGATAAGTCTCGACTTGAAATTTGTTGGTCCTTATTGATATCCACCATCTGCAAAAACAACGCAAACACTGCGAGTTTCACGATGGGTGGAATCGCTTATTTTTGTTTGGACTGGTAAGCATATCCAGCAAATATTGGAATACTATTTTATAAACTCTTAAAATATGCACAGTATTTATTAAAAAAAAAACACTAAACAATTGGAACTTAACTCAAAGCGACTGATGTCCCTGCGCCGTTAAATGTTTACATTTTTGGCTTTATTTCATTTGGCGTTTTTTTCGAATAACTAGTTCTTAAGTATTTTATTTTTAAGAACCGCAGTACTACGCAATGCAATTTAATACAAAATATTCTTAACTTCCCTATTTCTTTTTTGCATTTAATTTATTTGGCACTTTATATTTTAAAGCTGTCAAAACACAAATTAGGTGTCTGTGTTCGAAATGTCTATTCGAAGTGAAATATCATTCGGGCGAAACTCACAATAGCTTTTAAAATTCAGGGCGGACAGAATTTCATCAGCCGAAATATTTTCCGGGCGAAACTCACAATAAGGCTGATTATCTCCACATTCGGGAACATGCATAAAATATTAAATTTTTTTATTAACTGCAACAAATCCTTTGGGGTTCTGGCAGAATTAGAATGCTCGGTCTCGGTTTCAGATTTTAAAAACTGCGCCAAATAGACGCATTCTTCTGCAAAGGTTTCTTCTAAATCAGTGGCATATAGTTGTTTTAACTCCTTTGCTTTGCTTCTAATAAATTCACTGTCGTCTAGTCATGCAGTTTCCATAAGAAATTAAACTTTGTGTTTACTGCATTATAAATAATTTGCCGGTTTTTTAAGTGCACTTTAATACAATTAATAGCTACATAATAATTATCAACGCTGAAAGGTCGTCTCCCTTCTAACTCAATGTGCCCCGTTTTAACTTCATCAAAATTAAATTTTGATATCTTTTTTCTATTACATCTTTTTTGTATGTGGTTACTTCGCATCTCTTGATTGCCTCTGATTCAAAATTTTCGATTTTATTTTCGCCACGCAACGTATCAAAATAAGCATGTGATGTCTCATAAAGAGTAACAACGTTAGATAAATCAACAGAACTTGCTTGTGGCTGTGCACTAACGATTTGAAACTTTACGAGCACAGAGTTCCAAAAGCACAACATTATTGTAATTTCTAGAGTTTTAATTTTTTCTAATATTGCTTTTGCTTCTATTTTGGTCTCCTTACTTTGATTTTCATCTTAGCAAATAGAGTTTAATGTTTCCAGAACTTTTTCGTATGAACTGTATAAGGCTTCGCTTGCATTTGCTCGCGCACTTAATCGAATTTTCGATAGATTTTTTATTACCGTCGATTTTTCATCCAATTTGGATAACAAAATTTGCCATCTGCTTGTAGATCCAGGAAAAAAATTGTATAGTTGTTGTTCCAGTATAAAAAAAAAACGGATGACTCGTCACTACTTTCCGCGGAGTCAAGAATGGGCTGCACAAGGAACAAAAGTAGCCATTAGATTTACAGCTTTAATTATTGACTGAAGACCTTTGTATTAACCAGACATATTGCTAGCATTGTCATAACTTTGGCCACGACAGTCTTTAATATCAAGTTCCAAAGTTTTATCAATTGTCGCAAGAACAGCCTTCTCCATGTCTTCACCTTTATGACCACAATTGGGTAAAAATATGACAAAACGTTCGACAGGTTCTCCGTCAGGCAAAATATAACGAATTATAAATGTCAACTGATCGGTGTGTGAAATATCTGGAGTAGAATCAATGCTAATCGAATAATATTTATTTTTTTTATTTCTCCTATAATCGAAAGTCGAACTTCGTCAGCTAGGAGTAAAATAAATTCATCAATTATAGAGGACGACAAGTACGATGGAGAAACTATGCCTTTTTGTCCAAATCTCACCAAATGTTCAGCCATGAAAGGATCAAACTTAGATATAAGCTCAATACAGCCAAGAAAATTTCCGCTTAATGCAGATCCAATAATTTCATTTTGACCGTGAAATGGAAGCCCACGAGAAGCTAAAAACTTAATTGTTTCTATTACCAGTAGTAATACATTTCGCCAATATTATATTGTTTGACTATTTGCGTATCCAGTCGTTGTAAAAGTTTACCACTAGTATTGTCCCAAACATTTACGAAGATCCGGAGAATTGTCATAATCAGTTATTAAGTTAGAATTTTTCCAGTCATTAAATCCACTTTTGGCAAATACGGATATTCCTCCATATAATTTGCAAGAACCACAAAACACGTGACCTGTGGATTCTGAGCATACTAACCAGCTTCTCTTCACATTTTCGCCATTAACAAGCTTTATCTCCGGGACTCTCAAGCGCATTTTGTTTTAGAGTTTTGTCTCGATCTAGTTGAAATATGTAGGGTAGATGCAATGATGCTAGATTAGTGCATGCGAAATCACGATTTCATTGTCACTCATGTCAGCATTTTTGCATAATCGACATGAAGAGGTCTGGCCTCTTTTTTACGCCCATCCTTACTGCCTTGTTACAGGGAAACCGTCGGGTCAGGCGCCTTATTGTCGCCATCTTGCTACACGCCCTTAGCAGCTCCTTCAGGGTAATTCTTGGTATGTATGTCCTCTGGATAGGCCTCTCTTATTATGCTGCACTTTGTGGTATGTTATTGGGGGTCCTGTTGAACTTTAGTTTCGTCATCACCACTTTCTAAGCCGTGCCCCATGGATCAACGTCAGCTTCTTTGCTTATAGCCGTTTGAAGCATGTTGCGTTGCTTTTCCTTCATTCCAAAGGTAACACGGTTTTGCCTTCCTATTAGACGATGTGCGGCGCTGTCTGCTGTTCCACTCAGTATTACACCACCGTTCATCATCTTTTGGAATGTATCTTTATCTAAAGATCTGTCGTTCTATTTCGGACCTGTAAATTGTGGGAGGTGGGCTGGGTTCTTGTCCTTGCTTTCCATAATTATCACCTTGTAGTCGCTGTGTGAGTATTCCTCACTGACCCTCCACTTTGCATTTTTCAGGATGGAGTTGCTCATTAGGGTGATGTCGATGTTGATCCCCAGCCTTCCGTTAAGTATTCGCCCGACCCTTATTAGAAACGCTTATCGCTATGGGAGCAATGTTTCAAGTAAGGTCTGTTCCTTGGTGTTGGTGAGTCTGACTCCCCATTCGGTTGCCCATGTATTGAAATCGCCTCCTATAACCACTTGGGCTCTCTGGAGCGCGTCCGCCGTTAAATTGTTAAGCTTTAATGGGCATTCTTTGGGTGTCAGGCTGGGTCTTGCATAGCAGCTATAGAAATGAATCCCAAACCGTTTGCTTAGTCAGTCGTTTTTGAAAGGCATGTCGTCCGCATATCCATATTGTGGCCTGTTTTTCCTCGTCCCAGATCCAATTATATTTGGGGCATATATAGGTCTTAATGATCATGATGACATCTGCTGTTTCGTCCTTGACCGCTTGTGCTAGGATGTCCTGGGCTCTTCTATAGTTATTAAGATTTTTTTGTAGTATCTTCATGGTCTTTTGCTTGTGAAAGCCCTCCTAAAAACTGGGCATCTGTTACTGCCGGCTACGTGCTTCGCGTTGTCTGCGTTATCTCTCTTGCAGAACATGCAGGATGGCTCCTTCTAGTCCACATTACCTTTATGCTTGGTGTGGGTCGATTTAAATTTTACCCACTTCTAATAGCAACTTCTCGTGTTCTGCTTGAGGACTGAAAGTTTTTGTTTGGGTTCCGCCGTACGCTTTCCTCAGAGATAGAACGTCTGATGGCGATATACCTTCAAACTTGAATTGCCTTTTTATTTAGCGTCATGTTTTTTTCAGTTTAGGAAGGCTGACTGTTGACCATAAGCCATCCTCTGCCCCTGTATTGTGTTCGTGGGGTCAGATTGCTGCCTAGTTTTCGTTGCCGTGGTCTAAACACCCCTTTCTGTTTCGGGTGTAAAATCTCGTTATCTGGAGCCGGTCTTCTCTTGTTCTTTTGGTTTTGTGTAAGTCAAGGAGAGGTGTGTAAGGCTTTGTACTTTCGGACCACCGCTTTTGCTTTCTCATCGTTTTGCTGAGCTAATGAGATTTTGTACAGTGCTTTTATGTTTTCAATCGCATCCGCATTGATTGGTTGACTGAGGTCCTTTTTGCATTTTCCGAGAGATGCCATCGACAGCTTTAAAGCGCTAGACGAGCTGTTTGGCATAAAGTCCCACGACGACATGGCAAAAGAAGTTATATAAACGAATAGTGCTTCCCAAAATTCTCCATTACTCAAAGTTACACTAGACCCCAGAAGAAGACGAGAAAAACCAAACAGCGACATTCCGAATGCCAAGCGTCAGCAGAAATCTTTCTCAGGCGATAGAAAAAACATTTACAAACAAACCGAAACGACTACAAAAACAACAAAGTCAAACCAAAAATTGTTACAACTGCAAAACCAATGTAGACGGAAGGAAGGACAATATCCAAAACGACCTAATGCGATAGTGGTGGCTTCAAACGGCGGACTTTCCTACGCAAAATCCTACGTCGGGTGTAAACGGAGCCTAAACTCTGTGAATTAAGAAACGCCATTAGCAATATCAGACGGACTCAGGAAGTCGAACTTCTGTTCCAGCTCAATGCGCCGAAGAAGTATCCATTCCCACACAGACCGGTTATGGCGGAGCTCCAAGGAAAATTCCCAAACAAAATAATATCCAGAAACTCCACTTTCCGCTGACCTGACTGCACCAGACTTATTTTTATGGGGTTATTTCAAGAATTTTACTGAGTTGAAGCAGTCCGTTAAAACAATAATTGAGGCGATCCCGACTTCAACCCTTCAGGCCGCAATGAATAAAATTCGGATCAGGTGTCGCGAATGCGTAGATGAGCATGGAGGTCATTTACGGTCTATCATCTTCAAAAACAATTAGTTAAATAAAATAAAATTGAATTTTCTATACATTAAAAAATAAATAAATAAAATGCATTGATTAAAAAAAGTAATTTGAATTTCTTGTTGTAGCACAATTGGTGCGCCACCCTGTATTTCTTGGCAGCACAGTAGCCTTACCCAGTACGCTTGTCACTACGACAGATGCATTTTTTGTTTCAATAAAAGTGGTGTCGATTCGTATTGAGTCTGTCGAAGTATCCCAGTGTTGTCTCACAACCCGACAACAAAATAAGTTCTGGCCCTTGCGACAAGTAACACTTTTTCAAACTTTATTTCTCCAAATAATGATAGGGGCTGATTTTGCAAAAATTCTAGGAAATCAGTCTAATCAGTATTCCTTTTCGTTTATTTACGTACCAAGTTCCAAATGAGAACGAGTAGCGGTTCATAAATTACGAGCCCTTTCACGACTTCAGTTCTCTATGAAAGCCCTTAAAAAATATTACACCTCTTTAAAATGCAATTTTTATTCAGGTTTCGCGTCGCTTCAAGCTGTCAACCAAATGCCACTCGGACTGCCTTTCTTGTATGTCAGACAATTTTCCATTTGAACACGCTTTGTTGAAATTAAACTCTTGAAGGACATTCCCACACCCGCCGCAACTGTACAGAAATTGAAATCCTTTTTCTGCTAAATCATTTCTTTAACAGCGTCCAAGCGAATGAAAAGCGTAGAAAAATGCAACTCAATCTGCCAAAGCAAACGAAACGGAAGAAGGATGCAAATGCAATTTTCCCAAAGGCGCGAGCCTCTACTCCAAGCGTATTGTGAAAAAACAAATTACCCGACAACTTTTAAAGGAATTAAAGGAATTGACTAAAGTGTGAGTGGCGCTTCCTTTCTGCAGCACCTTTAACTCTAATGGTAGCTCCTTCAAAAAGTGCCAATATATTATGTTGCCTTGTCATTTCCTAGCCTTCGCGGTGATTTCTCTTCTGATTGTTGCCATCTTTGCGGCGCGCCGTATGTCGTAAATGGAGTATCAACTGAAAAAAAATTAATTTTTAATTGACTAAGTAACGGCACGGATGGACGGTTATAGAACGAAAAAGCTTTCATAAAGACTCTTAACTTTAATTTGCAAGAGAAATATTAATAAATAAAAGTATTTTATTATGTGCGAGCGGAATATAAATGGCACAGGCTGTGCGATAATTTATTGTATTTTTTCGCTCTCTTCATCTTTCACTGCATCCTTTTTCCCATTTTTTATTATTTTTTTTTTCATCAGTTTATGTATGTGAAACTAATGGCCAACGTAAAGTGTCATCGTAAGCTTCACATATGCAAAGGATAATGGATCTAGATTCGTTTTTCCATTCGCTTATATAAGATAATTTAACAAAGGACCCCTTTGTAATGTGTGAAAGCGAATGTGGAATTCAATTATAATATCACGGGGTACATTTTTTTGTTTCTTCTTGCGCCCAAAATTTATGTGAGCCCCTTGAGACAGGACAATGGATTTTTTTTGCGAATGTGACAGATATCATTATTTATCCTCAAACGGAGGTGGAAAGTCAAGTATAATTAAATAGCTTGAGGTGATGGGTTAAAGGATGATAAATTGTTAAAAACCATTGACTGTGTTTAATGAGAGAAATCAAAAACAGAGCAGAAAAGAACAGCACAACCCTTCAACTCGGAGTCAATGACATATGAACGAGTCCGCATATCAGTCCGCAAAACGACATTTTTCGGCTTCAATTAGTATGGAAATTGAAATATCCACGGACTCACACGTTTATGTATTGTGAAAGTGAGCTCGCTGTGCTCAGCAAAAACGAATCCAAAAAATAGGTACGAGGCTAGATGAGAATCGAGTATCGCTTCGAAACATTCATCAGTTGCCATTTTTGTGATTTTGATAAATCCAAATTCAAAAGAAGTTTAACTAATAATAAATTCAATTGTAGATTAGGTACCTTTCAAAGGAAAATGATACCTATAGCCAGAGACAGAATCAGTGTCAGTGACAGTGTTGATGAACTAACCCGCTGTTACAAAAAATACTCGACTCTCGCCCTTCCTCCTATTGGTTATGAAGTTACAAATGTGTACGGGAAACGCCTCATATGTAAAGGGTTTTTCAACAAGGACACTACAAAAATAGTGCGACAGGGACAGCAAACGACGCCGAATTTCTTGCCGCTCTTTTGACATTTCTCTTCAGTAAGGTTTGCCATTTCATGATTTTTTTTTTTTCAACGTTAAGAGCACTACGTCCAATTTATGGTCGTCATAATCGTCCTAGCAGATCAACAATTGAGCGTCTAGTGGAAAAATTTGAATCCACAAGCACAGTACAAAATGTTCCCGTGCCAGTGAGACAAAGAAGTGCCCGTAGTGTCGAGAATATTGCTGCCACTGAGGCTTCAGTTGAAGAAAGCATCTCTGTGACGTCGTTGTGGCGAATTTTGCGAAAAGATCTTGGAATCGAACGTAGGAATAAAGAATTTCATTGATATCCAAAACCGTTTTTGTTTTATTTTAAAAAGCTTTTGTAGCGCTCTTATTGAAAAACCCTTTACATAGCTACTCGTATATCACGGATCGAAAAGCCACATGAAAAGTTGGGTCAGCGATTTTGCTTTAAGGGAAGTGAGTAAAAACTGTCAGATAAAGTCAGATCAGAAAAGTATAGCTTCAAGTCGTATGTTTTCCTCTCAACTGTAAAATTTCACCGTTTTTAAGTATACTTGCCGATTTGAGTGAGGTTACACAATTCAAATGTCACACTTTTGAAGCTCTTGCTGTGACCCCAAAACAAATGTGTTTTACTCATGTGTCTTGAGTATGCATTTAAAATATGCATATCGATTTTAACTCTACATATTTTCAATGAAACGAACTTTGGTGTCATCAGAATTTACCTATCTTAACCCTTCAAAGATATGCAAATATGTTAAATCCGTGGTCTACTCATGACACATGTTTTCTTTGCTTTATTATACCACCGAAGGAAGCAGGTCTTGGCATGCTTGTGGCACTTTACTCTGATATGACAACGCAATAAAAAATAATAATTCATGCCAATAATCCTGAAACGGACATAGAGAAACTGTACACATTGGTATAATATCCGACTTGTTTCACTTCAGCTATTGCTGGCTGGAATGGATGCACTTTTCCCTCCCTTTTTAACTTAGCTAAACGCCTACGACAGTCTAAACGTCCGAATTTTAAAGAATTCTCCTTATCTTAATATTGTGTTTACTTAACACATTAATCTTGAGGTTAGGTTAGGTTGGGGTGGCTGTCAGCCTAAGGCTAACACACTTAGACCAATGTTAGGTCCATTGATACCACACGGATCTAGGGGTTTCTTTCACTACTCGTTGAACCATTTGGAGGTTCTTATGAAGCGCGAGACTTCTAACGTCAGTGTTAGCCAAGTCATCTCCCAGATGGAGATTTCTGTTATGGGTGAGAGCAGGAGATGTACAAAGAATGTAAAGTTTAGTCTCCTCCTTGTCCATGCAGAAGTCGTTTGAATACGCCAAGCCTCGATGCGTGCCTGCATATCAGACAGTGCCTTGTAATGACACCTATAGTGGAGCTAATATGCATTCGGTTTAGTGAGATTAGACTCTTAGAGCGCCGCAGGTCCAGCTTTGGCCAGATGTGCTTAGTCGCTAGACACGTATTACTACTTGTCTACCTAAGGTTTGTTCTCTCGATTGCAGATAGCTTGAACAAAAGTTTGCAAGTACCGATTGGTATACCCAGAAAACCCTTGTCAGGTAAAAGAGGTAGTGTGGTTCCCTTTTTGATTAGTTCATCTGCCCTACAGTTTCCTGGAATTTCTTTATGCCCCGGCACCCAACAGAGGTGAATGTTAAACTGCTCCGCCATCTCCCTAATAGATGAACGGCAGTCAAGGGCTGCGATGGAATTTAAAGAGACGGACTTAATCACGGCTTGACTATCACATTTCTCTTTAGCCACGTCAGAGCTTCTTTCATCGCCATAATTTCCGGCTGGAATACGCTACAATGGTTGATTAGGAAGACAGAAAGAGAGACTAAGATTTAGGCTTTCTGAGAAAACGCCTCCACCAACCCCATAACTAGTTTTTGATCCATCGGTATAGAAGTGGATCGATCTATCTTCCGCAGATACAGCGGAATGATCTGGATGGAAAAGTGACTTGGGAGTACTTTCCGAACTGTAATTGGGGTACGGTGTAGCCTATGTCTCCTGGTAGAGACTCAAATGAGTCCAAATTGATGGAGTGGCCAATATTATTGTTAACCCAGTGCGAGGTGGCTTTTAGGCGGACAGCAGAACAGGCCGCTGTTTGCATCCTAAAAATGTCGACGGGTATCAGATCTTCATTATTATTAATTATTCTACAGACACTACCAGCCGAATTAATAAACACAAATTGAGGGTGAATTATCTTACACCAAAAAGAGAATTTCTGACTGGTACCGTTACTGAGCCTGAGTGCTCTTGGATTTGGATATCCTTTTTATATAAAATAAAATCCTAAATCAATAAGTTAATCAAGAAGTTGATTGACGTTGATAAACATGCAATCAACTAATTCACCGAAGTACATAGGTAGTTAAGGAGTAATTTACTTAAAATATAACCTGACAGCATTTTCGACAACTCACAGCGAATCTCTGAATCAAATGGGATGTCGGATAAAATGTATAACTGAACGATTTCCAATTTCCATACCACTATTACTTGATAATTAGCTAATGCATGGACATGATTTTTAAATAATGAGCCGTAAATTAAGTTTTAATCCACATTGTAGTTAATTTGTGAATAAGGGCAAATTAAGCATTTTTTTTTAAATCGGCTGTACATGAATTAAAGGACATCACTAACCCGGTAAAAACTTTACTGTTTATCCCAATCAATTTTACACATAGAGGTTATCAAATTAGTATACAGTTACTTATGATTATCATGCTTGTAACTTTAATTAATTGCTAAACGGGTTCATCAGAAAACAACGAAATTATATTAAAACAAAAGGAACAAACGTAAGAATTTATCTGTGACTCGCTGCACCTTAAAATTGAAAATCCAAATTTAAGAAACGGTGATTTTAATTACGAAAACGTGTGAAGTGTAAATCAAAATGATAGAGAAAAATATATCTGCTTGAAGGAAGAGTGACGGACTCCAAAGTGTATCAGTTATCCTTTGCTGCGATAGAGCCATCATTAGCGAGGATCAAACCTTGCTGCAAAAAGCACTTGGATGTATAGGTGGAAGTTCTGGGGGGAAGGGTGCGAAAAAACAGAATACTTGTGCTGCCCGTTCTCTGATCCACTTCCACCTATTATGAATTTAAGAGCGATTCCAAAGTGCGAAAAGTTCAAATATCTGGGATCTACGATCAATAGCGATGGATGAAAGTGGCTGAAAAACTCAATCATCTTCCGTGATCGAAAAATGACCTTTAAGATAAAAGGAAGGCTCTACACCGCAGTTGTGCACCCGGCGATCACATACGGTTCGCACTGTTGGATAGCGTACACAAAACATGAGGGCAAATTAACGGCTTTGCATGACAGCAGGAGTAACAAAGACTATTCGAATAAGAAGCTCCAAGATCCGAGAAAGCCTTCACTGAAAGAACCTATCTTGAAAAAAATATAGCGCGACCGGCTCTGTTAATACTGTCGTATTCAATGGAGAGATCTTACGAACCCTGTCATGTTCAAGGGAGAGATCTTACGAACCCTGTTAAAAAATCAATGGGCGCTTTTAATTTGCAAGGCAACTGCTTTAGTGACCGTCACGCAAAATGTCCCGCATTAACAAATTTTTACCGCAAGGCCCGCAAAAGATGAAATTGCAAAATTTTAAAAGTAAGAAGAAAAAAAAATGTGTTATTAAGAACCAGGGAATGGGAGGGCGATTACGTTGCTATTGATTTGAGATGGGATGCAATTTTTAAATCCGCTTGGTCGATGGTACAATACTAACATACTGAGTCTTCCAGATACAAATGCATGCAAGAACATACTTTTTCTTTTATATCCTTAGGCCCTTAACCCTAGAAAGATAATCTACGTCTGTGAGACGTATGGCGCGCGAAAAAATTGATATATCCTTTTAACTGTAAGCCGCATCGGGTTGGTTGCTTAAACTAACTCAGTCGGTGATCGGAGCTTCCCCGTAACGGTCATGGTGCGACGGTAAGTCCCTGCGGTAATACTTTATAGCTAAACCGTTCGTCTGGAAAAAATGTGTGACGTTTGACATTCTTGCATTTAATTTAATCGTATGTGATTAAAAATTACTAAGACTTATTAGTAGACTTTTTTTAAATCAAAAAAATGCGTTAAAAATAAGTTATGTTTTTCTTTGATTTGTTATGGAGTTTAGGTTTTTTATTGTTATTTTTTTACATATATTTATTTTTACTGAATCATTGATTTATCTATCTTGATATGAACTATATTCATAAATAAAATATTAATATTTTTTAAAAAGCTCATAGGTTTCATTAAATAAACTAACAAAGTGCCATACGTCTCTGAGACGTATGATTATCTTCTACGCCATAGAAAATATGATTATCTTTCTAGGGTTAAAGCTAAATGCTTTCTTGCCTTTTTTTACAACAACATTGTTTTTTCAATACAATCTTTTAAAATTTCACAAACAGGTAAATAAAACAAAAAAAACATAGGGACGGGCTACAGTCCACTTGGGCGAACTGTTGGATACCCTATTCTTATTCCTCTCACTCATAAGTGGGCGTGACAAAAGTCTAAGTATGGTTGAATTGTTAAGAACGCTCTACATATTTTGTTATATAACATTTAAAGAATTTTTTCGAAAAAAACGCTCCCTAGCTCAAACTTTTGTGTTTCACTAAAATTGTTTTATTTAATTGTGGGCGTGTCAGCAGGCGGATTTAAAAAAAACTAACGCATGAGCATAGAGGGCCCCTAGAGAGTATATATTATAAATTTGAGCTCCCTAGCTCAAACTTTGAGTTTTCAAAAAAAAAAAAAAAAAAATTGTGGGCGTGTCGGATTTTGAAAATATTTACAAATGAGCATAAAGGGCTCCCTAGAGAGTATATATTATAAATTTCAGCTCCCTAGCTCAAATTTTGTTTTTTCAATAAAATTGTTGTATTTATTTGTGGGCGTCTCAGTGAGCGGATTTTGAAAATTTTATATTCTGAGCAGTTTTAGGAGCCATAGATCATATATAAAAAATTTCAGCTTTCTAGCTCAAAATTCGATTTTTTCCAAAATTTTGTTTTTTTGAGTTTGTGGGCGTGTCTGTGGGCGGATTTCAAAAATTCGTAAACTTGATTATTTCGGGACCCTAGAGAGTATATGGTTCAAATTTCAGCTCTCTAGGCCCAGTTTAAAGGCCTAATTTTAGCCGACGGACGGACGGACGGACATAGCTAGATCGACATTACTATCGATGCTGATCATAAATATAGTAACTTTTAGGGGTCTACGGGCAATATTAAGGTATGTTACAAACTATGCGTCAAAATTAATATACCCCTAGAATAGGGTATAAACAATAAAATAACAAAATCAGTATTCAAAACAGAAATAAATAATGGTTTTTTTTTAAAGTATTTAGGTAAGTGGTTTATATTTTTTTGATTAAACTAGTTTTCGTCATCAAAAGAATCAATTAGATCAGGATCTTTATTGTCTATTCTCTCTTTTGATTTCAGGTTCTTATAGAAATCATGGGAAATTGTCGGTATCAACAGTAAAAGAGAAATCATTTCATCATAATTTTTTTTTCTTCAGAGATCGGTGATGGTACCATATTTTCCAAAGTAAAGTTCGATGAATTTCTACCTCGTCTTTTGAAGCTTACACATCGGAAATCAATTTCTTCATTTAAAGTTGTTTTTAAAAACACTTTCCTGGGATCTGTTTTTATACCTGAAATTTTAACCATATACTCTCTAGGGTCCCGAAATATTTGATTGATATTTGATTGATATTTGGTTAGGGTATATTACACTGCGACCTATTGGTCTATTGTGTCCCCTTGCTTGTGCCTCGGAGAGGTACATGCCCTCGTTCAGAGTCCTCTCTAGATACTTCTTTGTGAAGCGTGTCGAGGTATTGCTCTGATTTATCCTTGTCAGGTCACACTCCTTAGAGCACAGCGTCCAGTCCAGTTTCTTTGATGAATCTGAGAATGAGCTGTGGGTCCATGGTTTGTATGTCCTTGTCTGTTATTTGGTGCCTGCCTTTGAATCTCTTTTGGTTGTAATTTCCTAAGAGTTTCTTTGCTTGCCTCAGACCTTGGAGGTTGAGAAAGGTTTTGGCCTTTGTTTCTTCCTCCAGTCTCCTGAACTCTTCGCGTATAGTGTGTTCTCCTATCCCGCAGAATGGTTCAGGTCCTATGAAGGGTTGCTCTGCCCCTTTTCTTGCCAGAGAGTCCGCTGCCTCATTGCCCGTAATGCCAACATGGTCAGGCACCCAGCAGATGGAGATTCTGTTATTCTTGCCTAGTCTATTCAGCCCTTGTAGGCATTCCCACACGAGTTTTGACTTGATAACGTAGGCGTCAAGAGCCTTTATAGCTGCTTGGCTGTCAGAAATTATTGCTATGTTGCAATTTCTATAGTTTTTCTCGAGGTTGATTCGAACGCACCTGTCTATGGCACATATTTCTGCCTGGAAGATGCTGGTACATTTGCCCATGGATTCGTAGTGCTTAGTTCCCGGCCCAAACACTCCTGCACCAGTTCCCTCCTCGGTCCTCGAGCCGTCCGTATACCACTTTGTTGTGTGGTTGCTCAGTCCATAAGTTATGGATTCGTTGCTCCAGTTCTCCTTATTGCTGAGCTTTATCTGGAAATTCTTCTCGAAGTTGAATTTCCTGATGCTGTCGCCCCTAGGTATGCCAAGAAGTGGGAGTTTTTTGAGTAAGTCACCGTGTTCTTTCGAACCGATGCATTTCCCTCTCCCAATTCCCTCCTTTGCCATCCTAAGGATTGTTTTGTCTGCCTCGTTCTTCACCATGATGTGTAGAGGAGTCAGTTCCAATAACACCTCCATGGCTGCGGTTGGGCAGCTACGCATTGTTCCGGTAATGCATAGGCACGCCAGTCTTTGCACTTTGCCGAGTGTCTCTCGCGTTGTGACTAGACTGGTTCGTTTCGCCCATGCTACCGCTCCGTATGTGATCATTGGTCTCACGATTGCAGTGTACATCCATCGCAGGATGCTTGGGCTGCATCCCCATGACTTCCTCGCTAGGCTCCTACATATCATGAGAGCGCGGGTGGCCTTCTTGGATATCTCCTCTGTATGTTTTCGCCAGAGGAGTTTACTATCTAGATGGAGTCCTGGATATTTTACTTCTTTGACTGGTATCAGTGTCGTGCCTGATAGGCTGATGTCCTTAAGTCTTTGAAGTTGTCTTTTCCTTGGGAATGGTACTATCGTTGTTTTCGCCGGATTGATGTTAAGTCCGACAGTATGGCACCATTCCTTGGTTACTTTAAGCCCCTTTTGTATGATGTCCCCGAGGGTTTGTTCGAACTTGCCCCTGGCAATCAATACAATGTCATCAGCGTACGCCTGACAGTTGATGCCAAGGTTGGTTAATTTTTCCAGCAGTTCGTCTACAACTAGGCTCCACATTAAGGGTGATAGTACCCCTCCTTGTGGACATCCTCTTGTTGTGTTTACTCTGATGGTTCCAGATGGTGTTTAAGTCTCTGCTGATCTAGTGCTCAGCAGCTCACTCATCTATTTAGATACTGTACTGTTAACTCCTTTCCTATCCAGGGATCATCTAATCGCCTCATGTGAGGTGTTGTCAAATGCTCCCTCTATGTCTAGGAAAGCGCACAGTACTATTTATTTTGCCTCCAGGGCACTTCGAATTATCTCCGTCAGCTGATATAGGGCGGTCTCTGTTGATCTGCCCGCTCTGTATGCATGCTGACGATGATGTAAGGGGGATGTGTTCAGAACACCTTCCCTTAAATAATTGTCCACAACCTTTTCTGTCATCTTCAGAAGAAATGACGTAAGGCTGATGGGTCTGTTCGATTTTGACTGTGTGGGGTCTTTTTTCCCCGCTTTTGGTATAAACACAACCCTTGCTCGTCTCCATTGCATTGGTATGTGGCCCAAGGCAATACTGTTCCTTGTTATTTTTAGCAGGTGTGGTATTCGTACCCGTTGCCCTTCTTGAAGAAGGGCGGGTATAATGCCGTCCACTCCGGCAGATTTGAAAGGCTGAAAGGAATTTATTGCCCATTTCAGTCGTCCCTCAGAACAGATGGTTGATGTTGTTTCCCAGTTTTCCCTCCGAGGTCTGATTGAAGTGGTACTGATCCCTGGCTCAGTACTAGGCGAGCTGCCAGGAAAGTGAGTTTCTAGTAGCAATAGTGCCCTTTGATCCTCATCTTCCGTGAACTCGCCATCTGGTTTCCTCAGAGACATAGGCACCCCTCCTGACTTCGCAAGAGCTTTGTGTAGCCTTGCCGCAGTAGGAGTGATGGTGATTGTCTCACAGAATTTCCTGAAGGTAATTCTTTTAGCTTTTCTTATTTCTTTATTGTATGTAGTAAGAGCCATTTAGTAGCTATGCCATTCTCCGTTGCGCTTTGCTTTATTGAAACGCTTCCGAACCTCGGATCTTAATTTTGACAAGTTATTGCTCCACCATGGCGTCTGTTTCCTGTCCCGTTCTCTACTTAAAGGACAGTTTTCTTCGAACGCAGTGATGATGGCGTTTGTTATGCCTTCCACTGCGCTCTCTAGCTCTAGGGGGTGTCCCGGAGCCTTCCTTAGACTAAGGCGCCCCAGTTTGCTCTCTAGAGCAGTTCTATAAGTTTCCCAATTGGTTTTCCTTGGGTTTCTTGTGCTGTCCAGGTCGAATACTATTATTCGATGGTCAGACAATGACGGCTCACTAGATACTCTCCAGTTACTAATTAATTTACTTACGCTTAGGCTACCAAGCGTGAGGTCGAGTACTTCCTCCCTGACACTAGTTACAAAAGTGGGGATATTTCCCACGTTTATAATATCAAGTGACGAACTCATAATAAATTCTAGTAGGTACTCACCCCTGGTGTTGGTGTCGGTGCTCCCCCATATGATGTTGTGGGCATTTGCATCACACCCTATAAGGAGCGACATGCGGAGCTTGTTGCAATGCTCCACCAGTCGCTGCATTTGGGATGATACAACCGGCTCATCCCCTGCACAGTACGCCGATACGATGACAATGGTGCGGTGACATCCTTCAACATCCAGATGTACCTGAATTGGCACCAGATCTCGTGTCGCGTATTCTGAAAGTAAAATAAATTTATATTTATTGTTTATTAGAATGCAAGCTCTCGGTTTCTCGGCCCGGGTGTCCCATATTACCTTTGCATCCTTGCTCGCCAATCCTTTGACTTGTCCTTTCAGGATCCATGGCTCCTGGATCAGTACTAGCCCTAGGCTTTGGCAGGTAAACATCCTAGATATAGTCGCCGAGGCGGCTATAGCATGATGAATGTTCACCTGTGCTAGTTTAATTTTTCTGTTGGCGGGGTTCATCGAGCTATTGCTCGCGCGGGCCAATTGCCCCGTCCTCCTTCAGCAACGAATCTTCCTCCTCCTGGGTGATTTCCTGGAAGAGGTCGATGACCGTGTTGTCCATTTCCCCCTCAGACATCGTGCTCTCCGAGACGGAAAGAGACTCCTCGGTCTCCTCAGGAGCCTGCTCCGCCGATTGGACAACGGAAGAAGGTGCTTTAGTCTTCGAAGGAGCAGTATGCTCTACCTCTGACTGCGCGCTCTGCGAGTTCAGATTCGATGCTGGCTGGGCTGTCTGCCCAGAGATCTCGTCCGACCTCTTGAGTGCGGTCTCGAAATAATCAAGTTTACGAATTTTTGAAATCCGCCCACAGACACGCCCACAAACTGAAAAAAACAAAATTTTATTTTTTTTTATTTTTTGAAAATTCAAAGTTTGAGCTAGGGAACTGAAATTTATAATATATACTCTCTAGGGTCCCTTTATTCTCATGTGTTATTTTTTTTAAATCCGCCTACTGACACGCCCACAATTAAATAAAACAATTTTATTGAAACACCTAAGTTTGAGCTAGGGAGCGTTTTTTTTGATAAAATCCTTTAAATGTTATAGAACAAAATATGTAGAGCGTTCTTAACAATTCAACCATACTTAGACTTTTGTCACGCCCACTTATGAGGGATAGGAATAAGAATAGGGTATCCAACAGTTCGCCTAAGCGGACTGTAGCCCGTCCCTATGTTTAAATATGGTAACCATTTTATTGCTTGAAAACCAAACATATTCCCATCTCGTCCTTTTTTCTAACAACAAAACCCGAATTCGCCTTTAGTAGATTTGCAAAATTCCAAATATCTTGCGGTTTCAATTCATGTCCCACGATTTTTTTCTTTTTTTCCACACGATTTGACAAGTTGATACCAATCATGTAGATGGTAAATTTCAGTTTGCATTTTTTTTCTTTTTTTTCTACGACAGCATGATCTATATCACACTCCATATGTGTGTGACTAGGAACTAAAAATGTATGCTCAGCCTTCTCAATACCAGTTGCGGATATTTGCATCGATAGTAAAACCATTGCAACAACAATTGTGTTTTTGTTTTGGTCTCCACATGTGTCCGAATAAAATTTTGCTTATTTTATTGTTCTTAGAAGACTTTTAAGATGCAGAAATAGACACGAAGCAATTTCAATTGCACCTCTTCCTGCGATTCCTTCATGCCACATGTAGTTTTTTGAAGTTTCATCTGATAGGTCATGTATGGTTAAATTGAAAGTCCAAAGCTGTCTTTTGTAGAAAACGACCGATGTGGACAAGCTTGGTGCTGGAAGACATTGTTGCAGATCAAAGGCAAAACAAACTCTCGTAATATCTTCTTGAGCCTCTATCTCTATTGTCTCTTTTCTTTGCATTGTATGCCAGCTCTGCCTCCTCATGATGGCTTTCTAGTAATATTTTAAGCTGTTCCAATTCATCACTCTTTTCTTCCACTGCAACCATAATTTTCATTTGTAAGGAATCACAGGTGTTGCATGTATCCATTTTGGGTCTTTTAAAAGTCAGTTTCAATTAATGAAATTCTCTTTCATTAGGTCACTGTTTCTGTTTGGCTTAGATGCTATAATTTTATTTAAAAGGAAACATTTTCAGAGAAAATATGATTCTTCTTTATTAACTTTTTAACACATACTCGTACGACGTAAGTCATGTTTGTTATTATTACCCGATCGAGCTAATTCTACAAGCATCCTTGCTCTTCTATGCATATTTGTTTATTTTTTCAGTTTTCTTAAACGCAGTTCACAATAAACTTATTTTTGAAAAATAATCTAATTTTTGTCGACCACTGCACGACAAGCCGTTAAACGTTGATAAAATAAAAATGGAACATGTGGCTTCGACGAGTATTGCAAATAATATTGCCTATCTACTACGATTGGTTTTTAAAAATTAATAAACTATCGTTACTGAACAGCAAGCATTTTACTTAACGTTAGCGAACCAAGAGCTAAGCATATGTAGAGGGAGTTATGTTGTTTTGACCAGATTGTTTTTTGAAAATTGAAAATTTGTGTTCGGTTAAAACAACACATGTTAAGTTATGTCATTTTGATCAAACATATTTAAACAAAAAAAAAGAGTTGTTTGGACCATTGAATATCTTTTGAATCGGTTAACTTGGACATGTGCTGTTAAGACCAAACGAAAATAGATTTTTGTCTGTATAGTTCTCTTTACTTAACTCAATTTCGTAAAAAATGGACTTAGGCTATTTTGACCAAACTCCATAGAGATTATACATTAAATACAAACATACCTAGAATATACGACACATACTACATAATCACACTTACTTATTATATATATACTAATGAATTCCTACTGATCTTATTGCTGAATTACAATACAAATACTTGCACAATATGTACATACTCTATCCTATATGAAGAGAGATTTCTTCTGAATAGACTTATATTCCTTTGTAACGTGTTAAGAGCGATGTTTCATTTTCCCCAACAAAGGTTATAGGCCCAGATTCGCAAGCCGGTGCATTTTTAAAATTAGATTAAAAGTTGTTACATCGTATTTAAGTTGTTGCCGTTGCGGTGTTAAAATAAAATGAGTTCATTCTTAAATATTGATAAGTTTGACGGGCAAAACTATGATGGGTGGAAGATTCAAATGCGGAGCGTGCTCATTCATACTGAACTTTGGCAATACGTGAGCGGAGGCAGCACATTTGAGTCCCAAACTGTGGAAAAACAACCAGAATGGAGGCTGTGTCAAAACTTCACAGTTTTTTTTTTTTTTAATTCTGGCTCGCCAAGGTGATTTATAAGGGGGGTGGGGGGGGGGGGGACTTCGATCTAAAAAGATCTTTTGTACCGTATGGGCCAGACAAATTTAATCTAGTAGAATTTCCACTTTCCGTGTAAAGCGGACAATTTTACCAGTAGAAGAATTCTTTATGTCCTCGGGGCTCATTTGTTCCCTGAAAAAGATCTTCTTTCTAATTCCATTAAGGGCTGGACATTCACATACAATGTGTTCAGCTGACTCGTCCTCTTCAAGACAGAGTCGGCACTCAGGAGAGTCTGCTATTCTCATTTTGTGTAGATGATATCTTAAGCCATGGCGACCAGTAAGGTAACCTACTAAGTTTTTGATATCATGCCTGCCTAGGTTTAGACATTTGCTGGCATTTTGATTGAAGGGCCGAATGGCTCGTTTGGCCTGTCTTAGACCTGAGATGCTTTTCCAAAGATGGATACATTTTTTATGTTCCCAGCTTTTTATTGCTGCCGTTGCTGCTGATCTAGGAGTGCAGCAGAAGGGTTCGGGACCTATGAAGGGTGTTTCCGAACCTTTTCTGGCCAGTTCGTCGGCCTTTTCGTTACCTTCTACCCCGACATGACCCGGAACCCACCATAATTTGGTCTTGTTTCTTATTACGAGTGTTTGTAGGGTATTGAAGCAGTACATGACTGATTTGGAGTCAATGGTATACGAGCTAAGGGCGTTTATAGCTGCTTGACTATCCGTGAAAATATAGATGGTTGCACCTTTTATGCCAGATAAAATAATGTGGCTGGCGCATTCTTGAATGGCGTGGAGCTCTGCTTGAAATACGCTGGGACTTTTTTCAATGGGTATCGTAAAGCGTTTGTGTGGTCCGTATATTCCCGCTCCTACCCCCGTTTCCATTTTAGAACCATCCGTATAATACTACTTTATGCCGTTGTGGCTGTTAGGTGGGTTATTGCTAACCCATGCTTCTCTCTTGGGTATCTCCGTGGAGAATATAGTTGAAGCATAGTGTTTTTTGAATGCGGTCTGTGACCGCGCAGTTCATGTTAAGTTCTGGCAGTTCATCGAGAAGGGTCTTTAGTTCCGGATGGTCATTAAGACTTATCTCGTTTAACTGTATTTGACTTATTGCACTGCGGATCGCCACTTTTTGGATGTATATGTGGAGAGGTGTAATTCCTGTTATTGCCTCTATGGCAGCTGTTGGACAGGTTCGCATGGCTCCGGAGATACCAAGGCACGCAAGCCGTTGTACCTTTTTTAGCTTCTCTATTGCGACCTATTGTGTAGATTTTGTCCACCATACTATGGAGGCGTATGTTATAATGGGTCTTATCATCAGTGTGTAGATCCAGTGGACGATCTTTGGAGAGATTCCCCAGGTTCTGCCATATGTGCGATGACAGGCCCATAAAGCTCTATTAGCTTTAGTGATTTTGTTGTTTATGTGAGAGTTCCAGTTAAGTCTCTTGTCCAGGATTACTCCAAGATACTTGACTTCGTCGGAATACTCTACGGCCGTGTCGTTTATTGTGATTAGGCCTAGGCCTAAATTCCTCCTTTTAGTGAAAGGAACGATGACGGCTTTACTGGGATTTATGGGAAGATTTTCCTTAATGCACCAGTCTATGGCTGTTTTTAGAGCATTTTTCATTTTTGATGTGACTCCAATTGCGTCTTTGCCCCTGACTATGATGACAATATCATCGGCGTACCCAATTGTAGTGTAGCCCAAATTGCCCATCTTGTGTAGCAGGTCATCGATGACCAATGACCACAAAAGGGGTGAAAGTACTCCCCCTTGTGGGTAGCCCCACAAGGGCTGTTACTGATACTGAGGCCATTCCTGACGAGGCGGTTATTTTGCGACTTTCCAGCATTTAATGCTTGGTTTGTCTATGTTTCTATGGTACAAAGCATTTGATATGGATTCATATCCAGTGTTGTCAAAAGCACCCTCTATGTCCAGAAAGGCACAAAGTGCGATCTCTTTGCAACGGTAGGCGTTTTTTATCTCTGTAGTTAGTCTTAACAGGGCGCCTTCCGTGGATTTACCCTTCTGGTACGCATATTGGTGAGGGTGCAGAGGCATGCTTTTTGATATGCATTCTCTAATGTGGACGTCAATAATCCTTTCCATTGTTTTCAGGAAAAACGATGTCAAGCTTATCGGACGATATGATTTAGGTAATTCGCTCGGCTTGTTTCTCGGTTTGGGTATAAATACTACGTTTACCTCCCTCCAGGTAACTGGTATATACCCCCAGTTGAAGCTGAACCTAAATAAGGCAATCATGGATGGTAATAAAAATTCTATTCCATTTTGAATGAGGGCTGGAAAAATACCATCTGTTCCTGATGCCTTGAATGGTTTAAATGAGTTAATTGCCCATTTAACCTTATCCGGAGTAAAAAGTGTTCCGGATAAACTATTGATTCTGCTGAGGTTTCTTGGAATTGAGACCTCCGCTATATGGTCATCTGTAATGACCATCTTGTGATACCCTGGGAAGTTAGCCTGAAGCAAAGTTTTCAGCGTTTCTTCCCGGTCGCGTGTGATTAAACCATCTGATTTGATTAACAATCATATGCTTTTTGCTTGATCCTTTGACAGAGCCCTTTTGAGGCACACTTAAACCACATTCGAAATTGTAAGACTTCAAAGGAGGCGTGGGAAAGCTGGAAGCCCTGCATCAGCCAACCGGTCCAGCAAGGAAAGTCAAGTTATATCAAAATCTACTGTCATTGAAAATACTGGAAGGTCATTCGATATTAGACCACATGAACGTATTTTTAGATGTGGTTGGAAAATTAAAGGAAATAGAAGTTGATATAAAAGAGGAGCTTTTGTGTATTATTCTTTTATCAAGTTTACCAAAGTCTTTTGAAGTTTTCGTTATAGCAATAGAGACGAGAGATGAACTGCCAAATCTAGCCAGGTTAAAAATGAAATTGGCCGAAGAGGGACAGCGAAGAGACCGAGACAACAAAGAATCAGAAGCGGAAATGGCATTTTTAGCTAAACCTAGAGTGAAACAAACGGATGTTTACAGGCAAACATATCACCAGAACAAGTCGCGTGACAGCAATTTTGCTAAAGGGAGATGTTTCAAATGCAATAAGAACTGCCATTATGCTTCCCACTGCAACGAAAGGGACAAAACTTTGTTTAAGCCAACAACATCTTTTGCATTATTAAATACAATTAATTCTGGTGAGTTAAATTGAGACATGTGGATTCTCGATAGCGGCTCAATATCTCATTTGTGTTGCGAGGAAAAATACTTTCTAAGCATAAGCGCTCATATAGAACCTATTGAACTTGCCGCGAACAGAGTTATTCACAGCTCGGGAAAATGTAACGTTTCCATTGAAACGGCTTTTTATAAAATTAAACTCCGTGACGTACTATTTGTGCCCGAGTTGAACAAACTTTATCTCGGTTAGTAAAGCGGTCGATAATAACATGAATGTCAGTTTCACACGAAATAAAGCCTTGGTGAAAGACGAGTGCGGTAAATTAATATTGTCTGGCGTAAGACAGGGGGATTTATATATTGTTAAAAATATACCCCACCCTAAGGTGTATATGTCAAAGGCCGGAAAAGATAGTGACATCTACAATTGGCATACAAAATTCGGTCAACTAAACAAAAAAAGCATGTCACGTTTAGTCAAAGAAAACATGATGCGCGGTTGTAACCTTAAAATTACTTCCAACAATATTCAGTGCGATATATGTTTAAAAGGCAAAATATCACGCCAGCCTTTTCCCAAAGAATCAGCTATGAGAAGTGAAAATATTCTGGATCTCGTCCATAGCGACGTCTGCGGCCCCATGCGTGTTCGTTCCCTTGGTGGTGCGGTGTACTTTGTCACATTTATTGATGATAAGTCGAGAAAATTTTTTGTTGAATTTTTGAAAGTCAAATCCGACGTATTTAAAGCGTTTAAGAATTTTAAGTCCAGAGTCGAAATAGAAACAGGTCGAAAAATCAAGGTGTTTCGATGTGATAACGGTCGCGAATATTTGGGTTCGCAAAATTATTGAGTGATCACGGCATTAGAAGACAGTTTTCCGCCGAATACACACCCTAACAGAATGGAGTCGCGGAACGCGCCAACCGTACACTGGTTGAAATGGCACGTTGCATGCTTCTGGATTCTGGTCACCCGGAGATAATGTGGGCAGAGGCAATCAACACTGCAGCGTATATAAGGAACAGATTGCTAACAAAGGTTATGGGGTCAATGACCCCTTACGAGAGCTGGAGTGGTAAGATACCTAACGTTTTCCATTTTCAACTATTTGGTTGTTTACGTATCATGTTAAACAAAAGGCCAGGAAAATCAAAGTTCCAGGCAAAAGGTGTCGATTGTGTGATGGTTGGGTACTCAGCTGAGGCCAAAGCGTACAGGGTTTACGTTCCCGAACAACGTAAAATCTTCAAGACCCGTGATGTAAAATTCCTCAGCATGCCAGAATTTACCACAAACCAAGGAGTGCCTGAATTGGATCAAAAGGCAAAACAACCTTAATAGAATCGAAGCAAAACGAACAAGAATCTAAAGCCGAATCTGACACCAGTCAACAAACACAAGACGACGACGATGAAGACGAACACCATTTTGAGGACACAGTAGAAGAACTATTGGATAAACCAGTCACCTACAATCTGGATTCGGATGAAAGTGGTGAAGAAGGTAAGGCCACCGTACCAAGTATCATGACACGAAGCAAGGCTAAAGAATTGGAGAACAAGAACATGTTGCATTATTTTAGTAAGACTAAGAGAATCCCGCAAACTGTTGAAGAAGCACTCGATTGTGAGGAAGCCGGACACTGGGAGCAGACCATGAAATCGGAGTACAAGGCATTGATTTCCAATGAGACCTGGACATTTGTAAACCTGCCACCGGGAAGGAATCCAATCAAATCCAAGTGGAATAGATTTCTACGAAACGTTTTCGCCTGTTGTCCGTTACTCCACAGTGCGACTTATGTTTTCCCTCTCCGTGAAGTATAAACTACATCTTCATCAAATGGATGTCACTAGCGCATACTTAAATGGAAGAATAAAAGAAGAAGTTTACATGGCTCAGCCAGAAAGTTTCATCAGTACAAAGAACCCACATCGTGTCTGCAAATTAAGCAAGGCGTTATACGGACTTAAACAGTCGGGACGTGAGTGGAACAACAGACTAGACGAAGTTTTGAAAGGCCTCGGGTTCAAGAGATGCAGCTACGATTCCTGTGTTTACACAAATAACAAAGAAGGAGAGATTAACATCCTGGCGATCTACGTCGACGACATTTTACTCGCTTGCTCAAATATGAATCGCATTCATGAAATTAAGAGTATGCTCAAAAATGCGTTCATCGTCGTAGACAAGGGCAAAGTAGGGTATTTTCTGGGGTTGGAGGTGCAACAAAACGAGGCAAGGAACTACATCCGTGTTTCACAAACGCAGGCGATTTTATCACTACTCGAAAACTACGATCTGAGTGAATGCAAAAGACGAGGGACACCATTAGAACCGGGTCAAAAGTTCATCAAGTGTAAAAGCTGTGCAGACTGCCGACAAGCTGATCAAAAGGAATATCAGAGAATGATCGGCTCACTTCTGTTTATTGGGCTGACATTCGGTCAACAAGTTGTCCCAGTTCAATGCGAACCCGCATATGGAGCATATGCTCGCAGCAAAGCATATTCTCAGGTACTTAAAAAATACCACTAATTTTTCTTTAATTTATAGCAAACCTGAAGATAGTATGTGCGGATACTCCGATGCTGATTGGGCAGGGAATCATGACCGTCGATCCTATACTGGCTATGTTTTCCAAATGTCGGGCGGAACAATAACATGGGCAACCAAGAAGCAACCAACTATCGCATTATCGAGTACAGAAGCAGAATACATGGCGCTAACGGCTGCCGCCAAAGAAGCAGTCTATTTGCGAAACCTTATTTCCGGTTTTGGAAGTTTTGTGAGTCATCCACTGACGATTTTTTGCGACAACCAGAGCGCTATCCACTTTGCGAAAAATCCAACTCACCATGAACCTAGCAAGCATATCGATATACGATTTCACTAGGTAAGGGATGTATGTGGAAAAGATCTTATCGTCCTCAAGTACATATCGACAGAAGATATGAAGGCCGACATCTTGACAAAAAATTTAATGAAAACAAAACACATGAAATTTGTTAATCTTTTAGGTTTAAATTCTTAATCTTTCTGTGCCTAAAAGGTAAAACATCTTAAGTCGACTTAAGTTGTTTTAGCTGTTTAACGTTATTTGAATTGTGTTCTCCTTACTCTATTTTTAAACCCAAACCAGGTGAAAAACATTTCAAATAATGAGGAAGTTATAACTGTTTGTAAATTAGCTTAAGTCATCCACTGTAGTGCCTGCATAAGGTAAAACAGCTTATGTTTATTATTTGAAAAGCCAAAGTAGCTTAAGTACCAATATTTCCCTTCTTTTGAAAAATAGTATAAAAAAATTGTAGTAAAACATCTTATGTCTGCATTATTTCCCTGATTTACGTTACAGCAAAAAAACTTATTTGCACCTAAGATTTTTTACCGCGAGAAAAGTGACGACTTCGTTGTTCTTATGTAGGTCGACTTAAGTTGATTTACCGAATTACATTTTCAAATATGGAAATAATTTTCAAAGTCAAAAACAACTTATGTTACTTAAGCGATTTTACCGATTCTTAGTGGGACGAAGTAACGGCCTTAGGTAGACATAAAGCATTTTACCGTGTGCAAGTGCAGTCCATATTTGAAGATAAGGACTAATATACTTCTAATAAATTGCAAAGTTTGGTTCGAAAATAAAAATTAAAAAGTGAAGAAAAGAAAATTGAGGACAACAATTATAAAGTGAAGTGATTTATTATAAGAAAATTGATTAGTGAGACGGAATTAAAAATGAAACGCGCATATCAAATGTTGATGTTAGCTTTAACATTACAGAATAAAAAAATAGCTAACTAAAAAAAAATAATGGAAAAAAGTAGTGATGAAGGTAGTGATGAGCGCAGCAAATGCCCTGAAAATTTAAGACAATTAAATCTATTTGGTTCTAGATGACTCAAACAGTTTAGCTAATGTGAACACCTTAGTTGAAGTTCAGGATATTGATTTTTACGAGGCTAAAGATCTACCAGTCACAAACAATGAATTTCAGAGGCAATTGGATAGTCTATTAAATACTGATTCCATCGTCCATGGTGCTGACCAAAGAAATGATTTTACTTCGGATGATGACATAGATGATCCCGACTTTCATCTAAATAGTGATAGCGATTTGAGTGAAGAAACAGAACATGCAGTGCAACTTTTGGAAGCAAATCTAATGGGTGAAAAAGTCAATCGTAGGGTAAGAAAATTAAAAAGGAATGTTGGTCAAGAATATGTCAATGCCTCAGGTAAATTTGTCGCAAGCAAGGAAGTTAGGAAAATGGAAAATTGTCGGTTAAACTGCAAAGCAAAAATTTTACCTGAAGTTCAAAGAAATATATTTGAACAGTACCTATTGGAAGTTGGGCAACTATAATTTGAGAGCAGCATTTGCTGCTGGGCTTATAATAGTTTCAGAGAAAAAAACGCAAAGACAAACGACCAAGCATTTGCGGAACAGAACACATGTAAATAGGTTTTTTTTGGAAGTTGCTGGTGAAAGGATACAGGTCTGTCAAAAATGTTTTCGTTTTACACTATGTGAAACAGAACAGTTTATAAAAACAGTGGTGACGAAAAAACTAGAGTCTCCGGGTACAACAATTTCACATGACAAACGAGGTCAAAAAATTCCTCCAAACAAGCTTAATGATGCAAAAGAAATTGAAATACGCCGCCATATACAAAGTTTTCCAGCATATGAATCCCACTACACTAGAAAGCAATCACAGCAAAAGTACTTTCATGCCGATTTAAGTCTTTCTCAAATGTATCGCTTATTTACTGAGAAATATGGAGCAATACTGTATCCCTCACTGCATACTCCAAAATTTTTAAGACGATGAACATCAAATTCAAAAAACCCCAGCTCGATACATGCAATCAGGGTGAAACGCTGCACATGAAACTAAAAACTAGCAGTGGAAATGAAAAAGAACAATTCGAAAAGGAATTGGATGACCACCAAAAACACGCTGAGTTGGCATACGACAGCAAAAAAAAAGAAAAAATTCTATGTCAAAATGATCAAAGCAGAAAAGTGTTTACTTTCGACTTGCAGCAGTGCCTACCAACACCCTTCCTAAGAACAAATATTTCGTTTTATAAAAGGCAGATATGGACATTTAACTTAACTGTTCACGACGGCGCAATGAACCAGCCATTTTGTTACATGTGGCATGAGGGTGAGGGACGTCGAGGTGGCAACGAAATCGCCTCATGTCTTTTTGAACACCTTAAGAGTTTACCCGAATCCTGTAATCGGGTTACGTTTTATAGCGATTGCTGCGGAGGTCAAAATAAGAACTCTTTTGTTTCAACGATGTTCCTAGTGCTTATGCAAACAGAATCAAGCATTCAACTTATTGACCATAAGTTTTTGGTACCGGGTCACACTCATATGGAATGTGATACTGACCATGCCGCTATGGAAAGGAAAAAGAAAAAAACATCTGTAGATATACACCATCCGGGTGACTGGTACCAATTCGTTCGCACGGTAGGAGCGAAAAGGCCATTCATACATAGTAAATGAAATGTCAAAAGACAAATTTCTGGACTTCTCCCGAACTTCGAAAGAAAAATATCTCTGGCTAAAAATTGATGAAAGTGGAAATAAGTTCAAATGGCAAGAGATTAAATAGCTCAGATATGAAAAGAAATTTGCAGTTATGTTGTATAAGACTTCACTCTCCGAAAAAGAACCATTTAAAATATTAAAATTGAAGCGTCGTGGTGTTTTAAACGTACTACCGTCTGATGTTCCACTGTGTTACATAGAACCTTTAGCTATTAGGAAAAAAAAAGGATTTGATGGATCTACTGCCGCTAATTGATATCGCTTTCCACGGTTTTTATAAAAAATTGCCTTCCAATGAAAACATACCCAATTATCATCCTGACCTAACGGAAGAAACCGACAATGAAACATCATAGGCTTCCAATTTTGGAAAATAACGACCTATATTTTAATAATAGGTACTATATTAAACTTTTATGTGATTGTTTTTTATAATGTATTTTAAATGAAGTTTTGTATTTGATTTGAATGTTTTTTCTAAGCTACGAGTATTTTAAATGAATTTATGTATCTAATTTTAATGTTGATTCTAATTTATTTTGTATTTCCTAATAAATAATAACACACATGACTTAATCGCTTTTACGTGTTAAAGTTTTTGAAGTTTAGCTTGTGTTGACTAACTCTTTCTACGACGTTTTGGCAAAAACACTTAAGTCGACTTAAATTTTCAAAACATTTAGTTATTGAATTTGAAAAGTATCTTAATTTTTTTTTTTTTTTTTTTTTTTTTTTTTTTTTTTTTTTTTTAAAAGGAAATCCAAATCCCAGAGCACTCAGACTCGGTAACGGTCCATTGTACTACCAGGCAGAAATCCTCCTTTTGGTGTAGAGGCATGTGATTGGGTGGCGTATGTTGTTGTTCACCATGGGGATTGAACCTGCACCGCACGGGTCACAAGCCAACACACTAACCTCTACACCGTCGCCACCCTTAGTATCTTAAGTTAGTTAAGATTCAAAATGCACTCATATATGATTGGGTAAAAGGACTTAAGTCAAAAAAGCATAAATTTGTTGACCTAAGTCCTCAATCTTTTAAAAAAAATAGTATTGACTATATTCTCAAATGAAGTTGCTACATTTTTTCGAAAGAATTTTATGTGTACAACCCATATTTTTTTTTCAGGGCACTGCTTAAAATTTAAAATGGCTCTCCTGAAAAGTGTACAAAAATGGCATAAGATGTTTTACCTTTTAGGCGCAGCTTTGTTAACCTCTTTGGATTTATTTTGAGGATCTTTTAATTTCAAGGTTTGTATTCATTGAGGGTTAGTTTGTTAGATTATACACTAAATACAAACATACCTAGAATATACGACACATACTACATAATCACACTTACTTACTATATACATATATACTATGAATTACTACTGATCTTATTGCTGAATTACAATACAAATACTTGCACAATATGTACATACTCTATCCTATATAAAGAGAGATTTCTTCTGAATAATATTATTTATATTCCTTTGTAACGTGTTAAGAGCGGTGTTTCATTTTCCACAACAAAGGCACTATCTTCAATAGATCCGTCCAGCCACTTTGGTTTTCGGATGATATCGACATCATCGACCGTTCCCACCGTACCATGTTAAAGGCTTTCACGGTGATTGAAGAATAGGCGAAATTGATTGGTTTTAAAGTAAGCGAGGACAAGACCAACTACATGCTATCAACAAACAAACAACAATCTGTCCACCGCCTAGGACAAAACGTCACTGTTGATAGCAATATTATCTAGGTAGTTGAGGAGTTCAGCTACCTATAAACATAAACTCCACAAATGACACCTTTGTGGAGATCCGGTGGAGAATTACCTTGGAAAACCACTGCTACTTCGGTTTGGCCAAACAAATGGGATCGAAACTCCTCACTCGAAGAACAAATTGGATGCTCTTTCGAACCTTAATTTTTCCAGCCCTGCTTTATGGTGCCGATTGCTGGACGATAAGTAGGAAAGATGAGCTAATATGAGGTTCTTTTGAAAAGAAAATACTCCGTCGGATATTTAGTCCTTTGTGCGAGGAGGGCGAATGGAGGAGAAAATACAACTGCGAACTATATGAGCTGTATCAAGATGTGGAACATCCTTTTTACGAACCAATGGGGCTAGATAAGGAGTTTTTATTCATCCAGGAATTCTCCTTCCTCAAGAGACTTATTGAGAATATTGAGCAACAGAATAGGAAACGAGTTGCAACAATATTTAAATGCTACTGCATACCTATGCCGTTTGGTCCAGGATTTACAGTAGGCTTAAGTGAATTAGTTAAGTGCTGACATTAAATCTTCACAACTCAATTTAAGGGTTCATTATAAACCTAAGTTATTAAATTCTTCAAAGAGTTCTTATTAAATACCAAATTTAAAAAAAACATACTCAAAGAAATTCGCAACCCCTCTGAATGACAAAAATCTTGAGCGAGTCGTTTTTAATAGTTATCAAAAGTCAGCAGTGCTTCATGATACTTTCTCCTGATTATTTTCCTTAGGACTAGCAAATCCATTAACAGCAACTGCCAAGTATTGTGCTTGTATCCAATTAAAAATCCTCTTTGAAATACATTACACGTAATCCCCTACAAAAAGTCACAACAAATTTACGACTATCTCTGGAAACTGGGGCACACTGAAAACAATCTGGTTGCACACATCTGATTAAAAGCGTCATTTCATACTGATTAATCCATTTATACCGACTCGTCATCACTTATGCAAATGTTTGCCAATTAGTACTTAATAAAACCCACCAATACCATACCCGATATCCCTATAGATCCTCCCTACCGCCTCCCACTCTTATAAAATATGCATAGGTGTGTATATATTTCACTTCCAATAAAACAGACACGAAATTTACGAGTACATATATCTCTTCCAAAATAACGTTATTTATATTTACAAAACAATCATCCCCACTTAGGCAAACATAGAAACTCACTGAATGAGAGGACGACACATTTTGTATGTATAGACAAAACAAAAAGAACATAAATCCCTGGGCTAACATTAAACTGACCCCGAAGCCTAAAAATTTTCACAATTCCCTTGGGTTTGTCACCCTTTCTCTCTTCTCTAGCATGTCGCTGTCAGTAATAAATTGTATCTCAATTAAATTACACACGCACACACACGCATTCAAAGCTATAGGCAGCGACGACAAATGGATTTTCCCCAAATATATATATTTTAGTAAACCTTTCAAGGGTCGTGTATCATGTGTGTATATGAATGCTCCTAATTTGATGTGTTATTCTTTTCTGAATACGAAGGACTAAAAACTAAAAATGCAAGGAAACAAGAAATAAATAAAGGATTGCCTGCCGCCCTTCAGTGTCTTCGATTAAAGGAGCCTCGTTTCCGTTTTTCTGCCCGAAAAATATTCAAGTCCTTTATTTTACTTATGATCTTCGCTTCAGGCCATTGCTCCACATGGATGGCAAAGAGCGAAAGGATGTCGAATCCTTTTGAATGTTTTAAAGAAACCCGGTCGGTGTATTGGAGTGAGAATGGGTTAGTGCATGTCTGTATGGTAAAATATCTTGAGAATTTTACATGCAAATTAAGGCTTCACTTGTATGTCTAGAACAATAAACAACTATTTCTTATGAAAAGACAAAGTGCGGAGCCTGACTCGGAGTGGAGAGGATACTCTTTATTCTTAACAATGCATACTCAACATCTTTATCTGGTTTTTATGTGCACGTTGAATGTATGTCAGTGTACCATCATAATATGACTCCAGGAATAAAATGCTTAAAGGAAGGAATTAGTATTCCTTTTCGCTGTCTGGCTGACTGCCTTTACCACCAGAAAGGGTAACTTGCCCTTCGTTGTAAAAAAGAAAAGAAAAAACAACCTCGCCATCCCTAACATATGCATCAAAAAAAAGTTTTGAAAAAATCGGACAACATAATAAAGTTCTTGCTTGGAAAAGACATTAAGTGTTGGAATCTCCGAAACGTGCCCAATCGTAATTTCCGACGAGTGTCCTTTTTGAGTATCTATTTATTTGTTTATTTATTTATAAGATTCACACTGTATGGTATCTTGTTATCTATAAAATAAAAATGTAAAAAAAAATAAGAAAGGAAATCGGCTATGGAAATGTGATTTGCACACGGGTTAAATGTTGGGGTATCCGTTTCCATGGGAGATTGTTTTCAGGGTGGAAATGGAAATCGAATGAGATCGTTAGAGGAAATTGAATATTCGCATTAGGGATAGAAAGAGAGTATTTCGTTTTGCTTTAAAATTTTATAAATTTAATTTCCTTCGTTTTTGATTTCAGGTTATGAATGCATTTCGACTAGCAATGAGCAATCGATATATCTTCTGAAAATGACGAATTAGGTAATTAAACATGTGAAAAACTGATGTTAGTCAAATTGCACTTATATTGGCGATAATGGATAACACTTTTCCATGAAAATAAAGTGAGCAAGGAATATTGTATGAACATGTGAGAAAAAGGATTACCTTGTTTGTGTTCAAATGTGTATAGTTTATTGAATTTGGTTTGTTTTTTTGAATATTTGTCAAAACCATCAATTTTATTGAGAACAGAGGAAAAAAGGGCATTTATGTACATTAGATTAGATTAGATTAGATTTTTGGGGGGAGGTGGTATATTGTATCCAGATCACTTCGGCCGCTTGTGGGCCAATTGTGATATCCTCCATTTAGAGCTCGTTCGTAATGCCGCAGTTTTTTAGGAAGGCGGGTAATTCTTTGGTAGAGCTGGCACCTATGTCTGCTGCTTCAAGGTAGAATTTACCTAGATAACGTTGACGCGTTTTGATTAGGAAGTTGCATTCACATAGTATGTGTTCTGCTGTTTCAACGTCTTCGTTGCATAATCTGCAGGTATCATCCTGTGCTATGCCCATAGTCATCAGGTGTTTTTTTTTAACACGGCAATGTCCTGTGAGAAAGCTGTGACTAGTCGAATCTGACTTCTACTTAATTGTAGTAGTTGTTTCGTTTTTTTGTGGGAGTTATTTGGCATAAAGTTTTTAACTTGCCTGTTTCCTTCGGTTTATCTCCAGAATTGGAGCTTCTTTTCCTCAAGCCAAGTTTTGATACAGCTTTTAATACTGCGTATTGATAGCCCGCAGAATGGTCTTGGCATCATGAATGGCGATGCGTATCCTGTTCTGGCTAGTTCGTCTGCTTTTTCATTGCCTTCGTATCCACTGTGTCCAGGCACTCAGATCAGTTGAACTTTATTTGGGGTGCCCAGTAGTTGTAGAAGCTGGAGACAATCCCAGACCAGTTTTGATGTTATTTCAAAGGCGTAGATTGCGAGTAGGGCCGCCCTGCTACCAGAGAAAATGTAGATGTTTTTGTATTTTAAAAGCCTGTTTAGATTTTCCCGAATGCATAGCTGTATCGCGTGGATTTCCGCCTGAAATACGGTGCTGCTTGTGTCCATATTAGCGCTTAGGCATGCCTTAGTGCGAGGGCCGTATACTCCTGCTCCAACTCCTTCATTTGTTTTCGATCCGTCTGTGTACCATACATTTGAATCTTTGGCAAATGTAGGTTTATTTTGTTCCCAGTTTAGACGGTCTAGGGATGTGTGGCGTATCTCATACATTTTTATGATAGAACAATTTTCAAAAATAACTGCCGCTATCCTTTGGAGATGTCACAAACCGGAAATTATCAGCGCACATACCTGTTACCCAATATCACCTTGAGCTGGCAACTACGAAATTCCACTTTCCAGTAACTGTCAATTTTCTAATTCCTAAGTCGCGCCGCTCTGTGAGCAGTTTTATTAGTCCGTCAGAGAACTTTTCCCTCTTTCAATTCTTGGACATCAGCTTAGACAGGTCGTGTTGTGTGCTTTGGCTCACCAAAATATTCATTGAGGAAGGAAGGATTTGAGTACAGAAATAGGCAGCAACCCAAGGATATATTAGATGGGAAAAATTTACCGGATTAATAAGGGATTGTTTAAACAAAAAACACACGCGGCGCAAATCAATCATATAATCGAGCAAAACCCGGATGACTCCTTTAAAACATTCGCGCGTTTCGGCTTCGAGGGTGCCGCGTGTCTTGCACATAATTACCCCATACTCCAGTGTCTATCAAACCCTCATAAATGGACCAATAAGTCTTAACCTCCAATTTGGAATACACTCCTAAATTAAACTACAACAAAAGATTCAACAGTAAAAATTACACGCAACACATATCAGACGTGAAAACTCCATGCATTTAACTATCTACCAGTAACGACACAGTAAATTTTCCTACTTAAATTAAACAACAGATCGGTGCATACCTAACCTTAAACTACACAAAAGAGTTATATGTGAATTTACAAAAAAAAAGCCTACCAAAACATTAATAATTTTCATAACCTAGTGAAACAAACATCAAAAAAAAAAAATATATATATAATTAGTATGAATTAAAATACCCTATTGCGGATACTTACCTTACCTTAATTATTAATTTAAATACCTACCCATAAAATTTGTTAAAAGCCACAGAAATTTAGAAATTAATGAAAAACATAAAAAAACAAACCTAACCTGAAATAATGACATGCAGACGAAGTTTGTGCACAAAATTCGGAGCAACGCAGAAAAAAAACGTGAGTACCAAAACGAAATAAACATACATTTTCTTTGGCTTTACCTTTTTTAATACCATAATTTTTGAGAAAAATTATATATCTAAAATTATTATATTCCTAAATTGAATTCAAAATTAAATTTTGAATAACCTAAATTAGAGTAAGCAAAAAGCATTTGAACATACATACGCACTTTCACTTCAATTCATTCACACTTCATCCAGTTCGCTAAATAGTTAAAATTACAATAAATCTTAAATGTGTACTTTAAGTGATTCCCAATTCGTTACATTATTATTATTAAATCACGCAGATATAAAGTGCTGCATTCCATTTTCGGTTTTAAGTTTCCTAAGTCATATTTTAATAAAGAAATTATGAATTTAATTAAAGTATAGTTTACTTATAATGGATCTTTATGCAACTCGTATTAATCGTTGAAATGTGATCAGAGCTACATAAAGAGAGATCGATTCAGGGGCTATACTGATAAATTCCGGCAACAGTATGGCCATGGTGTGTATGGCAATAGCAACATACAAGGGGCGGGTTCGCCATGACGTCACAATACCACCTTCGTCGTCATAAATGAATCTGAATCGGTTCCTTTTTCCCTGATTTTCTTCCAGTTTACTTGTTCCCTTCTTGCAGTGTTGTTGTCTTTTTTTTACTTCCGGTATGCGAGTATTTCCCTTTTGTTTGTTTTTTACCAGGCACGATAAATGTTTTGTCCGCGAACAAATATAAGGCAGTGAGATCCCCCCCACCGACGAGCTGATGCTGTGCAACCACAAGCGTGCCACTCCTGCTATAGTACATGAAAGGCCTTCGACCCACTTTCAGTGTTTGTAACCGTGTTCGCGACAGATGTAACCTTGAAGTTGTTTCGGAATATATATCTTGATAGACATTTGTCTGTTAGGTGTAGGTACTCCAAGTACTACGTGTTGCAGAGTGGACTAGGTTGGAATTTGATTCGTCTTCTGTGATGAGCATATGGGCATTTACCATCGCTTCTTTCATGAGTTCTAGGTGAACTGGAGGGATATTTAGTATAGTTTCAAGTGCAGCTGTTGGTGCAGTTTTCATTGCACCTGTTGCACAGACACAGGCTAGTCGCTGAATTTTATTGAGCTTAGCCTGTGCCGACCTCTGCGTTGCTTTGTGCCACCAGACAGCTGCTGCATACGTGATAATAGGTCTTGGAATTGCCAAATACATCCATAGTGTCATTTTGGGGTTATGTCCCCAGTTTTTACCAAGTAGGCTTTTGCTGGTTCATAATGAGGTCCTGGCCTTATCAATAGTTTTGCTAAGGTGAGAGTTCCATGTAAGTTTTTCGTCTAGTGTGAATCCTAGATATGTAACTTCCGTTGAGAACTCTATTGTTTCACCAAAGAGTGTAGCGTTTCTGAGTCGTCCTCGCCTTCTTCTCTTGGTGAATGCAACCATGGTGCTTTTCTTGGGGTTGACTTTGAGTCCAACCTTTGTGCACCATTCAGCTACCAGGTTTAGCGCCCTCTGGAGGCGATCCGAGATTGTGTCTTTGAATTTTCCACTGATTAGGATAGCTATGTCGTCTGCATATCCTTGGACATAGAAACAATTATTACTGAGAACGATCAGTAGCTCGTTTACTACGATGGACCACAGCAAGGGTGAGAGTACTCCTCCCTGGGGCATCCTTTCGTAGCTGTCACACTGAGTTTATTACTGCCTAATGAGGTTTTTATTGTTTTATCCTCTAGCATGCATTTATCCACTTACATGTAGTTTTGTCGGCTCCCATGTGTTGGATACCTCTATATAATTGTATCTGGGAGAATTCTGTATTATCAAATGCTCCTTCTATATCTAGGAAACAACCGATCGCCATCTCTTTGTCCTTGAGGGATTTCTCAATTCTCGTGGTGAGATTTTGTAAGGCGTGTGTGGTTGATTTTCCATATGTACATACTTTTGAATGCATTTTCAGATACTTACACGCCATGTTTCATAAGGGGATATCTACTTAGTTCTATTGTCATGTTGATTTTTGAATTGTGAAGTTATACTGACTTTTAACAGGGTGCGTGAACATAAATTCCTTTTTTGAAATGCGCGCCATTCAGACTGTCTCATTCGATAGGCGTTGCGTAGTTCTAAAGTTCTGTTTTCTTCCAGGTCAGTCGCCATCTTGCGTTGGAACAGTGAGAGGCGTGCGTTTGCCGTCGAGGCCTTATTTTCGAACGGATTTTCAGTGTTCGCAACCGAGCGCGTCTTCCGGAATTGCCTCAATTTAGCCTTGTTGGATCTAATCTATTGTTACATGGGTCACTACATTCAGACGAACCGCGAGTGTGACAAGACGAAGAACAAGAGTCCCTCAGCCCAGCAGATCACCTGGGAACATTGAGGCAGAGAGAACTTCAATCTTGCAATCCCAATGGCGGGCGTTTTGAGTGCAAACATGTGTCTACCCTTGGTCTTTCCGATCGTTCACCTTCGATGACCTTCATCACCATCCGTGCAAGTTGTCGATTGTGCAGCAACTCTCCGAACGCGATTTCAATTCTCGGAGGAATTCGTTAGCAAACAGTACAAGCTCTACTGGGCTGACACGAATCCCCGAGAATTGCATCAAAGTCCTTTGCTCTTACCTCAGAGCGTGATGTGCAATTTGCTCAGCTGGGTTTGTTGGTCCCTTTTTTAAGAAAATCCGATCACAGTGACAGTGAATTAAAACCGGGTTGAGAACATGTTGGTGCATTTTTTCCCCACTTCTTGACGAATTGGACTTACTTGACATTTGGTTCCAACAGAACGGCGCAACGGCCTTCACTTCAAGGGTATCGATGGCTGTTTTTTTGCTTCTGAACTTCTTAGAGCGCCTCAACTCAATAAGGACGATTGGCATTGGCGATTTCACATTTGACAGCGAGTACAGTGCAACGTAGCCAACCGATACATTAAATGTTAACGGTACTAGCTAACCGGAAGTATGAACTACTTTTATCAGGTTACGTGAAATAACGAGAAACGAAATAAGACAAATTATCAAATTTTGGTCTTATTTCCTTTTCAAAAACGAAATAACCCCAGTTCAGGGCTGTACGATGAATCGCCCGAAATACCCAAATGAACAATCGGCCGAAGAACCTTTGCTATATGCAATTTATAATATGCTTATGAGAAAGAAGTTCGTTGTCAAATGTGGCAACGTGACTTCAAGCAGAGTTTTTAAAATTAAAAACGGTTTACAGCAGGGGGCGGTGAATTCTCCGATCCTGTTTAACATTTATACGAGTGATCTGTTGGGTTCACTCAGACATGCTATAGCGTATGCCGACGACTTGGTGGCATACAGATCAGGTACTTAAATCGAGGCCATAAACATTCTTTTGTAGCGTGACTTCGATCGAATTAAGGGATATTGCGACGACTGGAAGTTAAAAATCAACTTTCAGAAGACGGAAACTATCTTGTTCGGAACACCATTGACTGGGGCCTCTAGGGATACCAGAAAAAAACTGGATGAAATTGGTCAATATTGGGTAAAATGGGCAGCCATTGGCGGTGAGAAGCGTAGTTAGATATCTGGGTATCTGGCTTGACCAGTATCTATATTTCGATAGACATATAGTTGCCTATCTTGCTGGGGCCAAAAAGGCGTATGCTCTGACAAGGAGACTGTTCATAAAAGTCAACTTGACTCCAGAGTGAAGGTCATTTAGGACATGTACCCGGTTGTTTCGAACGACTGAATCCAACTGTATAAAATACTATCTCAACAAGATTCTATACGATAGGGCTCAGTTGAATAGGATTGACAATTTCCTTATTAAGGTGCCTCGAAGGCACATTGCAAGGGCGATGGCCAGCGGCAATAGCCTGATCTTTGGGGCTTACTAACCCAATGAAATGTATATAGAGAGTACGCTCCGATCTGGCTTTATCCCCCCGGAGGCATTTGTCCATATTGATACAAAAGGGCTGACCCAGACAAGGGATGGTATCCCGGTATTATACCACGGTTACGGCAGCGCCAGATATAAGCGGCTCATCCGCGGCGGGGAGGTCGCCAATGCTTCAATGCAATGAGCTCCTTCGTTATAGTACCGCAATAGCGGAGAGTGATAAATTCGATACGGAGAAGCAATTCTCCGAATTTTGGTGGCTTATTGAGGGGGGAGCGGTCGATGTGCCCTCACAGGACGGCGCGTTACTCTAGGTAACATCCTCTTAGTTTATAAGTTAGATTAAGTTAGATAGGGCATTTCTGAGAGAGGCCGGGCTCGCCAACTTGTGTTGGTGCTTCCGGGAGGTGATTGACGCTGTAGGGCCTTAGTCGACTCACGGCGTCGTGTTTGCACGTTGACGACTGCAAGGCGCTCAAAAAGCAATTGGGATTTTGACCACTTGTTGCGGAAGGCAACGAGTGCTCAGATTCCAAATTACAGTTAGAATACGTTAAATAGTTTAAGTAAGTAGAGTAGGTAGTTTGTAATTTGTTTTTGTATCTATATATATAAAAATCAATCCATATTTGTGTTTGTTGCCGGTGTTTGGCCAAACGCGTCTACCGATTGCAATGATTTTTATACCCTATTCTAGGGGTATATTTATTTTGACGCATAGTTTGTAACATACCTTAATATTGCCCGTAGACCCCTAAAAGTTACTATATTTATGATCAGCATCGATAGTAATGTCGATCTAGCCATGTCCGTCCGTCCGTCCGTCCGTCCGTCCGTCGGCAAAAATTAGGCCTTTAAACTGGACCTAGAGAGCTGAAATTTTAACCATATACTCTCTAGGGTCCCGAAATAATCAAGTTTACGAATTTTTAAAATCCGCCCACAGACACGCCCACAAACTCAAAAAAACAAAATTTTGGAAAAAATCGAATTTTGAGCTAGGAAGCTGAAATTTTTTATATATGATCTATGACTCCTAAAACTGCTCGGGATATAAAATTTTCAAAATCCGCCCACTGCCACGCCCACAAAAAAATAAAACAATTTTATTGAAAACCCAAAATTTGAGCTAGGGAGCTGAAATTTTTAATATATACTCTCTAGGGGCCCTTTAAGCTCATGTATAAATATTTTCAAAATCCGCCCACTGACACGCCCACAAATAAATAAAACAATTTTTTTGAAAATCCAAAGTTTGAGCTAGGGAGCTGAAATTTATAATATATACTCTCTAGGGGCCCTTTATGCTTATGTGTTAATTTTTTTTTAAATCCGCCTACTGACACGCCCACAATTAAATAAAAAAAAATTATTGAAACACCCAAGTTTGAGCTAGGGAGTGTTTTTTGTTTAAAATCCTTTAAATGTTATATAACAAAATATGTAGAGCGTTCTTAAAAATTTAACCATACTTAGACTTTTGGCACGCCCACTTATGAGGGATAGGAATAAGAATAGGGTATCCAACAGTTCGCCCAAGCGGACTGTAGCCCGTCCCTATGTTTTTCCCATGAAAGGTGACGTTCCGAAGGTTTTTATGTATGTGCACTGTGCAGTGTCTGTATCTGCATCGGTGTGCGATTTATGGGCATTTGAGTGAGTACACATATGTATGTGCATATTCGTGTAAATACCGATGCAGATACAGACACCGCACATATAAAAAACCATCGTGCAGACGTCACCTATTTTGTTATCCGAACGCGCATATGAAAGAAGGAGACCACACGAACGTTTCAAGCCTATTGTGGTGTTTGTGTGCACTTTCATTTTTGAGATATCGTGTGTTCAATGTTTTATTCAAATAACTCTTATTGAATTTTCTTGCATTTTTTTTTTGTGAATCGGACAACGGAAAGTTGCTTTTCCCACATTGAAGTTTCTTACTTTCACTTTGTTGTTTGATTCGCAGAAGTAAGCCGACATAGGCGCTTGCCAGACAACAAGCACCTACTCTAAGCGGAACAACTAAGTTGCGTGAGCAGCCTAAGCCACGGGGGGAAAAACGTGCAGTCCCTTTCACCGGTTGACCTCAAATCAGGCAATCTTCAGTATTGGCCTGAGAGTGTTTCTGTGAAGTTTGGTCAAAACCGGTCTTCTTTTTTTAGGCGCAGCAACATATGCCTGATACCCGCTATAGACAATAATAAGGAAGTCTACTCGAACATATTGGCCAATAGAATTCTCGTGCACGGGCAAAGCCGGGCGGGTGCAGCTAGTTAAATATAAAATTTTAATAATGGTCCCGAGTTTTTTTAAAATTTTCTCGATGAAAATTCCTTTCGTAAAATTAGTTCGTAAGATAGTTTTTAGCCCGAAAGGCATAAGGACAATTAATTTAGAATAAATATCCTATGTATTAATTTTAAGTTAGATTTAGTCATTTTTAGTCTAGTAACAGGTGGCGCAAAAGTTGTCACCCGATGTTCTTTATCTGTAATTTTTTTTATGAATGAAAAACTTTGGTTCTGCTTTTGGATTATGTTAATTGGTGTCTTAAGTTTTTTCTGTATAGTTAACTTCACAAATGTCAAAGTAGAATTTACATTTGCCGCCATTTGCAAAAATTATAGCTTCTTCCGATAGGATGATGACTTTTGCGCCACCTTGTATGTACGAGTAAGTTGATATCAAATATTGAATAAAAAATGAATTTAAAAGTCAAAAAAATGAACATAGATTTACGAAATTCCTTTTTTTGTTTTGTTGGTTATGGTCCCGGGAAAGAAAGACAATTACAAAGAAAAGTTGTATGCATTCTCGATCATAACTCATAACTGACGATAGAAACGACATATTTGGTTGATTCTATTTTTGTTTGGTTCGTTCTGTTCCCAGGAAAGTTCCAATTCTAAATTCCAGAAAAACAGTAAAGGAAAGTTTAGCAAACCATAAAATTATCGTGTATCGTAGAGCATTGCAACAAAGGAAATGCTTATGTTCAAACAAACAAACAAATGCCCTGAGATTTCCCATCTAATGGAAGAAAAGAAAAATCATTTGGTTTACGTTTTATTCTTATTTTAAGTTTGTTTACACATTTCCAAAAGCTTTTCAAAAATTCACAGAAAGATCAGAAACAAATTTATTGAAATTTGGACAGGACAATGTCTGTCGGGTCAGCCAGTTAAAAAAAACATCCCTTCATAAAAAGGATCTAATTACATAAAAAATTGAGAATATTATTCACAATAGAAGAGCGTGTTTGTACCTGAATTCACCTGGCCGTTCCAACTGCCAATCACTTTACATACTTTGGTATACCGTGGTTGATAGTCAAACCGCTTAATATTTAGTTCTCTCCTACGCCTGCCGCATGCCACATTCCAGATAATATTCGTGCCCAAACTTGGAATCGAAAATTGATTCCCAAAAACTACAACCATCGCATCGCCAAGCCTATCAAAACCAGAAACACACTACTCACCACAGGATTATAACCGACACCTAAACACGGATAATGATGTTTCACTGATTTACTACCCGAAACCGACGAGAAAAGCCATATGACTCTCTAGCCTCTGATCGGTTGTAGGTATGTCCTACAACAACAATATGTCCAAGCATCTGACAGAGACAAATGTATTTGCCATTAAAATTCGATTTGGCTCAAATCAACAAATAACAAAAAAAACGAGCGGGACCCACTCCACCAGGATAAAAAAAGGACGAACAAACAAAACCAACTCAATTGGGACGAAAAAAAAGAACAATAACTTCGAGAAATCAAGTTTCCGCTGTGAAAAGGAGAAGAATGCCCATCGACAAGGGAAACCCCATCAAACGGATGACAACGGGCTTTTTCACAATCGAGGGAGGTGTGAGTGTTGATTTATAGATTTGGTGCGTGTCTACACCCGCTGTACACCCGCAAGCAAACAACAAAAAACTATCAGGAGTGGTTATTTAACTCTCATTTCAAAGCAGAGATTGATTCACAATGAATCGGGAGTTGTGGGTTTGGACTTGGAATCGGAAATAAAGACCGAAAAAAGGCGCACAAATAGTGAGCGAGAGTTTGAAATAAATGGTTCCGCTTTACAATGCGGCCGATAAAAACGCAAACAAAGTAATCATCCACTGACAGGGAATATTCATCACGTTACTGGCAGTTAAAAAGTCAATTTCAAACTTTAATTCTGGATGCGACTGGGCACAGTATATCTTTGAACCAAAACCGTATTAAAGAAATATTAAACATAATGGAAAGACAACAGTTTGCTTGGGGGGACTGTATGATCTACATCTACCCTACATCTATTTATATGACTATCTGCCGAAAAGCACATGACGTTGAGTTGAGATTATTTGTCCATTTTGAGACCAATTTTATCGGGTGTCAAACAATATTACCAAACATTTAATATTTGACCCAAAACAAAACTGACAAAAACTGTGTATGAGTGAAACTTTGAGAACATTGTATAGTTATTTTTCTGATGAACATAAATTAATTTTCAACATCTTTTTCCGATTAATCGGTGTTTTTTAAGCAATCGGCGTGTCAGTGGTGCATTAAGGCCCCTATAGGGTCTTTCCTTTTTCCTAAGTTTTTTTTTTATTATTTGGGATTTATAACTAAAGGGATTTTTTTAGTACCTTTATCATGTATTAGCTACACAGCGCGGGCGTCAGGGAAATTAGGATTAGAAGAAAGGGAGAGTTGCCGATGCACGTTGGTTTTAAAAGTTTGTAGGTTATAATGTAGAGAAAACATAGGGGCGGGCTACAGTCCGCTTGGGCGAACTGTAGGATACCCTATTCTTATTCCTATCCCTCATAAGTGGGCGTGACAAAAGTCTAAGTATGGTTGAATTGTTAAGAACGCTCTACATATTCTGTTATATAACATTTAAAAGATTTTATCAAACAAAAACGAAGCTTTTGTAAAAAAAAAACGTTCCCTAGCTCAAACTTTGGTTTTTCAATAAAATTATTTTATTTAATTGTGTGCGTGCCAGTAAGCGGATTTAAAAAAAATTAACACATTAGCTTAAAGGGCCCCTAGAGAGTATATATTATAAATTTCAGCTCCCTAGGTCAAATTTTGGTTTTTCAATAAAATTGTTTTATTTTTTTGTGGGCGTGTCAGTGGGCGGATTTTGAAAATTTTATATCCCGAGCAGTTTTAGGAGTTCAGCTTTCTAGCTGAAAATTCGATTTTTTTCAAAATTTTGTTTTTTTGAGTTTGTGGGCGTGTCTGTGGGCGGATTTCAAAAATTCGTAAACTCGATTATTTCGGGACCCTAGAGAGTATATGGTTAAAATTTCAGCTCTCTAAGCCCAGTTTAAAGGCCTAATTTTTGCCGACGAACGGACGGACGGACGGACATGGCTAGATCGACAATACTATCGATGATGATCATAAATATAGTAACTTTTAGGGGTCTACGGGCAATATTAAGGTATGTTACAAACTATGTGTCAAAATTAATATACCCTTAGAATAGGGTATAAAATTAGAGTGTCGAAGAGTATTCCAAATTCGTGTTGTACGGCTGAGGAAAGATTCTTTGTACTTCACTGTACGTCCGAATACAGGCTTGAGGGTGAACTGATGGGCATTCATTGCATGGCGGGTATTGCGGTTGAAATGTTCAAGTGGTGGAATGCAACTGGCTAGTTCGTTAGAGCACTTATGATGGAAATACCGATAATATAACGAAAGACGGGAGACATTGCGACGATGACTTAGAGAGTCAATCGATTTCGCTATGTCTCGGTCGCCAATGAGTTTTATCGCGCGTTTTTGGATCCTGTCAAGTAGCTCTAAATAAGTTATTGGTGCACCGGACCAGATATGAGCGTTGTACTCGAGTTTCGGGCGAATAAACGCCTTATAAATTGTAGCCAGTTCAGAAGGGGTGAAATATTTCTTACATCGCTTAAGGAAGCCTAAACATTTCGCAGCGTTATTGGCGACATCGAATATGTGGTCATTCCAACAAAGGTTGTCATTGACACACATACCGAGAATGGAAAGTCTTTCGGTTTCAGCGATGCAAATGGCATTCAAGGATAATGGCGGTGTGTGTGGGTTTTGCTTTAATGACAGGAGACAGCATTGTATTTTGGAAGCATTAAATTCCACTCTATTGGTTGTACCCCACTGAGTTATGCTGTTAAGATCGGAATTTAATGAGCTTAAAATACGTTGCCGTTCCAGTTCCACACCCGAAGAAGTGGAGCGTGACCCAAGAAACGAATATGAGAAGCTGAGGGTACTGCCATCAGCAAAGGAATGGATTGGATTAGAAGTAACAGACAGGAGATCATTTATAAAAATGAGAAAGAGAGTCGGGGACAGAACAGAGTCTTGGGGAACACCAGGATTTATTTGGTGAGTTGCAGACTTGAAACCGTCCAAGACAACTTGAATTGAACGGTCCGAAAGGTAATTTCTAATCCGTTGAAGAAGATTATCATCGATTCCAAATGCACGCATTTTCGACAACAGAGCTTGATGCCAAACTCTGTCAAATGCCTTTGAAATATCAAGCGCAACGATCTTACTTTCACCACCTTGGTGAAGAGATTGGTAAAACTTTTCGGTTAGATATGTCATCAAATCACCGGTGGACCTATTGCCCCGAAAACCATACTGCCGGTCATTGAGAAGTTTTCGAGATTCAAGATATTTCATTAGCTGACGGTTGATCAGCGTTTCCATGACCTTAGAAAGAAGGGACGTAAGTGCAATTGGTCGGTAGGTGGAGGGAGAATAAGATTCGCCTTTTTTTGATACAGGCTAGACAAATGCTGTTTTCCATCTTCCCGGAAAGAGCCCTGAAGAATAGCGCAGACAGAAAAGCTTACGCAGTGGTTTTGCCAGCGTAGAAGAACACCTCTTCAGGAAATACCATCTGGACCAGCGGATTTTTGTATGTCAAGATCTCGAAGTACTCTAGCCACTGTACGATTGCGGAAGTGAATTGATCCCATGAAGTATTCTACGCGCTCCAGTACAGGGGGAGATAAAGAACAATCTGGGAGCGTTGAGTGTCAAGATAGATGACGAGGCCGTATTCTTGATGTTTTTGACACACGACCAAAAGTTTTTAGTACCCGTGGGACTTTGTAGTATTTCTTGCCTCAGCTTTTGGTCATGGGAGAATTTAACACGATTAATAATGGATTGGCCTTAATAATAATAATAATATTTTTGTTAGGGTATATTACACTGCGACCTATTGGTCTATTGTGTCCCCTTGCTTGTGCCTCGGAGAGGTTCGTGCCCTCTTTCAGAGCCTCTCTAGATACTTCTTTGTGAAGCATGTCGAGGTATTGCTCTGGTTGATCCTTGGCAGGTCACACTCCCTAGAGCACGGCGTCCAGTCCGGTTTCTTTGATGAATCTGAGAATGAGCTGTGGGTTATTCTGTTATTTGGTGCCTGCCCAAATATTTCATCCTTTTGTGGGCCAGTGCCCCACAGGATTCCAGTATGTGGTCTGGAGTTTCGGCGGTTTCACTGCATAATCTGCAGAGCCCGTCCTCCGATATGCCCATTTTCCTCAGGTGCTCCTTGAGTCTGCAGTGCCCCATGAGGAGGCCTGTTACGATTCTTAGGTTGTTTTTGTTAAGGCCGATACAAGCTTTGAATCCCTTTTGGTTGTAATTTCCTAAGAGTTTCTTTGCTTGCCTCAGACCTTGGAGGTTGAGAAAGGCTTTTGCCCTTGTTTCTTCCTCCAGTCTCCTGAACTCTTCGCGTATAGTGTGTTCTCCTATCCCGCAGAATGGTTCAGGTCCTATGAAGGGTTCATCTGCCCCTTTTCTTGCCAGAGAGTCCGCTGCCTCATTGCCCGTAATGCCAACATGGCGAGGCACCCAGCAGATGGAGATTCTGTTATGCTTGCCTAGTCTATTCAATCCTTGTAGGCATTCCCACACGAGTTTTGACTTGATAACGTAGGCGTCAAGAGCCTTTATAGCTGCTTGGCTGTCAGACATTATTGCTATGTTGCAATTCCTGCAGTTTTTCTCGAGGTTGATTCGAACGCACCTGTCTATGGCACATATTTCTGCCTGGAAGATGCTGGTACATTTGCCCATGGATTCGTAGTGCTTAGTACCTGGCCCAAACACTCCTGCACCAGTTCCCTCCTCGGTCCTCGAGCCGTCCGTATACCACTTTGTTGTGTGGTTGCTCAGTCCATAAGTTATGGATTCATTGCTCCAGTTCTCCTCATTGCTGAGCTTTATCTGGAAATTCTTCTCGAAGTTGAATTTCCTGATGCTGTCGTCTCTAGGTATGCCAAGAAGTGGGAGTTTTTTGAGCAAGTCACCGTGTTCTTTCGAACAGATGCATTTCCCTCTCCCAATTCCCTCCTTTGCCATCCTAAGGATTGTTTGTCTGCCTCGTTCGTCACCATGATGTGTAGAGGTATCAGTTCCAATAACACTTCCATGGCTGCTGTTGGGCAGCTACGCATTGATCCGGTAATCCACAGGCACGCCAGTCTTTGCACTTTGCCGAAAGAAAGTAGAAATGCCAGGAATAACCGAAATTGAGAACGCGGTTCAATTCAATTCAATTCAACTTTATTATTAAGACATTTAATAATCAGTACATTTCTTTTACCTTACGTCTAAATACTGTGGCCGACTTTTAAAGGTATGTCTGGCCGAACTCTAATTATTTTGCAATTTAAATTTATTCATAAATTTTAACGTGATTTATATATATTGTAGGTTAGTATGTACAGGTGGCGCAAAAATAACCTTCCGATGTTTTTTGGCTGTAATTTAAAAAAAAAAATGAAAAACTTTGATTCTTCTTGTGGATTATTTTTATTTGGTGTTTTAATTTTTTTTACTTTATTTACGCTTCTGGGGCACTGAAAATCCGCGTGTAACCCACGAAGAGCCATTACACCCGCTCAAAGTCACTGTATGGTGTGCTGTTTTCGCTGGAGGAGTCATCGGACCTTTTTTCTTCGAAGACGTCGCGGGCCAAACGGTTACTGTGAATGGTGAGCGCTACAGAGCAATGATCAACGAGTTCTTTTTGCCGCAACTTGATGAATTGGGATTGGAAAACATGTGGTTCCAACAGGACGGTGCAACGGCACACACTGCACGTGCCACAACCGATATGCTGAAGGATGCATTTCCCGGGCGCCTAATCTCCCGTTTCGGCGATTTGCACTGGCCAGCAAGATCGCCTGATTTGACCGCTCCAGACTTCTTTTTGTGGGGCTTTTTGAAGTCGCGGGTTTATGTCAACAAGCCTCAGACTCTTGCAGCTCTTAAAGACAATATCCGTCAACAATGTGAGGACCTATCGCCGGAAGTTTTGGCCAAAGTGATGGAAAATGCTATAAAAAGGGCTCAAATGACAATCAACTGTGGCGGCAACCATTTACATGACATCTTCGGCTACAGCAGCAATATTCTCTGCAGAACGGCTACTCCGGGGTCTGCCACGCCTGGCAGCATCTCGTGTTGTGCCAGTCTCTTCGAGGCGAGCGGCTAAACGTCGCAGTGTTTCACCAGTAGGCGTTGGACGGGTAGGAAATCTGCGACGAAATTCACGTTGTGCCAAAGTCACCGACCGATTATTGCTCAAATAAATAGTCACCAATATTCCGCGTTCTGGAGCAGTGTAGCGTAACATTGTTTATTAACGTGTATTTCGCATGTGTTTACTACACAAATGTCAAAACAGAACTGACATTAGGGGCCAATCGCAAAATTTATAGCATTTTCTGATAGGAGGATTACTTTTGCGCCACCTTGTATAACCAATAATTCTTAATTGTTTGAGTACGCTTGCTACCGGCATACAAACTCAACTGATCTTCTGGAGCACTTATAACTAATTTTTATAAATATGACTATGACTATGACTAAAACTAAAACTTATACTTAACTTATACTGAAAAAGGACACAAAATACATAATGAATGTAACTAATAAAAAAAAAACATAATTCATAAAATCAAGTATACAAGAATGCAAAAATTTGGGTGCAGTGAAGAAACTATTTCTCGACTAACACCGATTAAACATTAAACATAAGTACATACAAACGTTTGCATTTTCTTTCATCTCCTTATTGAATTATATATTGCTATATGAGCAAAAACAGACAAAAAAAAATTCAACGTCGGGATGTACATGTACTTTGAGTCACAACTAATTTATCCTCTTAGATTGCCAGGCAATGCCTTATCGTAGAAAGGTACGGTGAGATTTCTATCTGTTACTGGTCTTAAATAAGGGACAGATGCACTATGTAGAAGATTCAACGGAGAGATGTAATAAATATCGTTGATACTCAAATTAATATTTGAATCAAACACAGTTTAAAGGGTTAGAATGTGAAGAACACTTTTGCAATCTTTTTAATAACAATTCAACCTGGTAAATCATTAGAGGTGAAAGTTTAGTGAATTCATATAAAATTTTGTTTGAGAACCATTTTTTATTACGTTTTCGAAACTTTCCGCTACAGAACCTTAAAATTTGTCTTTCCAAGTTCTCCAGTTCTTTAGCAACAGTTGGAGAAATTGAGGACCAGATTCCAAAGCCATAAGCTAATATTGGTCGTATAAGTGTTTTGTAAATTAGAACCTTAGTGTTTCAGATGTTTAGAGCTTAACAAGGTTTTAAGCTCGATGTTACCATTTTTGCTTTCACAAGGGCTTTTCTGGCATGTTTATTAAAAATAAATCTATTGTGAAGGTTTATACCCAGTATTTTAGGCTTAAAGGTATGTTATGTCCATTCATTTGTAAACATAAATCTTTGCTTTCTTTTACAGCTAGGTAGTGACCCCTTCCACTTGAGTTTTTAAAACAAGTGAGACTACACTTATCTGTATTTATTTTTAAGCCCCATTTTTTAAATATTTTTCTAAGGTAGGGATATTCTCTTCTAACATAGAGAGGGCAGTGCTTGGTTTCTTGTCACTTGCTAAGATGGTGGTATTATCGGCATACAGCAAACCACATGTGAGAACGCGGTTGAAATTCTGCAATCTGCAATAGAATTGACTGACCAAGTACCAGATGAAGCTCAAAACTATCTTTTAAAACTAGTCATTTAAAAAAAAAACAAACACTACACCCAGTGACGTTCATTCGAAGGTGCGGAGGTGTTCACCGCACACCCTATCAAAATCCTTTTCCATACATAACTAAAGTTCATAAAATTCAGTTTTGTGTTTCTTTTCAATATTTTATTTACAATAAATTTATAACAACTTTTACATTTAATTTCAATTCACAATCTGAACTACCTATGTACCTACAAATCAAAGCATTGAACTATTTAGGATGTTCTCATTACTTAACGTACCGATATGTATGTAAAGCAAAGTCACTAGATCCACAATTACAATAGATATCTCTTTTACATCAAAATAGCTTCGTTCTACCTCTTTAAAAGTACCACTTTATTCGGTTGGCATCGGCAATTCATTTACAGCCAAAGTAAAACAAAACTCAAATTTAAAAATGTTCTCCTCACATCAGCGCACCGAGGTTGAGCAAATCTACTTACATACAAAGAAACTAAAAAAAAGAACACGACCATACATTCTCCCTTTGCAATCTATATGGCTTGAGGTTCAACTTCATCACCGCACCAGCACCACATTCATTTTTCATTCCTTCATTCGGCCGGCAGTTGAGAATTCATTTTTGGCCAGAGTAACAAAAAATTACTCTTTAGGATGGTTCTCCTCGCATTTCCTTGCACCAACACCAAGGTAAAACAAGTTGTGTTCGATCGCACGTTGAGTCGTTGAAAATTATTTTTCGTTGTGTTATGCCTGCGGTGCGGATTCATTCTAATGTACCACACACCAAATCCAGACAAGCAGCAAGCAAAGTTAATGCAATATAGCAAGAATAAGAAGTATGATGTGTCATTTTGTCGCCTTCATCACCATTGTTGAGCTTTTGAACCTTATATCAAAATATGACCCAAAATTAGAAAATCATTTAAAATCTGCAACCATATTTAAAGGTAAGTCTAACAACATACAGAACGACTTGATGAATGCAGTATCAAGTGTCATCTCAAATAACATATATAAGGAGATTGATACTTCAAATTTCTTATCTATAATGCTGAATGAAACTACAGATATTACAAAAAAGTCTATCAATGGTTCCGCAAAAGAGAGATTTTACCAATTTTGGGATGTAAGCGACGATTGAACAGCTAGAGCAATTTCCAAAAATATTATAGACTTGATAACAGATAAAAACTGGGGTGAAAAATTAGTAGCGCAAACATCCGACGGTGCCGCAGTTATGTCAGGCGAATTAAATGGAACCCAAGCAATAGTGAAAACTCAGTTTCCAAATGCAATATTTATCCATTGCAATGCGCATGTATTAAACCTAGTTTTATCTCAATCGGTTAACTTTCTACGGGAGGTAAACATTTTTTTTCAAGCTTGTCTGGTCTGTCGGCTTTTTTCTCACAGTCCACAAAACGAACATTTTTTTGGATCAAGTAATAAAAGGAAGATTGCCCACTGTTGCTCCAACAAGATGGAACTATTCATCGCGTCTCGTTAATTTGGTCCAAGCACATTTGGGTGACTTGCTACAATTATTTGAAGAAATGATTGATGATCCAGATACTTGGGGGGCTGACGCAGTTCAAGCTAGAGGCTTTCTTCACTTTTTAAACTCTTTTAATACGATCTTTATGCTTAATACTTTTAATGATGTTTTTACACACACTGATGTTTTGTTTAAAATTTTACAAACAAAAATATTTGATCTAAATTTCTACTGCGAGCAAATTGAATTAGTTAAGTTTGAAATTAATAACATAAGAACAAAATTTCAAAATATTTTTGAGGCACTTAAAAATGCATTTTATCCTGTTCCGAAACGAGGCGAAAGCTTAGAGAGTTTTGAATTAAGTTATAGGCAAATATTTTTTGAAATTATCGACACTTTGTCCTTACAAATGGAAACTAGGTTCGATTCACTAAAAAAATTAAAATTTTTAACATTGCTTTCCTCAAAAAAGTTTGGTGATTCCCAAAATAAATTTCCAGCTGAAGAATTTGAATGTTTAAAATCTTCTTATGGTCCTTTTTTTGATTTCATAAAACTTAGAAATGAACTAAGTGTTTTTTACAAATGTTCGCAAGAACAATTTAAAAACATTTCTATTAAAGACATTCCCAAAATGATTGATACTTTCGAGTTAAGCGACACCTTTTCAGAAATTTTTAAATTAAGCTCGCTTATCTTAACAATTCCAACATCCAGCACCTCTGTTGAACGTTCCTTCTCTGCTTTTAAGCGCATTAAATCATATGCAAGAAATAAAATTCTGGAGGACAGATTGTCAGAACTTGCAATTATGTCAATAGAAAAATCATTTCTTAAAGAAATAAAAGCTAAAAATATTTTTTTACGATGAAGTTTTGCAAGTTTTCTTGATGAAATCTCGGCGAATTGATCTTTTGTACAGGTACAAAAAAAATAAAATATTTACTAAAACTTAGTATTAATAAAAACCAATAAATCGTATCAAAAAAATGTATATAAAGCCAAAAAAAAAAAAAACTCTAAAAACAGAAAAAAAACTCCCTAAGTCGAAACCCTTTTTTATGTTCAACTACTTCAAACAAATTACAAAAAAATTTAAAGAGGCATTGCAATGCATGCTGGGCATCAGCTAGTCCATAAACATATTTTGGTATGCACCATTTGTTTTTGTGTTAGTCGTAACCAACGAAAGTGGCGACTTTTTTCAAATTAGGCACAAAAGTTATACTATGTAAGTTGATTTCTACATCAAAAAAAAAATTATGTAAGCAATTTTTAATCACTCACAAATTTGGTAACCATTTCCAAAGTGCATACATATGTAGGTACTTTCAATATTTCCCCACACACTTGGACCAATTTACTTATCCGTATGTATGAATAAAAAATCTAATATCCATGAAATCGGTCTGGTTATAGGATTTTTACGTTTCGAATTTAAAGCACCGTAATCGATCGAGCTTGTTCTGCGTCATCAAAATCCAATAAAAATCTCTATGTACATGATGATGATTCAACGGATAATTTGAACATGAAGGCACATTACGCTGCTGTGCACCTGGCTTAGTGGCATATTGAAAGTAGACATATTAACAGTGGTGCTTGAAGGATTTGAACTAAATTGTTTTGCAATACAACAAACTTAACGCGAATCGCATGGTTTTGGGTTTTTTTTTTGATGAAGGTTTAAGGACTTAAATAGTATTCGAGAATACTATTGCTAATTCAACATTCGCGGGTGACAATGCTGATGTTCTGATGGGCTCGCTAATGAAGTGGAAGACCGAAGTTGTTCAGGAACTTTATGACATTTATGATATGAATGACAATTCAAAAAAAAGAACAATGTCAGTATGTCGTCTTTTACTTCATTTACTGCCTTCATTTAACTAGGTACTTTCTTGTATGTGAACAATCCTGTTCACATACAAGAAACTGCTTAAGAGAACAACAATCTAGTTATATGAACTTAAGTCTAGGAAAGCAATAGCCCAATTAAAAATTAATACCGGGGCACTTGTAAATAGACCTTTTTCATTTATTTTTAGTACACATCCTCCTACGTATTTTGATGATGAAGCATGTATGCTAGATAGTTTCAGTAGTTTCAGTTATTTTTGCAATTTTTAAGAAAAGTATGCAAATCTCGCAGAAAATTATAGGGGTATTTCTGTGCTTAACTCATTTAGAAAACTTTTACCATCAATTTTGTATGAAAGACTTACAAATTCGATTGGGACAAACAGTCGCCTTAAAGAATTCCAAGCGAGTTATGCATGTTTTGTAGATTTCAAAGCAGCATTTTTCAAGGTGAATGGGCAAGCGTTCATAAACTGCCATATTAAGGATTTATGCTGATGTATTGCAATTTTTTTTACTTCTTGGAATGCAACGGCATGGGATGTATCTAAATGTTCGCAATCTTTAGCCAAGTATACTTTGCCTAGGTTTATAGACGAAATCTGTGACATACTGCCGGTGGAGTATTTATGGCCAAGGTTAGAATCTTGCTCTATGTTCACTTTTTGGTTTTGCTATGGCGGATAACCCCTCTATGTTGCAACTGCAAATAAACAAAATCTAAAATTTTGGCGAGACTTGGGACCTCCAGTTAACACAAAAACCTACTTTTTTTTATCTTCAAAGCCCGGTAAAGTATTTTCTATTAGCATAAGTATTGAAGTTGTTCAAGAATTTAAGTATTTGGCAGCTTTATTGACATACAATCTTAACTTTGCTAAGCATTCAAATTTCAAAATGCCAGAGTCTAATGGCGTTTTCCATTGGTAATCCGGAAGAATTCTCCGATCCGGGATATCAATGGAACTAGCATCATATTTGATTTCGAAGTTTATTCGTCGTGATATTTGTGAGTATGTCAAACAAAGATACCTCTTTCTCTTTATATTTCTCGACATCATCTGTTTTCTTCTTTTTTTTTTTGTTAAACCTTCAGAATTCAACGACAACCACATCAGATGATGATGACGATTAAGACAAAAATAAGAATGACAGTATAAGCCATGAAAATATCTTTTTTTTTTTTTTTTTTTAACTTTTATTGTAGCTGAATTTATATAAATTTTTTTCGTATTTCTAGATTGCACAATTTACAGAGAAATGGTATTTTCTACCTTACTACTGGAAAACTTATAACATTTATACAATTGTATTATCACAGATTCAAGATTGTTTTAGAAGGAAAGCTACATGAAAAAACCTTCATTTAATTTATAAATAAATTTTTCCTGAGGAGAGAGAAGTGGGTCCGTATGATCACAAATAAAGATGTTGTTTACATATTCGATTTAATAAACGTCAATAAATAAATAAATAAGAAGATAAAAAAAATAAATAAATCAATAAATAAATAAGAAGATAAATAAATAAATAAATAAATAAATAATTAAGTAAATAACAAAGATGATAAATAAATAAATAAATAAATAAGAATATAAATAAAAAAATAAATAAGTAAATTAACATAATCGACTAAATAAGTACTAAAGCAAATAAATAAATACATAAGAAGATAAATAAATAAAAAAACAAAGAAGATAAATAAATAAATAAATAACAAAGAAGATAAATAAATAATTAAACAGTAAATTAACAATTAACAAATAAGATCTATGAACATCAAAATAATATAAATATCACAGTAATGTATATAAATTAGATACTACACCTTAAGTTGTTGAATTTAAAATTAAGTTATTATTCGAGCAACCACACAAAACTTTGTATCGATCATATAATTTTGCGATTCGAATTTCAACTTTTTCAATCTTAGCCTCTTCATGGATATCCTCGGTAGAATAGTGCCAGGGAAGATTAAGCATCATTTTTAAAATTTTATTTTGCATAATTTGCAGCCTGCGAATATGACTCTTAGCACAAGTTCCCCAGATGGGCGAACCATATAGCATTATGCTTTGGAATATTACTTTGAAAATTAGCAATTTGTTTTCAACACTCAATTTGGACTTACGATTTATAAAAGGATATAGGATTTTTGTCGCCATGTTAAGTTTATTAAGTGTTTCTTGAATATGCAGACTAAAGGTCAAAGTTTTGTCCAGGTGTACCCCAAGATACTTTGCACTCGATTTCCATTCAGTTTGAACCCCGTTCAACTGGAGTCTATTGCTTGGAAAGTAACAGGCTTTTCTTTTCCTAGTGAAAAAGAGAGCCTGAGTCTTAGAAGCATTCAATTTTATTTTCCAATCATCGCAATATGATTTGACTAAATTCAAAGCAGATTGCAGATTGGTTTCAATTAAGGAACCAATTGAATCTGTTGAGTAGATGCAGGTATCATCCGCGAAAATTGCCGTTTTACAGTTATGGGGTTTCGGAAAATCATATGTGTATATAATATACAATAACGGTCCAAGAACGGATCCTTGGGGTACACCTGCAACGATTTCAAATACATCGGAATACCAATTATTCACAGAAACTTTGAAAGTGCGTTTTGTAAGGAACGACGAAATCATTTTAACTATGTAAAGTGGGAAATTTAAAACAAGGAGTTTGTGAATGAGTCCTTCGTGCCACACCGGTTCAAAAGCTTTTTCACATCAAGAAAGACCATCCCCGTACTTTTTCCTATAGTTAGATTATTTTTAATATCTTTTGTTATCCTGTCAACCTGGTGAACAGTACTATGATGTCTTCTAAAACCAAACTGTTCTTGTGGCAGGATATCAAACTGATCGACATGTTCCAATATTTTGTTTTTTATTAATTTTTCTAAGCACTTACTTAAGGAGCTTAATAAACTAATTGGCCTGTAGCTAGAAGGCAGGCAAGCATTTTTGCCCGGTTTAAAGATTGGGATGACTTTTGCCATTTTCCACGTATTTGGAAAGTATCCTATTTTGAAACACGCATTGAAAAGTATAGTTAGAAATTCGACACCTTTTTTATGGAGGTTTCTTAAAAATACATTTTTTAGTCCATCAAATCCAGGTGATTTAGTATTTTTGAGACTATGTAAAATTTCTTTTAAGTCGTCGGTAGATACAATATCATTCGTAACTTCGATAGCACTTGTATTAAGGAATTGTATTGATTGAAAAACGTTGTTTTCAATATTTCTGTTTGCAGTTAAATTACTTGCAACCAAGTAGTTAGCACAGAATTCAGTTGCTAAAGCACTTGCTTTTTCCTCGTTAGAAAGCAAAACTGTATTACCTATCTTAAAGGCTGGAATGTGGGCTTTTTTTCTCTTAACCACATGTTTGCTTGCTTTTCTAAGTTCTTCATTATTTTCATTGTACCTAATCAAACTTATCAAATGCAGCACAACAAAATGGCATTTGCCGATGTTGACTTTTATATTGTTTGAATGTGTGAGTGATTCTGCTTTCCAAACCAGAAGGAATTTCCCTTCTTTTCAGGACCAATGGAACAATGGAACAATGGAACACTTTAAGAAGAGTCCGGAATTAATAAGTTATCTTTGATTGAATATAATTTGGCTAAAATTATCGAGATCGGTAATGCAGATATGTGCTTTGGAGTGCAAGTTTTTGGACTTACAGCCTTTGTGGATAAAAATAATTTCTTTATCATGTGTCATATCCCACAGTAAACTTTTTTTAATTTTCAGAATCTCTGAGTGTAAGCGAAAAAGGAAACAAATGGAAAACCGACAGCATTTCGATTGTTTTGGAATTCGCCTGGCACTTGAAGATATTGCTCAAAACTTACTTAACGGGCTCAAGAGCCGTGGAGAGTATCTGCCAGAGACACAGCTTTCCATCCTCCGCGATCCCAGGCACGCTGCTTAAAGTTGTCCAAGCGCTCTGGCATCCGTGATGGCTTGGCCTTTAAAACGGAGCTTCGGTCTTCATTGTCGTGTCGAACCTGTGGCTGCGAGTCGAACATCCTTTTCGCTTGAGCAGTATTGTCCATGCGGCAGAGCCAATGTACTACATCCACAACTTGCTACAGCTTATATCTTCCGCTTATATATTCCGCTCTATTCGCCCTCCTCGCACACAGGACCAAATATACCGCGGAGTATTTTCCTTTCAAAAGAGCTCAAATTAGCTTTTTTTAAAGAATAGTTGGCAGGTTCAGTGTTCTGTAGAGCTTATAAAACAAGGAAATCCATTAATCCATTAACCAGGCAGAAATCCTCTTTTTTTGGAGAAATAAGGTGTTATTCGTCTCTTTCCTTTAATGGGTGGAGTATGCTATTGTTCCCCATGCAAATTGACTGCACCGCACGGATCACTAGCCAACACACTACCTTCTACACCGTCGCCACACTTAGTTTGGAGGAGTTTCGAACTCATTTGTTTTGCCAAACCGAAATACCAACGGTTTCCTAAGGTAACTCTTTGTCGGATCTCCACTAAGCTGTCATTTATGTAGTTGATGTTTACTGCGAGGTAAGTGAACTCCCTTACCACCTCGAAGTTGCTGCTACAGTGACGTTTTGTCCTATTCGGTGGAAAGATATTTGCTTATTCTGTTCCATTTGAAAAAGTAATCTGCATTGTGAGATTTGTTGGACACACTTCAAAATTTTCATTATTTTTCTTATTGACAATCAGTGAATAAGTTAAATTTGTGGAAAAGCTTCTTTTGTTTTCAAATTGTTCCAAATAGTCACTATTCATACACTGTGTACACAGTGAACCATGGTACGCCATACACAACCATGTACAATATTTAAAAAATAAATTAACAATTTTTTTTACACTTTTTAAATTGTATAAACAAAGAAACGACGTTAAATGTATGAGATCTTTCCGTAACAGATACCCCTACTTGACTCTTAGAGTACCAGAAGGCTTTAGCTTGGTTACCTTTAGTTGTTTTAATATTTATGATTTTTCTGATAAATTCCTTTGATTGAGTAAGTTCAAAAGACTTATATCAATCACAAAAAGAATGAGATGAGACCTGAGATCTTATTGGACAATACCATTGAAATAAATTTAAAATAGTGTTGGTCGCAGAACACTCCCTTGTGACACCTCAAACTCAATAGGCCCATTACTGTTTCTAAAAGAATCAACCTTCATGTATTGGGATCTTGTTTAAAGTATGATTCGAACCAGTAGTGGTACGAAGATCCCCTTACTCCTACAGAAAACAGTCATCTCTAATTCTATGGTCAACCGTGTTAAACGCCTTCGAAAAGTCAATAAAAAGCGCCCTTACTGAACAAACTTTGCCATATTTCTCTTGAAGATACGAAATCATATCAAATAAATCGGTGTTTGTACACCATGAGGCTATTGTTTAACCTACTGTTGGAAATAACCTTTTAATCTCATTATTTTTTTTTAACTTGTGTTGAGACAATTCTTGAGCAACGGATAATCGTTTGGCTTTTGTATCTTTATTATAAATATTGCTATTTATTTAGTTTTTCTGCTGCTATTTTTGCCCATTACGCAAAGAATTCGGCATTACTCGTATAATCGGTTCTTCAAAGAAGCGTGCTAATTTTTAAATTGCTTCGATTAAATTAAATTATTTAAATTTGTCGAAATAGGCCAATACAAAATATTCAAGGCTATCCGTCCGATTACTTTCAATTCCCAATGTAAACAATACCAATTCTTTACTTTAAACGTACATCTTTCCCTGTCACATACTCCGGTTCCATCTTGGCCAACCAGCTTTCCTCCCTTACAAGATGAAAAGAAAATAGAAAAACAATTTTCTTATCCTCTTTAACGGTTGGTACATATGTATATGCGGAATCAACCGAACCCATCCGCCAACATACTTCTCGAATGGACTTGAATGTCTGCCACAAGGATAGACATACACCCTACAGGCAAGGTAAGCTAGTTACCACCAATGCACTTGAACAACACAAAATTGAAGTGATACGTTTTCTTCGTACTCCTTTTGAAACTCTTTTCCCCTGGTCCTCTTCCATCCACTTTATAATAAGACTAGCGAAGCTATTAGATTTTGTTGGCCAAAAAGTGAAAGGAATGCTCAAACAGAAAAGACAAAATGAGATCCGTGCGCTGGTCTTCATAAGTAGCAATGTGGGTGCTGGTAAAGGATAAAACGCGAAGACATTCAACTACGTGACTGAATTTCGTAATTGCAAATCGTTTTGTAGAAATTCTTGTGCTGCACCGCCAAAGGATGTATTAAAATATACTAAGGTGGATATAACCCTTGTAGCGCATATAGTTTAATAGTACCGTAACGTGCACCTCAATTGCGCGCGAATGTATTGAACGTCAATTTTTGGCAAACGAGAAAGTCAGGTGTCTTTAGTTGCAAACTAGCATGAGGTTAGGTATTTGAAGGACATCGATTTGTTGGTTGGAGTTAACCGATAAAATGTGTGATTCGAGGCAGGAATTTTATTATGTTTCTTCAAGAATATAATCTTTATTCGGGATTTGATCATTGGACAAATAAAATCTATAGAGATTATTTGTTGACTGTATTTGAATTGCTCGAACGTGCTATTGTTCAGTGTGTAGTAGTTTAGGGAATATTTTTCGATTTCGGAAATTAATAGGGAAAAGGCAATGAAATTCTATTGTTACTTAGGTAATCTGTGCTTAAAGTGATACTTGGGTTGGATTAAGTGGATTCCAACTGGAGATTCTGTAAGTTGAAGCATTCGATTCGTGGTGGTCTTAGGATCGTTTGCGCAATTGCCTGGGCAATGGGAAACCCAGAGATTGTTTGTAGAAACTTAACTTTTGTTTCTAACAGATTTCAGACAGTGTTATAAAAAATAATAGAGAAATAGGATTAATTTTGTGCGCAGTTGATATATTGTAAAAAAATAAGCGCTGCGGCTACAAGGTCTGGTGTATTCGCAAATCCAGGTAAACTGAGCTGATGCTGGTCACCACTTAATTCAGAAACTAAGCTTCAGTCTACCCGCCTAAATAAATAATACCCATTGAGTTTGCTCAATTCGTCGGCACCGCAAACTGAAGTGGAAGCAAAATATCGAAGAGTCAGTCCTATCACTTTACACTTGTTGCAAAACTTTCTGCAAAAAGTGAGGAGCTGCACTTGGCAAGCTATTCTGTGATGAGCTGCCGGACATCTCAAGCAAAGAACAAAATTTTCCCAACAAACAAAATCTTGTGAACTAAACACTAAAGGGTTTTTTCTGTAATTATTACAGTGCCCTTATAGTGTAAGAAACACAGTGCTGGCATTTTTTGTATGTGCTGCATGCAGTAGTTAGCAAATGGTTCATTGCCTGTTTTTAGGTGCTTCTTACTTAACATGTTTTTGTATGTACATACATATTGTGTACTTTTTATCGTTTATACTTTTAGAGTATTATTTTAATTTTATACTCAAGTCCACTGCAGTAAAAATCACAATGAATAATACGAGTACACTAAAAATAAGTGTTCTTAAAATTTTACTCGAAAATAAAAACATTTTATTTGGAAAATTCAATGAGACCATGAAGTGAAAGTTAACAAAAAGAAGGAGATTGCAGGCCAAGCTAAATCCCTCAATGCAATGGACTCTAAAAACATTGGAAGCATTTTTGAGACACTATATGGCAGAATTGGAGAAAGAGAACAATTGTTAATATGTAATAACAAAATATTCATTAAACATACCACAAATATTTTAAATACTAAATTCTACGAAAAAAAATAGACAAGAGAAAAAGTACTGGTTCAGGAAGAAGTAAAAAATGCATCATAAACGAAAGTGATAAAATAATTCATGAAATAGTGGGAAAAGGTTGATGCTTCGGGTCTTCCCGTTCCCGAAGCATCCGAAACTTGAGTATTAGCATCAAGGGCATGATTTCTTTCTGTGGAACGCTGGAGGTGTCAACCGATTCAAATCATTGTTAGTTCTTTCTTTAAAAATTCGATGATGGCGTACTTCGCGAAATTGCATATCAAATTCATTACTTGAAAACATAATATTAGAAATTTTTTACCCAAATTGTCACTTCACTACCGAGACTCAATTGCCTGTCACAATTGTCAATTACATACTGACAAAATTGTAATTGGTACTTTTTTATCTGTTCCATAAAAAAATTGTCACTACAAATTTGTCGGGAAATTTGTGACAATTTTCAAAAAATCCCTGACAATTTATTGTCATGACAATTTTTTTATGATCCGAAATCTTGACAATTGTCGTAAATTCTCCGACAATTCTACAAAATTTTCAACTTTGTTATGGAACAGAATTTAGACAATTGTCAAGTTGTCATTTACAAATTGTCACCTGTCACCAGTCAATGTTTATGAAATAGGGCCCTGGTGTGTATTCAATTTTTACGATCATTTACTCGGTCGGCCGACCTGCCAATCACTTAGACAATACACTACCGTCGCACCATTGCCATCCGCAAATGAATGGTATCTTTTCCGCAGATCGGAATCCTCGCTCACACGACCAAATATCCGGCGTAGTATTTTTCTTTTTACTTATCGTTCAGCACTCGGCGCCATAATGCAGAACTTTCTGCATTAAGATTCTATAGACATAGAGCATGCATTTTGTCCTTCGAGTCATGAGTTTTAAACCCATTTGTTTCGCCAAATCGAAGAAGCAGCGGTTTGCTAAAGATCCTCTGTCGGATCGCCACTAAGGTGTCATGCGTGGAGTTAGATGAATTCCTCGATATTTTTTTTTTTTTTATAATTTGCTTCCGTTAAAAGGGTTTTACCGTAAGGTTATATAGTAGGGTAAACTGTGACACGGTGGACCATTTTTTGTTTGCCTTTATTAAGTTACTTCAAATTTAGCTTCTAGATATCAATACTTTTAGTGTACACTATCTTTGGGCTTTGGACTTTGAATTTAACTAAAAGTATCGTTGAAATAAAATTTGTAACACATTTTTTTTTAATTTTTTTTAAAAGTCATCCGATTGGTTTACTGTGTACTAGTTACACACAAAGGGTGGCGACGGTGTAGAGGTTAGTGTGTTGGCTTGTGACCCGTGCGGTGCAGGTTCAATCCCCATGGGGAACAACAACATACGCCACCCAATCACATGCCTCTACACCAAAAGGAGGATTTCTGCCTGGTAGTACAATGGAACGTTACCGAGTCTGAGTGCTCTGGGATTTGGATTTCCTTTTTATATACAAAAAAAAAAAAAAAAAAAAAAAAAAAGGGATGTGTATACAGTGAACCACCAGTCAGTTCACAGTGAACCAGAGGTAAAATTCGATTAAGAACATAAATTAAGGTCCATTAAAGATGAACAGAATAATCCAAAAAAAAAAAAACAAAACAAAACGAAGTAATAAAAAAATAGCAGCTTTATTTCGAGAGGTTGTGTTTTATGAGATGAGTGTGGTGGCAAAGTGAGAAACGTTACTCCATTTGATTTCGCCGATTCCAAGGACTCGATGTAGAGGTGAGACTCATGGTTTTCCATAATATTATCAGCGATGGATTTTCCTACCCATTATTGTGCTGTGAACACAGCGCAATCATTTGTGAACAGCAAGTAGCACCTAGCAATTATATATTTCATTGCATGCTTTTCGGTGCTACTTACATTAGAAAAAATAGAGAGATAGGAAAGAAGTGTTTTGGTGCAGTTATTTGGTTTTTCTCCACAGGTGTTGTCTAACTTGCTTAGGGAGATCAAGTTTTACATTTATTCGAAAATAAAGTAATGGATTTGGCCGGGATTGAACTCACGGCCTTCCAATCACTAAGCGAATACACTACTACTGCACCGTTGCCACCCGCTATTATATTACCTATATTGCTATTGATGCGTTGGACTAATAATAAGCGACGTTGGCTTATCACTTTTATTTAGCGATATAGAAAATAATGAAAAAGCTATTAAGGTAGCTACGAGACAAAAAGTCGACTTAATAGTTTAAATTGAAAAACGTGGCTCTTAGAAAACAAGAACACATGGCGGTACCCTCCAGCGCGTGGGTTGAGCTGCCAAAAGGGACAGTGACTTTTTGCTTCTGGGTGCGTTCGATTGATTTATGGTGTGGCGTCAACAGCTATTAAAAGTGACTTTTTGTCCAAGGCGATGGGCAGATGTTTGTTTGTTTGTTGATTGCATCTAGTTGGTCTTGTCCTCATTAACTTCAAGACCAACCAATTTCGTCTGTCCTTCAATCGACGTAAAAGCCTCTTACACGACACGCTGGGAACGGCCGATGATGTCGATATCGTCCCCATACACAAGCAGCTGGACGGATCTATTGAAGATAGCACCTTCCGTGTTGATACAAGATTGAAGAAGATAGCGCATCTCCTTCCCGAAATACGTTGCAAGTTTTAAATAATGCGAAAGAGCCGCTTCTAAACTGCACATAACACAGCGTGTTCAAGTGTGACGTGACACAGCTGAATCAGTTTTGCCGGGATACCGTATTCGGGCATAGCCATATAGAGCTCCTGTTGATGAATGCTATCATATGCGTAATTAAAGTCGTTGAAACGAAGGGCATTTGGAACCGATAGTTCAGATAATCCAGAATAATCTTGTGGTTTGGTGCATGAGCTCTACCAAAATATCACATCCGTATTTAAAGAGCTCCGCTTGTAGTAGCCCCAATTAAGTAAAGTAATAATATATAATTATTTGTTTACATAAGGAGTGCGACCATTGTCAAGTTCTAGCAAAATAAACAGTCTTCATATTCCATTTTATTCACCATGCGGCATATGACACCTTTTCCTTTCGTCAATATGGCAACGCTCGATGGCAAATGAATGCGTTCCGTCAGTTTTGTACGCCCATGTTGAATTTATTTTGCCAGTGAAAACATTAGCGCCACCTATGTTGCGACACAAGGTACTCCAGAGATTGTTTGAAATCACAGTCCACTGCGTATCCATATAAAATATATCGATGATGTGGTCTATCTGGATCATGCAACATGCTCATGGGTCGTAATAAAACATCATTATCGGGTTCCTTTGAAAAAAATCGCTGTCGGATATTTGAAAGAGGCGAACGTTTGCCCTGACAGTTGTCATTTAGTTGTTCCCTCTTCTTCTTGTTTATAAAATATATTGTTGTTGCAATTTTGAACTGTCATCAAAAACTGTAATTAAACTTCTATTTAACAACTTCAATAATTGAGACAGCGCACGAAATGCAGTTAGACCATTTCCAAACTAAAAAATCACAATTTATTGGTCCAATAAAACCTTCTTAAGCTCGCGAACATTAGAAATGCATTACCTACGCCCGTCATATCTGGCAGAGCTTCTCACAGTAAAGATATGCTCTAGCCAAAGTCACCCGCCCGAAAGTTGATTAGCAACTTGCACCGCCTTCTCAGTAGGTATCTATTTTAAGACAAATTTCAAAGTAAAACACATCTTCTGCCATTGTCGTCCCGTCTACGCACACCTTCTGCTGCTGCAAACCATCCGGCATACACCACAAAGTGTAAATAAATTTCCATTTTAGCAAATTGCTTAGGAGGTTTTAGGCGAACGTCACACTAACTGGCCCAACAGACCTCATTTTTGCTTGCCTCAAGATTGAATTCGATTAAATTGGAGTTAAGTTTATGTACAACGATGCAGCAAGGACATGGAAATACATCTGACCCAACCACAGACTTAAGACAAAGAAAACTCATGCAAGTCTTTTCTGGCATCAGAAAAGAAACTATCTGCATTGGTCCCGGTCTGATCTCGATGCTCGTTTTTGTGGGAAAGTTTGTTTGCTACATGCAAGGGTACTCAACACATTTTCCAACATATTGATGTGAATGAAATATGTCACCATTGCCAAACTTGGAAAACTTCAACGAGATGTTATCGGGCATTTCTGCTGAGAAACAAGGAAGATCGTACGACGGACATGCTCCAAGTTCCAATAAACCGCGAATCGATTCTTGCATTTTAAGAGACTCCAACAAGGAAATACTGCTCGGGCATATATCTTTGCATGCCCTACTGCTGCTATCCTTTGCACAAGACAAGAGCCCAACAATTCAACGAGTGGGACACTGGTTGGTTGGTTGGTAATCAAATTTACATAGAATCCCAATTTAGTGTTCGCAGAGACCGAAAATAAATTGATTCCTCGGGCTTGTACGAGTGTAGTACTAGTAGTGGTAGTGGAACGTGAATATCATTTGGCCTTGGGGGTGGTAGATATCTGCTCTCAAAAACAGTTTGAGTGCATTCAATTCCCCCCAGTCTCGTATACAACACTGAGGCTAAGGATGAACAGACAAACAGCATTAGAATGAGCGGGTGGTGCGCCTGCGGTGGATAGAATAGTATCCCTAAAGGAAATTAAGTGGTTATTGAAGATTTAAAATACGGCTTTGGTCTTTTTGCTTCTTTGCCATGCGATTGTTCGATATATTCCGAGCGGCTGGGGGTTGCATTTCATATCGACTCCTGGTGATTTGTAGCGTATCTATAGTCATTCGGTGTGCGAGTCTATAGTCCTGCATCCAGCATCCTGTATCCTATGTGTGTGTGTGTGTGCGTTTTTTTTAAACAAAACAATTGTGAATACAAAAATGGTGGAGAAAAATCTGTTTTGATGATGCGGCAGGAGCAACAAACCGCAACAACACATAAACCACTCACCCTATTGTCAAAATAGTTTTTGTTGGGCGACTTTGCAGTGGGCGGGGAAGAGGGGTTTTTTGAACTTCAGAGGAACATTTTTTCCGATCACAAGTACCTCTGGTGAGAGCGCGTTGAAAATTCTAGTTAGGTGTAGTGAAATATGGATGAAATTTATTCCTTGCGATGTGTGTGTGATGTAGATGCATATATCAACCGGACATGTTGTCAAGGGAATATGTTCCTTGTATTGGGTTGGGAATTTATTAATTCCAACGACCGTCAATGAGTACATCGATTTATCGTTTGACCGTAGACGGGGCGAATAATATTGCAGCAAAAAGAGAGAAGACGCCATGTGGGAGAAGTCAATCGTTGTAATTGATTTGGCGGGCAATATATTTAGATATACCTTAAATGGGTTTCAGGACTAAGAAGATTTGCGGCTGAATAGAATTTGAGATTGAATTTATAGATTGCAATGTGTGGTTTTGTAAGTGTTTGGCACTTCATTTGTTAAGACGGTTCTACTAAGCTAAGCTGTTACAAAACTTGTTCTGGTAAAATCAGATTTTGAAAAACAAAGTGTTGGCCTCGAGTATTAGGTTAGAAGTGAGCACTTTGACATCTCATTCACGATTCTTAAGGGACGAATTTATACGTAGTTGCCTTGTGTCTGTATTAAACAAAAACCTCAAACAAAATTTGAAGAGAGTCTATGAACGTCAAATCGATTTTTCGGGGCATTTGCTTGTCCTACTAGGAAGGTAGGTAATCATTAAAGTCGTTCTTTTGGCATTCGTTCTTTTGGCATTCGTGACAATAGCTTCTATAGACTCACTTTTTTCTACAAAGCAAATTATCATGCGAGCCTGATCCTGAAAGCCAGGAAATAAAAATAAATATCGGGTATTATTTGCCCATGCAGGACCCAAAGTGGATAGTCTAAGAACCCACAGCAAATTTTGGGCGTGAAAGTATAACCAAAAATCTGATACATGAACGGAAAGGTCTCCAAAAAGTAAACTCAAATGTCAAAGTCTGGCAGCGCTTAGTTGCAGCTGAAGTTAGTAACAGTAGGTTGAAAACGTGTTTTTTCCAAAATCTGGATTTTTTATATAACCACTTGAATATAGTAATAAATTAAAGAACAGACTGCCCTGATCACAAAAATATAGGTCCCAGACGTCTTACGCAGCCATAATACCCTTGCCAGACGTACTAATAGTATGTTAAAAATCACATTTTGAAATAATTGGTATAACCAAATAATGGTTACACCAACAAATTTGTGAGAACGCCCAGATCACAAAAATGATGGTCCCAGACGGTTTACGTGCAGCCAAACCCTTGCCAGACGTCCTAAAAGTATACTAAAAGAATATGTTTTAACCAATTCTGATAACCATATTGTGATAACAGAAACGAATTTGTCAGAGCCACTGGTCATAAAAGATAACTGTTAAATAATTCACGTATGTCTACTAAATGTTGCCCTAAAAGTGTAATTATCTTAAAGATAATATACAAGTATTTATACACCATTATTTATAAATTAAGAACTTCAATGTTTATTATATGAAATGTATATATGTACATAACTGAAAACTAATATATACTTGTATATAATATGTTCTGAAAGTAATTCATTATCAGATTCATCCGATGAATCGTTTATATATCCAGTTCTTCTATCCAGTCTATCAGGGGCAACATTTCCGTCGAACCATTTGACTTTATACTTGTTGTCAGCTAATACCCAACCACTCTCTGATGGTGATAACAAAATTGGTTCATTTTCTATAGCATTCTTCCATATGCGACATGTATAGTTACATCTATTTATTTGCTGTAATAGTACCGATTTTCTTGGGAGCAAAAGACTTCCTTCAAAACCTAGGGCAAACAAATTAATTCAACTATGTACCTATATCACATAGATTTTAAAACGTGAAACTTACTTTTAATATTTTTAAAAATTTCGTTTGATGTGGGCTTGCAGGTTTTATAGAATAGTTCATACCTAGCTTTGTTCACAGGCCCTCGGGTGGTACATACTACAGACAAATTCTTCAATGCTATCAAAATGTTGATTGTTATTTTGTAAATTTTGAAATTGAGAAAAAGCGGACTGAAAGTCTGGTCTCCTTTTTAAAATTTGAAAAGGTCCAATTTTTCCTTTTTTGAAAAAGGCAGGCGTGTAGTCGCATCCAGTGAAGCTGTAAAATCCAGGCAGTGCGGAACAAAGTGTGGAGCCCAATCCATGGAAATTTTAAAAACATCAATATGTCTAAGATTGTTATTAGTCATAGTTCCAACTTCAAGCCAGACTTTAATGCCGTTTGTTAGGTGGGATAAATTGTAGAGAGCTATTATAAGCACATCAGTATCTGAAGACTTTATGACCACGGAGAAGTCTTTTGGCAGGACAGACAACTACGATATCATGGGTGTCAGCGTCTTTCTGAAAGCTCATCAACTCATTTATAGTTCTCGAAAAACTTTGTTATTTCCTGTTTTAAAATGAAAACATTTTTCATTGCAAGTAATAACAATTTTTTTTTACCAATCGTAATACTCATTTTCACCCCATCCGTCTAAAAAAATTCATTTAATCTTTCTTGAAAGAGTTACTCCTTAAACTTTTTATAAAATTGACTGGTCGTCTCTGATTTTTTGTAAAAGCACTGTAATGGCTTTGCTCTTCTGAATAGTTTCTTCTATCTGGTTCAATATCTTTTATAGATGGAGATATTATTTTATCAAACACAATGTGAATCTGTGTTGCGCTCATTCTGCAATTTTTTTTCAGCACATGCAGAGCAAGATTGCCGAAAGTTAAAGGTATATCCCCAAAAGTATGTAGAAGGAAAAAAACATCTACAACTATAGCATCGAATTTATGTGGAGATGTGTTTACTACTGTTTTTTCTAAATGACCTAAAATACAGATTTAACGGTTTTTATAATGGATCCATCTAAGTGACCAAATGTTTGGGGAACAGGAGTTAAAGGGTATTTAAATAATTCTTATAGATCAACAGATGTATAAATACTTGTATATTATCTTTAAGATAGTTACACTATTAGGGCAACGTTCAGTAGACATACGTGAAGTATTTAACAGTTATCTTTTATGACAAATTCGTTTCTGTTATCACAATAACGGTTATCAGAATTGTTTAAAACATGTTCTTTTAGCATACTTTTAGGACGTCTGGCAAGGGTTTGGTTGGACGTAAAACGTCTGGGACCATCATTTTTGTGATCTGGGCGTTCTCACAAATTTGTTGGTGTAACCATTATTTGGTTATACCAATTATTTCAAAATGTGATTTTTAACATACTATTAGTACGTCTGGCAAGGGTATGGCTGCGCGTAAGACGTCTGGGACATATATTTTTGTGATCAGGGCAGTCTGTTCTTTCATTTATTACTATATTCATGTGGTTATATAAAAAATCCAGATTTTGGAAAAAAACACGTTTTCATCCTACTGTTACTAACCCAGCTGCAACTAAGCGCTGCCAGACTTTGACATTTGAGTTTACTTTTTAGAGACATTTCTGTTCATATATCAGCTTTTTGGTTATACTTTCACCCCCAAAATTTGCTGTATGCTCTTGGTCTAGGAAGGGACACTTGCAAAAATTATACCGAATCAGAAGAGGGATACCCTCGTGCCGCCTGCAGTGGCTGTTTGAAGTGTGTCGAGTGTCGAAAGTTGACTTGAACAACAATTACAGCGGCTTAATCAAATAGGCGAAGGATAGGTTCATTACCATCAAGCCAAAAATTCAATCAGTTCAAATTAAACTGCGCTAAGTTTTTATATATAAAAAAATTCACTGGAGGTAAAAACCGTATTTATTATAAAAAAAATTCAATATGGTTTCTTTCATGAAGAAATTTCATGAGCTTAGCTGAGAGCAGCATAATCAGAAAAACATATGTACGTTTATTTAATATCTAAGCATATCTGCACCGGCAAACTGAATAAAATGAAAGCATATTGAATAAATTTACCAGAATCGTATGCCACAATATCAATTTCAAAAGCATGCCATATACGATGCGCTTTATGGCAACCCTAAATATTGAAAACCATATAGTGGCACTCATTTCAATATGGCCGCTTACATTTAAACATAAACTCTTGTTATGAAATCTATTTCTGCATTGTTAGAGTGCAATGCTTGTTTTGAGAGTTTATTTATCCCATTTCATGCAAGAAAAGAAAAACCGAGGTATATCTCTTCTTAGTGTCGCATACAATATCGTATCCAACGAGCTGTGTGAACGTCTCTCCGTTCATCAATACACTACTTGGCACGTAACAGTGTGGCTTTCGGGCCGACAGATTGAATGTAGACTAATTTATCACACAGAGGCAAATCCTGGAAGAGACCAACGAATTTCAAGGCGGGGCCCATATGAACACAACATGATATCCATACCTTGAACTTGCGCCTGCAGTTCATAATTCATTCAGATACTATTAATGATTGTTCGTAGATAACATGATCATGATCACTCTTTGGAGCAAATAAAAAATCAATTAGCACTATTAATCGAATATTGCAGATCAGCATATTTACGGAAAATTAAGAAATTGACAGGATATGAATGTAAGATGACGATTATTAAATGGCTTACTATATTTATTTCTACGGATTAGTTTGTAAGATTTAGTACATTAAAACTCAATGTTTTCCATTAACAAAATCTTTTTCGAACTTAACGTTTAAAAGAGAAGGCTCATCTTGCGATTGCTTTATATTTAGACCGGCTTGATATAGCATTTATAATGATCTCATTATAGGGCCACCTTACCTTTATAAATTTATCAAAAATAGTTTCTATTCACTCAGTAGGTTGCAGAAATTTAAAGTTAATCGTAAATTAAATCACTATGACTAGAAATATTAAGTTATTCGAAATACTACAATTATTTAATAATATTTTGCTTGCAAATAAATATTTCATGTACTTATCTTTAGATGTTTTATTCTGAAGATAAGTACATATACAAATAAAACATCTGATCCAGTCTCCCAAGTTTTCTCTGCAATTCTTGCCAGGCTAGAAGAACGGAGCCGAATCAATAAACGTATGTTGGAAAAACTCGACAAGCTCGAAAATCAATTTCGAAGTACATGTGCAATTATATTATTATATATGACAGAGTTAGTTAAATTAGTGACATGGAATGCGAACGGCCTTCTGCATAAAATGGACGAGCTCGAGATATTCACCCCTATCGTGGAATTTGTCGGGGGGAACGATCCGCTAATAGTAAACAATTTGCATCGTGCAATCCGCATTCGTGAACCATCCACATGTCGGTAACGTGAATTATTTTCTTTTCTTTTAACTGAATTTAATTTTTACAAAACAAATGTGTTTGAAATGAGCTGTCACAATTGAATTTTGAATAGTGGTCGGTAAGGGAGAGTGTCCGATGGATCCCACGATAGTAATTTTCTGTTCACGTGAATCGAATAAGTGAAATGAATCTCAGATCCGACGGATTCCACGATAGGGGTGGTTCATTCATAAATATGATAATGATATATGTTTGATTTCGGAAACGCATCTGACGAAAGAAACCAGCACAAACATTCGAGGATACATTGCCTATCACGCATATCACCCTTCGGAAAGGGCGAGAGGCGGGACATCCTTGTTGATCAAAAATACCATTGAACTCTCAATCAGTGCAACAATTGAGCTTGACAAACTGCAATATGCACGGTAAGCGTAAAAATTAAACACATAAAATATGATTTTGCAGCTATCTATTGCCCATCACGTGCAACGATGGAAAGAAACGATTTTATAAGTATCTTTGACTCACTTGACTTTAACGGAAAACATACCTTCTGGGGCTCGAGATGCTTTTCAGCAAAAGCTAGAGTTCTTTACGAAGCCAGTATTGAATTGGGTGTAGACTTTCATTCCTCATGTAAACCGACGTACTGGCCCTCGGATACGGCAAAAATACCAGACCTCATCGATTTCTTCATCACGAAAGGGTTGTCGGGAAACTCTATTGTAGTTGAGGAATGCTTCGATCTTTCTTTTGACCATTCACCGGTCATTTTGACAATTAACTGCTGTCTACGGAAAAAAGAAGGTCCGCCCAGACTAACTAACATGAAAACAAACTAGGAATCCATTAAAAAATACTGTGAAAGTAAAATCGATCTCAAAGTGTCTCTTCGAACACCCCACGAACTTGAAGACGAAGTCGATCAATTTATTGACGTCATACAATGCTAAGCCTGGAAAAATTCTCCCCATAAACGGAAAATAACCACAAATTGCGAAATGAAATATCCCTTGGAAATCACTCAATTGTTAAAGAAGAAAAGGAGATCGCGCAAAAGATGGCAACAATCTCGCGCTCCAGAGGATAAAACCACTCTTAACTACCTTTGTAGTAAACTTAAGAGAGAAATTCGAGACTTTAAAAATCGTGAAATTTTTACATATCTTGGAAGCCTAACTGCGGATAAAAGTACAAATTACTCGCTCTGGAAAGCCATGAAAGGCATTAAAAAACCAAAAACGCAAGCGCCACCCATCAGAAAAATCAATGGAGAATGGGCGAAAAGTGACAAGGAAAAAGCTGAAATATTTGCCTAACATCTGGAAGAAACATTTAAACCATTTGATGGTCAAGCGTTGCTCTAATTTCCTGTCCTAACCGTTGCACCTGACAATTATAGAATAAAAACTATATCGCTACCCGAACTACGCTTCGAAATAGAGAAACTAAAATTAAGCAAAGCTCCTGGATATGACTTAATCACAGGACAGGTTCTTAAAGAGTTACGTAGGAAAGCTTAATCAAGTTTGCCTATCTTATCAATGCATCGTTCTGGTTATTGTACGTTCCACGACAATGGAAGGTAGCTGAAGTTATAATGGTTCCAAAGCCCGGTAAACCACTAAATGACAAAAAAGGAGTTGCCCAAGGAAGCGTTCTTGGACCGATCCTATTTCTAATATACACTAGTGATATTCCGCAAGAAGAAGGCACAACAGTAGCCACGTTTGCAGACGATACAGCTATATTAGCGGTCAGTAATACCGTTGAATCAGCAACTAATAAACTCCAACGTTCTATTGACAAAATATGTGATTGGACAAGGACTTGGCGCATTGCTCTCAACGATACCAAATCGGTACAGGGAAATAACTTCACGAGCAATAACTTCGCATGGGCAATAACTTCACCTCGAGTGTGTAATAATTTCACTTTTTTTTGTGAACTTATTGCCCACGATAGATGAGCAATAACTCCACTTTTTTGTGGGAAATAAATTCTCTTAACATTTTATGATAATTCAAGAATCTTTCCTCACACCTACTCCAAATCAAACAGCGACCCCACGCAGGGGGGTTGTAGGGGGGCACCATGCCCCCCCCAAAGGCATTGCACTCTTTATGGAATCTACTTGGGATTTCGCAACTAATCAAATAAACAGTGCAATGCATACCCCCCTGCTTGGGGTCACTGTTTGATTTGGAGTGGGTGCAAGGGTCTGTAGTTATAATAGACAAATTCTCAAATTATAGGTGGGAAATAAGTTCACAAAATTTACGGTGGAGTTATCAGCTCACCTATGGTGGGCAATAAGTTCACAAAAAAAAGTGAAGTTATTGCCCACTCGAGGTGAAGTTATTGCCCGTGAAGTTATTTCCCTGCACCGGCCAAATCAACGCACGTGAATTTTACTTATAGAAATGTAGACAACTTACCCATTTTCATTGTTTCGGTACGAATTCCGTACGCAAACGAGACAAAATATTTGGGAATGACACTCGCCATTCGATGTAAACAAATGCACTGGCTGCTTGTTTGGTAGATTTTCCCAACTCAGCATGCAGAACAAGCTGCTTTTATACAAGCAAGTACTAAAACCTGTTTGGACATACGGTATACAACTTTGGGGTTGTACCAAATCCAGTTATATCAAAATTTTACAAACTTTTCAAAACAAAGTGCTCAGAAAAATAGTAAATGCACCATGGTTTATCAGAAACACTGATATCCACAGAGACCTAAGTATGGCTACCGTCGAAGATAAAATTAAACATTTTGCCGGCAAACAACAGACACGCCTTCACGGTCATTGCAATAACACCATGCTACAAATTCGAGGCGATACTAACCTAGTGCGCCGATTACAAAGGATAAAACCATTTGAATTAGCGCAATAAGATGTAACCGCGTGCTTACGGCGGTATTAGCATGTGCCTCCACTGGGAAGCTGCCTGCCAAACGCGTATTTTACAGTTTCAATAAAACTACTAGATAGGAATAACCTAGTTGCAGTATGAAGGGTTTCGAAGGGAGGTGGTTTTTGTTTTCTTATCTTAAGTGAGAAAGAGTCCCATGTAAGATTTTTCACCTACCCCTATAAAAAAAAATACTTATCTTGAAACATCAAACCTGTAATCGGTGGTAAATAAAATAGATACATTTTAGTGTTTGTGAATTGTTTACATTAATGTGTTTATGTTTACATAAGAATATTGAAAATGAATTACGAAATAAATAAATTGCTGGAATAATCAAAATCGAAACATTTTTAAACTGAAACAATAAATATAATTTAAACAGAATATAGTTTTCCTTAGAAAAATCGAAGAAGGATGTTCTATTTACCACGAAGGCTGTGGAATACTATGGATATGAGATATGGAATACAATGGATAGGCTTTCTGATTTCTCATCACATGTGTTCAATATACTTCATTGATGAAGCAGAAACCCAAGCCCATAGAGTAATTTATATGATCTCGAATTCAAAGCGAGGTTCATCGAACTATTTATTTTCATGACTCAAACAAAACAAGATTCATATTAGTGTACCTACAATTTTTCTTGCAAGAGGAGAATGAATAGGTCGTATGGAATAAGATGAGCACAATCTCCGAGTTATGACTCGGAGTTTACGCATGCATTTACTATAAATTAGAATTTTGAAAAGGCAATATTGTTGGCATTTCTTTCAAAACATGGTTATTAGATCATAGCCTGTGCCTGTGTTCTGTAACTATCGCATCGTTATATTTATCACATGAACGATGTGAATCGAAACAAAATTTCATTATATCACATTTCCGTGTTCTGTAACTATGCGATGCGAAAACTATACCACATGGAACATTGTGAAATGAAACTCCTGGAAATATGTGATAAATCGGTGTTCTGTAACTTTCGAATGCGATAAATTATTCACTTCAACTGTCAAAATTTATCACATTTCAATTGGCTTACGAGAAAGGGATATTGAACAATTTTAAACGGACAGTGAACATTTTTGATTTTTTATTTAACAAAATATACAGTTCGTTGATCAAGTTCAACGTTTAAAAAAATTCAAAAGAAATAAAAAATAACTAATAAAAACAGTCAGAATTAGTGGAGAAGAATGTAGGTATAGGTACCTATGTATGTACATTCTGTCGAAAGAATTCAGCAAGCACTTAAATAAGATCCATTTTGAACATTCTTGGAACTGTGTTGCTATAAAAATAAACAGCTTGGTACATCCAACAAGAGAGACTAAAGGTTCTTGTTTTAAAAGAAAAAATATATTTCATTTATTTTTTTCATAGACAGACAAAATAAATGCAAAATTTTAACTTCATTAAATTCATCAACATAGAACATAGCGTTAGGATCAGATTAATTTCAAAAAAATTTGTCTGAGTCTAGCAGAACGAGCGATCATCGTATTTTTGAAAATTCAACAGAAACACGTAATTTTCCGATAATCCGCTAAAAAGTCACGCTACACCGCTCCTATCCCAACGACATGTAAATACACACTGAATTTCCTCGCCAAACTACCCTTCGATTTCCAGTATTTTGACAATCCTTCCAATTTCCCATGATAATAAAAGTAACCAAGGTATATTTTATCGCATAGAGTTACAGAACACAACTTCTTTCCACATGCGATAAACGGTGGAATTTTGTGTTCCAAAGTTTTCGATGCGAAGAGTTATCGCATGAGTTACAGAACATGGGCACTGGTAAGGGGAGAAATTGCATATTTTAAAAGAGAAGTAGAAGGGAAGAAATCAAGAAATCACATCTAAACAATTGTAACATCAGGGTGAGCCTAGTGACACATTTAACACCTTAAAACTATCCCGCAAGTCCGCATGCACTGGGTTGATACGACCGGTTCCGTAAAAGGTCGATCAAACAATAATCATAAGTGAGAGCATGCACGTGTCAACCGTTAGAAGAGGCAAGCCTAAAAACTCCTGTGCCCGTGTTCTGTAACTATCGCATCGTTATATTTATCACATGAACGATGTGAATCGAAACAAAATTTCATTATATCACATTTCCGTGTTCTGTAACTATGCGATGCGAAAACTATACCACATGGAACATTGTGAAATGAAACTCCTGGAAATATGTGATAAATCGGTGTTCTGTAACTTTCGAATGCGATAAATTATTCACTTCAACTGTCAAAATTTATCACATTTCAATTGGCTTGCGAGAAAGGGATATTGAACAATTTTAAACGGATAGTGGACAGTGAACATTTTTGATTTTTTATTTAACAAAATATACAGTTCGTTGATCAAGTTCAACGTTTAAAAAAATGCAAAAGAAATAAAAAATAACTAATAAAAACAGTCAGAATTAGTGGAGAAGAATGTAGGTATAGGCATTGTATATGAACTTTATAGTATTCTCACTTCGTGTATACGACGATACGCCACCAAACGCCGTAAAAAAGAACCTTCAGAAAGCTTTTATGCATTTTTGTTGTTATTTCTGTTGTCTTTTCCCATTCTCGTTTATATTTGCAGTGCGTACTCTTTAGTACTCTTTCCTTTGATAATAAAGAAGATTTCCAAAAGTGTGTGTTTTGTCACTTTAATTTTTCTTTACTTCTCATGATGGGAATTGGTGAGAGGTGTGGGGTATACATATTTAATTATGCATTTTGGTAGTTATTTTTGTTGTCTTCCATTCTCGTTACTCTTTCCTTCGATAATAAAGAAGATTTGAATAAGTGTGTGTTTTGTCACTTTAATTTTTCTTTACTTCTCAGGATATGAATATGATGTGAAGGCGAGAGGGGTGGGGTATATGGTTGGTGTATTATGTGTTGGTTTTGAAGGAAGTTTGGGGTAGGTTATCTCATATTGCAAGCACCTGTATTTAAAAAAGACAAATTTCCGCCGGTTGAACTTCGTACTTTTGCAAAGCCACAACTTTTAACTTACAAAGTGATACAAAGTGAATAAGAGTTTTATCCGATTTCAAGACTTTCATTCTGATAAGTATCAAATTATTTATCATTATTATATTATTATTTCATTCTTTTTCATTTATTTTATAATATTCATATTTATATATTTTGTTACGATTTTATAAATTTTAATATACTTAATTTTTGTTAAAGGATTTTACTTTGCATAAAAAAAGACAATTTTATGTTTTTTAAAACCTTTATTTTGAGCTTAAGCAGCTTTAGATCCCTTACCGTTGGTCGGGGGAAATCTTCAGCTATAAATGTTGACAATATTCTTAAGACTAAAGAAATGAGATCGACTGATCTCTTTTTATAGGGATTACATGTTCTGAGATTGACTGGGGAATGGGGATGATGCAAGATATTAAATGTGTGTTTATTTTCGTGTGCCGAAGGCATACTTTGTTTATGCAATTAATTCAAATGCTGAAGGCAAGAATTATTACTTTGTTTATGCATTGATTCATATGCTGAAGGCAAGAAGTATTACTTTGTTTATGCATTGATTCATATGCTGAAGGCAATAAATTCTGATACGCAGTCTTTGGTATTTTAATGACTGCGCTATTATTTTTTATTGATTCTTTGCATCATTGTATTAGCGATTTTTGTTACATTGTATCTACATGATACTGTGGTTAATTGAATTTAAAGTCAAGCGTTTGTGCACAAGTGTGCTCTGATATAACACCTCCCCCTTTAGAGTCTTCTAATGGTTGCAAAGTGACCGTTGGAAGATTTACAGTATTTATAATCTTTTTATTCTTATTTTTTATTTTTATATAAACATAAATTATTGCAATGATTATTATGGTTATAAATATAACATATATGATTAAACTTGACTTTTTATGTTTGTATTTAAGTTCTTGAATTTCTTTTAAATTATTTATGCCTTGATAATGTAATTCTTGGAAAGTTAAATCTTCTATTTTAGTATAATTTATATTTAAAATGGTATTTGGAATTAATGGTTCATGTTTATAATTTTTCCTTTCATACTCTTTATTATTTATTTTAATTTTACAGTTTTCAAATTTAATAAGGTAGTTACCTTTTATTACAATTTTTTGATTGTTGCAATTTTGATTTATTTCCTGTAATTTTATATTAATTAATACAAGATTGTTATTTCCTATTTCTAATACTTCTTCATTTAAATTTTTTTCAAGTTTACAGTTCATTGAATTTTTAAGTATATTTTCAATACAATCATCATTAATATTACTTAAATTTTTTATGTATTTTGTATTTTCATAAATAGTTTGGTCTTTGGTTAAATACAAATTTTTATTTATTTTTAATTGTAAATTATTTTCTTTATTTGGAATGGGTTGAACATATATCTTTTTGTATAACTCATTTGTAAATTTGGGTACTTTAATGATGAATATAATATTGCTTTTATATAGAGCTAAACTGAGGTTCAATTCTTTTAAGTTATTTAAATTAATGCCGTATTTATTTATTTCTTCTGTAGATAAAATGTCTCTACTTAGTACTCCTAACCTTGAGGTCATTACTATCTCTTTTATTTTTCCTATATCCTCATGTAAATAATCGAGGTTTTCTCTCAACTTTATTTCATACTGTATTTTAGCTATATCTTTTTCGTAGTTGTAACTGTCTTTAAATGTGTTAATTCTCTTTATTATGTTATTGGTTTCATTGTTCAAGGTTTCAGTTAATATTTTTATTTGTTTGTTAAATTTATCATTAATTATTATTTGATTATTTAAATTTGTAATTTCATTATGGCTGTTTGTTTCAATTATTTTTAGATGTTCTTCAATATCTTTACGATCATTGTCATCCATAGTACCATATAAAAATGTTAATCCTGTTCCTATAATGTTAAGCAATCCTCTTTTCGGCCTATTAAGTTCAGGATGGGGTAAAAGAACTTCAAACTCCTTACGTATTTTTGACATTTTCCTAGTTATACTATCATTTTCTTCGGGCATTTCATTAACATTTCTTTCCATAATTTCTATATTATTTTCATATTCAGTCAAATTAATTATGTGGAGAATTGTATCATAACTATTTATTAAGGGGTATTCTTCTAATTGGATTAAGGTAAAACCATTTCCTTTATTGAAATCAATGACTTCTAACTCCGCTTGTACTTGGCTGAGGGTTGTCATAATCATCAGAATTACAATCATTTTATGGATTGTCGCCATATGTTGCGTTATTTGATGCGATATCTCTGGAATGAGATGGTTTTGTTATCTGTTGGTATTTTTTTCTTTTTCCTAAATTGATCTTTATGGAGAATACGATTAGGATTTTTCTTAAATCTGTTTCCTTCTTCTAATGTGTATTTTTTGTTAGATTTATTAATTACTTTTACCTTTTTATGTTTTGGTGCTATTTTGTTTTTGATTTTCTCTGGCTCTGTTATCTTTGCATAATTTTCATCTATGCTTACATTTTCCCTATTCATGTTTAATTTATTCAATATCTTAGTTTTACACTCTTCAATACGTTTATAGATTAATTCATTGTTGATTTTATTAAAATGTATATCTATAGGTTTTTCTTTTGTTGTTAAATGAATGACATTATTGTAAGTGTCTATTGCTTTGATTGTATGGTCAATGGGTTCAATTTCTTCACCAGATTCTTGTATTTGGGTTAAAATTCGAATATGTTCATTGAGTGTGCTGTGGAGACGTTCAATGTCTGAATTACCTGTATGGCGATTAGCTGTACAATAATGAATATTGATTTCATTATTTTCTAAGAAATTTCTTAATGTTTCAGAAACAAAAGCGTTTTCGTTATCCAGAGTTATTTGTTTGGGTTTTTTCATATATGTAAAAATTTTCATTAAAGCATTTAAAACATCGGTATATGTTTTATGTTTTATAGGTTCTATAGCCGCATATTTACTGAACTTGTCGATACATGAGATGTATTTTTTCTTATGGTTTAAGAACCATATATCTATGTGATAGTGCTCATTTGGGTTTTTTGGGGTTATAGTTTTTTCGTATGGTAACTTAATTGGGTTTCTTTCGATTTTGGTCATACATAGATGACAATTATTAATTTGTTTATTTATAAGGGTTTTCAAATTTGGTATATAATATTTTCGATTAAGATCTAGATATATTTTTTCTATACCTACATGGTTGTTATTTTTATGTGTTTTCAATATTATTTCGTTTGCTTCGTCTATTTTTAGATCCTGTAAGAGCTTTGTGCTTCTATGCAATATTTGGATTGATTTTGTATTTTCTAACTTCCATTTATCTTGGAATTTTATAAAGATATCCTCATCTTCTATATATATGCAATTTAACATTCTAACGTCGACTTTAATAATATCTTCAAAGTCGTTTTCTTTGAATTCTTTATGTGTAAATATAATTCTTCTTTTCCCAACATGTGGATAAATAATTTTTGTTACTTCGTCATTTGCGCTGACTTGAAGAATTATTTGTCGATTAAAGATATTAATCGGTTTTTCACTAATAGGGATTAAGCTTGAATTATCTGATTCTGCGCTGTGTTGAGTGTGATCGTCCTCATCGATGTCGTTGTTTATCATATTGATATTATTTTCTATTTTTATACGGGACAATGCGTCTGCCACTTTATTCTCTTTTCCTTGTATGTATTGTATTTCGAAGTCATACTCTTCAAGTTTGATCTTCCATCTTTGTAATTTACTATTTGGTTCTTTTAAGTTTTGGAGCCATACTAATGGTCTATGGTCTGTTTTTATAATGAACTTGCGTCCATATAAATAATGACGAAATTGCTTGGTTGCCCAAACTATTGCCAACAATTCTTTTTCTATTGTTGAATAGTTACACTCATGTTTATTTAAAGTGCGTGAGGCAAATGCTAGAGGTCCATGTGATTGTGACAAAACTGCTCCGAGAGCAAAGTTGCTAGCATCGGTGGTTAATGTAAATTCTTTCATGAAATTGGGGTGTCTATTTATTAAATCATCTGACATTAAAGTTTTTATTTTATAAAATGCTTCTTTATAGCATTCATCTTCTACATTTATTTTGTTACCTTTTTTGAGGCATAAAGTTAGAGGTTTAATGATTTTTGCATAATCACTTATAAACTTCCTATAGTATCCTGTTAAACCGAGGAAACTTTGGATTTCTTTGACGTTTTTTGGAATAGGAAATTTCTTAATTGCTTCAATTTTTTTCGGATTTGGTTTTATACCATTTGATGTTACTACATGCCCTAGGAATTCTGTTTCTTTACGTAGAAATTCAGATTTGTTTAATGATACCTTAAGATTTGCATTCTTTAGTGTCATTAAGAATTTTTGAAGTGAATCAATATGTTCCTGTAGGCTTGAGGAAAATATTATGATGTCATCTAAATAGACATAGCATATTTTCCCTATAAATTCTTTAAGAACTTCATTCATGAGTCTCTGAAAAGTTGCGGGTGCATTCTTTAATCCGAATGGCATTCGCACGAACTCATAGTGTCCGGTTAATGTACTGAAAGCAGTTTTTTCTCTATCTTTGGCTTCTACTTCTATTTGATAGAACCCTTTTGTAAGATCTAGTGTAGTGAAGTACACTGCATGTCCCAATTTATCTAAAATTGAGTCCATGTTTGGAATAGGATATTTGTCTTCTTTAGTAACATTATTCAATTTTCGGTAATCGATAACGATTCGCCATTCTTTATTACCTGCGTGATCCTCTTTTTTAGGTACCACCCAAATTGGAGCGTTATAGGGCGAAGTAGAATGCTGAATTATTTTTGATTCCAGCATTTCCTTTATTTGTTTATCCACTTCTTTCTTGTAAATTTCGGGATATCTATATATCCTTGTGTATATTGGAGAATTGTCCTCCGTAGGAATGTTGTGTTTTACGTGATTCGTAAAAGACAAATCATCACCTTTTCTATAGAATACTCCGTCGTATTCCTTTATTACTTTAAACAATTTTTGTTTTTCTTCTTTGTTTAAGTGATCTGTTCGCAGTTCTTTACTAATTGTGGTGTTTATAATAGAGTCTATAGGAATAATTTCATTGAAATAATTGATGGTATTTTCGTATTCTTTTTCTTCATTTTCATTGAAGAACAAAGGTATGATTTGGCCATTCAATCTCAATGTTTTTTCCCTATAATTTATTTCTCCATCGTTTGGAATCAAAATGTTGTTTCCGATAATTCCATTATACTCTTCATTGAAAGTATAAACTTGGAATTCACAATCGTTTTTAACCGCTAGTGCGAATTTTGTTTTTGGGATAGTGACGTCTTTTGTGACCACTATTGGGTTACCTGCTGTGCGTATGGTCATAGGTTTGATACGCCATTTAGTATATTCTCTTGGTGAATCTTCTTCACGCAAAAGACTATTTGTTGCTCCTGTGTCAATTAGGAGTCTTATTGTTTTATTATTTTTCCCTAATTTAATATAGGGAAGTGAAGTTCCGAGGCTGAATGCCGAAAATTTGCTTCACTTGTATTTTCTTGTACCCTTTGTCTTTCAACGTAATTAGCTTTAGGTACTCGTCTCATTTGAGTTGATGAAGGATCAATGTCCATAGGCTCAAACCTTTGAGGATATTGCCTATAATTATTATTATTGTTATTGTTATTATAATTATTATATGGGCGTTGTTGTTGGGGATTATTCGGCATATAATGCTTTGGTTGCCAATTTTGGTTTCTATTAGTATTTATATTATTTTCTCTACTATTACTATTTCTGAAGGGATTATTCGGGTTTTTAAAATGGTTACTATTAGGTTTATGTTCATACCTATTTTCTACTTTCCTAGTATTGTGTCTTTGTTTGTCATTATTGTCTGTATCGTGATTTTGTTTTGTCACAAGTCCTGCATTACTGAGCTCGTGTAGAGCCAATTCCATGGTAGTAGGCTTTAATGCATATAGTATGGTTCTCATATGGATTGGAAGTCGTTCCTTAAATATGTTGAGTGCAGTATCATTATTGCGGGGAATATCTGAGCTACTATTTTCCTGCAAACATTTCTGATTTAACAGTGATAGGGTTCGTTGTATGTAATTATAAAATTTGAGTGGGTCGCCTCTAAATTGAGAAGCTCTCAAATCTTCATACAACTGATATGAATTTTTAAATCCACCGAAATTTTCTAATAACATATTTTTTATATCCACCCATCTTGTAAGATGTGTATGGATTTCTATTGCCTGTCTAGCTCTTCCAGTAAATTTACTTTTTAAAATGTTAATGCACATTTTTTGAGATTGTTCGTTATACGTGAGTAATGTAGGAATTATATCATCTACGTTAGAAATAAATATTGGCAAATCTTCTGTTTTACCATCAAAATTTTGGAGGCGTTCAATATATTTTAAAGGATTTAATTCTAAATTTCTTAATATATTACCCGCTACTGGTGGTTGTTGCTGAATCTGTGCTGCTACTGCGGGATCCATGTTGATTTGTTGAATGTCCCTTTGTTGATTAAAATTTTGTTGTCTCAGCTCGGCACGTTGCGAATTTCGTCTCATTCGGTTATTGTTTTTAATCGTCTGTTGAGCACGTTGGGGCTTTCGAAACACTTGCCACTTGTTGTTGGGTTCCACGTTATTTAAAATTATCTTCGTATTTTTATTTTATTTAATTTTTCACTTCTTCTTTTTGTTTGGTTTGAAATTATTTTTCCTCTACGGATTTTGTAATATAAGTCATATGCATTGACTGAATTACTAAATAATTTCCTTGTTAAGTGTCAAAATCGATATTCATTCGACTATGCTTTTCACTTTTTTATGTTTTATTTGTGAACCGTACCGATATTCATTCGGTGTTTATTAGTTTCACAAAAAAAAACATTTTTTGATCGCGAGAAAATATAAATTAATTCTTTCGGTTCGATCACTGGATTGCCATGTCTCTTATAATCTTCACTTATATTTCTGACTGGAATCCTACCGACTGCGCCATTTTTGTTAAAGGATTTTACTTTGCATAAAAAAAGACAATTTTATGTTTTTTAAAACCTTTATTTTGAGCTTAAGCAGCTTTAGATCCCTTACCGTTGGTCGGGGGAAATCTTCAGCTATAAATGTTGACAATATTCTTAAGACTAAAGAAATGAGATCGACTGATCTCTTTTTATAGGGATTACATGTTCTGAGATTGACTGGGGAATGGGGATGATGCAAGATATTAAATGTGTGTTTATTTTCGTGTGCCGAAGGCATACTTTGTTTATGCAATTAATTCAAATGCTGAAGGCAAGAATTATTACTTTGTTTATGCATTGATTCATATGCTGAAGGCAAGAAGTATTACTTTGTTTATGCATTGATTCATATGCTGAAGGCAATAAATTCTGATACGCAGTCTTTGGTATTTTAATGACTGCGCTATTATTTTTTATTGATTCTTTGCATCATTGTATTAGCGATTTTTGTTACATTGTATCTACATGATACTGTGGTTAATTGAATTTAAAGTCAAGCGTTTGTGCACAAGTGTGCTCTGATATAACACTTATATATATATCTACCTATATAAATTTATTTTATATATTATATATTATTTATTTAAGGGGGGGGGGGGGGGGGCACTTCGACCTAAAATGATCTTTTGTACCGTATGGGCCAGACAAATTTAAACTAGTAGAATTTCCACTTTCCGTGTAAAGCGGAAAATTTTACCAGTAGAAGAATTCTTTAAGTCCTCGGGGCTCATTTGTTCCCTGAAAAATATCTTCTTTCTAATTCCATTAAGGGCTGGACATTCACATAAAATGTGTTCAGCTGGCTCGTCCTCTTCAAGACAGAGTCGGCACTCAGGAGAGTCTGCTAATCTCATTTTGTGTAGATGATATCTTAAACCATGGTGACCAGTAAGGTAACCCACTAAGTTTCTGATATCATGCCTGCTTAGGTTTAGGCAGTTGCTGGCATTTTGATTGAAGGGCCGAATGGCTCATTTCGCCTTAGACCTGGGATGCTTTCCCAAAGATAGATACTTTTTCTATGTTCCGAGCTTTATATAGCTGCCGTTGCTGCAGCACAAAGGTTCGGGACCTATGAATGGTATTTCTGTACCTTTTCTGTCCAGTTCGTCGGCCTTTTCGTTACCTTCTACCCCGACATGACCCTTAACCCACCATAATTTGGTCTTGTTTCTTAATCCCAGTATTTGAAGGGTATTGAAGCAGTAATGTGACTGATTTGGAGTCAATGGTATGCGAGCTAAGGGCGTTTATAGCTGCTTGACTTGCTTGCAAAAAAAACCGGTTGAATTCGTTGCAAATAAATAATATTTTACATAAATTCGCCGAAAAAGACCGAGGAATACAACCTTTTTTAATTCTAAGTAGTTATTCGTACTACTTACTTGTGTGTTATAAAAAATATATTACATTATATACCTACCCATTTCTTGATCTATAGCATATACGTTTAATTCGTAGTTTAAAAACATGAATTTGACATTGCTTTTACCTACTGTTGGAGCAGAATCTTCGTCATCATCATCACCATCGCAGTCATCGTCATCATCATCACCATTCTAGTCATCATCATTACAATTGTAGTCATTATCATCCTAATTATTTTGTAATGAGATTTATTCTTATACATTTTTAAATTTAAATCTGGCGCCTTTGTTAGACCAGTCACCATAATTAATATATTTTTTGAATTCGCCACATTATTTGAACTTTTGAAAGTAACGTAATGTCTCTCTTGAACGAAGAAACCTGTAAGTTAACGATTGTGTAAAAACCCTCGCCCAAATAAAGCTTAATGAATTAATAGTTGAAAACCCTTGGGGGAAACAGTTGCATTTTATTTAACAAAACCAAAAAATCGTTTGTCGTTCGTTGTCGCTCTTCGAAATCTTAGTCGTTATTTTCGCACCCGTTTGGCAATCGGCCAACGCAGCAGCCAGGATCTGCCTACTCCTAATCGAAGGTCAAGTAGAGGTCCCGCGGTTGACGGTCGGAAACACATCCGAACGTTCACCTACCGTTTAAATAAAAATTAAATTTTTCTAGACTATACATTTTAACTTTCTTCTAAAAAAAATGTCAGCTCACCCAAAAAAATATAACTCACCCATACATTAGGTCCTGGCTACGGCCGTGGTGGGCAGATTTTAAAAATTCTTAACATTTATTATTTCGGGCACGTATAGAGTTAATGGTTAAAATTTCAGCTTTCTAGCTTGATTTTGAGATAGTAGATACACGTTACTATCGATGCTGATCACGAATATTTTACAAAAAAAAAAAACTGTAAATGAAAAGTGACCTGCCTCAACATTATTGTAGGTGATCGATTCCCTAATAGATAAATATACCTATCCAACAACTATTTCTTTGAATAACGGCTGATACAAATAAATTTAACATTTCCGAATCAAATACTGAAGAAATGATAGAAATCGGTGCATTTTTGGACGAGATACAGCGAAAATAGCAAAACCCTAAAAAATCATAAACTCATAATTCCTTGTTTGATGGAAAATACCAAAATAACGAAATCAGCTTTTATTCGATATCCTGTAGAAAAATGTTTCCTTTCCCCTTACACCATCTGCCTCTCATCATACATTCCATTTACCAAAAAGTATTCGGCTGTTACGCTGTTGCACAGAAAAATAAATACTTACACGTCCATGCGAATGAAAATCATATGGCGCGACCAGAGGCAATCAGTTGAAAATGCGAAATATCCGTACAAGATAAAAAAAAATTACACACAATGATAGAATTCTTATTTTTGTCAGAAATCCTTACGAAATACCTTATCGAAGAAAAGAGGATCAAATAAACTCTTCGCTCTGTTTCCTAACCAACAGTTTATTTGATTCTCTTTTCTTAATTCAAAGCTCATACAAATATTTTATGCTTAAATTGAGAAGCAATCACTCCTTCCTTTTGGTCTCCAAATTCGTGGAGGTTGAGCTTTTTAAAATCGTGTTGATGATTTTACTATAGAGTTTATATACAATGCTAGAAGTTAAAAAGACTGCGCATGAAGTAGTGCCTTGAAATCAGAAAGATTAAGAGGAAATTATTAGCATTGAGCAATAGACTGAAGCAAAAACTTATCTTGTCAAATAGAAACCGGTTTAAGAACCAAAAAAATATTTTTATTTATTTATTTCATTATCCTCATATTACAATTTATAAAATTCAAAATAAAAAATATTGCAGCAAAGTTTTGAGAATAGTAAGTAAGATTTTGTATTAATTAACATTAATAGAGGCAAATATCACATTATATAAAAGTATTAATTGTGGGGTGAACAAATTAATATAAGAACAACAATTTTAATATACAAAAACAAAGATTAATTCATTACTTATAATAAAATTAATAGCAAAAATAAAAAGTATTACAACAAAAGATAAAATATTACACGATGTAGTGCAGCAAAATTTCAATTTCAGTATGATTAAACTCAAGAAGCCATTGTTTTACTTTTTTTCATAAACTTAAGTAAATTTGCTATGATCCGTATATCTTCAGGAAGATTATTGAACAATTTGTAAGAAAGAATTGAATATAAGTTTCTATTAGTTTCTATGATTTTTATTCCAACCACAAAAAGAAAAATTAATTTTAAATTTCCGTGGTTTATTAGGATAACAAATTTGGAAAATGCCAAAAATAAGGCCTTTAAGCGTTATAAATCCAACAATAACCCCGATGACTATGTAATATTTCGTCAGTTACGAAAAGTGTTCGACTTTTTAAACAAGTTTCTATACAGGCAATACGTTATTAAGACAGAATCAAACATTAAAAGAAATTCTAAATCTTTTTGGATATTCCTTAATTCTAAAAGGAAAGTTTCGTTATTCCCGCAATGTATGGAATACAATGACAGAATATCTAATGATTTAGAGTCATCTTGTAACTTCTTTGCGGAGTTCTTCCAAACATCCTACAACAGTGATACAATTTCTAACATTAATGAACACTATCGTTGCATAAATCCCATCACCGATTTTTGCCTAAATTTTTTTCTGAAGAAGAGGTTCTGGTAAGTTTGAACGATGTTGATGTTATTATCGAAATGATAATAACACAATATGTGATCACTTGCATTTTCAATAAATCCCTAGAAGATGGTGTTTTTCTGGATGAATGAAAGATTTCTTTTGTTGATCCAATATTTAAAAATGGACTTAAACATTTAGTCAAAAATTACAGACCAATCTCTAAGCTTTCCAACATTCCTAAATTGCTTGAAAAAATTATATCCCAAAAGCTATATTCTTCATTAAAGGAAACTTTATCCCAGTACCAACACGGGTTTTTGAAGGGTAGATCAACTTGCACTAATTTAAGTCTTTTTACAAATTTTTGCTGCAACCAAATGGAATCGGGCAAACAAGTTGATTTTCTTTACACAGATTTTGTTAAAGCTTTCGATCATGTACATCACGGTCCTATTTTAGAGAAATTAGATAGATTAGGTTTCAGTTCATCTTTTATTAAGTGGCTGAGATCTTATTTAACTGAAAGGAAACAAATAGTAAAGATTGAAAATTGTACATCCAATCTAATAAAAGTTAAGTCGGGTCTTCCACAAGGAAGTCATTTAGGTCCACTTCTATTCATCATCTTCACCTTCTGTTATGAAATACAGCAGTTGTTTAATGTATGTAATGTATGCCGACGATGTCAAAGTGTTTTTTCCGGTTTCTTTGTCTCAGGACTGTTTTTTCATGCAGGAAGACATAAACAATTTCTTGGAATATTGTAATTTTAACCATCTTAAGTTGAATAATTCGAAATGCTAAATTTTAAGTGTGACTAGGTCTGCGTCTATCGTTAAATTTGGTTATTGTTTTAATGATTTTAAACTACTTAGAGTCGACTGTATCAAAGATCTTGGAGTCTATATCGATTCGAAAATGGATTTCAGTTCACACATTGACTATATCGTCTCTAAGGGTAATTCATTATTAGGTTTTTTTAAAAAGAAATTCACAAGATTTCCAGGATGCATATACGCTAAAAACATTATTCTTGTCTCTTGTTGTTCCAGTGTTGGAATGTGGTTGTGTTGTTTGGTCACCATATTATGAAATTGGAACAATGAGGATAAATTGGGTTGGTTCTATGCCTGACTATAATTCGAGATGTTCTCTTATCGATATGAAAACGCTTAAATGTCGTAGGCAAATTCAATGCGTTATGTTCGTAAAAGATATTTTGGACTATAGAATCACATCTATCGACCTTGTTTCTTTAATTCCTTTTCATGTGCCAAGATTGTTTCGTAATAGTAACGTTTATTTTTATGTTCCTCATCATAGGACAAACTACGGTTTGAATGAACCAATTACGCGTTCCTTAAAGTTTTTCAATGAAATGTGCAATAATTTTGATTTTTCAATAAATAAATGTTTTCAAAAAAAACTATTAGAAATTTGTATATAACTATTGAAGTATTTATCAATTTTTATTTAATTATTATTTTTAATGTATTGTAACTTTGTTTTTTGTAATCAGCAGATCTTGAATCAATTGATGAAATAAATAAATAAATAAACAATATAGCAAGTTGTACGAAAGGGTGGAATGGATACAAGAGGTTGATGACGGCTCCTCAAGCTATAAGCGCCATAGATCGGACCTTAGAATAAAGCAGATGCCTAACAGGGAGGATATCCATGCGTTTAAATAATACCATTGAGTGGGCTAAACGTGAAGAATTGCAGATCTTTCGTATAACACACTTCTGAAGTACAATCAGAGGCTGAATTTCACTCAAACAGCCACTTCCCCAACAGCTTATACCATACTGTAATTTCGAATGAAATATCCTATAATATATTCTTTTTAGAACATTAAAACGACAGAACTTCTGCAGATGGTAAAAGCAACGAATAGTGGAGAGCAGATATTGCTTCAAACTTTGGATTTGATTAGACCAACTCAAATTCCGGTCAATTATGACACCTAGATACTTAAAATCCTTTACGTTTTCAATCTTAAAGCAATTGACATGACAGGGAACACAAACTTCGAAAGATACTTTGGAATATGGAAGAGAAAACGAAGTATGAAACGGGTTGTATCTTGCACATCCAAAAGCATGGAATATGAACTCTATATCCGGATACTCCTGGTTAACAAGACTGAAAAACATAAGTTTTGTTTTGTCGCTTACTAATAGCTTATGTTTAGCAAACCAGATTCTTAGTAATTCAAGATCATTATTTATATCAGCCACTAGATTTCAAGAATTGACGGAATTGTATGCAATACCAAGATCATCAGCAAATGCTGCCCTTCCTACGAATGGTTGGCTAAATAGAGAGTTGATATAAATCAGAAATAAGATAGGTCCAAGAACTGAACCTTGGGGAACACCAAGATTTATTACCGTAGAGTTACTTAGTTCAGCTTCGATCTCTAAGATTTGAATTCTGTCTTTCAGATAGGATGTAAACCAACTATGTATTGAACCACGAAAACCCACATTAAACAGCTTGTTTAAAAGAATTTTGTGATCGACCATATCAAACGATTTTGTTATATCAACAAAGAGCCTGGCACACGATCTTGTTTCATCTAATCCTTTCTGTATGATGCAACAGAAATCTAATAGTGCGTCTTCAGTTGATAGCACAGCTCTAAACCCGTACTGAATTGGATTAAAAAAATGTATTTTGTTGAGATAATCCAAAACTCTTTTTTTAATGCACTTCTCAAAGGTTTTGGAAATCGAAGACAATAATGTTATCGGTCTATAGTTCTTTTTGTCATTTCTGCTTGCTTTGTTAAATAGAGGAATAACATTGCCGTATTTTAAATCATCCGCAAAACTTCCAGACAGGACACTCAGGTTGAAATAATATCGAAAATACAATCGTTACCACAGGAGTAAGAGGAATTTAAAGATTGAATAGTCTTTAAAATCTCAGACCCAGAAATTGGTTCAAAGAAGAAGCTATTTCTTATAAAACTATTGTCTGGGAGTCTGGGTTCAGGACAAAAACAATTACATACGTTTAGACTATCTCTTTGTATATCCTGTTGTCCAACTGATGCAAAGTATTAATTAAATTCATTAGCTACCTCAGTATGTTCTGAAATATTAATGTTACCGTTTTTTAACATAATAGTATGTAGTATTTTGCTTTTTTATATTTCGATTAATGTGTCATTAACCACCTTCCATTCATGTTTAACATTTCCCTGTGCAGCCCTCATCCGATTATGGTAGTAATTACCACGACATTTCCTGTTTACAATTTGACTCATCCGGTTATAGCGACTCTTTAAACCAGTATTCCATTTTCCTAAGAAGAACACTGGTTATCCAAGGCTTAAGCCTCAATGCCGATTTTCTGGGAACAGTGAAGTAGCTTGCAGAGCTAATGTAATTTTTTCTGTTCCTTGTTCTTAAGGCAAAAAATTAGTCTTTGACTGAAAATATACACAAAACCAGTCTCCGAACTGTACCTGAAATTGAAAAGACTGCTACGAGTATACAACGAAGTTTACATCTACCCATTCTCCAAAAATAGCTCAGATTTCTTTACAGTTTATCAGCTGTAGGTACACATATCCAGCTATAACCACCGAGCTCAATATTCCCATTATGACTGAAGTCATTTACATTTCATAAAAGGAAGTCACATAAACATTATAACACAAATCACAGCTTCTAAAATTGAACATACCAGTAAAAATCTTTTCACAAAAATCCCGAGCATCACTGCCAATCTTAGGTATGGTATGACATCTTATTCAATCCTCAAAGGACTCTTCCACTAAGGTATGCTTACTCTCCATTCAAATTCCAGACAAAAGAGGAAGCCAGACCCAACATTCACATTTCTACGATAATATAGCTAATATCTAGATGAATTTTGCCAGTTAACCAACAAAGGCATTTCCTCAGAAAGTCCTATATAAATATCAAGTGATTGTGCCATCATCCATTTTCAGTCGCAGAATTCATAGAGTGAAATATTAATTCCACCAACTCTCTGCATATGATGGTATCAAAAGTTGCAGGAAGTAGGTACATATATCTGGGAGGACAAATTAAAGACTTTCAGTATAGTAAAAAAGGACACCATAGATTACACCCAATTACTTGAAACAAAAAGAATAAAAACGACTGTCGGCGTCGTTTTTTGTTCTTCTCTGCAAACATAATACAAACGAATGAATCCATTAAAAGCGAATCCCTTGTATTTTGATAAAATTAGCAACAGAGGAGAAGAAGGATTTTTTTGTTCAGAAATAGAGAGGACACTCTAATCCGATCTAGCTATTTTTGGGGTAAAATTTGTTCGCCTCACACTCCCACTGTTTAGATTCATATTACGCGTTTCACTTTGGAATGGGGGATGGAATAAAAAATGTTCGTTTCGAATAAAGCTTTAACCCTTCGTTTTTCCTTTTTTTACGTTCCGTCAACTGCCCTAACATTGACCAGTTTTCAACTTTGAGTTTGAATTTCAAAGCTTTGTTTATAAATATCTACAAAGTGCGACTTTTAGTTTAAGGGGACTATCATTCTGAGCGATTAAATCATGGTTTTACTAAACTAGGTCAACTCCTATTGGATTTATATAGAAAATAGTAGGTGGTCAATGTTAGGGCTCCGAATTCCTAACGGTCAATGTCATCTTTATGCCTTATGAAAATGTACCACGAATATAGATTTTGAAGTACATAATATTTGTTTATTATCTTACTTATTTTGTTCTCCATTTGTGATTAAGAATTATGTTCCTTTAAGAAAAAAATTATATGTCAACTTGATTTTTCTTTTATTGATTTTTAATAACATTTTTTTGAAAGAAATATCCATTTTTTCAATTTCAATAAAAAAAAATATTAAAATACTGCAATGAATTCATTTTATGAAGTAAATAAGGCAAAATAAATAAATTATTTAAACATATTTCTTATAAGAAATAAAAAAAATAAATAAATACATAATATGTATTAATTATTAAATATAAATAAATTCAGGTAGGTAAGGTAGGTATTTTAGGTATGTCAATATCAAACTTTTTATTTACAAGAAGATTAAATTACATTTACAAAAAAAAAAAAAACAGTAACTAGCTATTAGATACTAGTATATATGTAGTATATTCAGGTAGGTAAGTAATTAATTCAGGTTATTACCTAATTTTATCAGTCGAGCATTGATATTATAAATACTAATTCAGTTTTTCATCACAGTTTTAATTAATTAAATTACTAAAATTAACTAAAACTATTTAAGCCTTTAAGCTGGTCATATACCAATAAATTTTAGGAAAAAAAATAAAATTAAAATGCTTGTTTTGAGCTTGCAAAACCTTCTTAGAAGCTGCGCAGTACTGCCTGGTAGAGTTCTTTGATGGAAGATTCACCGTCGTCCGAACCCACAAAATCAATTTGTAACTCCTGAGTTACACCACTTGTGCTGGCAATGAGCTCTTCAGGATCATCAGCATTTTGGTCAAGGTTTTCAGGTGAATCGAAATCTGTTACTTGGTTGTGCTCTTGGTCTTGATTCATTGCTCATTGCTCAACACCGCTTAAATCCTCTATTATTATCCCAAGACCTGGCTGTGTCTTAACTTTAGAGAGCCGTTTGCGCGTTTGTGTAGATTCATTTTCATACCGCAGCTCTTTCAGGACAGCAATTACTGATGTTGATATGTTTGCTTGTACAGTGTTTACGTCCTGCATTTCAGATTCTGAATTTGGCAAACGCGAAAGAACTTGATTTGGGTTGAATGGAAAAACCCCACATTTTTTGAAACCAGCTGCTAAATTTTGGGACTTATTGCTTTCATTGAGGTACCCTTCAACCAATTTAATCTGTGCGGGAAAAGCATCCTTCGAAAGGAGTTGCGATTTGTGGGTACGGTTATCCTTCCATGAATCTAGGATTGGCCATGCTTTTTTTAGAGGACCATAGAAAGCGACGTCGAGAGGTTGGCAAATATGTGTGGAGTTGGGCAAGAAACAAACGAATCGAATGTTGTTTGACAGAGCTGCAGCAACAACTTCAGATGAAAAATTACTTGCTAAATTATCCCCAATAAGCATAACGGGACCAGTTAAGCGTCTAGTATTGGGAATAAAATGATTTAAAAGCCAGTCCTTAAAAAGAGTTCTGTCGAACCACCCAGATTTGCTGCGGTTGTATCGGGTTTTAGGGGGACCACCCTGCATCCAACTTTCCCACAATTGTTCCGCTTTATATACCACATAAGGTGGAATAATTTCCCCTAGAGCAGACCCACAAAACATAATCGATATATTGGACTTGGTGGAGTCCTTAACATTTTCCGGGTACCTAGCTCCTCTTTTAAAAACACACTTCTTGGAACAGGGATCATCGGGGAGATTGGTTTCATCATAATTAAAAATGTTTTCAGGATGTATCATCGAGCCTGACTCCAATGTCAAAGTTACCTTAAGGTTATGAAAAAAATTTTGGACATCGTCTCTTGATATTTTTGCTTTTGAAGGTTTTAAATTTTGGCTCGATCGCAGACAAATTTCATCTTTATGCCTTTTTAAAAAGCCCCTTAACCATTTTTTCGCTGGTAGGTTATTTTTAAATGTTGAAATATTATGTCTGCTGTTTACATCTGGATAAATTTTTTGTTAAGCTCCTTATGTTATCCCCAGTAAAAGGAAATCGCCATTCAGTAACGGTGATTAAAACTTCCACCAGCTCTGTTTCTTCAAGCCCTGAAAGTACGGTTGGACATCCGATTGCCTTTGATCTTTTGTTATTTAGCCGGTTTAATAATGTCGCCTTCGCTATTTTGTACTTCAAAGCACACTTATTAAATGATACTGACCCCCTTCGAATTTCACGAAGTGCTTTTTGAATGTTTTCATCGGAAGAGCTATTGTATTTCCTTTTTTTCTACGAGCCTGGACATCCTGTTGTATTTAAAAAATTACAAAGAAAGAGAAAAACGAGTGGTCAATGTTGGGCTTCTCAATGGAATGTCGCGTGCCCTAACATTGGCCAGCCGGTCAATGTTTGGCACTTTATCCAAATGACAGATGCCCTAACATTGTCCACTGGTCAATGTTAGGATCCAGGCGGTCAATGTTAGGAATTGTCATGAGCATTCGAATTGCTTTCACAAAAACCGTATTATTTCTAATTGTATAGTATTTTTATACACAAACTATAAATTTTTTAATATAAAAGAACTCTAAATGTTTATTTTGTTATACAAGCGATTGTTTAGGTACGGACCAAAGTTTGCAACACACAAAACTACACTACTTTAGCACCACTTTGAAATTTGCCGCCAAAACTCACATTCATTTGACAGTAATCTTTAACGTATAATATGACGGTGCAGGGAAATAAGTCCACGGGAACTAAGTCCACTGAGGGACTTAGTTCCCACTTAATGGGAAATAAAACCACTTTCGCGAAGTGGACTTAGTTCCCATGTCATATTAGGTGCAGGGAAATAAGTCCACGGGAACTAAGTCCACTGAGGGGCAGCATATGCATTGCACTGTTTATGAGATTAGTTACGAAATCGCAAGTAGATTCCATAAATAGTGTAATAATTCGTAACTAATCTCATATACAGTGCAATGCATATGGGGGGGGGGGGGGGGGGGGGCATGCTGCCCCTCAGTGGACTTAGTTCCCGTGGACTTATTTCCCTGCACCTAATATGACATCTATTGACTAATACATGAACATAAAAAACCAAGAATTACTTTGAAATCGTACATGAACTACTCGCCAGAGTGGTTGAAAACATTTTCCTGTTTTTGGTCAATGTTAGGGGCCCGGCCAATGTTAGGGCAGTTGACAGCTCTCGTAAACATTAGTCTGCTAAAGAGAAATATATTGCAATCGTGCTGAAATTTCGAGCTCAAACTAAGTATGAGGTATGATATAACGACTATAGACGCAAGGTTCGCAGAACGATAAAATATGATTAGTTCTCTTATGACAAGTTCCCAAAGGAATTTGATTTCTGATTCGATCGCGAACCTTATTTTTCGGTTCGTTTAAGAATAAAATTCGTTTTTTTTACACGATCAAATCTGTAAAATATAGTTCGTTCGCGAATATATCACGTGCGAACTATTGGGGATCCGTTCGCGAACTGTTCTCATAAGAAAAAAAAAAGTTATTTTACATGAAAATTATATTATATATTTTAATATTGAAAGATAATAAGTGAAAAGTATTTTTATTCCATATTAAGATTTTGGAATAAATTTGCATTCAGTTTAACTAACAAAACATTATTTATTGTTTCTTTGGATAATTTGTTTCTGTTTTTTGTCAAAAAACGATAGAGCGCTAAAAGCCCTTTCAAGAGAGACTTGAGTTGATGGCACTGCCAGCACTCCTTGTGCAGGTTATCCACTATATTTCTCGAATTCAGATTAGTTTCAACAAGTTTCTCCGACCAATTTACTTTTTTCTCTTCGATCTGACACACTTCCACTTCCACTTCCTGATGATTGCTCATTAACGCCCGAATCATTAAAATTGACACTATGTACTGTTGTTTAGTATCTTTTTATATTCCCTGTTACTTTTTCTTTCAATTTTCTCTCACAAAGTAAGCAAGTTGATTCGTCAGCTTCTTCATTATAAGATACATATTTATTTAACTCAAATGTCTTTATTTTCCCCATTTCAACCAAAATAATAATTATTGAAAATATAAATCGCTTCACAACCGTACTGAACGGATACTTGATAGAGAATGATTCGTTTTATGGATCTTTACGGATCCTTATCGGGAGCGAACCATATTCTACCTGAATTTCTTTTTCCCGATCTCTCACGAACGAGAGATACAGAAAAAAAAGGATAAAGTTCGTTCATGAGAGAACTATACATTTTTAAAGATCGAGCATTATCGTTCGCGAACATTATTTTGTATATGGTTCGTGAGAACATTGGTAAAGAACGATAAAGATCCGATATTTTACGAATCCTGCTATAGAGACGTCAAAAAAAGTTTGTGGCGCATTTCAGACCGTAGTCGTCGTCCGTTGCCACAGTGGGTGGACGGATTTTTCCTAAGGGTCGTGTTCTTAGTGCCGGCCTACACGTTCATGCCAATGATTTTCATTCCCATGATCGCCGTGACTACACACAAATTAAAATTTCCAAAGCAAATTGGTCAGAATAAAAGGAACAAAACGGTTTAAGTAGGAGTTCTTCTATGCCCACACCGATAATTATTTCTGAAAGTGGGTGCTCTTCTCTGTTCACTTTAAATGTACCTGGCTAGCTGAGTCAATGGTTGAGCATGGATGGTGTGGACTTGAGGGATGACTGTTTCCACAATGGTCAGCTGTATGCGGTTTGCCCCAGAGTAAGCTCACAGCACAATTTGCCCATTCTGCATTCAGAAGAAACAAATGCAAACGCAGTTTATAAAGAAGTTTTACAAAATCAAAAAGCCAAGCCTACATATTAAAACCCTACACCATTTTTTTCAGCTCACACCTAATCTGTGATCTTAAACTTCTAAATCAGTAATTTTCTTTATTCATACAAGGAAGACATTTTCATAGATCGGCTTATTAAGTACCGAAAGTAAGAAAAGAAGCAGTCCGTCCGTTACCGGACATCAGTAACCTTGAAAATTCTGCTGCTTTTTGCTTGATACCTCTCTTTATGACCCCTTCTTCCCCCAACAAAACATAATCTTCATGGTATAATCGTAAAATTCGATCTTTACGTAACAAGAAAAATAAATTATGACAGCTTTTCTTCCAAACAAATCTTCCTCTGCTATTCTAATTATCTCGCTTCATAGCAACTTTTTAGCTCTCTCTAACAGCAATATCTTAATAAGCCTCATCCCTCTCCAACGAAAACATATCCTCAAGCGACCTGCATACTATTACAGCTCCTTCGTACCGGATCCCTGTTATTTTAATTATATACAATCTTCAGATGAAAAAAGGAAAGATGGACTTCCCTCTATATTTCTTAAAAAATGCAGTTCCACTCTCTTCCTCCCCTCTCGTACCTTTTTCGGCTTTCGCTTTCACAAGGAGAATTCCCTCAGATTTAGAAACGCTAATTTTTAACCCCGATAAATAAAAAGGGACTAAAGAGCGGAACAACAAATTACAACCTACAATTTTAAGCCGAATCCGTATGGCAAACTTGCGAAGCTTCTAATGACAATTGGTACTCTTGGATATTTGACAGACCTTAGGTCAATGTAGACCTTTTGTGATATCCTGAAGGTTATGCTTCCCTTATATGGAACCAATGAAAAAACCTATGAAAAACTTAGCGGGTTTACAAACCATCCCGATGCGTTGATGAACTTGCGCAAGTCATTCACAGACTTGCCGGAGAGTTCTTCTAAATCCTGGAAGAAATATCTGCCCAGGATATTGTTTCTGATATGACAGAGTGCAGGGCAGTGACAGAGGAAATGAGTGGTATCCTCATTCACCTCCTCGTCCCCACATCCTCTGCAGAGTTCATCTGTGCTGAGTTTTAATTTCTTTGCATGGTAGCCCAGCATGTTGTGTCCGGTGATGACACCTGTAAGAGAGGACAAAGAGTTCTTGTTCATTTGAAGGATTCTCTTGGTCCTTTGTTTGTCATATAGTGGCCACATTTTCCTTGTAATAACACAGGAATCAAGGGCACTCCATCTATCGTTTGCTGCCATCAGTGTTTTATCTCCAATCACCTGTTTAAGATAATAGGCTGGGGTTTTTACTGTAGTGTCAGCATCCCTCAATTCAATGGACGATCCTTTTCTTGCCAGTTCATCGGCTCTTTCATTTCCTGGGACACCACTGTGCCCGGGGACCCAGCAGAGTCTCACAGTGTGCAGCTCTTCGCGACAGCTTCTTACAAGCCTCGATTTTATTTCTGTGGCGGAAATCGATTTTATTGCCGCTTGGCTGTCAATGAAGAAGGTAATATCAGCCTGTGGTATTGCCGTCATTGCAGCCTGCTTAGCGGCTGTTGTCACCGCCAGAACCTCAGCTTGGAAGACGCTGCTGTGATCGGGGAGTCTGATCGAGACAGATATTCCGAGCGTTTCTGAGTAGAAACCTGCGCCAACGCCAAGAACTGACTAGGACTTAACGTCCATTCACCCCTAATCCAGAGTGTCATGCGACCCGTGCTCATTGGATGGTTTGCAGCCAGGGGTATCCGGCAGTATTTCTGCGGAGCCTCTCTGATACCGGGCCACATCAGAGAGTAACCATGGCCTTACCACGCTAATGCGGGGCTCTGGCGTGGTTGACCGACTTTCCCGCGCTACTCGTGGGATATGCCTAAACTAAACAAACAAAAAAAAGAAAAACAAAAACAAACTAAAGAGAATGCGGGGACAGACCGCAGACGAAGCCATTGGTCGGATGGAGCAGGACATCCATGACGACAGCCTGGCACAAGATAGACCCGGAACGAGTCGAGAGGGAGGCTCTAAACTGGTGCAACCCAGCACCAGTCAAAGAACCATCGTCACCTCACGACAAGCCACGGGGGTGCCAAAAGGCCGGGGAAGAAGCCCGGTAGCACCGACAGGTGCATGCAGTGGGGATAGGAGCCAAATCCTAATCCCCTCCCTGACCGGGAAAGTAATGGTGGAGGGAACTAGGGCAGCGGGAACGAGCATAGCTCAAGTACCAGCCCCTGTACCCCCCGACAACAACACCGGAAGGAAGATGAATAAGCCAGCCTTAGGAAACCAGGAGCGAGGGACGACCCTATGCGAAGGGGACTTAGTGGTGCTGGCACCAAATGGTACCTCCGCTACCTCAATAAAGGCTTCGGGCCTGAGGAAGAAAAAAGGAGGGCTGAGGAGCATCGGGCCAAGCCCTAAAGTACAGAAGTGGCGACGGGGAAAAGGGGGAACAGCAACATCACCCCCCCCCCCCCCCCACAACAAATAAATTCAAAAAACAGAAGGTGGATGAAGGTACCGAGAGGGCCACGGGAAAGCCTGCAAAAGCGAGCGCCACCGTGGTCGGTCAAAGCTATGCTACGGCGGTGAAATCCTTCCCGGCTAGCGGTAGACGCGAGACAGGTGCGATTGCTGAGCAGGTTGCTGTTCTCCCGGTGAAATATCCGCAGGAGATCCTCAGCAACCCAGACCTCACAGCACTTGAAGACGCCATTGTGTTGGAAATGGCCTTGGGATGGGAGCATAAGCTCAAATTCCAGGGCATACATTTCAAACATGGAATGCTCTTAGTTGACTGCGAGACTCCGCAGACAGCTGAGTGGCTAAAGGCAGTAGCCCCAAAGCTGGGGACATGGAACGGGACACGCCTCATGGCTTGCAGTGGGACAGATATACCACGGTCCTACTCCATAACGATCTTACTTCCACGCAGTGCAGAGCAAGAAGCTAAAACCTCCTTGGCACTGCTGGAAGCTCAGAATGTGGGACTTAACGTTCAGGCTTGGAAGATTCTCAATTGTCGAAAAGAGGGAACCGGGCAGGTACTGGCTCTTGGCATCGACCGAGAATCCTTCGACGCCATAAAATCCCAAAAAGGATCCCTGAGCTACCGATTCGGCAGGGTTGCGGTGTGCGGACTCAAGAGGTCGGACGAGATCTCTGGGCAAACTGCCCAGCCAGCATCGAATCTGAACTCACAGAGCGCGCAGTCCGAGGTAGAGCATACTGCTCCTCCGAAGACTAAAGCACCTTCTTCCGTTGCCCAATCGGCGGAGCAGGCTCCTGAGGAGACCGAGGAGTCTATGAACATCTCGGAGAGCATGATCTCTGAGGGGGAAATGAACAACACGGTCATCGACCTCTTCCAGGAAATCACCCAGGAGGAGGAAGATTCGTTGCTGAAGGAGGACGGGGCAATTGGCCCGCGCGAGCAATAGCTCGATGAACCCCGCCAACAGAAAAATTAAACTAGCACAGGTAAACATTCACCATGCTATAGCCGCCTCGGCGACTATATCTAGGATGTTTACCCGCCAAAGCCTAGGGCTAGTACTGATCCAGGAGCCATGGATCCTGAAAGGACAAGTCAAAGGATTGGCGAGCAAGGATGCAAAGGTAATATGGGACACTCGGGCCGAGAAACCGAGAGCTTGCATTCTAATAAACAATAAATATAAATTTATTTTACTTTCAGAATACGCGACACGAGATCTGGTGCCAATTCAGGTACATCTGGATGTTGAGGATGTCACCGCACCATTGTCATCGCATCGGCGTGGATGAGCCGGTTCTATCATCCCAAATGCAGCGACTGGTGAAGCATTGCAACAAGCTCCGCATGCCGCTCCTTATAGGGTGCGATGCAAATGCCCACAACATCATATGGGGGAGCATCGGTGTGAGTACCTACTAGAATTTATTATGAGTTCGTCACTTGATATTATAAACGTGTTAAATACCCCCACTTTTGTAACTATAGTCAGGGAGGAAGTACTCGACCTCACGCTTGGTAACCCAAGCGTAAGTAAATTTATTAGTAACTGGAGAGTATCTAGTGAGCCGTCATTGTCTGACCATCAAATAATAGTATTCGACCTGGACAGCACAAGTATCACGAGAAATCCAGTAAGAAACCCAAGGAAAACCAATTGGGAAACTTATAGAACTGCTCTAGAGAGCAATCTGGGGCGCCTTAGTCTGAGGAAGGCTCCGGGACACCCCCTAGAGCTAGAGAGCGCAGTGGAAGGCATAACAAACGCCATCATCACTGCGTTCGAAGAAAACTGTCCTTTAAGTAGAGAACGGGACAGGAAACAGACGCCATGGTGGAGCAATAACTTGTCAAAATTAAGATCCGAGGTTCGGAAGCGTTTCAATAAAGCAAAGCGCAACGGAGAATGGCATAGCTACTAAATGGCTCTTACTACATACAATAAAGAAATAAGAAAAGCTAAAAGAATTACCTTCAGGAAATTCTGTGAGACAATCACCATCACTCCTACTGCGGCAAGGCTACACAAAGCTCTTGCGAAGTCAGGAGGGGTGCCTATGTCTCTGAGGAAACCAGATGGCGAGTTCACGGAAGATGAGGATCAAAGGGCACTATTGCTACTAGAAACTCACTTTCCTGGCAGCTCGCCCAGTACTGAGCCAGGGATCAGTACCACTTCAATCAGACCTCGGAGGGAAAACTGGGAAACAACATCAACCATCTGTTCTGAGGGACGACTGAAATGGGCAATAAATTCCTTTCAGCCTTTCAAATCCGCCGGAGTGGACGGCATTATACCCGCCCTTCTTCAAGAAGGGCAAAGGGTACGAATACCACACCTGCTAAAAATAACAAGGAGCAGTATTGCCTTGGGCCACATACCAATGCAATGGAGACGAGCAAGGGTTGTGTTTATACCAAAAGCGGGGAAAAAAGACCCCACACAGCCAAAATCGTACAGACCCATCAGCCTTGCGTCATTTCTTCTGAAGATGACAGAAAAGGTTGTGGACAATTATTTAAGGGAAGGTGTTCTGAACACATCCCCCTTACATCATCGTCAGCATGCATACAGAGCGGGCAGATCAACAGAGACCGCCCTATATCAGCTGACGGAGATAATTCGAAGTGCCCTGGAGGCAAAATAAATAGTACTGTGCGCTTTCCTAGACATAGAGGGAGCATTTGACAACACCTCACATGAGGCGATTAGACGATCCCTGGATAGGAAAGGAGTTAACAGTACAGTATCTAAATGGATGAGTGAGCTGCTGAGCACTAGATCAGCAGAGACTTAAACACCATCTGGAACCATCAGAGTAAACACAACAAGAGGATGTCCACAAGGAGGGGTACTATCACCCTTAATGTGGAGCCTAGTTGTAGACGAACTGCTGGAAAAATTAACCAACCTTGGCATCAACTGTCAGGCGTACGCTAATGACATTGTATTGATTGCCAGTGGCAAGTTCGAACAAACCCTCGGGGACATCATACAAAAGGGGCTTAAAGTAACCAAGGAATGGTGCCATACTGTCGGACTTAACATCAATCCGGCGAAAACAACGATAGTACCATTCCCAAGGAAAAGACAACTTCAAAGACTTAAGGACATCAGATACCAGTCAAGGAAGTAAAATATCCAGGACTCCATCTAGATAGTAAACTCCTCTGGCGAAAACATACAGAGGAGATATCCAAGAAGGTCACCCGCGCTCTCATGATATGTAGGAGCCTAGCGGGGAAGGCATGGGGATGCAGCCCAAACATCCTGCGATGGATGTACACTGCAATCGTGAGACCAATGATCACATACGGAGCGGTAGCATGGGCGAAACGAACCAGTCTAGTCACAACGCGAGAGACACTCGGCAAAGTGCAAAGACTGGCGTGCCTATGCATTACCGGAGCAATGCGTAGCTGCCCAACCGCAGCCATGGAGGTGTTATTGGAACTGACTCCTCTACACATCATGGTGAAGAACGAGGCAGACAATCCTTAGGATGGCAAAGGAGGGAATTGGGAGAGGGAAATGCATCGGTTCGAAAGAACACGGTGACTTACTCAAAAAACTCCCACTTCTTGGCATACTCGTACCTAGAGACGACAGCATCAGGAAATTCAACTTCGAGAAGAATTTCCAGATAAAGCTCAGCAATAAGGAGAACTTGAGCAATGAATCCATAACTTATGGACTGAGCAACCACACAACAAAGTAGTATACGGACGGCTCGAGGACCGAGGTGGGAACTGGGGCAGGAGTGTTTGGGCCGGGAACTAAGCACTACGAATCCATGGGCAAATGTACCAGCATCTTCCAGGCAGAAATATGTGCCATAGACAGGTGCGTTCTGTAATGTTTTAAGTAAAACAAGTCTTTCTCCTTTGCTAGTTCTTTATTAACTGATCACTTAAAAGCTAACTGACAATGCTTAGAGTTACATAAATGTTACATTAGAAATCTTTGGTAGGTAACTAATACAGGCATTATTTGAGTTGTACAATATATAAATACTTAAGATATTGTGTATTGAAATAAAGTGGCGTGATACTTTATGTATAAAGGCGTATAGTATTTAACATAGTAGTAGTAATATAGTAAAGTTTAGTTATATTATGCATGCATGTAGAAAATCATAGTATTAATATTATTATATAGTAAGTGTTTATGCATAAACCCAACAATCAACCTCGAGAAAAACTACAGGAATTGCAACATAGCAATAATGTCTGACAGCCAAGCAGCCATAAAGGCTCTTGACGCCTACGTTATCAAGTCAAAACTCGTGTGGGAATGCCTACACGGACTGAATAGACTAGGCAAGAATAACAGAATTTCCATCTGCAGGGTACCTGGCCATGTTGGCATTACAGGCAATGAGGCAGCGGACTCTCTGGCAAGAAAATTGGCAAAAGGGACCTTCATAGGACCTGAACCATTCTGCGGGATAGGAGAACACACTATACGCGAAGAGTTCAGGAGACTGGAGAGAGAAACAAGGGCAAAAGCCTTTCTCAACCTCCAAGGTCTGAGGCAAGCAAAGAAACTCTAAGGAAATTACAACCAAAAGAGATTCAAAGCTTGTATCGGCCTTAACAAAAACAACCTAAAAATCCTAACAGGCCTCCTCACGGGGCAATGCAGACTCAAGGAGCACCTGAGGAAAATGGGCATATCGGAGGACGGGCTCTGCAGATTATGCAGTGAAACCGCCGAAACTCCAGACCACATACTGGAATCCTGTGGGGCACTGGCCCACAAAAGGATGAAATATTTGGGCAGGCACCAAATAACAGACAAGGACATACAAACCATGGACCCACAGCTCATTCTCAGATTCATCAAAGAAACTGGACTGGACGCCGTGCTCTAGGGAGTGTGACCTGCCAAGGATAACATGCTTCACAAAGAAGTATCTAGAGAGGCTCTGAAAGAGGGCACGAACCTCTCCGAGGCACAAGCAAGGGGACACAATAGACCAATAAGGCGCAGTGCAATATACCCTAACAAAATATTATTAATATTATCATGCCATTCTTCCCTGCAGGGAAAAGAGACAGTAAATGGTCTTATAAAATCCAGTTGGGGAGTAATGTAGTCTGTGCATACATTTCTACGTGTAAATTTCTCTAGAATCTGTGCATGCCCTGTTGTACTGAGTTTCCAGTTTTTTGTTTGGCTTAGCCGCAAGGCACTGTTTGCTGCAGATTCTTGTACGAAAAGGTCTAGGGGTTTAAGATTGAGAATTACCTCCAGCCCCGCTGTAGGGGTGGTTCTCATAGCCCCAGTAGTGCCAATACAGGCAATTCTTTGCACTCTAGTCATAGTCTTAAGGTTGGTGACCTTGCACAACCCCTGCCACCAGACTAAATTACCGGTTTGTGAGTATAGGTCTAACCACCGCCGTATACAACCACATGATAATTTTGGGACTAGGTCCCCAGGTTTTGCCGAAGATTCTATTGCAAGCGTATAAGGCTATCATTGCCTTCTTTGCTCGTTCTTTTATATTGAGGCTCCAATTTAATTTTCTATCCAGAATCACGCCAATGGTGCGATGGTAGTGTATTCACTAAGCGATTGGCAGGTCGTGCGTTCGAATCCCGACCAGGGCCATGATTTTTATAAATTGAATACACACAACAAAAACTGATCTCCCTAAAGCAATTTAGGCGCCACCTGTTGAGAAAAAAAAAATCCCATCGCACCAAACCTCTTTCCTATCCTTCTATTCTTTCAGTAAGTAGCACCCAAAAATAGGCAATGAATTGCTGGGAGCTACTTGCGCAACAAACTAAATGCCTGCGCTGTGGTTTTACCATTATAAGGGTACTGTGTCACTACAGAAAAAAGAAATCCCTTAAGCGCACGCAAATTATAACAAAAAAAAAAAAAAAGATACTTTGCGTATTCTAATGTTTGTAGTGGCGTACCCTCAATAGTTGGCTGATTAAATTGCGGTATAATCCTTTTATTGGTGAAGAGGACCAGTTCTGTCTTTTGTGGGTTAACCGCAAGTCCGCAGCTTCTAGTCCAGTTACCAACCATAGATAAAGCGATTTGTATTTGTTCACTTAGAGTGGATGGGAATTTTCCTGTCGCTAGCAGTGCTAAGTCGTCAGCATATGCTACTGCCTTGACTCCACTAAGTCTAAGTTTAATCAGAATCTCGTTTAAAACGAGTACCCAAAGAAGGGGTGATAGGACTCCGCCTTGAGGGGTTCCTCTAGATGCTGACACCTTAATTGTTTCACCACCTAACTCTGAGTAGATGCATCTTCTTTTAAGCATGCACAATATCCATTTAATAATGATATTCTCCACATTTAGGTTTACTAGGGCTCTTTCTACCGCTACCCCTTGGACGTTGTTGAAGGCACCTTCAATATCCAAGAAGGCGGCTAGAGTATATTCCTTGTCCCTTAGTGTCTTTTCTATGGTGCTGACGACACTGTGGAGTGCTGTCTCTACACCTTTGCCTTTCGTATACGCATGCTGAGCTGGGGATAAGACCTCTGGACTCAGTTTACTATGAATATAAATGTCAATCAGTCTCTCAAAAGTTTTTAAAACAAAAGAGGTTAAGCTGATTGGCCTAAAATCTTTGGCGGTAGTGTGACTGGGTTTCCCAGCTTTGGGTATGAAAACCACTTTAACTTCTCGCCAAACTTTGGGTACATAATCTCCTCAATCCTCAATTCCATACCACGGCTTATCGTAATTTTTATTATATCGTCTATTCGTCTATTCAATAAACTTCCTCGATCGTTCAGGTCGGTCTCTATACCTAAAAAGTTTCTCAAACTTGTAAAAAAATGGCTTTTCAATTTTAATTTCGCTGGCATGGAGTCTGTTCTTTCTGACTATCTGATGTAACTTGAGAATTATAATTTGAGTCTTAATTGATCTTGATGCATTCAAAGGAAATTTGTTTTGTTTTGAGTTTGTTTAACCCTATTTTATAAAGTAACGTAATTTTTTGATTTTTTAAGGCACCTCACCCACTAAACTTTTTTGAAATGCTTAAAATGTAAATTGTAATCGCATTCATCACTATTCTTTTGACATATACGTAAAAAAAAAAAATATAGAATGTTAAATGAATTTCATATTTTAATTGAATTGTAATTATTGAATTCCTCCTTGCGGGGTCAGTCGCCTTGACGTGTGCACCATCATGGAACGCAAATTCGATGGTGCCGGTGCGGAGGCTTACGGCGTAAAGAGTCATCGGGCTATTCTGGTAAGGGACAGGCCTTCTGATGAGCGTCAACTAAGAACTGACCAGGACTCCACGTCCGCCCCCTCCCCCCTTCTTCGCTTTCTCTTTCACCCCAATTACCCCCTATCCCCTCCCTCAAATCCCTAAGTCTTACTTCCCCAACAAACCCCTAATCTAAAGGTAGCAAGCGCCGAGAGATGCATGGCTAAGAGGGTGCTTAGTCGTTAGTTTGCAAACTTCGGATACCAGGCGACCTCCGATTTTAAGATAGCCTTCCTGTGGTTAGACGGGTAGACCACGGGCGACACAATATCCCGAATACTCGTGGGAATCAAAATTGATCCAAAACAAAAAAAACAAATAGAGAATGATGCCTCTAAGATTGCATCATCAACTAGGGATGTTTTAGAACACCATGTCGATGACGACACGACATCTGTCAATGGGATAGAGTCTGTAATCATCGACTCTGAAATGGGGGAACCTGAAGAAAACTTGTCTCAACTCAGTGACTCTATTTCAGAATCTAGCACCATATGCAACAGCATATTATCGGATGAAAGACATCCCGATACAGAGGACGTAACTAAGACAGTCGGCAATGTGGCACGGACTGAGTCTGAGTACGTCAGATTCACACCATCGGAACAGCGCAGATTTAGGCGCGCGCAGAAGAAGGGGAGCACCATTCAGCAGGCCCGAATCTATGCGAAACAAACGATGGTCAACAAGGGTCCCGAGGTGAAGCGAACGCGATCCGAGGATAATACCCCGCCTCAATCCGAAGCGAAGCGAAGTCGCACTGGGAAGACAACCGTCGACAAAGTCTCGTATAGCAATATAATGAGCTATGTCAGACTGGGGGTTTTACCAGTGGACATCGATCTTAATCCTCTCTCCAACGAACAAATGGGTTTGATACAAGAGAGGATTATGGACATCACGATTGAAAAACGTGACGAGGAGGTCAAACCACCATTCCGCGGTACTACTTTCAAAGCCGGATGGCTTATGATAGTATGTGCGGACGCCATTACTGCAAAGTGGATGGAGACAACCTTCGCGAAGCTTAAGGAGAAATGCGGGTTAGAGGTGATGCTTGTGGGAGATGAAAATTTTCCAAAACCACATGTCATCAGAGGGTTCTTCCCGCAGAGTACCAGGGTAGCTAGCGAAAGGATCCTGGCTTTATTAGATGGCCAAAACAGAGAACTAAACACGAGAACGTGGAGAGTTCTGCAAAGATCGGATGAGAGAGACATCGCTCATATGGTCTTTGCAATCAATGACAGCTCCATGAGGAGACTTGTGGAGCTAAAGAGGATGGTCTCGTTCCGATTTGGACAGACCAAACTCATATTAAAAAGTGCTGATAAGACGGCCAAACAGGGCCTGAAAGATCCTCAAAAGCACATCACCAAAGCTCACGGCAGCACCGTAACTGATCCAATTGGGGCCAGTACCAGCACTGCCGCGAAGCCAGCAGCTTCCAGCACGGCAACACCAGTGCTAGAAAGAGAAGCCACAAGCGCAAGACCAAGCGCAGCCGAAAAGGCCAATAGTGCGCACAGCACCGCCAAAGAAAGCCCACAACGGTTCAGGCCTAAACTAGGTATGGATCGTAAGAAGGCATGGGCGCAAGACGGACACAAAAACAAAAGTCCGAGAGGTAGACAAAGTGGTCTCCCTCAACAGGGTGTCGTACTTAGGAGAGGTGACAATAAGCCTAACAGAGTACGTAACCCTGAATTCGCACGGAAATAATGGCATCCCGTCTAAGCGTGCTGCAGGCTAACCTGCACAGGGCTATGGGTGCCTCGGACACCTTTAGCCAGCGATGTGCCGAAGGGAACATCGCTATTGGTCTAATCCAGGAACCATGGGCAAACAATGGTAAGATATCTGGATTAAACTGTAAAAATAGAGAGATCATTTTCGCCAAAGGTCCTTTCAGACCACGGGCGGCCATTTCTATTAAGAAAGATATAAAATTTTCTCTCATTCCAGGTTTCACAACTAGGGACCTGGTGGCAGTTCTAATAGAACGCCACAAAGGCCGACAGCTACACAAATTTGTGTGTGCATCGGCGTACTTTGCTGGAGACACTGATGTAGTTCCTCCCCTACCAGTACAGGAACTTGTCCGGTACTGTGAGGACCAAAAAGTACACATCATAATCGGCTGCGATGCAAACGCACATAACACGATTTGGGGCAGCCGAGATACTAACAATAGAGGTGAGTCGTTATTAGAATTTTTATATAGCAACAACCTCGTTTTTCTAAACAAGGGAAATAGTCCCACTTTTAGAAATTCTATAAGAGAAGAGGTCCTAGACCTTACTATCTCATCTCCTTTTATGAAAGATATCATAGAGGGGTGGCATGTGTCTGGCGAGGCATCTCTATCGGATCATATGCACATCCGATTCGAGATAAGATGCAATGCCGAACACGCGTCAGTCCGTTATGACAACAGACTGACTAATTGGAGAACTTACCGCGAAAATCTAGCGGTCAGATCTGACATGCTGCCAGAAGCACCATCCACAACAAATGATGCAGATGCTGCGCAATGTCAAATAAATGATATTATTCTTGCCTCATTCAAAAGTAGTTGCAAGGTTAAAAGAACCGTGGTTAAAAGGTGCGTACCATGGTGGAATGATAACCTTGAGTCTATTCGAATGAGAGTGAGAAAGCTTTTTAACAAAGCCAAACGCACCGGCACATTGGAACAATATAAATCCATGCTGACCATATACAACTTAGAGTTGCGCAGATCCAAAAGAGCCTCATGGCGAGCAAACTGTGAGAAGATCGAAAAACTTCCAGAGGTGGCAAGCCTCCAAAGGGCTCTGTCAAAGGATCAAGCAAAAAGCATGGGATTGTTAATCAAATCAGATGGTTCAATCACACGCGACCGGGAAGAAACGCTGAAAACTTTGCTTCAGGCTCACTTCCCAGGGTCTCACACGATGGTCATTACAGATGACCATATAGCGGAGGTCTCAATTCCAAGAAACCTCAGCAGAATTAATAGTTTATCCGGAACACTTTTTACTCCGGATAAGGTTAAATGGGCAATTAACTCATTTAAACAACCATTCAAGGCATCAGGAACAGATGGTATTTTTCCAGCCCTCATTCAAAATGGAATAGAATTTTTATTACCATCCATGATTGCCTTATTTAGGTTCAGCTTCAACTGGGGGTATATACCAGTTACCTGGAGGGAGGTAAACGTAGTATTTATACTCAAACCGGGAAACAAGCCGAGCGAATTACCTAAATCATATCGTCCGATAAGCTTGACATCGTTTTTTATGAAAACAATGGAAAGGATTATTGACGTCCACATTAGAGAATGCATATCAAAAAGCATGCCTCTGCACCCTCACCAATATGCGTACCAGAAGGGTAAATCCACGGAAGGCGCTCTGTTAAGACTAACTACAGAGATAAAAAACGCCTACCGTTGCAAAGAGATCGCACTTCGTGCCTTTCTGGACATAGAGGGTGCTTTTGACAATACTGGATATGAATCCATATCAAATGCTTTGTACCATAGAAACATAGACAAACCAACTATTAAATGGATCAAAGCGATGCTGGAAAGTCGCAAAATAACTGCCTCGTCAGAAACGACCTCAGTATCAGTAACAGCCGTAAGGGGCTGCCCACAAGGGGGAGTACTTTCACCCCTTTTGTGGTTATTGGTCATCGATGACCTGCTACACAAGATGGGCAATTTGGGCTACACTACAATTGGGTACGCCGATAATATTGTTATAATAGTCAGGGGCAAAGACTCAATTGGAGTCACATCAAAAATGAAAAATGCTCTAAAGACAGCCATAGACTGGTGCATCAAGGAAAATCTTTCCATAAATCCCAGTAAAGCCGTCATCGTTCCTTTCACTAAAAGGAGGAAATTAGACCTAGGCCTAATCACAATAAACGACACGGTCGTAGAGTACTCCGACGAAGTCAAGTAACTTGGAGTAATCCTAGACAAGAGACTTAACTGGAACTCCCACATAAATAACAAAATCACTAAAGCTAATAGAGCTTTATGGGCCTATCGTCGCACATATGGCAGAACCTGTTGAATCTCTCCAAAGATCGTCCACTGGATCTACACAGTGATGATAAGACCGATTATAACATACGCCTCCATAGTATGGTGGACAAAATCCACACAATAGGTCGCAATAGAGAAGCTCAAAAAGGTACAACGGCTTGCGTGCCTTGGTATCTGCGGAGCCATGCGAACCTGTCCAACAGCTGCCATAGAGGCAATAACAGGAATCACACCTCTCCACATATACATTCAAAAAGTGGCGATCCGCAGTACAATAAGTCAAATACAGTTAAACGAGATAAGTCTTAATGATCACCCGGATCTAAAAACCCTTCTCGATGAACTACCAGAACTTAACATGAACTGCGCGGTCACAGACCGCATTCAAAAAACACTATGCTTCAACAAACGGTTCTCCACGGAGATCCCCAAGAGAGAAGCATGGGTTAGTAATAACCCACCAAACAGCCACAACGGCATAAAGTGGTATACGGATGGTTCTAAAATGGAAACGGGGGTAGGAGCGGGAATATACGGACCACACAAACGCTTTACGATACCCATGGGAAAAAATCCCAGCGTATTTCAAGCAGAGCTCCACGCCATTCAAGAATGCGCCAGCCATATTATTTTATCTGGCATAAAAGGTGCAACCATCCATATTTTCACGGATAGTCAAGCAGCTATAAACGCCCTTAGCTCGTATACCATTGACTCCAAATCAGTCATGTACTGCTTCAATACCCTACAAACACTCGGAACAAGAAACAAGACCAAATTATGGTGGGTTCCGGGTCATGTCGGGGTAGAAGGTAACGAAAAGGCCGACGAACTGGCCAGAAAAGGTTCAGAAACACCTTTCATAGGTCCCGAACCTTTCTGCTGCACTCCTAGATCAGCAGCAACGGCAGCAATTAAAAGCTGGGAACATAGAAAATGTATCTATCTTTGGGAAAGCATCCCAGGTCTAAGACAGGCCAAACGAGCCATTCCGCCCTTCAATAAAAATGCCAGCAAATGTCTAAACCTAAGCAGGCACGATATCAAAAACCTAGTAGGTTACCTTACTGGTCGCCATGGCTTAAGATATCATCTACACAAAATGAGAATAGCAGACTCTCCTGAGTGCCGACTCTGTCTTGAAGAGGACGAGTCAGCTGAACACATTGTATGTGAATGTCCAGCCCTTAATGGAATTAGAAAGAAGATCTTTTTCAGGGAACAAATGAGTCCCGAGGACATAAAGAATTCTTCTACTGGTAAAATTGTCCGCTTTACACGGAAAGTGGAAATTCTACTAGTTTAAACTTTTCTGGCCCATACGGTACAAAAGATCTTTTAGGTCGAAGTACCTCCCCTTATAAATCGCCTTGGCGAGCCAGAAAAAAAAAAATTATTGAATTATACAAGGTGGCGCAAAAGTTGTCAGGTGGCGCAAAAGTTGTCACCCGATGTTCTTTCGCTGTAATTTTTTTTATGAATGAAAAACTTTGGTTCTGCTTTTGGATTATGTTAATTGGTGTCTTAAGTTTTTTCTGTATAGTTACCTTCACAAATGTCAAAGTAGAATTTACATTTGCCGCCATTTGCAAAAATTATAGCTTCTTCCGATAGGATGATGACTTTTGCGCCACCTTGTATATATAGGAATTTATGAAATAATAAATCTAATCTAATCTAGTGGTATACGTTCGCAAGAGATGGAACAGCTCTAGATGTTACTTGTCCCTGGCGGGAACTGATCAGGTTACCTTCCTATTATTAGTCCGACACTAGCCACTGCGCCTGACAACTCTTTGGGTAAAAAAGTAAAAGCTCCTCAAACTCAAAATTATGAAAATTTGTTGTATCAATATAAAGAAAATATGAGCGATGTACTTTTACACGGTACATCCATTTCTACCGATAGAAAACCTGTTTTGTTAAATCGACTTTGTCTCAACGTCGTTAAGCTACCCATAATTAAAAACACCTTTCGTCTCAAATCAAATATAAATGCTTTGTCAACGCTAATAATAATTAAATTCCTTTTCACGCACGAGAAAAGTTTGGTTTTACTATGAAATGCTAATTATCGGAAATCAACAAAACAAACGCTCCACCTTCGAGATCTTGGCGTTGACGACTGTGGTACTGAAAACATGCAGGTATATAATCATTATAGTGACCAGATGTCCCGGATTAGACATACCTGTCCCGCACCATCAGTTGTCCTGCAAAATGTGCCATATTTACAAATTTGTCCAGCAAAGCCCCGCAAAAAATCTAATTGCAAAATTTGAAAAGTAAGATCGCGAAAATAGTGTTGTTCCTGAAAAATTAAGGGAATAGGTGGTGCAGTTTTAAAATACTCTTGGTCGATCGAAGTCCTTTTTTTTAAACACTATCAGCTCTGTGTCGTGGAGTGCTTAAAGCAAGCAACTATCACGAGCAGAAATTGCCGGCACTAAAAGTGCTCTCACAGGCTCATCATTTAGTGCAGGTGTTAGTAAGGACAAAACAATTAAAAATACAATAATTATGTACCTATAAAATACGAGTACTAACACAGACACAAAATAATGCAAACAATTAAGACATTAAAGCATTATTACGCAAAATATTTTTTAGCTTAATTTTACTAACATGCAAGTCAATCACATGATCATTTAGATTATAGAATCTACTCATGCGACTAATAGGCTCATGCCTTCCATAATTCGATCTATGATGGGGGCTGAACAATAATTCAACACTGCGTAAATTATGGGCACCACCACGAAAATTAAAGCCAATACACGACAGCAAGTCAGGTGCATCTATTTGACCCGATATAAGCTGCTGTAAAAAAATGATATCGCTATTAAGCCTTCGTTGAGAAAGGGGTAACATTTGAAGAAGCTTGATACGTTGACTGTAGGGAGGAAGGTTAAATGGATCATCCCATGGAAGTCCTCTAAGTGCAAATCGAATAAATTTACGTTGAATGGCCTCTATTCGAATTCGAATGAATGTTGTAGAACGGTGTCCAAACTTGAGATTTGGACAATGACATAGAACAATGACATAGAAACATAAGGGTCATTAAATTCTTTGGCCCACCGTTTTACGAAGCCCAACATAGAATTAGATTTATTAATAATAGAATTAATATGCTTAGAAAAATCCAGTTTGGGGTCGAAATAAACCTCAAGATCCTTGAAATTATCAACACTACAAAGAATATGTTGAGACAGAGAGTATTGAAAGGTCGAAGGGATATTCTTTCTAGAGAATGTCATATGTTGACATTTAGTTGGGTTCTGGGATAAACCGTTTTTATCACACCAATTGGCGAAGCTATTAATGTCAGATTGAAGAAACATTCTGTCTTGCTGACTAGTGATAGATTTATATATTTTCATATCATCAGCGTAGATCAGGATATTACTGTGATTTATACATGCCTTAACATCATTAATGGCAAGTATAAATAATATTGGTCCGAGGTGACTTCCTTGGGGAACTCCAGACTGCGCTGTGAAAGATACGGATAGCGATCCTCTAAATTTCACTTGATAAACCCTTGATCTAAGGTATGAATTAACCCATTTTATGAAACTCGCTCTTTTTCGAACTCATTGGTTCTATTTCGAACTCATTCTCTCTTTTTCAAACTCACTTGTTATGTTAGACTGTATTGTAAACAAAACAAAAATAGAAAAAGTAAAAGCCAGAAAAATTAATTACTAATTTACACGTGCAAGTACTTAAACTAGGTAATTTTAAACGGAAAATGAAAGCTATAAATATATATTAATAGTGTACCCATGCGAGAACCTTTGCATTTGGATATCCGTTCAGCGCTTTATATTTATATACAAAAACCAGACTACAATTTCTTTCCTTTTTGATCATAAACGTTTCATTGTCAATGGGCAAGTTCAAGTTCGAAGGCAACACAAGTCGCCTGCAAGTTAGCTTACGACTAGTTATTTGAACGCTTTGCCCAGCATCTGCTATTGTTGTCGAGTTCACAAATAGAGTGAACATAGGGACGGGCTACAGTCCGCTTGGGCGAACTGTTGGATACCCTATTCTTATTCCTATCCCTCATAAGTGGGTGTGACAAAAGTCTAAGTATGGTTGAATTGTTAAGAACGCTCTACATATTTTGTTATATAACATTTAAAGGATTTTATCAAAAAAAAACAAAGCTTTTGTAAAAAAAACGCTCCCTAACTCAAACTTTGGTTTTTCAATAAAATTATTTTATTTAATTGTGGGCGTGTAAGTAAAAAAAATTAACACATGAGCATAAAGGGCGGCTAGAGAGTATACAGTGCACTCGCGAAACCGTGAACACTCCTTTACGTGAACACTGCTTAATGTGAACAAATTTTATTTTACATTGACTACTCTAAAATGTAAGCAAAGCTAGAAAGCCATATAAGGTAAACAGTAAGTAATTCAACGTGTTTCTGTTGGCAATGCGTTAATACGTTGGAACTCGACTTTCTCTAGTTTTGGGAATCCCCTTTGTAGACAAAATATGCAGGATAAGTATCTATACAAATTACGTGTGTATGCGGATTGTTCCTGCACATAATTATGCCAGTTGGTATTTTCGCTCGCGGTCAACGGTTGCTCTTGTATTTTGCAAATAAAATGAATGATGAATATGTGGTATAAACAAGAAGAAAGAGACAATTTTAAAGTGTATCAACAACACGTTCTCTGGACCGGGAAAAAGAAAAACAATGAGGGCATCAGAACTACACAAAATGGAAAAATGTCTTTATCGCTGGTTCATCCGAATGCGAAAAAGAAACTGGCCTGTAAGTGGGTTAATGCTGAAGGAAGAGGCTAAAGAATTCCATTCACAAATTAAAGAGAACGAAAGTGGATTCAATGCTAGCGATGGATGGCTGCAGAGGTTTAAAAAAACATACGGCGTTCGTCTTCTTACAATATCTGGAGAAAAACTTTCTTCGCAACCTCAACTGGTGGACCCATTTAAGTTAAAACTTAAATGAAAAATTGATAAATTGGGGTTGTGCAATGATGAACTGTATAATGCCGATGAGTCTGGGCTGTTCTGGAAAAACCTACGTAATATCAGTGGAAAAAGCTGCTACGGGTGTGCAGACAGAGAAGCAGCTAATCACATTTTTGTGTTGTGCAAATGCTTCAGGATCGCATAGGCTAAAGCTGTTGGCAATTGGAAAGGCTAAAAAACCAAGGTGAGTTAAGAACTTTGACTGCCCTACGGATTATAAAAGTTCCAAAACAGCCTGGATGACTTCTTCAATTTTTAAAGATTGGTTTCATCAATCATTTGTTCCGCGGGTAAATAATGTTGCTGTTAAATTAAAAATGTCTCTTAATCAAGATTTATGTTTAGGTTAAAGCATTCCTCGAAGATCGAGGGTTGCCAATAAAGGCGCTTCTTCTATTAGGCAACGCCCCGTCCCAACCAACCGAATTGGAACTAAGAACAGGGAAACATTATGACTATGTTTATGCCACCGAATGTGACTCCTCTCATACAGCCGATAGACCAGAATGCCATCAAAATCACAAAAATGTACTATAGAAACAGCCTTTTAGTTTCTATAGCGGCTAAACAGACTGATTTGCTTGAGTCCATGAAGAGCTTAACACTGAACAATGCCATTTCTATATAAGACGCCGCATGGAAAAGAGTAAGCATAGATACTCTAGCTAAATGCTGGAAAAGTATTGTGAGCATTGTGGGACACGAAGAAGACACTGAAGATGACATTCCATTAATTGTGCTGAAAGAAAAGTGGAATGCGGAACTAAATTCTGTGATGGGATGCACAGTTGATCTCCTTCGTAGCCTGAATCCTCAGGTAAGTGCGTTCATACTTTAATGCATACATAGCTAAAGATAGTTTTTTTCTATTAAAAAATTTAAGGTTGAATATCTACACATTATCAACGTGCAAGATTGGAATGAAGATCACATTGCAGTGGGCTCAAATGAGAACGATGGAATTAAAGAGGAATATGACGATGACTCTATTAGGGAAGCTAATGTAAAGCGAATTGGCCCAAGGGGAGGCAGTCGAAAACTTCAACAAAGCGCTGGATTGGGCCGAAGGTGTCGTTCAAGCTGACTTAAACGCACTGAGGCGCCTAAGGGAGAGAGCAGAATTAAAGTTATTAGAAACGAAAAAACAGCAAAAAAAGATAACAGACTTTTTATACCCTATTCTAAGGGTATATTGATTTTGACGCATAGTTTGTAACATACCTTATAATTGCCCGTAGACCCCTAAAAGTTACTATATTTATGATCAGCATCGATAGTAATGTCGATCTAGCCATGTCCGTCCGTCCGTCTGTCGGCAAAAATTAGGTCTTTAAACTGGACCTAGAGAGCTGAAATTTTAACCATATACTCTCTAGGGTCCTGAAATAATCAAGTTTACGAATTTTTATTATTTTTAATACTGCTCTCTCCTTTAGAGATTTCTCTTATTCCATACTGGAATTTTAAAATAAAAATTGATTAACATATCAATCGACAAAAATATTTTTTTATTACCTAAATCCTTTCATCTTTTACGTGGAGCATTAGTTTTCATTAAAAACGTATATAAATAGCCCGAAATAATGTTAAAAATGATACTTTTTTCCCCTGAATTTTGGCTTTCGGAAACGTGAACAATTCGCAAACGCGAACACTCTTGGTTTTAATTAGTTCACGTTAATGCGAGTGCATTGTAAAGGGTTTTTCAATACGAGCGCTACAAAAGTTTTTTTTAAATAAAGCAAAAACGGTTTTGGATATCAATGAAATTCTTAATTTTTGTGAAAGTACGTTCGATGCCATTATGTATGGAACTCGATTTCCTTTGCATGGCCACCACGAGCACGCTTGCAGAAGTCAAGACGCTGAACCCAATTTTCGACGGTTTTCAAACATAAATCGGCCTATACTGCTGCAATTTCACGTTCGATATTCGTACGAAGTTCATCAATCGTCGCTGGCTTGTTGGCATAGACCATAGACTTGACGTAGCCCCACAGGAAATAGTCTAACGGCGTCAAATCGCACAACCGAGGCGGCCAAGCGACTGGACCATTTCGTGAGATAACACGGTTTTCAAACTTGGTTTCCAATAAATTGATTGTGGCATTCGCTGTGTGGCTTGTGGCGCCGTCCTGTTTTAACCAAATGTCCTCCAAGTCCATATCATCCAATTGGGGCAAAAAATGTTCGGTTATCATTGAACGGTAGCGATTCCCATTCACAGTAACGTGCCGGTCTTGATCATCACGGAAGAAGTACGGCCCAATAACGCCGCCGTCCCATAAACCACACCAAACCGTAATTTTGTCGGGATGCAATGATGACTCATGGAGTACGTGTGGATTACTGCCTGACCAATACCGAATATTGTGTTTATTGACGAAGCCATTCAGCCAGAAATGAGCCTCATCGCTGAAGATGATTTTTCGATGAAAATCCGAATCATTTTCAAGTTGTTGCTCAGCCCAATTCACGAACATACGACGCTTCTGGTGGTCAAGCGGCTTCAGTTCTTGCGCCAATTTAATCTTATAGGGATGTAGGCCAAGATCTTTTCGCAAAATTCGCCACAACGACGTCATAGATATGCCCAACTCTTGAGAACGACGTGTGAGAGACACATTTGGGCTTTCTTCAACTGAAGCCTCAGCGGCAGCAATATTCTCGACACTACGGGCACTTCTTTGTCTCACTGGCACGGGAACATTTTGTACTGTGCTTGTGGATTCAAATTTTTCCAACTAGACGCTCAATTGTTGATCTGCTAGGACGATTATGACGACCATAAATTGGACGTAGCGCTCTTAACGTTGAGGCCACTGACTCCGAATTTCGGTAGTAAATTTTAATAATTTCGACTCGTTGTTGGCTCGTATGTCTTACCATCATGAAATGGCAAATGGTAAAAAGTGCGGCAAGAAATTTGGCGTCGTTTGCTGTCCCTATCGTTCTACTTTTGTAGCGTCCCTGTTGAAAAACCCTTTATATTATAAGTTTTAACTCCCTAGCTCAAACTTTGGATTTTCAAAAAAAGTTTTTTTTTTTTAAATTGTAGGCGTGTCTTTAGGCGGATTATGAAATTTTTTTCTTTTTTTGAGTTTGTGGGCGTGTCTGTGGGCGGGTTTCAAAAATTTTAAACTTGATTATTTCGGGAACCTAGAGAGTATATGGTTAAAATTTCAGCTCTCTAGGTCCAGTTAAAAGGCCTAATTTTTGCCGACAGACGGACGGACGGACGGACGGACATGGCTAGATCGACATTACTATCGATGCTGATCAGAAATATAGTAACTTTTAGGGGTCTACGGGTAATATTAAGGTATGTTACAAACTATGCGTCAAAATTAATATACCCTTAGAATAGGGTATAAAAACGGGAGCAGGTCGAAATTCTGCTTTGCAAAATACTGACTTTTAACACAAAAGTTCTGCTTTTCAAAATTCTGCTTTTTTCTGTTCTGTCTTACATAATTCTGCTTTTCAAAATTCAAAATTTTAAACAAATAAATTCTGCTAATTCTGTTTTTTTTTTCAATTTACGAATTTAAAGAAAACAAATATTTTTCAACTTTGTCAACAAACTACAATATATTTCTTATAAAGAAGGTACACAGTGGGTACCAACACACAAAAAAACAGCCAAAAATAACAAATTATTTCAGAATTGAAATTACCAAAAAAAAGAAACAACAGCATTAAGAAACTAAACAAAGCACACGTTCACTCACAAAGGTATACTAACAGAATATTTGTCTAAACCAAGAGAATAATCTTAAAACCAATAAAAAAAACTACTTTTACCTCTTCTTCTATAACAAGTAAGTGGTGGAATGTTTTACAAAATTCTGCAAATAATAAAAAAAGGTTTGGAAAATGTTTAAAAGCGCGCGCTTTTTAACATTTTCCAAACCTTATCTTTTTAGCAACACAGTTCCAAGAATGTTCAAAATGGATCTTATTGAAGTGCTTGCTGAATTCTTTCGACAGATGTATCTACATTCTTCTCCATTAATTCTGAATGTTTTTATTAGTAATTTTTCATTTCTTTTGCATTTTTTTAAACGTTGAACGTACTGAATATTTTGTTAAAAAAAATCAAAAACGTTTATCGCAAGCCAATTGAAATGTGATAAATTTCGACAGTTGAAGGGAATAATTTATCGCACTCGAAAGTTACAGAACCTGAATATATCACATATTTCCAGGTGTTCCATTTCACAATGTTCCATGTGGTATAGTTTTCGCATCGCATAGTTACAGAACACGGAAATGTTATATAATAAAATTTTGTTTCAATTCACATCGTTTATGTGATAAATATAACGATGCGATAATTACAGAACATGGACACTGGTCACCCTAACAGGATGCTAAATCCAGAGCATAAACTGTTTTCTTATCGTGGATTTATTTATGTCAAGAAAAGTAAATAAATGAAATGAAATGAGTTACCGAATTCTAGACTTTATTTAGTGATCACTTAACACACAGCAAACAATAAGTGATAGTCAAACTGACTTTACTATTTATTTATTACGGTACTCTTTTCCTGATTTTACGAGTGTAGAAATAAGCTTATTAAACGATTTAACTTAATTCTTATAAAACCGTGAAAGCTTCGTACGACCCAGTCGCGCACTTTGTTTATTTTGGTTGCTGCTCCTGATTATAAAGTAATATTAGATACTTTTATTCCTTCGTTGAGCGCGGTGTTCCAAATACAAATGTAAAAGAACCTCTGACGACCAACCAACGAACCAACCGGACCATGTCTTTGTTGGTCCGTTATGGCAGACAATTTTGTTGTTGGTTGTAATGATTTATTTAATACCTTGAAAAGAAGCCTAGTATTTCCTGAGGTTTATTGGCTCTGTTTGTCATAAATGAGGGTGTGTGCGAGGTGAATCCTTGGAGTGCGATTCCCTTTGTTGGGGTTTCTTTGATTTCTCTCTTCTTTGGAAAATTAAATTGCTAGCACAAAAGGATTGACCGTTTTTGTAGCTATGAGTTATGTAAGAAGGATGCAAACAAAATGCTTTCTTCTTCTGCGGATTGAAGATATCACCGTTCCATTTGAGATTCCATCCTAGAAGTTGCCTTGTTTCATTGTTTTGCTTGAGGCTGGTTAGTTTGTTGGTAGGTTAGTTGTGATCCTTCAAAGGAGAATAAATACTTTAGGAATGTTGGAATGTTGAGTGTTGACTGTATACTCGGACCGAACAATAGGTTAATGGGGAATCTTTTCATCTTATTAATCAAAAGCGGAAAAGTCTGACTTGGGAGTTGGAATAGATACGGGAGCGAGTAATTCACTGCAATTAATAATGCCTTTCGACAATAGTTTGGGGCAAAGAATTGTATACTCTTAAGAGAAGATCAATTTCCAGGGAGCAATGTAATATTGATTGAATTTCTTTGATTTTGAAGGAAAGTAGTGTTTGCGGTCCAATTAACCTAATAGCTTTGAAATGACAGTTGACATGTGTACGGCCGGCGATGGCAACATCTCTTGACTTCAGGTTGATGGTGTTCGCATGCTTAGGATTTTATCTAAGCAGATTTCAGAGCAAAGTTACATGAATCGCCATCCTGGGAATAAAAAACAAAACTCTTATAGTCAAATTTAATTAAATTTGATTATTCTAACGAAGATTGCATGTGAAGAGTGATTTCAATGTTAAGTTAGGAACCAACAAATACCGAGCTTACTCTAAACAGATCAATCACATTGCGATGATGGAACTTTTTAACGTCTGAAACATTTATGTAGACAACATTGAACAATAGCACGCCATTACCATCTGGAAGTGGCTAACATACGTCCTCGTACTGCAACAGCCAGGGTCACATAACTGGTGGAGATCAGCTCAAGACGTAAGCATAATAATAATATTTGACAAAAATCTGTGTGTAAAAAGTTATTTTTGGTTCGTATAAACGGGACATACAGTGTTAAGTGTCTGATCGAATGTTCGTCAAAAACAAGGACTTTTGGTTGTGTGAACCTTTCTTTTTGTCACTTCCTATTTTTAACTTTCTTGTATACTTTAGTATACATAATATATATATGTTAATGGCTAATTATAGACAATGTATGACATTAAGATTTGTTGGCCATTATTATACTCTTTGCCTATGCAATCCGTAGAATACCGATTTGAATTTTGAAAAATTCGATCGGATTATTAATATGAAAACCAAAACAAGCATAAAAGTGAACAATGGTGCCGCTCTTAAGCACGATTCGATTTTCTTTAAAAGTATAACACATGCAACTAAAAAAGTGGTGCTTACAGAAAGTGCTTTTCATGTCAATTTTTTTTTGTTAAGAATTCTGGCTCGCCAAGGCGATTAAATAGGGGGCACCTCGACCCAAAAAGATCTTTTGTGCCATATGGGCGAGCAAAATTTAGACTAGTAGAGTTTCCACTTTCCGTGTAAAGCGGACAATACTTCTAGTAGAAGAATTCTTTATGTCAAAGGTGATAATTAAATCAAACAAATGTTTTTATTTTCTTTAATATCTTTTTTATTTTAATATTTTATTGTCACAACTATTATTGTTATTTGTTAGGTATTGATTATTAACGCAACGCGTTTCGAACGATTTAGTCTACGCCCGATGATGAAGCCACTGTTTCGAAACGCGTTGCGTTAATAATCAATAACAAATAACAATAATAGTTGTGACAATAAAATATTAAAATAAAAAAGATATTAAAGAAAATAAAATCATTTATTTGATTTAATTATCACCTTTGACAGATAAAACACAACTGGAGACAAGAACAACAAAATGAATTCTTTATGTCCTCGGGGCACATTTGTTCCCTGAAAAAGATCTTCTTTCTAATTCCGTTTAGGGCCGGACATTCACATAAAATGTGTTCAGCTGACTCGTCATCTTCAAGGCAGAGTCGGCACTCAGGAGAGTCTACTATTTTCATTTTGTATAGATGATATCTTAAACCATGGTGGCCAGTAAGGTAACCTACTAAGTTTTTGATATCATGCCTGCTTAGGTTTAGGCATTTGCTGGCATTTTTATTGAAAGGCCGAATGGCTCGTTTGGTCTGTCTTAAACCTGGGATGTTTTCCCAAAGATGGATACATTTTCTGTGTTCCCAGCTTTTTATTGCTGCAGTTGCTGCTGATCTAGGAGTGCAGCAGAAGGGTTCGGGGCCTATGAAGGGTGTTTCCGAACCTTTTCTGGCCAGTTCGTCGGCCTTTTCGTTACCTTCCACCCCGACATGACCCGGAACTCACACCATAGCTTGGTCTTGTTACTTGTTCCGAGTGCCTGTAGGGTGTTGAAGCAGTACATGACTTATTTGGAGTCAATCGTATGCGAGCTAAGGGCGTTTATAGCTGCTTGACTATCCGTGAATATATGGATGGTTGCACCTTTTATACCAGATAAATTTATGTGGTTAGCGCATTCTTGAATGGCGTGGAGCTCTGCTTGAAATACGCTATGACTTTTTGCCATGGGTATCGTAAAGCGTTTGTTTGGTCCGTATATTCCCGCTCCTACCCCCGCTTCCATTTTAGAACCATCAGTATACCACTTTATGCCGTTGTGACTGTTAGGTGGGTTAACTCTCTTGGGGATCTCCGTGGAGAACCGCTTATTGAAGCATAGTGTTTTATGAATGCGGTCTGTGACCGCGCAGTTCATGTTGAGTACTGGCAGTTCTACAAGAAGGGTCTTAAGTTCCGGATGATCGTTAAGACTTATCTCGTTTAACTGTATTTGACTTATTGCACTGCGGATCGCCATTTTGTGAATGTATATGTGGAGAGGTGTAATTCCTGTTATTGCCACTATGGCAGCCGTTGGACAGATTCGCATGGCTCCGGAGATACCAAGGCACGCAAGCCGTTGTACCTTTTTGAGCTTCTCTATTGCGACCTTTTGTCTGGATTTTGTCCACCATACAATGGAGGCGTAAGTTATAATGGGTCTTATCATCACTGTGTAGATCCAGTGGACAATCTTTGGAGAAATTCCCCAGGTTTTGCCATATATGCGCCGATAGGCCCATAAAGCTCTGTTAGCTTCAGTGATTTTGTTGTTGATGTGAGAGTTCCAGTTTAGTCTTTTGTCCAGGATTACTCCAAGATATTTGACTTGGTCGGAATACTCAATGGTCGTGCTATTCAGTGAAATCTGGGCTAAGCTGAGCTTTCTTCTTTTTGTGAAAAGACCTATGATAGCTTTACTGGGGTTTATGGAGAGATTTTCCTTGACGCACCAGTCTATTGCCCTTTTGCATACGTCAATTAAATCATGTCAATTAAAATGATTTTAAAATTATGCTCAAGTACCGTTAACTCACATTGTAATCAAGCAAGAAACACAATGCTAACGATTTGCTTTATTTTGTCTAGTTTTCGCGATTACCGTTAATTTTTCTACAATGAGGTTAGTCAGTGTCTGTTATAATTATTTTAAGATTTAGTCCAGTGTTTCCACAGCCACGTGTATTTTTGCGTTTTTTTACGTTGTTAATAATGGATACGACACCTCAGGAAGCAGCTCAAGCTGAAGCACTACTTTAAGCAGGCGTTGCGCAACGTGAGGTCGCTCGAAGACTTCAAATTAGCAGATCTTCGGTGCAACGAGTTTACAGAAGATACCTAGAGACTGGGGCTTTCGATAGACGTCGAGGTACGGGCAGACCTAGGGCTACATCAGCAGCAGATGATCAGTTTATTAAGCTTACTGTTCTGCGAAATCGCCGCCTAAATGCAGTTGGGCAGGACGTTGGAGCAGTTGGGTAATGTACTCTTTACTGATGAGTCCAGGGTGAGTCTACATGTAAGTGATCGACGTCAGAGAGTATATCGTCCCGTTGGTGAACGATATTCTCAATGTTGCATCGAGGAAACTGTTGCTTATGGAGGAGGATCTGTGATGGTCTGGGGCGTCATCTCCTTAACCGCACATACAGCTTTAGTTTTCATCGAACCAATGGGCCGTACACGTGGATTAACTTCTCATCGCTACATTTCTGAAATCCTCGCAGACCATGTGTTACCTTTCGCAGGATATATCGGGCAGGATGTGCTGTTAATGCAAGATAACGCACGGTCTCATGCTGCATATGTGGTGACCCAGTATCTGCGGACGTCGGGATTCTTACGAACGACTGGCCTGCTCGAAGCCCGGACTTCAATCCGATAAAACATTTATGGGATGAACTGAAACGTCGGGTTCGAGCCGGATACCTGCTCCAACAAGGCTTCCAGAGCTGCGAATCGCACTTGAAGAGGAGTGGAATGCTATTCCTCAAGATTTCATCGTCAGGCTCCTGAGCTCGATGAATCCAAGGATGCTGGCCGTTATCCATGCAAGAGGAGGCAATACTAGATAACTATTGACAAGCATTTTTATACCCTATTCTAGGCGTATATTAATTTTTTTTTTAATACACTATCAGCTCTGTGTCGTGGAGTGCTTAAAGCAAGCAACTATCACGAGCAGAAATTGCCGGCACAAAAAGTGCTCTCACAGGCTCATCATTTAGTGCAGGTGTTAGTAAGGACAAAACAATTAAAAATACAATAATTATGTACCTACATAATACTAACACAGACACAAAATAATGCAAACAATTTAAGACATTAAAGCATTATTACGCAAAATATATTTTAGCTTAATTTTACTAACATGCAAGTCAATCACATGATCATTTAGATTATAGATTCTACTCATGCGACTAATAGGCTCATGCTTCCCATAATTCGTTCTATGATGGGGGCTAAACAATAATTCAACACTGCCCAAATTATGGGCACCACCACGAAAATTAAAGCCAATAGACGACAGCAAGTCAGGTGCATCTATTTGACCGGATATAAGCTGCTGTAAAAAAAATGATATCGCTATTAAGCCTTCGTTGAGAAAGGGGTAACATTTGAAGAAGCTTAATACGCTGACTGTAAGGAGGAAGGTTAAAAGGATCCATCCCATGGAAGTCGTCTAAGTGCAAATCGAATAAATTTACGTTGAATAGCCTCTATTCGATTTGAATGAATGTTGTAGAACGGCGTCCAAACTTGTGAAGCATACTCTAGAATCGGACGGACAAAACAATTGTTCAATGACATAGTAACGTATGGGTCATTAAATTCTTTCGCCTACCTTTTTACGAAGCCCAGCATAGAATTAGATTTATTAAGAATAAAATTGATATGCTTGGCAAAAACCAGTTTGGGATCGAAATAAACCCCAAGATCCTTAAAATTATCAACATTACAAAGAATATGTTGAGACAAAGAATATTGAAAGGTGGAAGGTATATTCTTTCTAGAGAATGTCATATGTTGACATTTAGTAGGGTTCAGGGATAAACCGTTTTTATCACACCAATTGGCGAAGCTTTTAATGTCAGATTGAAGAAAAATTCTATCTTGCTGACTAGTGATAGATTTAAATATTTTCATATCATCAGCGTAGATCAGAATATTACTGTGATTTATACATGCTTTAACATCATTAATGGCTAGTATAAATATAATTGGTCCGAGGTGACTACCTTGGGGAACTCCAGACTCAGCTGTAAAAGATACAGATAGCGATCCTCTAAATTTGCCTTGATAAACCCTTGATCTAAGGTATGAATTAACCCATTTTATGAAACTTCGTGGGAAACCATAAGCCCTGAGCTTAAACTCGATTATTTCATGGGACAGCTGGTCGAAAGCTTTAGAGAAGTCAGTGTATATGCAATCCACTTCGTACTTATTCTCTAAGGCATTAGAACAATCATGCAAGAAACTTAACAGATTAGTGACAGTGGATCTGTTTCTTACAAATCCATGCTGTTCATTGCAAATTAAATTGCGACAAAGAAATATTAACTTTTCGCAAACAATTTGTTCAAAAAGCTTAGGGATACAAGAAAGCTTTGAAATAGGCCTATAATTAGTGATATCACCACGTTCGCCTTTTTTAAATACAGGTGTGATAAAAGCACTTTTCCATACATAAGGGAATTTACCAGTACTACTGTTCAATTCAAACAGATATTTAAGATATGGAGCAATTGCATGACTACATTTTTTAAGAACAATCGGTGCAATGCCATCAGGACCTGATGAATAATCATTCTTCAGAGAAGAAATAAATTTTAAAATTGTTTCCAAGTCAAATGAGAAGCTTTTAAAACTTATTTGGGAACAGCTAGTTAGATAACTAAAATATTGCTCATCTATGTGAAGAGGGGCCACCCTAAAAGACTTACTGAAATAATCTGCAAACATATTGCTTGCATCTAGCGAATCAGCAGTAGTAGAGATCATTGCAAGTAAGTTTCGATGGATAACCATCGGTTTTTTTCTTAGAATTAACAAATCCCCAAAAAAGTTTGGGGTCCAATTTTAGAGAGCATTCCATTTTACTTATATAGTCAATATATAAGTTGCAGGATAAAGATTTGAACTCATTGAATAATGTGAGATAGAGTTCAAGATCTGAATGGCAGAGACTTTTTAAATAGTTCTTCCAAGCCCTATTACGTCTGTTTCGTATCGATTTGAGCTCTTTAGTATACCAGGGATGGGACGTTTTCATATTCCTAGAGGATTTGACAGGAATCACTTTTTTCATGCAGTTATCCATCAAAGAATAAAAAGCACCGACTGCATCTTCAATATTAGATAACGCAGTAAGATTAAAATTAAGGCTATTAATTTCATCAGAAAGCCTTTGAAAATTTGCTTTCCGAAAGTCAAAAGATTGCGAACGGTCATACGAATTACTGTTTTCGTACAGATGTGCGCCCAGTTCAATAAATACATCCAAGGGTGGATGATTGTCATCTATGTTAGTTATACTGAATTGGGATTCCAGAACAACAGTAGTAACAGAGTCAGAAGAGAAAACAAGATCGAGAGTTCGATTTTTGAAATTTTTTATACAGCTTGTTTGCTGTAAGTCAAGAGACAAAATGTTGTCTAATAAAGCGAGCTCTTGTTGGGCAGAGTCAAAGGATGGAATAAGATGAGAATCATCCTCAGAAGGTACCCATCCAATATGTGGCAGATTAAAGTCGCCTATAAGTAAAACAGTGCTGTCACAACAAGATATGTCAAAAATATGGTCAAGTGCCATAGAAAGTTCAGAATACAAAGAACATAGACGAGACGCTGGAATGTACGCATTAACAACATATAAATATTTGTTCTTAAGTGTAATTTTTACACAGATAATTTCAACATTTAGTGAAAATGGAAAGTCAATCTTTCGTGACTCAAAGATGGAACGAACGGCAAGTTTGTAACATACCTTAATATTGCCCGTAGACCCCTAAAAGTTACTATATTTATGATCAGCATCGATAGTAATGTCGATCTAGCCATGTCCGTCAGTCCGTCCGTCCGTCGGCAAAAATTAGGCCTCTAAACTGGACCTAGAGAGCTGAAATTTTAACCACATACTCTCTAGGGTCCCGAAATAATCAAGTTTACGAATTTTTGAAATCCGCCCACAGACACGCCCACAAACTCAAAAAAAACAAATTTTGGAAAAAATCTAATTTTGAGCTAGAAAGCTGAAATTTTTTATATATGATCTATGACTCCTAAAGCTGCTCGGGATAAAATTTTTCAAAAAAATTTCAAATAAATAAAACAATTTTTTTGAAAATCCAAAGTTTGAGCTAGGGAGCTGAAATTTATGATATATACTCTCTATGGGCCCTTTATGCTCATGTGTACATATTTTCAAAATCCGCCCACTGACACGCCCACAATTTTTTATTTTTTTTTGAAAATTCAAAGTGAGTTAGGGAGCTGAAATTTATAATATATACTCTCTAGGGGCCCTTTATGCTCATGTGTTAATTTTTTTTTTAAATCCGCCTACTGACACGCCCACAATTAAATAAAATAATTTTATTGAAACACCCAAGTTTGAGCTAGGGAGCGTTTTTTTTGATAAAATCCTTTAAATGTTATATAACAAAATATGTAAAGCGTTCTTAACAATTCAACCATACTTAGACTTTTGTCACTTATGAGGGATAGGAATAAGAATAGGGTATCCAACAGTTCGCCCAAGCGGACTGTAGCCCGTCCTCGGGCATTTTACATTGGGGCCTAATTTTATTCCGCCGTTTTAAGTAAGTGGAAATTATGTCTTCGCCAACGGATATTACGTTCCTACCCCTTTGGGAAAAAGGTACAAATTTGCCGGTCGTAAGAGGCGACTAAAATCCAGACGCTACTCCAGGTGGTTCATAGGGAGCCTCGGTATGTTCGAGGTCGTAGGGTTATAGCAGATACGTAAGCGCTGTGTGTATGTGCATTGACTACGGTCTGCGCTCAAATGCGGACAGCAGCAAATGCAACGTGCGAGGTAACCATCTCTTGGATTTCTTCCTATCGTCTGACCTTCCCATTAACAATGTTGGTATGATAAATAGGTACATTGAGGCGGTTAGAACTTCGCAGGAAAGAAGGAATCCGAGAAAAACCAACTAGATACGCTACAGGGAGAAGTTAGGGGAAACTCTCAAATCTCCAACTAAACTCAGGACGAGACAAAAAGTAGAGGATTCTGTTCAAGACCTGAACACGAACAGTGCCATTATCAGCTATTTCGAACTGACGTGCCTAGTTAACAAAAATCCTTGCAGAACGCCAGTTCCGTGGTAGAGTTCGGAACTGCAACGCGTTTAAAGAGAAGCCAGAAAACTTCTAAATAGGTCCCTCAAGAGATTATTTTTGGTATCGAAAAGTGCTTCTTATCTGAATTTCTGAGAAACGCTAGGTGAAACGCTAGGTGAAACCACTGAGGTGGTTGAAGTTCTAAAAAAAGGCAAGCCAGCCAAATTGGATTCACTTAGAAGCCGATGGCACCTTCACTGAGATGAAATCGGAAACTTTTAGTCATCTGCTGGAGTCTCACTTTCAAGGTAACCAAATAACAATTTGCTCACAACCAGCCCCGATCACCGATACTAGGAGTGAGCTGAAACAAACAACTCGGCGTACCTGCTATATTGCTAAGGCTGTGGTAACGGACGCTTCTATCAAATCCGATTTGCCACTTTTAACAGCTTCATGTCGCGTCGTCTGGTACGACCAGAATATAACCAGCCATGTTGCAACAAGGTACAAAACAGTTCGGTGCAGGGAAATAAGTCCACGGGAACTAAGTCCACTGAGGGACTTAGTTCCCACTTAGTGGGAAATAAAACCACTTTCGCGAAGTGGACTTAGTTCCCATGTAAACTGGGAAAGTAAGTCCATTTTTTTTATGGGAACTTAGTACACATTCAAAAATAAGAAAGGGAACTAACATCCAACACTTAGAATTAGACAAAAAACTGTAAAGTGCAGTTAGTTATTACACTCTTTAAGCAAAATGTTAGTTAGAAGTTAATTTCTATTTTGTTGATAAAAATTGCAAAGTACCTACTTGACTCTTTAATTTTATTTTGATCTTAGTCGACAATGACAATTTACTTCACATTAAAAGGGAACTAAAACCACTCAGAGTTTTGAGAATTTATTTCCCACTTTACATGGGAACTAAGTCCACTTCGCGAAAGTGGTTTTATTTCCCACTTAATGGGAACTAAGTCCCTCAGTGGACTTAGTTCCCGTGGACTTATTTCCCTGCACCAAACAGTTCATACCGGTATGAAGAGAATCTTCACTGCTGTGCTGGCACCGGCATACATACCAACACAGTCGCGTACAGTTAGACTGGCATTTATACCAAAAATTGGCAGAAATGATTACTCAGTCGCCAAGAGCTTATACCAATCGATATTGAGGATACTTTTGACAATGCAACTTCTGACAGTACGTGTTACTCAGACAACACGACTTAGACGAGTCATTGGTGCTGTAGATTAAAGTAATGCTTAGGAATAGATGCGGATTGTGGCCGTTATGTAATGCCGGTGTTCAACAGAGGGTGCATGCAAGGCGGCGTCGGTTGTTTGGTGGATTAAGCTATCACGTTAATACATGGCTGCTACTTTCGCCAAACCGCAACAAAGGAATGTATGTTTCGGCTGCACGGGCTCCCCAGCACGGATGGCTCATGGATCATGGACGGATGTTAATACCATGGATTGCACAATCAAAGCTATCTCACGTTTGAGAAGAGTTGGCTTTTGGTATAACTCGCACTGGAGTTTTGATGAACTTGCGCGACGGATGTTCTTCGATTCCTGTCCGCTGGATATTCCGTCCGATGCATTGACACCGGAACTTCGGTTGATGCGGAATTACGAAGTCGACTTTCTTCCTGGCAGGACTGGCACTGTCCAGACTTTGAGCATTGAAAGGAATGTAGTCTAATCTGCACGGATGGCTCCAAAACCAATCAAAGATCTGGGGCTCTTGTTTTCGTAGAGTGCAACAACATAAGACTTACGCAAATATGCGCCAGTCTTCCAAACGTAGACTTATGCTATCTCTATGGCATGGCTATGAACTATGTTATAAGGAATTGGGTGAGGACGCTGAGTATTTGTGTCTGTAGCGACAGTCAACCTGAGCTTAAGACCTTGCTCATCTTTTAACCACCTCCAAAATAGTTCGTGAATGCATGTTTCGGAATTCGGTAGGAGGACCGAGTTCTTCAAGTCTAGACTGGGTCCCGGTTCATAACGGGATCACAGGAAATAAGGTCACCTATGAAATTGCTAGACAAGGCTTTAGAAGAGTACTTCTCAGGACCTGATCCGGCGTTGTGTCTACCTGCATCCTCGGTCAGGACTTCTATAGTCGGTTGGGTTTCATATGAACACAACTGCAGGTGGCATGACTCTGAAGATAGTCCTGATTTTACTCTGATCAGGCGGCGTATATTTGGTTCTGATGTGTTGAGTGCTGGAAATCTTAGCTCTTCATAATTGAAGTGTCCACTCGTTTTCTCAGAAAACGAGGAAATTTTAGTAAAAGTGGTGTGTCTTCCTGGCTGTATAATGGGCAACTATTGAGTCTGAGTGCTCCAGAGTAGAAAATCTCGCACCCCGAAAAAAAAAAAATCCATTTAGACTGGACATTATGTCACCCCATCTGCTGTGAAATCGCGTTAAATATGGAGATGGTTCAATTGGAGTTACATAACATGGAAGTTATAAGCGAAAACCAGAGGCATCATTCACGGGAAAGATTTAAGAACAGTAAAAGGTATGAGAGTAAACATTTTAAATGTTATTACTGTTAGGGTTAGGATAATTTAAATTCAATTAATTTTAATTATTGTAATTTGCATGATAACGAGGCCATATCAAAGGAGAGCGGAAAAACTTATTTCAAAAGTTCAATTTGGTAACAAACAGCTTTATATGGAGGTATCTTGTGATGATAAAATTTCTCGATTCAAAGTTGATATGGGTGCATGTAATACTGTCATTCATAAAAGCAAACATGAATGAGAAATTGTTTACTCGTAAACAGTTGCAAATGTCACATGAAAATTTACATGTGATGTCGGGTGGCTCAGTAGATGTTTTTGGCTACATTTTAGTGCATGTTAAACATCAGTATACACTGGAAGTTGTTGTTCTGGATGAAGACAAGTCGTTTACTCCTTTAATGGATCATTCTTGGTTGCATAAATTATTTGTTGGTTGGAGGTAAGGGTTTTAAGTTATAGTAGTTTAAGAAATACGAGAAGGGGAAAAGAAGAGTTTATAAAGGACATAAAGGGCAAATTAAGTTTTGTTTTTTACGACCGAATGGGGTCCTTACAGAAGTTTAAACAAACCATATTGCGAACCATTTGTTTTACGGAAAGCAGTAGAGAAAGAGTTGGATCGTTTGATGTCGGATAAAATTATATATCCCGTAAGGTATAGTGGATGGGCATCGCCCATAGTGATGGTAGGAAAACCCAAAGTCGGAATTCGCTAATGTGTCGATTACAAGGTAACAGTCAACAAATTTGTAAAGACCACTATCCGCTTTCGCGGGTTGATGACATTTTCGCGAACCTATCAGGTTGTTCATGCTTTTATGTTTTGAATTCGAAAGATGACTATCAGCAATAAGAAGTGATAGATGAATGGCTGTCATGAATTATTAACCATAAACACTTATATCGGGTTATTTCGATTTTGACGACTATTTTTTGGCATAAAATGTGCTCAAGTCATTTTCCAGGCTACAATGGACGAAATACTGAAGGCAATAAATAGATCTTTGTTATCTAGATGATATTTAAGTAGATGGAAGAATGAAGATGATTGTAAGAAGAATTTGGGGAGGGTGCTTAGCCAGATGGATAAGTTTAAGCTCGAGGTCAAGGTAAATTATAAAAGAAATTATTGAATATCTAAACCAACAACATTACAAAAATAGGATATCAAGACCAGTAGATCAAAATTTAATGCAATTTAAAACGCTCCTGCTCAACTGAATGTTGATCAGCAAAAGTTTTTTCTATGGTTAATCAACTATTGGTCTCGATCTATCCCAAACCTATCCAGCGAGCTTATTCTTTTGTATGGATTAACCAAGAATAATAGTAAGTTTGAAGGGTCAAAACATGCCAGGGCTTTGCTGTTTAAGAATGCTTTGTTGACCATGACCTACTGAAAGAGATAGGGCTCCACTGTGATGCCAGTCCGTATGGCGTAGGAGGAATTTGGACTCACATTATTGACGGTGCTGAGCGTCCAATCATGTTTGTGTCAAGCACCTTAAGCACAGCAGAAATAAACTATTTCCAGCTTCATAGAGAAGACCTGGCCATAGTCTTCACAGTTAAGAAGTCCCATCGATACACATATGGTAAGAAATTTACAATATATAGCGATCCCCAAACATTTACAACTATTTTGCTTCTTGACTATGTACCAATACACACTTAAGTGCAAAAAGAGCTGCCAAATTGCAATGCCGAAGTGGTTTCAATATTGCCTTTACCCAATTTAAAAATCAAGCACTGCAGCGCGCCCAGGTCATTATTAGATAGGGTTGGATTGGTGATGCACATCCAGATTTTAAACCTTATTTGTAAGTATAATGATTTGAACTTCGAAAATCAATGTTATATTAATCCAGAGGATTCGACACCAAATCTGAACAGCTTGTAGTCCCCCGTTCCCAGCAGGGGATCTTTACAGGATAAAGATGGCTCATCAAAGAAAAAGAAAAAGCTTCTAGAACCCAGCCCAGCTGATTGCTCTTCATGAATTATAACTGCAAAAATTAAAGCTATTTTCTTCATATAAATTGACAAGTATTTTTATTACTTTTCTATATTAATCCACGTATACGCAATTACATGTATCTTGTGCAGCCATAGTATTGACATGAGTCCAGGGACAGTTTATATAATGCTCTCCGTAAGTACATACATATATGAAATTGTCTTCGTCATAATTATAGGATTGCAGGAAATTATGGATTTTTTTTAAGTTCTGTAAAGAAATAACCCTCATGCTCTTTAATACAAGCTTCAATATCCATTGCATCATTTTTTCTGTTCTTTGTGAGAAGCCTGCTTCCAACTAAATCGACATTCGGTTTAACAATGATTCTGAAAAATGATAACAGTTGACGTTTTATTGAAAAAAAAAAATATTATACATTATAAAGGGTGTTCAAATTTGAGGTATCATTTCAAATTTTGAATGGAAGACATAAATAGTGTGAATTCTGTATTTATTTTTATTGAAAATTAATGTACATTGGTTTCGGTTAATAATGAAAAAGAATGTCGTCAAAGTGACCTAATCTGCTAGCTCGACACACTGTCAACCTTTTACCAACATTTTGAATCGATCTCTATCCACAATAACTGCATTGCCATTTTCATCATCGAAGCAAAATGGGCCAATTACGCCACCACACCAAAATAGACACCATACATTACCTTTTTTTGGTTTCATTGGCCTTTTAAACAATCCTTTACGACCTTTTTCATAACCACCCATTTCAAAATGAGCCTCTTCGGTGAAGATTATTTGCTTGAAAAAATTGCGATTTTGTTTTTGCTTCTCTATGGGACAATTAACGAATTGCCAAAGCAATTCGTGTCAGTTGGCTTTTATTCTTGTAGTAACTTGCTTTCGCAAGAGAATCAAGGGAAAACCGAGTGGTAGAATTGTGCTAAAGTGTGGCAGTAAACGTTTGTAAGATCAAATCATGGGTGCAGTGTACGAGAGGAGGAAACAAATTGAGGGCAGCAAGATTTTCTCAACAAAGAGCAAAGGAAACATCTTCGTGAACGAGTGGCTTTCGGGTGAGACAAAGTTCCTGCTGAGCGAAGCAAAAAAAGCTAAAAAGAAATTTGGTTTCGAGTTTCTCTGGGTACGGCACGGGAGAATTATGATGAAACGCAGTACTGGCAAAGAGCTCAAATTCATTAAGTCGGCAAATTACCTTAATAATTTATAATTTATTTCGATTTTTTGTTTTGAATTAATAATAATACACTCATCGCCACCCATCGAATAGGACACCTTGTACACTCTATTTGCAATTGCTCATAACTCGAAAACGGAATGTTAAAATAATGATATTATGCCCGTTATCTTTCTCCAACTCTTCTTCTTTCTCTGTGACAAAATTGCAAATTCTGGAAAAGAGCCGTGTTTTTTTCCACTTTATGTTAATATTCGTTGGAATTAAAACAACATTTTTGCGCCACTTGAATAGAACACGCATTTAGTTTGATCGTTATCTTTGGCACGCCGATTCATATTCTTCGTTGATCGATTTTTTTTGTTAATTTCGACTATTGAGTTACAAAAAAAACCTTAAATGGGTCGAGGAAAAGCATTAACCGAGGCGGAAAAGGGACAAATCATAGCTTACAAGGAAGCTGGCTTATCTATTGCCAAAACAGCTAAAAAAATCGAGGGGAGCCGACACGTTATATCCATATTTTTAAGTAATGAGTACGAATATGCAAAAAACATGAAAGGGCGGACACACAGCGTGCTTACTAATGCGAAAAGTCGACATATTTTAAGAAAAGCGTCAAATTCTCACGACTCTTTGGCAAAAATCAGTCATAAATGCGGTGCCAAGGCAAGTCTTACAACTATGCGTCGTGTTATTTCGAAAGCTAAACATCTAAAAAGACTGAAAATCAAGAAGATGCCACCTCTTAACCCGGTTCGAATCGAGCAACGCCTCAGTTTTTGTTGCACGCATGTGACCTGGACTTCGGAGTGGCATAGAGTAGTCTTCTCCGATAAAAAAAAAAATTATTTGGAAGGCCCCGATGGCTATAGCTACTATTTCCATGACCGCACAGCAAAGAGACACATTTTTTGGACCGGCTGTATAGCAGAGTTGGAGGTGTAATGGTGTGGGGGCCATTTCCTATTATGAAACCTGCCAACTACAATTTATGTCAACCGCAATGAATGCGTTGTCTTACAATGGCACATTAAAAAAGGCCTTTCCATACTTTCATACCCTTTTTGGACCTCTGCCGTGGATTTATTGCATGATAATGCGCCAATACATATACAGCTTGGGTAGTTAAAACCTATATACAGAGCCAAAATGTGGAGCAATTAAGCTGGCCGCCCTATTCTCCGGATTTAAATATCATTGAAAATGTTTGGGGATGGATGACACGTCAAGTATACGGATCAGGACAACAATATTCGAGTATACCCGAACTAACCCAAGCCATTGGGCTCGGAGCTCGATTTCACTGAGTTATTTGGCTAATTTGTACACATCCCTTCCAAACCGGTTGTGTGAAGTTTTAGAACAGAAAGGTGGTTCAAGTTATTTTTGTAATAAAAAGAACCAGAAATCTGTAAAATGTTTTCTTATTAAAGTGTCCTATTCAAGTGGGGCGAATTTTCGACCCCGCATTTTGCCGGTTTTTGGTTGATAATATTTTGTTAAAACTTAAAGCTTTAGCATTGAATCTTCCTTTTGATCAAACTACAGCAAATAAATTAACTTTAATTTACAAAAAAAAAAGTCTCTAACAAACTTGGTTTGGGAGCAATGAAGGATAGAAAACAGACATAAGGGGTGTCCTATTCAAGTGGCGAGGAGTGTATGTTAAACACAATTAATGAATTACTTGATCTTGATGAATGTAGGGTATGTAATGAAACTGTAGTTGCACATAATTTTCAATCTACTATAAATGGGGTTTACCACGATATCTAGAAAGCAATAATCCAGAAAGCAAAAATTTCGAAAATAAAAATCTCGAAAACAAAAATCTAGAAAAAAATTGTTTAAAATTTTTTATAATGTTTTTTTTTTGTTAAATATTGATCTTTTGTTTTTAATTTACCGAAAAAAATAAATTGCTGAGTAAACTAAATATGTAATGCGTTTCCTTTAAGTTTAAACTCTTTAAATAGCTAAGGACAAAATCTCGAATCAACTTTTTTTCAAAATTTTTTTCGAGATATTGTCTTTCGAGATTTTTGTCCATTCGAGATTCTTGTGCATTCTAGATTTTTGCATTCTAGATTAAAAAATTGTTTTTTCGAGATTTTTTGCATTCGAAATTTTTGACATTCGAGATTACGTCATGATAGCAGACGCGCTATAAATGATTTTACCATTGTACATTTTAATATCCGAAGTATACGAACAAGTTTTGATTTATTTTATGCATATTTGTTTAACTGCTTCACAGTACTACCACAAATTATTGTTCTCTCAGAGATCTGGATATTTGACCATGAGTGAATAGTTTTTCGATACCGGGTTGCATATCCACACTGTAATCAGACTTACTCTGATGGAGGTATAATTAGTTATGTCGAAGGCAATCTTGTGGTAGAAGAGTATCCAGACCTTGTCTGCGTATATCGACTGCAGTTCATTGATAACGACATTTTTTGTAGAGAGATTGAGGGTACGTTGAATGCAATTAAGAATCAAAACGTTTGTTTTGTCGGTGATATGAATGTAGAAATTTTAGATCTTCCTTCAAGTTGTGATTAATATCTTATCGCGCTATCGTCTCTTGGTTTCGAGTCCCTTGTTAATGTGCCCACGAGAGTGGCGGAAAGTACAAAATCCTGTATTGACCACTTCTTCGTGAGAGCAAAGGATCTTAAAAAATGCCTTCCGTACGTTTTGGAGTGGGACGTAACGGATTACTTTGTTACGGGTGTTTGCTTTCGCGAGATGTTTAAAGAAAATAGTAGTATACCCCAGGAGTTACGTGTTTAACTTTACTCAAAATAAAAACACATTATAAATTTGATTTACTTATCCACTTTGGGTTCTTTATTTAACAATGTTTTTTCTAAGACTACTTTTAGTTTGAACTTAACTTAAAAGGAAACCTCTCTCTAACGTTTTCTATGTCCAAGTGCAAAACACCTGCACTTGTTTACGTGCATGCACTTGCAAGCAAAAACAAGGCGCACGGCTCCCGAAAGCATCAACTGCAAAACATCTGCGCTTGTCTGATTCCGTTGGTCCGCCTAAGTGCAAAACATCTGCGCTTATTTTGTATAAATGCACTTGCTCCATTTCAAGTGCAAAACATCTGCGTGTTGTTTACCAGATTTCGGCAAGTGCAAAACACCTGCATGTTGTTTACTACTTTTGGCAAATGCAAAACATCTGCATTTGTTTTGTGTAATGCCGTTGACTATTTCAAGGACAAAGCATCTGATAATATTATGTTTAAGTGCAACCATATGGGTTTGCACGTAACTCAGGGGGTTAGTCTTAAAACCTCAACTGAAATAGATTATAACACATTGAAGGCACAGCTCGCTCATAATACTTTCTCTAGTGTATATGCAATACATTGTCCATCTATCGCATGTAGTTACTTAATTAATATAATGAAGCAATACATAGAAAATTCCAAAACAAATAATCCCAAATCTGAGCTAATAAGGATCAAACCCTGGGTAACTTACTCTATTTGTTCCAAAATTAGAGACAAAAATAACTTCTACTCGGCAAACAAATAGCTGATTAATACTGACCCAACTAAAGCAATATATCAAAAAATGCGGAGAGAATTACATGTGCTCATAAATTCACAAAAAGAAGCCTACTTTCAGACAAAATTTTCAGAGAGCAAGTCTAATGCTAGGCAACAATTGAAATTAGTTAATGAGTTATTAGGGAAAAAAATAAACAATGTGCTCCTAACAAACTTATACTTCTTGATAATTCCTTTACATCCGATCCAAAGGAAATAGCAGACGCGTTTAACTTGTTTATTAGGAATGCTGCAGTAATGTCTAGACCCGCCTCAAACATATGTGACTCTTTGTCATTTCAAGATACTCAAACGCCCTCTTCTTTTGTCCTAGGCAATATAACTGAAAGTGAAGTTGTGGGAGCAATCGATTGCTTGAAACGAAAATCATTTTGTGGAACCGATGGGATAAATAGCTTGACTCTTAAAAAAATCAGTAACCTAATTCTAAGCCCACTAACTTACGTCATTAATTTAAGCTTCCAAACAGATGCATTTCCTGAATGTTTGAAAGTTGCGATAGTTGTTCCAATTTTTAAGAAAGGTGATCCATGTGATCCTTCAAATTATAGGCCAATATCGCTCCTTACCGCCTTCTCTAAAATCTTCTTCTTGCAAAGTACAAACTCCTAAATTCATGCCAATTTGGATTCAGAAAAGGGAAGTCTAATGAAGATGCGTTAGTGGCTTTTCTGGAAAAAATTTATAAAGGTCTAGACGATAGCGGGAAAACTGCGGGCCTGTTTCTTGATTTGACCAAAGCTTTTGATTTAGTGGATCTTGAAATACTCCTGAAATAGCTATATAGGCTCGGCTTTAGAGGCACAAGCAAGGGGACACAATAGACCAATAGGTCTCAGTGTAATATACGCTAACCAAATATCAATAATCAATAACATGTTCGTGTAAATGATTTCCTTAGCGAATCCTTGCCTGGAGCTGGTGTTGGCGTCCCTCAGGGTTCGATTGTTGGCCCGCTACTGTTCGTCATTTATATAAATTCAATTTTTTACTTACCTCTCAATGGCATTGCTTTGGCTTTCGCTGATGATTTGGGACTATCTCATACTGGTTTAAGTGCTGAAGAGATAAAAAAGCAAATAACACTCGATATGTTAATGCTAAGGGACTGGTTCCTGCATCATAAGATGGTTCTTAAAGTCTAAGTCAAAAGTCATGTATTTCTCCCTCACTAGTCCATTACCCATAAACGGCATTAGCTACCACGGGAACGGCTGCGATAATAATTGTACCGATGGCTGCATCAACATAGAATCAATGTCCGAATTCAAGTATCTCGGAATTACTCTGGATTGTAACCTCAATTGGAAGATTCATATAAAGAATAAGAAAAGATATGTATACGTGGCACTTAACAGAATATACTTTTTAAGGACGTAGTGGGTATATGAATGACAGCAACAGGCATTTATACTCTCTCAGATCGAGAATTGATATTGCCGTTCCTAGAGCTAAAAAAGAACACTACAGGCGCTTTGTAACAGAAATTGCTCCATTCATCTACAAAAGATTACCTAATGAGGTGTGCAGTTTGGTTGGCAGCAGTCATAGATTTTTTAGAGCATTGACAAATTGGTTGCTTTCTAGAGCAGAAGTGGAAACTCTCCTGCAAGTGGTAACGTAAGCCAGTTATGTTTTTGTGTTTTTATTGCGATCTTCATTATTCTCTTTAGTAAAAGTCCGTTTCATTCTCACCATGATTAACAATTCAATGAAAAACCAAGACTTTAGTTCACCTATTCCTAATTCAACAGCGTGCTTTTACTTTTCCCCTTTCGGAATCTCGACGTTTTAAGTCTTTGAATATCTAATTTGCTAAAAGTTTCTAAACACTTGCAACTGGAAGAATTTTCCACAAATTGTAAGTTCTAAAGTGCTAATTTATGTTCAAATATGTTAGTATAAGTATACGTAAAAAAATTGTATGATAAAAATGATATTTTTTTGTTATGCGTGTTGCTAAGTGAAAATCGTTGAAAGACATCGCTTGCGAACTTTGCGATAGTGTGGGACTTGAAACACCCACTAAAAACACCCAGGGAAGGCATGATGTTACCATCCTTCCAGTAATCGCACCTAGTCGTCAGACTAATCAGCAATTTTGTTTTAATATTTTTTTTTTTTTTTTTTTTTTTTGTCGGGGTGTGTGAGACTTTCTGCACTGGAGCACTCAGACTCAATACTGGTGCATTGTACTACCAGGCAGATACACCACATTTTACTGTGGGAATTTACTCGTTTTTCTAAGAAAAACGAGAAGGCGCTTCAATGATAAGGAGCTTAGGTTTACAGCACTCACCATATCCGCACCAAATACCTGCCACCTGATACGAGCAAAAGCAGGACAATCACAGAGGAAATGTTCCGCAGTGTCGTCGCTTTCTCCACAGGCTTCGCAGTTGGTGGTGTCGCTTAGGCCTAGCACCTTAAGGTGTTTGGCAAAAGCGTAGTGTCCCGTAAGAACGCCAGTAGTCTGTCTGCAGTCTTTTCTGTTGAGAGACAACAAGAATGCCGCGGATTTCCCACAGACGTCGGAGAGCATTTGCTTAGTCTGTCTGCACCCTGGAGTCTCATGCCAACGGCGATTGTGTTCATAGGAAACCCAACCGTCAATGGAAGCCCTGACCGAGGACGCAGGCAGACAGATCGCTGGTTCAGGTCCTGAGAGGTCCCCCTCTGAGCCTTGTCTAGCAAGTTCATCGGAGATCTCATTTCCCGTGATCCCGTTATGACCCGGTACCCAGACAAGTTTAAGTGAATTCAGCCTTCCGACCGAATTCAGATATATCTTGCATTCAGGTACTATTTTGGAGGTATTTAAGGGTTTGAGTAAGGCCTTAAGCACAGCCTGACTGTCGCTACAGACGCAGATACTTCGCTCCTCCACCTGCTCCTCGTAACATAGTCCATGGCCATTAGGATAGCATAAGTCTCTGTTTGGAAGACTGACGCATATTTGCCTAACGGAAAGAAAAGTCTAACGTTATCGCTCTCCACGAAGACACCCGCACCAGATCCTTGATCGGTTTTGGAGCCATCCGTGAAGATTCGACTGCATTCCCTTCCAGGTTGAGAGTCCGGCCAGAGCCAGTCCTGGACGCGAGGAAAGTCGACCTCGTTTTGCGCTTTAGCCGAAGTTCCGGTGTCATCGCATCAGACGGCATATCCATAAGACAGGAGTCGAAGGACAACCGTTGCGCAAGTTCATCACAACTCCAGTGCGAGTTATACCAAAAGCCACCTCTTGTTAGACGTAAGCCTTGATTGTACAGCCCATGATGTAAACATCAAGGGGCGGAAGGTTCAATAGTGCATCTAGGCCGGAGCCAGGCGTGCTGGGGAAGGCCCCCGTGCAGCCGAGACATACCTGCCTTTGGAGTTTGGCAAAAGCAGCAGTGACGTATTTACGTGAAAGCTTATTCCACCAAACAACCGATGCGTATGCTATAAATGGTCTTATCATAGACGTATAAATCCATAGGACTCTTTTCGGTGATAAGCCCCATGTCTTGCCGAAAATGCCTTTGCACTGCCAGAAAACAGACAGCGCCTTGGCAGTCTTCAGCTCAACATGTTTGGACCAAAGAGGCTTTCTATCCAGGATGACTCCCAGATACTTTGCTTCATTGGAGAGTTGGATCGTGACGCCTTTTAGCACTGGCTGAGTCAATATTTGCTTATGTACTTATGTATGTAGCTACTGTTTTTAGGAACTAACTTTGGTTTGTTACCTTTTGTTCTTTAAATCATTATCACTTTGTTCGTGTGATTATGTTGTAACATATATATTTCTTTCCTTTTTACCTAGTTAACTACATAGCTCAAAATGTTTAACTCTACGTAATCTTCTAACTAAATTGTTGTTTTTAAGTAGTTGAACTACTTCTAAATTAGCATGATTGCTTCATGTCTACTTCCGACCTCGTCCTCTACCATTTCAATTTTTAGATCCCTATGTAGATCAGCATTACGTATGTACCATTAACAATATTGCGTAATACTTTGTTCTGAAAGCATTCTATGCTTTAAAGATTTGTCTTTCTTGTGCACCCCCATAACTGGAGGCCATATGTACAAGTTGGTTTTAATATTTGCTTTTAGAGAAGCAGTTTGTTGTAGATTGAGAGGCATGAATTCCTCCCTATGAGCCAATACATTTTATTGTATCGTATATTTATCTCGTTTTTTTTGACGTGTGTTTTCCAACGCAACTTTGCGTCCAAAGTCAAGCCTAAATACTTAGCTGAGTTCGAATGCAGAAATACTTTATTATTTATGTACACAGGTATGTGTTGTACGTTTTTATTCGTAAAGTTAATATGAAACGACTTCAGTTCATTTAATTTTATCTGTCATTTTTTGGTCCATTTGGATATATCATTTACTGTCCTTTGCAGTTTTTCTGTAACTTCCTGTGTGTTTTTTCCTACTGGAAGTACAGCAGTATCGTCTGCAAAAGTGGCAACAGTAGTTTTGTCATTTTGTGGTAGGTCGTTCATGTATAGGAGGAACAGTACTGGTCCCAACACACTACCTTGCGGTACTCCAGCTTTGATGTGTTTGAATTCAGAGTACTCATTCTCTTGCTTAATTATAAATAATCGTTGCATTATATACGACTCTAGTATTTAATGGCACTCTTTTGGAAGATATTTTTGTAGCTTACGGATTAATCCTTTGTGCTAGACTCTATCAAAAGTCTGTGTTACATCAAGGAAGATGGCAGAGCATATTTGTTTTTCTTCTAAAGCTTTTTCCATTATACGTATCAGTTATTCTGTGAACCTGATCTATTGTTGAGTATTTATTTCTGAATCCAAACTGATGGTTTGGGATCAGTGTATTTTCTTCTAGAATCGGATGGAGACGTTTTAGGAGCATTTTTTCGAATAGCTTAGACAGGATTGGCAGAAATGATATCGGCCGATATGACGTTACTTCACTGGGCAATTTTCCCGGCTTAGGTACCATGATAACTTCCGTAACCTTCCACAAGTGCGGACCATACCATAGTCTGAACGCAGCATTTATTATCTGTGCTATTTTTTTCATACCTTTCTTAGGCAGTTTTTTTTTCCAGAATTTCACCCGTTATTCGATCAAATCCCGTGGATTTTTTCGGGTTGAACTTTTCTTTTATTTCTTTGGCTTTTTCCCTAGAGGTTACTGCTGGAAACGATCTCTCGTCTTCGCACATTTCTTCCGTTTGTTGGGAAAGATCATTATCGTCGAATGGCATGAAGGCGTTTTCAAGATGTTCCGCAAATAGATCCACCTTTTGTTTGTTTGTTTTAGCCTTGTTACCACTGCTGTTTTTCACTGGCGGAATGTATGATGTTGATCTTTTAATTTTTTTGTAGCCTTCTACAGTGAGTGTTCTGTACTAGCATCGTTTGTCAGATTTGTAAGGTATCTTTCCACAGATGCATTTTTAAATTCTGCTATCCTTTTTCTGAGCTTATTGTTTAAGCTATTAAGTCTACTTTTATCACTTGGAGCTCTTGACAGTTGCCATCGTTTGCTAACTCGTCTCTTTTCTGATATAATGTCGCAATTTTCTTTGGGATACACGTTTCTTTTTACTTTGCTATTTAATTCAGGCATTGCAGCCCATGCAGCCTTTTGTATAGCTAGGGTGAAGGACTGTACTTCACTTTCTAATTGCTCTATTGTATTTATTGTTGTGGATAGTTCGATGCGTTCATCTATTAAATATCTGAAATATGTCCAGTCAGTTAGTTTGTTTACTAGACTTTTGTTGTGTTCCTTCATTATAATTTTATTGTCAAGTGTTAGCAGCACAGATGAGTGATCTGAGTCAAGATCTGGTCCTACCTTAACTTGGGTAGTATTTAAGGAAATATTTTAGTTAAGAAGTCGACAGCATCCGGGATTTTGTTCCTATCTATGGGCCAGTAAGTAGGATTTCCCGTTGAATGGTAGTTAACATTGGTTTTTTTAATATATTCAAGGAGTTCTCTTCCTCTTGTATTTGTTAATCTTGACCCCCAAGAAATGTTCTTAGCGTTGAAATCTCCGCCTATTATGAATTTATTTATGAATTTACGGAAGATTCTTTCAAAATTGTTTTGTTTCAGCCTGTGGCCGGAGAACAATATGCCGCTGCTACCGTTACCTGTCCGCTGCTTGTTTTTATGTTTACGGATAAAAATGATTATGATAATATTAATATATTGTAAATTTCTTTAGAACGAAGAAAATAAATAATAATAATAATAACTGTATTATGTAAGCCTTTACATGCTGATCTTTGTGCAAAATTTTAAACAAAGTTGTTAGTTTGAGGTTCAATTGCTGTGAACGACGACGAATTGACGTCCTTGGCTCTTCAGCAACACTTCTGCTAACAGCTGCAATATTTCCGGTCGAATGACCACTACGATGATAGGATTTGCTTCTCTGATCTTGAACCGAACCAGTTTCTTCAAATTTATCAACGATTAGTTTAAGAGCAAGGTTTGACGGAGCATTTTCTCTACCGTATTTTGTACGAAATTTTCTTTCAACTTCTGCAAAACTTTCACCATATTTAAAATAAGTTTTAATAATACATAAAAACATAGGGGCGGGCTACAGTCCGCTTGGGCGAACTGTTGGATACCCTATTCTTATCCCTATATCTCATAAGTGGGCGTGACAAAAATTTAAAGGATTTTATCGAAAAAACTAAGCTTTTGTAAATAAAAACGCTCCCTAGCTCAAACTTTGGTTTTTCATTAAAATTGTTTTATTTAATTGTGGGCGTGTCAGTAGGCGGATTTAAAAAAAATTTAAGTATGAGCATAAAGGGCACCTAGAGAGTATATACTATAAATTTCAGCTCCCTAGCTCAAATTTTGGTTTTTCAAAAAAAATATTTTATTTAATTGTAGGCGTGTCAGTGGGCGGATTTTGAAAATTGTATGTCCCAAGTAGTTTTATGGGCCAAAGATCATATATAAAAAATTTCAGCTTTCTAGCTCAATATTCAATTTTTCCCAAAATTTGTTTTATTTAATTGTGGGCGTGTCAGTGGGCGGATTTTGAAAATTTTATGTCCCAATCAGTTTTATGGGCCATAGATCATATATAAAAAATGTCAGCTCTCTAGCTCAAAATTCGATTTTTTCCAAAATTTTGTTTTTTTGAGTTTGTGGGCGTGTCTGTGGGCGGATTTCAAAAATTCTTAAACTTGATTATTTCGGGACCCTAGAGAGTATATGGTTAAAATTTCAGCTCTCTAGGTCCAGTTTAAAGGCCTAATTTTTGCCGACGGACGGACGGACGGACGGACGGACGGACATGGCTAGATCGACATTACTATCGATGCTGATCATAAATATAGTAACTTTTAGGGGTCTACGGGCAATATTAAGGTATGTTACAAACTATGCGTCAAAATTAATATACCCTAGAATAGGGTATAAACACGTTGCTCAATAGTGTACCGATCCATTTTAGCTAACGGGAATGTATTACTTCATTCAAACTTCGGTGTAATCTAATAGCTATAAAAAAAATTACGGTCAATTTAAAAATCGTTGATTTTTCGATTAATTGCTTAATTAATGGCCTTTTAGGTTAAATAAGTAGAAAATTAAAAATTCGACTTAGCTAAGTTTTCGACACACCCACTTTGAAGGTTGTTTTTACCAAACTTTCAAGTTTCGGTTATTTTAGTGGAAAAACAAAATTTTAAATGGGAAACGACTCTCAACCCCTTGAAAATCCTACTTTAGGGTATAAGAATATGGATATGGACTTCGCTCAAGCGGACTGTCGCCTTTCCTTGTGTTTTAATTTAAATTATTATTTCAGGTAAGCGGACCTCATCAATATATTAATTTTTTTATATATTGTGAGATATCCGACAAACATAGACACAGAAATCCCGCATCATTTCATAAAAATAAAAAAAAATTGTTTTAAAAATTCAGTCTCTGCTCTTGTCTTAAAATTTCAATTAAAAATCACTCGGTCCTGTATATCAATATCGCACAGCAACCATTTAAGCGCATTGTTCCTTTTTGTCGGTGAACGACAAATACAAAGTTCGGATATACATCCGTACTACATGCACATCATAAAAAACCACCTCCCGGGCCGTTCGAATTGATATTTTTTTTTTTAATTTATTTTCAATTAATTAAGGACTTATCGAAAAAGCTTTAAGTGTAAAACTTCCAGTGGTATTCTGTTGACCCACTTTCTATGTTCGTTATCTGTGTTTTTTGCATTACCATCACCTAGTACTTGAGATATTTTTCAGAAAATATTTTTTTTTATTGAATTTCACGATCGTTATCAAAAGACGGTGGAAAAGGTGTAGATTGGAGGCGTAGAGTGGTCGATGCGCCGTATGAGGATGCCGTTGGCATAGTGAAAGCTCAATTAATAAAATTGTTTTCTCACTGCGTGCGCAACGAGCTGGATAACGAGTTCGACATTTGTTGAATTGTTGAATATTTCAATAATTTTAACGAATGATGTGTGTTATTTTCCCTTCTTTGTAGTAGTGCAACATTTGTATGGAAAGTTTTTCAAGTGGGTATCGAGTGGAAATTTAAATTGAAATTCAATGTTAGAACAATTTAATTTTATTCAAATTGAAATTCAAGTGGGTTGTTTCATCTGGAAACTAGATCATAACTTGCCGAAAACTTAATAATTGACAATAACGCATTTAGGGAAGGTCAAACTCGACCATGCGTGGGAAATGTCATAAAATACTTTAAGTGGAAATTGCTGATTGCACTTGAATTCAGGAGCAACAAAATTGCTTTTAGATTGAAGATCTTGTTGAATACGATTTGTAGTAAATGCCTACCAAAATTTAAGTCTACAGTTTTATAAGATCTAAGACGATTGTTGGTAGCAATTGCAGATGACAAACACGCTCTTCTGATCACTTAAACATATATATGTATGTTATTGGTATGTATGTATGTATACATCCTGCGTTAAGATGTATCTTTATAAAAAAAATGTCATAGCTGAGTGAGTCACTCAGCTATGCGACTAGAGGTAGTAATCCTGTGTAAGTGCGCACAACGACGAAATTTTTTAGATACTACTCTATCTGTTTCTTTTGGAGAGTTTCTACATAATTTCAAAATACACGAAATCTCATGAAACGTTTATCGCATTCATTTGAAACTTTTCATTACAAAACAACAGTAGAAAATCTTTACATAGGTATCTTCCTAAATGCAGCAATATCAGCGTTTGGTCAATGAAAGATGTCTAACAAATTTTGGCGGCTCCCAACATTAACTGGGATGTAGATTGAAGAAACAGTCACAGTCGGTGCTGAGGACATGGAAAAACCATTTCCGCAGACGTTTAAACGGCGAAGACGACACCAATTATGTTGTCAGGCAGAAAGAACCATTCAGCCAGGACGATGAAAGCCAAGACTTCCGTCCACCTGACCAAAACGAAGTGAAAACATAGGGGCGGGCTACAGTCCGCTTGGGCGAACTGTTGGATACCCTATTCTTATTCCTATATCTCATAAGTGGGCGTGACAAAAATTTAAAGGATTTTATCGAAAAAACTAAGCTTTTGTAAATAAAAACGCTCCCTAGCTCAAACTTTGGTTTTTCAATAAAATTGTTTTATTTAATTGTGGGCGTGTCAGTAGGCGGATTTAAAAAAAAAAATTAAGTATGAGCATAAAGGGCACCTAGAGAGTATATACTATAAATTTCAGCTCCCTAGCTCAAACTTTGGACTTTCAAAAATAAAAAAAAAATAATTGTGGGCGTGTCAGTAGGCGGATTTTGAAAATATTTACACATGAGCATAAAGGGCCCCTAGAGAGTATATATTAAAAATTTCAGCTCCCTAGCTCAAATTTTGGTTTTTCAAAAAAAAATATTTTATTTAATTGTGGGCGTGTCAGTGGGCGGATTTTGAAAATTTTATGTCCCAAGCAGTTTTATGGGCCAAAGATCATATATAAAAAATTTCAGCTTTCTAGCTCAAAATTCAATTTTCCCAAAATTTGTTTTATTTAATTGTGGGCGTGTCAGTGGGCGGATTTTGAAAATTTTATGTCCCAATCAGTTTTATGGGCCATAGATCATATATAAAAAATTTCAGCTCTCTAGCTCAAAATTCGATTTTTTCCAAAAAAAAAATTTTTTTTAGTTTGTGGGCGTGTCTGTGGGCGGATTTCAAAAATTCTTAAACTTGATTATTTCGGGACCCTAGAGAGTATATGGTTAAAATTTCAGCTCTCTAGGTCCAGTTTAAAGGCCTAATTTTTGCCGACGGACGGACGGACGGACGGACATGGCTATATCGACATTACTATCGATGCTGATCATAAATATAGTAACTTTTAGGGGTCTACGGGCAATATTAAGGTATGTTACAAACTAGGGTCAAAATTAATATACCCCTAGAATAGGGTATAAAAAGGGATTGGGTTCGATATCCCGCTTTTTATAATCCCGATTCTTAAAATCCCGCTATTAAAATTCCGCTATTTATAATCCCGCTTTTTTAAAATCCCGTCTTTTAAAATCCCGCCTCTTATAATCCCGTTTTGTATAATCCCGTTTCTTATTATCCCGCTTCTACAATCAAAAGTAGTTCCTTTATTTTAAAAATCGCGCGATTTTTTTAAAATAAAGCTACTACTTTTGATTGTAAAAGCGGGATAATAAGAAAATTAAAATAAATTAAGCAAGGAGTGTTTTTTGAAATTCAGTTTATTTTAACATTTATCATTTTTAGAGGAAGTAACAAAATAAGAAATAAATAATATCAAAATAAATTGTTAACTAATAAATATGACAATCTTCAATAATTTAAAAAAAATAAAATAAAGTAAGGTTATATGATATGCTGCAAAAGGGAACAAAAAAAACTTCAAACCATTAACAATTTTTTTTATTTTATTAGTTCAAGTGTATATTATAAGCAATGCGACGCAAAAAACCTGTTTTACTAATTTTTTTTCTATTTCTCATTAATTTTTTAACAGCGCGTGACTTTATAACATTAGTTTTTTATATAATTTTTCTTGTCCATTTTGTATTTTTTGTATTTCAGTTTGCACCACAATTGCTTCCCTTCTCAAATCTGCAATGAGTTTATACAAGCAAGCACTTGTTCGTCCAACCCAACCTTTCAGTCTGCGATGCCACGCTTCAGAATTATTTTGTGTTCTCGGGAATTGTTTTTCCGCACTGTCATACACAAACCAAAAGTTAGGAGAGTACTGCACTTGCCTACTTCCATTAGGAATGTAATTAATTTTAAACCAATCTGCAAAACTAAGTGCGTCTTCGTCATCTTTCAAACTATTTTTTTGATAACAATGTTTTGTAAAACAACGGGATTAGCGGGATTTGGCGGGATTTTAAAAAGCGGGATTCCGATACGCTCCCGAAAAAAAGAGACCATTGTATTTGTTTTGTTTTGCAAACCTGGAATATGCATTTTGCATTAACTCAGTATAGTATCTGTAAATTTCCTAGCATTAATTACACATCCTAGTTAAAATTATGAATTCAAGTCTTTTATATATTATAGAGAAACCATACGGTTCAAACAATTAAGAGATAACTTAACGCGGGAAACAAAACGAATAATATATTGATTTGAATAAGAAGTTGCATGTAAGAGGGCCAATCAAAAGTAGATAGTATTATATATTATATTAAATTATTAGGATATTCCTAAGTTTCATCCGAATGGATGCTTGTCTTGTTAAAGAATTAAGGTAGATAACATGAAATCTTAGATAGGGACGTAGGTACGATTATATATATTTATTTCTAAATTATTAGGTAGTTGTTCATAATTTCGATTTCGGGCGCGGTTTGCTCTTTTACTATGGACGGTAAGCATTTGACAAATGCAACGTGAAGTTCTATTTTTTTTTTTGATTTGTGATTTCTGAACATCATGAGTCTAATGGAGTGAGTTTTCCTTATCGTGGATGTGACACAGTTCTAGATTCACCGTTGGAAGGATTAGTGCGTAGTTAAGTAAGAGAAGACAGAGTAAGGGGCTTTCATAAATTTAGAGCTCCATGAAGGCCAAAGTCGTCTTATTTCGACTCGATAAGAAATAAGGCAGGGGTGGGCCAGCTCAAAGAGAACAGTTACAACTTCCGTTCTCCCGCTACTGACGGTTCTACAAACATTCAATAACTGAAAGGACGAAACGGGCTCCCATATACAACAATATTTTTTTTGGAACATAACACCAGTTCCTTTTTCAGCATGGATAAATTACGTAAGAACGTTCGGGTTACTGCAACTAGATCCCCCCATTCCGACGAGCTATGTCGTGCTTGGAGCAAGCATGCTGGTGTTGCAGTACTTCGGACACCCTTTCGTCTTCGCAGCCCGAACGGGATTAAGGAATCCTGTGCCCTTAAGTCCTAAGGGTAGCATATGAAGCGAAGGTCATAGGGAAACTTGTCGATAATTATACACCTGCTCTTCAAGAGCCCTTATATTTTGGCGGTTACGGTTCGACCCTGGTGTTCAGGCGCAGGTGGATGGTTAAACCCCTTAAAAACCATATTTATTATTCTTTATTGTGTGACTTTACATTAAACTTAATTATGCAACTATGCTATTAGGTAATTATGAAGATGAATACTTTCAATTATATACAGAGTGTTTCTAAATTAAATTTCAAGACTTTGGTAAAAGAATCTTGGTTATAATCTAAGAAAAAATCCTCTTCCGCAAGGGTCTATCTAAAATGTGGACATGATTTACCGAGAGTCCAATCCCTTGAATTTTGGTAACATTATATTAAATGTACCAGGATGTGAATCAAAGTTTTTGACTAATACATAATCTCCTGACTCATATTTTGTTCTAATGTAGCCTTTTTCTAAACATTCGTGTAGCAATTTATTTAATTCTGTCTTCCCTGTGTATGACAACCTACGAGGCGGCCCATAAAAAGGTTTAGCAGCTTTCAAATTTAATTTTATCTTTGTTTTTACCAATGGTTCTACCGGACGACGAGTCACCAAATAACAATTTTTGTAAATGACACGTAAATATGTTTGTGTTGCATAACTTAAATTCTGCCCAATTGTTAAAGTTTCTTCCTCGCAAACGTTATGATTACAATCGATCATTAGTAAAGATTTTTCAAAACTTTCGTCTTTTCCTTCATCACATTTTACATTGTTTTTTTGTCATACGACTTTTATTTACTATAAATTCGCTTACGTTTTGGCAATAAACTGACTTGTTAATATTTTCTATATATTTTATATAATTTTGGTTAACTTTATACATATTGTTGTTTTCACTTTCGTTGTTATAATTTGAAACTAACTTAAAAACATAGGGGCGGGCTACAGTCCGCTTGGGCGAACTGTTGGATACCCTATTCTTATTCCTATATCTCATAAGTGGGCGTGACAAAAATTTAAAGGATTTTATCGAAAAAACTAAGCTTTTGTAAATAAAAACGCTCCCTAGCTCAAACTTTGGTTTTTCAATAAAATTGTTTTATTTAATTGTGGGCGTGTCAGTAGGCGGATTTAAAAAAAATTTAAGTATAAGCATAAAGGGCACCTAGAGAGTATATACTATAAATTTCAGCTCCCTAGCTCAAACTTTGGACTTTCAAAAATAAAAAATAAATAATTGTGGGCGTGTCAGTAGGCGGATTTTGAAAATATTTACACATGAGCATAAAGGGCCTCTAGAGAGTATATATTAAAAATTTCAGCTCCCTAGCTCAAATTTTGGTTTTTCAAAAAAAATATTTTATTTAATTGTGGGCGTGTCAGTGAGCGGATTTTGAAAATTTTGTGTCCCAAGCAGTTTTATGGGCCAAAGATCATATATAAAAAATTTCAGCTTTCTAGCTCAAAATTCAATTTTTCCCAAAATTTGTTTTATTTAATTGTGGGCGTGTCAGTGGGCGGATTTTGAAAATTTTATGTCCCAATCAGTTTTATGGGCCATAGATCATATATAAAAAAATTCAGCTCTCTAGCTCAAAATTCGATTTTTTCCAAAATTTTGTTTTTTTTGAGTTTGTGGGCGTGTCTGTGGGCGGATTTCAAAAATTCTTAAACTTGATTATTTCGGGACCCTAGAGAGTATATGGTTAAAATTTCAGCTCTCTAGGTCCAGTTTAAAGGCCTAATTTTTGCCGACGGACGGACGGACGGACGGACGGACATGGCTAGATCGACATTACTATCGATGCTGATCATAAATATAGTAACTTTTAGGGGTCTACGGGCAATATTAAGGTATGTTACAAACTATGCGTCAAAATTAATATACCCCTAGAATAGGGTATAACTACCAACTTTCAAAAGCTTCTTCCCCGAACCATCTTACCCAATGTCCGAAGAAAATGCAACCGATCTTCGAAATTATTCACCAGTACATATAGCCTTAAACTTGTATCGCTGATGACTTCCACCACGTATTTGATAAATTCGTCCTCTTCGCCGCCCATTCCATTTGACAGCACCACCTTCTCGTTGTAATAATCATGGAACGTTTCGTTGTATCGCCATTTTCGTGCTTCGAATTTTCGCCTCATTGTTAGTTTGTTTTCTTTGTTGCCAAATATCTCCGTCATCTCACGGAGCAAATCATCGAGATTTTGGTCAGCAAAATTCGGTTTTGAAAATGACCACTGTTGGCCCTTCCCCTTGAACTTGTTGACTAGTAATTTTTGCAGCATTTGTTTTTCGACGTTGTATACTTTTTCTGCGCTTACCAAATTTCAAAGTTTATTCCATCATCGTAATTGGGCAGCTTGTAAGTGTTGTATTTTCTTTCTTCTTTGTCGTCTGCATCTTCGTTTCGTTGTTTATCATTGTCGTTCGTTTTTTCCTCTTCAATCGTTTGTTTTTTCTCCAACTCCATCTGTTGTTTTAAGAATTCTTTTTCTCTGGCTAGTAATTCTTTTTCTTTTTTTATTAAATTTAACTCTCTCATGAGGAGTTCATTTTCATTCCTTAATGTTGACTGCACACCACCACTATGACAACTCTCATTCTCCTCCTCATCGGTGTCGTCATTCTCGTTGTTGTCATCATCATCGTTGTCGTCGCCGCCGTTGTTTTAATTTTCGTTGTTTTTGTCTTCTCCCTCATCTTCGTTGTTTTCATTGTTTTTCTTTTCGTTGTCTAAATTTTTTGCGATGTCGTTGTTTGTGTTGGGTTTTTCTCCATGGCCTTCTGTGGGTATGCCGTTAAGACGCAAAACTAATTTCAATTTGGTCCCGTTGCTTGGCATTCCTAACCGTTACAGCCACTCGCGCAGCTGGGTCATTGAAAATTCACTTGATTCCAACGAAGTGCTCATAGCGACTATGGTTTTATGAACTATTTAGGGAGAAAAAAAAAATTCACAGCACCAGGTAACAGTCGACAAAAAAAAATATATAGAGGGCAAGTAAGAGACGCGCACACGATTGTTCACGAACAGATACAGCTTTTTTTACTGTTTATTAAGCTATTAGGGCTGTATCCCACTTCTGAGGTTTTAGACGCTTAGGCTCAAAAAAAACACAACTCGATTGTTTGGAGGTTGGTCAAAGACTGCTCTTTCTTTATTCTTTCTTTTACTTATTCGCTAACACAAGATATAATATTGCATCAGTGTTGCCACTGGGCTTAATTACTACATTAACTACTACAATCCATGTCTAAATAACTTCACTTAATTTGCAAGTTATTTGACACCCCTCAGAATCACTACGACTACTTTAGTCCATGTCCTTAGACAATTTCAAAGTATTCCAATTCCTGCCCAAGTGACCCCTCGCCTGTTCAAAAATCATTAATTCCTACAATAATTAAGCTGCCACTTCAAGTAAGCCAAGATAATGCAGATTCCTCAATCATTCATTAAAAACTTGTTGTCACTTGTGTTGACATTTACTCAACTCCCTTCAGGAGATTTTCCTTATCCATGAACAAGATTAGTTGGCTAAAAAGGACTACGAAAAAAAACTCTCCACAAAATGAAGCTAACCAAAACAGAACAACACCACCTCGTAATTGGATATCGAGGCGGAGGTGATTTTCAGGAAATATCCTACCCTAGGTAGGTAAATATTTAATCAGGATAAGTAAGGATTTTAAATGAGTGTACACTTTAGCTAATTAATTTTCTGTATTGTTACCACTCCCAACCAACTTATTGGCCTAAGATGTTCAAGTTTGCAACTTTAAGGTGCGTCACGCATACAATTTACCGATGAAAAATGGTCGTGGGCAATTCTTGACAATTCATTAATAATTTACTGTGCCATTTCACGAAAAAAAGGAAAGGAAACCGATAAAATTAAGGATTCACATTTATTACAAGTGTTTTACCGAATAATTCATTAGAAAAGCTCCTGTCTGCACCTTTTATAGGATGATACTCGAATCTACTTCATTCAAACTGCCTTTCATCATTTTACTCTTATGTTCAATGCCTACCAAAGGCAGATTCTATCATTGCTCTTACTTTTTCTCGCTGACTGACATTGATGACAGGATACATACAATAGGCAGAACGTGCACAAAGGTGGATATGAAATCGGATCGATAATTCAATATCCGCTTAAATGTCATCGCAGTGGGATGAGCAATAAACTTGTGCCGTGCCTGAGAAGATGTCATTAAAATTATATACTTGGTATGGGGATGGGGATTGGTGGTTGGAGATTCATTCCATCTTCTTGTCCCAAATGTGTGCAAACGAGGCAGGAGAGTAAGCAAGTGGCTTCTACTCAAAGATTATGCTACATTTTGAGTGTTTTTTTTTTCTTAGAATAATGTATACATATAATATGAACTACATGATAACTCGGTGAATTATTTATACCTAGGACTGAAGTTCTTTTAACGTTCGAGAAAATTGTGATTGAAAAGGGTATTTAAGGTTTATATATACTGAATGACAGACAGGCCTGGTTTCGGCTGGTTCTTTAGATTGTTATTGAAAGGTAAAAATATCGATTCCTGACAAATTTATTAAATGGTGGCCTTAAATGATAAGGCAGTTGATTTCGGTCATAACAATCTGTAAGTAATTCGATTAAACGTCACTCACAACAATCGCAATCAGTCTTAAAATACAACTAGCCGATATCTAAATACGTATCTTGCATTGATTTACATGTTTTGAAGACGTAAACACTCTGCGACTGAGGTGCCCTAATTTTCTCAATTCAGATGACACGAAGTACAACAGACAGCATTTTGGCAGCTTGTGGTTTCAACATTCGTTTTATATTTCTACCCTAAATTACTAATATATGAAATTAAAAAGACGTTAAGTTAAACAACATTTATTGGAACTTGGATAAAGGTCCTACTATGCTGACGATCTCGTCATGGTGGCTGACAACCCTTGTTCATTGCAGTTGCAAATCAATAGGCTCCAAGACTATTGCAGCACATGGGACTTGCAGGTTAATGTCCAAAAAACTAAGATTATGATATTTGAACAGCGTCATCGTCGCCATCGTCTGGTAGAAGAGAATTGGTTTCTTCTTGGTGAACGTATCGAAGTGGTCAAAGAATTCAAATATTTGGGAGTACTGATTACCAGTAATCTAAACCTAGTAATCTAAACCTAGCACCGAAGCTAAGGCAGCGTTAAGTATTATGTGGCCGAAGTTTTTCGGGAATCCGCACATAGACTTAGTGTGCAAGTACCATGTGTTCAATGTGCTATGGAGTGCAGGCATTTGGTTACATCCCTTTTGAAGAATTCGAGAAAGTGCAACGTTTCTTTTTCAAACGTTTGTTCAAACTACCAAATGCCACACCAGCTTACCTCGAACTCAAAGTCATATATACAAAAATTAAGCCATCGTTTGGATAATAGCTACTTTTCTTATGTTCACTCTGCTTCTTCAATAAGTACCATTTTTAGGGCTAGGGTTGAAATTCTCAACCTGAATTTCTTACCCCATAGGAACTCGACCTCTGATCTGTGTACCCTCTGTAACAGAAATGAGAGAGAGGATATTTACCATTTTCTCGCTGTTTGCGTTTTCGATTAGTGTGTGTAGAGACATCTTGAATGGCTCTTTTGGTTGGCCTATTTTACTTCAGTACTGCAAGCATGCTCTCTCTTACCGAAATAGTTTCGAAACTTTGTAATTAATTTAATATTTTTAATAGTTACAGACAGTTTTCCTTTTATTGAACTAAAGTAAATATTGTGAATATGCTGATTCAGATAACTTTCTTTTTCTTTTGTTCTTCCACATTCTTCAAATTAATTAAATTTAACTTAAAACAAACTCTTAACTTTGCTTATATGTACATGTATGTTTTTTTATCTTTAATTTTTGAAATGTTTCACCCGACAGACGGCATAATCGCCATATCTATGTAAATTCTATGAATTTTGTTAAAATAATCTTTTATATGTAAATAAAGAATTTGATGAAATGAAAATTTATTAATATCATAAAAGATGTGTTTTTTCTGCAACTCAGTAGTAATTCACTCCTTGAGATCAGGAAAAAACTTAATACTCACTCCACTCTATTTTCATTGGAAAAAAAAAACAAAAAAAGTTTGACGAGCATGTTATCGATATACGACCTCTTTCGCCTTTTTGCGACTATCATCCCCTTTTTTGCGGCTTTCTTTGCTGTAATTGAAGTATAATTTAGAATGCTCACAATGAAATATCAATACGGTAGAATTAGGCATATAAAGGGGCTTGATATACTAAAGCTTTGATTAGATTGTAATTTAAGTGGGCGAATTCTTGGTCATATTTGACAGAAATCTGTTAAATATGTTCATTATATTAACATCACATCTCGTATGCCAGTTGACGAATATGACCACCAATAAGCAGGCTGATTTTAACAGATAAGCTTGGCATTTGGTCATATAATGTAATCAGAAGTTACGAAGGTATGTCACAAAACGATCAAAATAACCATATCCTATTTTCTGCATTTTTGAGGTAAGATAATTAAACTTATGCTGTCAACAATTTTGAAAAAAAAAGGTATTTGATCTTAACTTCCACATTTTTCGCTCAAAAGAACCGTGCTTAATTTTATTTTGAAGGTGTTTGTCAGTGAAACAGATCTGCCCTTCACATATTTTCGATTGGGCGCTAGAAGCGAAAAATCACAAGCCCTTATTTTAGTAAGAGGTTCTGATTATGATTTTGAAACAGGTATTTTGACCATAACTCATAAGATTTTGTCTGTTAAGAATCGCGCAATGTGGCGTTTCAAAGGTGATTCCTTTTGCTACAAGCCCACCCTAAAATAACTTTGATAGGACTCACCACTTGGCCGCTTCCCAGGACATTTTGGAAAAGTATATTTTTTCAGGTTTTAGCTAGCTTTTTTAGGTTTTAGGGATCTTTTAGTTTAATAACCTAATGTCATACTAATTAATGTCAGTCATTGCTATTAATGTCATATTGATGAAACTTTTTGAATGTTGTACTCGTATCTGTACTTCATGCCCGCACTACTACTATATTTTTAATACTTGAAGTATACAAAAATAAAAAATGTCACTAATTATGTTATTGAATTCTGTATCTAAATATATATATTGTTAAAACTTATTGCTTCTATTGTTATATTTGAATTCATATGAAATAAAATTTGAATTGAATTCAATTGAAATAAATTGAATTAGATTAATATTCCATTTTTAGTTATTAACATGTTTTTCAAGATCCTTTTTTGGTCTTCGATGATTTTTTGTGCGACATTCTCAAATTGGCCATTGGTAACCACGGTACAAAATTGAAATCTGTCTCCAGCCTTTAACTGATTTCAGCGCCGTCTGGTTTTCAATATTAACAAACTACACTGAGTTCTTGGCTCACTGACAAAATAATACTATGTGGAGATTTGTTTTTGGTTTACAGATAAAATGACAAATGAATTATTACTGAGTTGCAGAAGAAACACAACTATACACATACTACCACGTCAGTCGCAGAGGGTCTATATGTTTTCATAGTTTTAAAGTGAACAAATGACCTAAAATCTTTATTTTAAGGCTACAGAATGTTATTAATACAATTTATTATAAATAAGAAACTCTATTTCCTTAATATTTCACTCGCAATATAGAAATGTCAAACATATAATTGTATTGCTGATGTCGTCAGTGGGTTAGCTAATACATTAAAAAAATGGTTCGGACATTAAACAAATCTACCACACAGCATCCATTCATAATTGTTCTCTTGTAAGGGATTAGTTAAAATAAAAATTGAATTTGATTAATCTTTTGAAAAAGTGTGCCGGAATAATAAAATTGAGACTTTCCTTCGCTTGGGCGAACTGTTGGATACCCTATTCTGACAAAAGTCTAAGTATGGTGGAATTGTTAAGAACGCTCTACATATTTTGTTATATAACATTTAAAGGATTTAATCGAAAAAACGAAGCTTTTGTAAAAAAACCCTCCCTAGCTCACACTTTGGTTTTTCAAAAAAAATATTTTATTTAATTGTAGGCGTGTCAGTGGGCGGATTTTAAAAATGTTATCTCCCGAGCAGTTTTAGTAGTCAAAGATCATTATATAAAAAGTTTCAGCATTCTAGCTCAAAATTCGGTTTTTTCGATAAATTTGTTTTTTTAGTTTGTGGGCGTGTCTGTTTGCGGATTTCAAAAATTCTTAAACTTGATTATTTCGGGTCCCTAGAGAGTATACCTATGGTTAAAATTTCAGCTCTCTAGCTCCAGTTTAAAGGCCCAATTTTTGCCGATAGACGGACGGGCGGACATGGCTAGATCGACATTACTATTGATGCTGATCATAAATATAGTAACTTTTAGGGGTCTACGGGCAATATTAAGGTATGTTATACCCTTAGAATAGGGTATAAAAACAAATGTTTGTTTCACCGAAATTCAGTTGTTTCGCAAATGAGTGGTAGCAGTGCCGTCTATAGTTGAAATTGTGTATTGTTTCAATTGGATTGGTACCGGATTTTTCTTAATTGGATTCATACGCGATTGACGATAGAAGACACGATGGTGGTACCATTGACGATCTCGTTCAGAAGTATCCTATGGACGACAATCGTGCGTTAAATTATATAATGAGAGCCCCGAACTCATGGTCCCTGTACGTGCACAATCATACAGTTTCAAGCCCGGTGTCAGACCTAGAAGAATCTCGGAAGAGAACAGCGAAAAAATATCGTGCTGGTGAAATCTTACCGATGTCTTACAATAGGTGCATTGTCGTGGCGCAAAATGTAGAAGTTCCCCTATTTTGGACTTGAACTTTCTAGCTTACATACCATGGATTACACGGCTTTAAAACAAAGTTCTCCGTCAACTTGTACGTGCAAAGCTACTCGTATATTCTTGTAACGAATGTAATGTACCTACAGTTATAGACAAATTTAAGAAGCTTTTACAGACAGTATATACACTGGATATTTTTCACGATTTCTCCTGTGAAACCGACTTCTTGTAGTTGGCACTAAAAGATCTTAAGGCGTTAGCAGGGTGATTGGAACCTGGCACCGCTTGGCAAGTAATTCAACGGACAACCACTAAGCCAGTGTGTCTATCGTATATTATCAAGTATTTTATGTGTCGTTCGTGGACCTTCAAACATTCTTATCCTTACGAGGGTCAATTGGTGACATACATCGAGACCTTAACGAGCGACTGAAACTTCCCCATCGGTGAGTGCGTTCTTTTCTATCTTCGTACAGTAGATACCGAGGTACACATCTTCAATATATGCATGTATATATTGAAAAATAAAATAAATATAAGCAAAACCTGCCCATAAAGGGCCTAAAACCTATCTTCGAAAAGCATTTGTGTGTGCAAAACTTTATTTTCTACACGAATCGAAGAAACCTATGATTTAATGCCGATTCCGATCCGCAACTTTTGAGAAGCTTCTCATGGCAGCTTAACCTCTTGGATGTTTATCAGTAATCGCATGAGCTGAAACATAAATAAATAAATAAAAGGCAGTAATGGCCCATAAGAGCCCAAAAACCTAGCTTCTCCATCCATTTTGCTTGTGCGAAGTAGAAGAACCCTTTAATGTCCTCTTTGATGTTTATCTGGCGTTCGCAAGAGGTGGGGTAGTGGAAAAAACTCTAGATGTTACTTGGCCCTTTCGAACCTTTCGATTAGTAGTCCCGCACACTAACCACTGAGCCCGATGTGGGGCGAAAAAAAAAATGTTTCTGGGTGGGACTCGATCCTCGAACACCGCGCCCAGTAGTTCAACGCACTAAACATGAGTCACTGCGCCCACATTATCCTTTCTAATACATATGAATATATATCTTGTAAATGCCACTTTCTGTAGCCACATTCCCACCTAATTTCCCATAATTCCCTTCCTCGAACATACCGGAACAATCTACGATCAGAGCGGCTCTCCCAAAGACCAGACGTTTGCAATAAATCACTTTGGCCATCACGACATTATTCCTTATTTTCCAAGTTTTTCTGTATCTTTTTCTCCACTGCATCAGGGAAAGAATATTCAACAACAAAACTTCTCAGCTCCTACACACCCTGCAACCACCGAAAGAAATCAGTTATAGGACACAAATCACAAGGAGTGCTTCACAAACTTTATTTATTCTTATTTTATATGCTACTGGGAGTGTTCTCTCATTACTATACAGTTCACATACCTGGGAGGAAGTGATACCCCAAAGAATTCAATAGATGCGGGTGTAAGACGAAAAATGTCAAGCTAAGGAAAATACCAGGAAGTACTGATAAATTTTCTTAAACGGCTTACCGCCTTTTCCATCACTGGCTGTCAATCTTATATTTTTGCGATAATTCAAGTGTTTTCTATTTGGGCCAAGTGCGCTTTATACTTAAGCCCGATTTGTCCTTACTTTTCACTCTTCAATATAAAATGTTGTTTAATGACTCCAGATTCAAGCGAAACGTTCTCTCCGCCCTTCTTGCGAGTACTCGTACTTCATTTTCACTTTCATCGTTATGGTAAGTTTTTTTTTTTGTCAAATGAAAAGGAAATCGTCCAAATGGAAAATTGTTTTTGTCAATACATGCAACATGGGCGACAGAGGGAATAGAATTTCCTGTGTGGTCCATTAAATCGTTGGTATTTCATCATAATCAACACTCTCTTCCTCAAGGTTTCTACCTACATATCTAAGGTGTGTGTTTCTGAAAAATTGTATACAGTCAAAGACGAGATGAATCTCAGAACAAGGTACCTACACCTATATAGGAATGAGGGGTGCTCTATACAAAAAAAAACATGGAAAATTGGCAAACATTTGCCAAAGGAATTGGCGAATGGTGTGAATCGTAGGGAAATTTGTGTTGTGTCACACTTTGGCAGGCAGAGTGTTGGGGTACAAAATAAGAACCCTTGACTGTGGTGACGGCAGGCGGAAAATTGGAAAATTGATATTCAAAATGAAATCGAATGAATGGGAAATTTATGCAAAGTAGCAGGCTATGTATGTGTCAGGATGTAATTATTCATTGAATTTTATGTCTAGATATGGAGGCGGAATAATGAAAGGAAAACCTACCTACTTGTTCACGGTTCGATGGTGGAAGAAAATAAAACTGTAACATTATGAAATTATACCTGAATTGCCAAGGTATTACTTCTTTAATCGAAGCTTCAGTCGTGTTGTTATTTGTGACACATCGAAATGTCTGGCATTTCCTAGAGTATTAACGCATATAAAAAAATGTTAACTTACCTAAATTGCATCCTTCCTGAAAAGTTGAAAATCGACCTCGCGTTGGGCGCCATTACATAAAAAAAATCATTTGCGCTGACTTCTACCATATTTATTAACAGCCGCTTTAGGCTGTTGCTATAGAACTGTGCACGCTGTTGAAGGCTTTGCTCAGAATGGTGTGCTCTTCAGCTTATTATGGAACCTTTGGGGTCGGAGAAGACTTAACAGGGAAGTGCACCCCATTATTGGGGACGATTACGATCCATGTATCATTTTCAGCGTTAGTAACTTACCAACTCTTTGTGAGCGTATGGATTCAGCGGTCAACAAAGTTGGGAGTCTGTGCTGTGAGCAGGCTCTGTTAGTTAATCCTAAGAAGACTGAGATAATGCTGTTCACGACTAGAAAAAGAATACCTCATGTGAGGTGGGCTTGTTTTTAGGGAACTCAACTAACTTTATCAAATAAGGTTAAATATCTGGGTATTGTTCTATACTCACATTTTTACTTTGCAGATCATTGAGCTACTAGAAACTCGAAGGTTACTAAAAGAAGCTGAAAGATGTTCAGCAGATCCTGGGGACTTTATCCAAAGTTGGTTCTTACGTATCGTGCGATTGCTTGGTGGTCTTGGGCTCACATCTTTAAACGTCACCTGACTAAGCTACAGTAGGTTGCGTGTTTATGCATCACAGGTGTGATGAGAAGAACTCTAACTGCTGCTATGGAAGTACTGCTCTTCTCTGCAGTTCTTTGCTGAAAGTGAAACCCAGAAATTTTGTATACCGTATGTGTGTGCTTGGACGGTGGTTCAACTTCGGTGATGGAATAAGAGGTGCTGTGCAAAGATCTTTCTTTGACAGAATACCTGGCCATCGGGGGTGGAGCAGTAGTTTCTGAGTGCTCAGAACAAATTTGTGAGCTCCGTTTTCGTGTACTCCTTCCTAAATGACTGGAATGTAACAGTGAGGGGTAGAATGGCCTTAGGCAGGGTGATGCCATTCTTTATACGAATGGGTCACTATTTGACGGTAACTTTGGGTTGAGAAACAACTGTTTTTCAGGCAGAAATCTTTCCGATTGCCACTGCCACTAATATCCTGTTGGAAAACATGGTAAAAGGTGCATTCTTATACAAAGCCTGGGGCCCTACTAATTAACTCGATTTTACTTTCGAATCTAGGTATTCGAAAGACATTTCCAATTCTACTTTAACTTGTGTTATGTACTCAATTGGAATCGAATGTAAATTATGTCACCTATATTTCTTAAAAAGTCCACTTTTCCAACGAAACTTGCATTTAAGTTCGGCTAGTATGCTAACCTCAAAATTTGTCGAGGAAACAATCGCTTAGCGGAATAGGTCGGCAGGTGTAACTCTGTAACACTTACCTGGGTTAGTGTATACACAAGTATCCTGTGTAATGAAAGGGCAGATGGTCTGGCCAAGAATGGCTCATCGACAGCCTTCATTAGCCCACGACCAAATATAGACTGATCCTCGTCTGTTCACATACGTGAAATTACGTTAATAGGAAAGACTTGAGATACTTGGTTAGTCTCGTCAGTGGTTTTAGTCCTCTTAACGAGCATCTTAAAACTATCGTTATAAGGAGCTATGTAAGTGAAATTGAGCTCGCGAGTGTCTTTCACTTTTCTGGCAGGTTTTCTAATACTAACTCTTATGTCTATCGTTAGTAAGTAGTGAACGGACAGCTATTTGCTAAAGTAGAATGGACCATTAGGTCTAAGTGCTTGTTGTCTTCTGATGACCATACCTCAAATACAAATATACAATACAATACAATACAATACAGTCTAACAACATCAACCTGAACATTCATACTACAAATACACCTAACTCCAAAATTCGCATATGGCTTTGGTCCTTCTCATCCTTATAATACTCAATATCAAGAAGCATTCACGCGTCAGGACAAATCATGCCATTTTCCAAGCCAATGACTTCAATTCTCGCAACCAACAAATAAACCACACACAAAATTAAGATACGTCAAGCTGCCAATAACTCATATCCTCGTTGCGCTCACCTGTGCTATCCTGAAAATAAACTTCCAACGACACTATAAGTTAGAGAGAAAGAAACTTTAATCATGCTCGCTGCATCCTGTCTCTGGCAGTGGAAGCGGCCGACATCAGCTTATTTTTTTTATGCCTACACAAGTTGATACGTTGATGAATTCCTGACGAACCCCAGAGGTGAACATCCTAGCATATAGATTTAAGCAATTGGGCAAATGAAGATACACACGCACATACATAGATTTGCTGTTGCATATTCCCGGAATTTATGGTTTTGTCAACACCACAACAAGGGTAGCAATATGCACATCCGAGGTCGGTTTAATATTCATGGAATTTTAAACGTTCCGAAGCAAATAAACAATATTCCCCACTCTACCCTGTACGGATGTACATCATCACCCAGAGAGCGTAGCTGTTTGGAAGTTTAAGCAGAGATGATTTTGCGCCGCCATAAAGCAGCTGCCTGCGATTATGAATCCTTCAAATTGTTCCGTTCCACCGATTGCTGCTGTAGCTTGCATAATCTATATGTCGTTGTACCACGTTGTACCCTGCTAACCTGCTTATTGGGGGCTGGGAAGGAATTTAAAGTTTAAATAGATTCCCGGAGAATCTCAACTGTAAACTAGATTTCCCTTGATGCGGTGTGAGGAGCAAGTCTTTCTTATCCTTGGAAATATTTTTGGTTAACAGGATAAGCTTCAACGAGCCTCTTCTCTGTGTCGGTGGCTGTGGCACCGAAAAAACTTTTCGCATTATTTAAAATACAACAATTAATGAACTCGTTGAAGTAGGTACTTTGCCGAAATGTTTCTTTGATTATACCTGAGTTGACTGGAGTACGACTAGCACTACCGGGAAGTAAAATTATTTTTGAATACCCGCGAACAAAGTCAGCGGGCAGGGTTATCACTTCGGGTAAAACGAAACTTTGGGAGTAATTATTCATTTCGAGTGGCGAATGGATTTGATATTGTTGTGGTGGCACTGACAGCGGCTGGAAGAAACCAACAACAACGCAGTCAGAGGCAAATGTACATAATATATATCGGTTGTGAAGACTAATTGCTAAAATCGGTGCCGAAAACACGTAGACGTATAATTAGAGGCTTTCCAAGGATTACGAAGAATAATGACGGCTTTTGTTTTAGGGCTATATACGCCGCTGTTGATTAATGTGGTGTGGCAGACAAAGCGAAGCGAGATTTTAAACATTTTTTCTTAAAAGGGTTTGAGATACCAATCTTGCACAACACAATCTAGAGTTTTCGTCAAAAAGTCGTTGTCAAGCAATGTTTGTGATTGGCACGAATAAAATGTTTGTGATTGGCACGAATAAAATGGGCGATTGTTGATGAAGTATGCGGTGATCTATAATATAGGGATGTTCATTCAAAAATATACATATATACATTTTTTTTTTTTTTCTTTTTTTTATAAAAAAGGAAATCCAAATCCTAGAGCACTCAGACTCGGTAACGGTCCATTGTACTACCAGGCAGAAATCCTCCTTTTGGTGTAGAGGCATGTGATTGGGTGGCGTATGTTGTTGTTCCCCATGGGGATTGAACCTGCACCGCACGGGTCACAAGCCAACACACTTTTTTTTTTGACTTTTAAATTCATTTTTATTAATTATTAGCTTATATCAACTTATATACTAGACAAAAATGAGTAAATCTAACTTAAAATTAACAGGATACTTATTCTAGATTATTGATCCTTATGCGGACGCCCTAAACTTAACTCTATCTTATAATTATTGCCTTTCGGCCTAAAAACTATTTTACGAACTAATCTTACATATTATGTTTTCATCGAGAAAATTTTTAAGAAAACTCGGCATCTTTATCAAATTTTATATTTTTATATAAAAAAACAAATTACAAACTACCTACTCTACTTACTTAAACTACTTAACATATTCTAACTATAATTAGGATTCTGAGCACTCGTTGCATTACGAAACAAGCGGTCAAATTCGCAATTGCTTTCCGAGCGCCTGGCAGTCGTCAACGTGCACACGCGCCGCCGTGAGCTGACTGATGCCTTACAGAATCAATCACCTCCCGGAAGCACCACCACAAGTTGGCGAGCCCGGCCCCTCCCAGAAACGCCCTAGCTAACTTAATCTATCTTACAAACTAAGAGGATGTTACCTAGAGTAACGCACCGTCTTGGGAGGGCATGTTGAACCCTCCACCCTCAAAAAGCCACCAAAATTCGGCAAATTGCTTTTCTGTATCGAATTTATCCCTCTCCGCTATTGCGGTACTAAAACGGAGGAGCTCATGAGCATTGGCGACGTCCTCGCCGCGGATGAGCCGCTTATCTCTCGCACTGCGGTAGCGGTGGTATAATACCGGGATACCATCCCTCGTCTGTACCAGCCCTTTTGCATCAATATACAAGCCAACACACTAACCTCTACACCGTCGCCACCCTCATATATACGTTAGTATATACTGAAGAGAAAGATATTACAATCGTGCTGAAAATTCGAACTCAAACTAAGTAGGTATGTGGTATGATATTACGACTATTGAGAAATTGTGTCTTGAATTTCCGTCCGTGTTGGTCCGCCTGTCCGTCTGACAGCGAGGCTCCAGCCACGATGGGAAGACGAGTTTTCCTCCAACTTAGTATTTGTAGTTTGTAGGCCTGTATCTCGCGTCCATTTTTTTGTTTTATTCTATCATCTTAAATGGTTTTTCAACACTCATTTTCTTGAAAATGGCTTTAATGGTTTCCATCATTTTGGAAATACATATGTAAAGAATAATTGAGGTGAGCGTAGGAAAATGGCATACTCAGTTTTTGCAAAACCTGTCGAATAACGGTACTTTACAAAAATGCTAATATTGTGTCTCAAAAACGGCTAAAGTTATTTTGAAGAAAATTTACACAAATCGACTTATAAAGGGTGTTCAAATTTGAGAAATAAATTGTGTGAAATCTGTATTTATTTTTATTGGAAATCAATGAACATTGGTTCTGGTTAATAATGAAAAAGAATGTCGTAAAAGTGACCTCCTATGATAGCTCGGCAGACTGTCAACCTTTTACGAACATTTTAAATTTTTTTTCTCATAATAATGGTTCAAGAAGTGATATTTGCTCAATGATGTTGCCTTTGAGGTGTTTCACTGTTTGAGAATTATCGGCATAAACTTCACTCTTCAAGAAACCTCATAAGAAAAAATCCAGTAATGTAAAATCGCATGATCTTGGTGGACAATTCAAGTCTGTTCTTCGGGAAATTATGCGATTGTTAAACTTCTCTTTAAAAAGATCGATTGAGTTCGTTGCTGTGTGGCCTGTTGCACCATCCTGTTGAAACCACATATTCTGCACATCAATATCTTCCAATTGACTCCACAAGAAGTTTCTAATCATCGCTTGATATCGAGCTCCATCCACAGTAACTACATTGCCATTTTCATCTTCGAAGAATAATGGACCAATTACGCCACCACACCAAAATCCACACAATACAGTAACTTTTTTTTTGGTTTAATTGGCCTTTCAAACAATCCTCTAGGATTTTCTTCAGCCCAAATGCAACAGTTTTGTTTATTGACATAACCGCCAATTTCAAAATGAGCCTCATCGGTGAAGATAATTTGCTTGAAAAAATTGTCAATTTGTTGTTGCTTCTCTATTTTTATACCCTATTCTAGGGGTATATTAATTTTGGCGCATAGTTTGTAACATACCTTAATATTGCCCGTAGACCCCTAAAAGTTACTATATTTATGATCAGCATCGATAGTAATGTCGATCTAGCCATGTCCGTCCGTCCGTCCGTCCGTCGGCAAAAATTAGGCCTTTAAACTGGACCTAGAGAGCTGAAATTTTAACCATATACTCTCTAGGGTCCCGAAATAATCAAGTTTAAGAATTTTTGAAATCCGCCCACAGACACGCCCACAAACTCAAAAAAACAAAATTTTGGAAAAAATCGAATTTTAAATTTAGAGAGCTGAAATTTTTTATATATGATCTATGGTCCATAAAACTGATTGGGACATAACATTTTCAAAATCCGCCCACTGACACGCCACAATTAAATAAAACAAATTTTGGGAAAAATTGAATTTTGAGCTAGAAAGCTGAAATTTTTTATATATGATCTTTGGCCCATAAAACTGCTTGGGACATAAAATTTTCAAAATCCGCCGACTGACACGCCCACAATTAAATAAAATATTTTTTTTGAAAAACCAAAATTTGAGCTAGGGAGCTGAAATTTTTAATATATACTCTCTAGGGGCCCTTTATGCTCATGTGTAAATATTTTCAAAATCCGCCTACTGGCACGCCCACAATTATTTTTTTTTTATTTTTGAAAGTCCAAAGTTTGAGCTAGGGAGCTGAAATTTATAGTATATACTCTCTAGGTGCCCTTTATGCTCATACTTAAATTTTTTTTAAATCCGCCTACTGAAACGCCCACAATTAAATAAAACAATTTTATTGAAAAACCAAATTTTGAGCTAGGGAGCGTTTTTATTTACAAAAGCTTAGTTTTTTCGATAAAATCCTTTAAATTTTTGTCACGCCCACTTATGAGATATTGGAATAAGAATAGGGTATCCAACAGTTCGCCCAAGCGGACTGTAGCCCGCCCCTATGTTTTTTTTATAATTTGCTTACGCTAAAGGAGGTTTTCTGTAAATGTTACAGTACCCTTATAGTGTTAAGAACACAGCGCAAGCATTTGCGTTTAATACGATAAGCAGCACCTGGCCATGGCCATATCGTATTTCATTGCATGCTTTTCGGTACTACTTACTATTAGAAAGAATAGAGAGATAGGAAAGAAGTGTTTGGGTGCAGTTGTAGGGTTTTTCTCCACGGATGGTGTCTAAATTGGTTAGGGAGATCTAGTTTTCATGTATTCGACTTAAAGTAATGTACTTGGCCGGGATTTAAACCAGTGGCGGACTAAGCCCGTAGGAAGCTCGGGCGGCAAAGCTGAATGAGGCCCCCAGCTTTAAAAAGAATATAGTTTTACAAGCTTTTATTCAGTTCACATTTGTATGTATAAATAAGTGTTAATGTGTATTTCGTTAAAATCTGGCAAGTGAAATTTAAATTCGAATTAAATTATTTAGGCTAAATTAACATACATACGTCTACAATTTGGAATGGATATGGGTGAAGAAAATAAAATACAAATCGATCGATAAAAAAAAATTAGATAAAATAAATCAAAGATAGTTTTTTTATTTTTTGTAGCGTGTTATATGTGTTTTCGTGCCTTCAATTTACTGAGCTCCTCAATAACTTCTGTGAAATCGATTTCTTTGGAATGTTTTTCTTTATATTGAAAGGACGACTAGATTAACCAGTCGCTCTTGATCCATTGTAAATGGAAGATAATTTTTAATTAGTTTAAGTTTCGAAAAACTCCTCTCTCATGATGCAACCGAGATGAAAATGGTCAAGAGGTATTGAAGTATGAGCGGTATACAGGGTAACGATTCACTGAAGTCCGATTTTATTATAAATTGAAGGCCCCCCCTTCCGCAGTGGTTAGTTCGCCACTGATTTAAACGCACGACCGTTCAATCAGTAAGCGAATACGCACTGCGTGGTCAGTTGGCTTAAATTCTTGTGTTAACTGTATTATGTAAGCCTTTACGTGCAGATCTTTGTGCAAAATGTTAAACAAAGTTGTTGGTTTGAAGTTTAATTGATGTAAACGACGTCGTATTGACGTCCTTGGCTCTTCAGCAACATTGCTGCTAACAGCTGCAATATTTCCAATCGAACGACTACTACGATGATAGGTTTTACTTCTCTGATCTTAAACCGAACCAGTTTCTTCAAATTTATGAACGATACGTTTGACAGCACGGTTTGACGGAGCATTTTCTCTACCGTATTTTGAACAAAATTTTCTTTGAACTTCTGCGAAACTTTCACCATATGTAAAATAAGTTTTAATAATTAAAACACGTTGCTCAATAGTTTAACGATCCATTTAAGCTAACGGGAATGTATTTACTTCATACCTGAAAAAACTTCGGTGTATTCTATTAGCTGTAAAAAAAGTGGCGGCCAATTTAAAATGCTACATCAAATTTGAACACCCTTTACTAGACACTATTTGGAACGAATTTGTATATAAAGATTTTTGAAATAGTTTTTTTCAACTTTTTTATTCATTTAAAAGTTTTTTGAATTTTGAAAAATGGCTCAAAGATTTTGATAAATTTTAATGTCTTGGATACTTGGGTTGAGTGTCAGAAAATGGCTTAACCAGTTTTCTTCCAAAAGACTTCTTTAACGTTACTGTAGGAAACCAAGAATATCTCGAAAAGGGGCTACGTAACTTAAAAGAAATTTTATATGTTACTAGATACAAACATGTAGAAGAAATCTGCTTACTCAGGTATTGAAAATATTTCAATATAACTTTTTATAATTTTTTTTTATAACAGTTGCTTAAATTTTGAAAAATATGACGTTTCTTAAAAACGGCTCCAATAATTTTGATGATTTACTTGGAGTTAATGTAAGATTTTCGTAAAAGACTCGAATAGCGGCACATTACAAAAAGTGCTATATCTAAATAACTGGCGGATAGCTTTCAAAAAGATTTGGCGATCAAATTTATTCTATAATTTAGAACAAATTTGCAAACTAAGATTCTCAAAAAAATTGCATATATCTGTGTTTCTAAAAAAATTTTAAACTTCACTTTTCTGAAAAGTGGCTTTAACGAACCTCATGCTCAGCCATACAACCCCCTCTTAAAGATATTCCAAGTATATTTATAAACCGTTTCCTTTGAGTGTATTTTATTCATCTAACACAACAGAAATAACAGAAACATTTGCTGTTTTTCTGTTTGACAGTCACATAAAGAGAGAGAGGGAGCTGAGAGTCTAGATAACTTTAATCCGAAAATCATTGTTATTCTCTGAACTAAAATTTCCATTTGGGGTTAATTTTGTTGGCATCCACTTGAACTTTTCGGTATAATTAATGCACTTTACACATTGGGTCGGGATTGTACATGTGACAGGCAAACAAGGATGGGGGTGCTCTCCTTCGGCTCCCGCCCACACTCGGTATGTCATGTTCAGAATTTATGCGAATTGACCAAAGTGCATTACAAGCACAAGCATACTAGTGTCGGGTTATCGGAGTTACCGCAAAATTTCGTACTTGCCTAGAAAGTTGTTTGTGCGCTGCCTGTAGTACATCCATTCACCACCACAACTCCTATAAATCCTTCGGTGATGATCTTGAAATGTTTGCTGTCGACTGTAGGATATGAATAGGTGCATACGAACATATATACATTATGGATAAGTCTCTTGACGCACATACACTGATGATGGTACACAATTTGGCGACTAAGTCAAATCGAATTTTAATAGTTTCACGCAAATATTGTCATTTATCTTTGTCACAGTTGGTCAGTGCAACGATGTGCAGGATAAACCCGAACGGATGCGAAACATCTTGTACCAACATCCGAGAAATTTTTCAGTTCGATGCGCATTTCTGTGCGTGTAGGTCATGTGTTTGGGTGGTATCTTGTGTCTTATCTCGGATTAGCAAGTGGGTGGCATGATATCTCCGATATCAGGACAGGAAGAGAATTGGATATGGATGCAGGGGTCGGATTCATGACCTAACAATGAATGTTAATCTAATTAAAATTGCCTTTGTTTGTGTAGGTAAGAGCGGGCCGTTCGCATAATAATCACATCGAGATATCGCAAATAAGTTCAATTTATTTATGACGAAAGGTGTATCCTATATAGGCAGGTCCTAAAGCTCTATTTATTTGCCGAAAACCAACCCATATATATTATTTGTAATCTTATTCTGTAAAATAAGTTGGACCTCGATTGAACCAATAATATTTTTTTTCTGCCTATTTTAGATACCTACTAAACAAGAAACAAATGTTCTTCGATCGAAGGACAAAAGTCCTAATTGAGTTTCCCCAAACTGGGAGAAACTAATAACCCTCAGTTGTGCTGGAAATATGTGGGTCATCGATTAAAGGATATTGGTTTTGTGCGACTGTTCATGTGCGGTAGATTTTTTTAATGCTTGTGACATGCATGCGGATATTCTGGCATTTTGTTGTGAAGTAATTCCAGGGACTGACAGGAAAATTGCTTAGATAAATTGATTTGACATTTAAACTGTCTCAAGCGGGAGAAATGTGCAATTATGAGGGTGGCATTTCATATTATCTACTTTGAAAGGTTACGTCAGGAAACGAATTGGTTTTATATTTGACATGAAGCAATCTGACGTTTAATTTTTGTCAGCTCGTTCTTAAGAAGATCAGGTTTAATAGATGGTGATGGCAGTGGTTGTCTTTTATGGGTTCTGTCCTGTTCGTGATAAAATCGATCGAACATCAGCAACTTATTGCAGTTTTTGACAAATAGGCATTTTTTCAAATAGCCCAGACCTAAAAAAACCAGTAAATTCAATGTTTTCCTGTCTTGTGTTTCAGTTAATAGCATAAAATGTTGAATTAACGATTTTGCTTCGTTGTTAAATCAACTACCTACAAATCTGTTGAAAAAAACTATAACAATAGTAATCTCAACATAATTGGATGTTGTTATAAAAAGTCTTTCAGTATACCTAATCAAGTACCCACAGTAGTCACAATCAACAACCAGTTTGTTGAATTTACAGTGCAAGCTGCGTAGCAACATAATAATATTAGCAGTTGTTTCAGTGGGGGCAAGACCGCACATGGGGGCGAGAACGTTTTTGTACTATGTTAAATGAAAATAAAATAAAAATGGCAACACTTACAATAAAAAAAACGTGGCTTTTGCTTTGATCGTTCATGCCTTACCTAACTTTTTTTTTGTTACTAGAAAGTGCATATTGAAAATTATTTATTGTGAAAGTAACGAGCTATGTATAACAAGCAAAATTCCAAGGAAACTTTGAGAACCTCAGGTAAGATCTGAATGGGCAAAACCAAATATTTCCAAATATTTTCTTTTTGATGTGTAAATATCGTATTTTTTCGGTAGGGGCTAGTTGGAAATATCGAGCGTCACCGTCATCGTCAGATTTTCGGCGTCACCGTCAGATTTTCATACCATGTGAGTTTATTATGTCCTTACGAAACACCGGGAAGTTGTGTGGAAGTAGATTGTTTTGAATAATTGAGGTTGTAAGAGGAAAAATATCGGTTTGTACTTCGGTAACCGATGGCCGATTTAAGAATGCCACTTTTAGTAGTAATAAGGTTATTTACCAAGTGGTCCTTGGAGAACCAAATAAGGTCCTTAAGCCCGAAAAAAAACATTTTTTTCAAAAACTACTAAAAAACCGCGCAGTATGTGTATTGTGTTCAATGTTATTTAACTAACAGATCCTTGGAACAACAAAAAGGTCCTTAAAAGTAGAAAAAAGGATAATTTTCCAAAATGCCATTAGAATCCACACGGTATATATGTGTTCAATGTTATTTGACTAAGAGGTCCTTGCAACAAAAAAAAGGTCCTTAAAAGTCGAAGAAAGGATATTTTTCCAAAATGCCGTTAGAATCCACACGGTATATCTGTGTTCAATGTTATTTGACTAAGATATCCTTGCAACAACAAAAAAGGTCGTTAATAGTCGAAAACAGAATATTTTTCCAAAATATCATTAGAATCCGCACGGTATATCTCTGCTCAATGTTATTTGACTAAAAGGTCCTTGCAACAACAAAAAGGTCCTTATTTATTTTATTTTTTTTTATTTTATTTATTTTATTGGGAGCTTTCACAAAGTAAGATATAATATCTTTTAAATTATTGGTAAGCTATATTCGAACCTAATAATGCAAGCTACTAGTACATACTGATAGTAACAATTAAAAAAAAGAAAAACTAATTTCAATAATAATAATAATACAATTTAGAATAAAATGCAAGTGATATTACAAAGTTTGTAGGTATATGGTGTTTGAGATCGAAAGTCGAAAAAAGGATATTTTACCAAAATGTTTGTTGTTCCTAGCACCCCCCATTCAAATAACATTGAACTCATATATACCGTGCCGTTTCTAAAGACATTTTTGGGAAATATCCTTTTTCGGGTTTAAAGAACCTTTATTGTGGCTCCAAGGACCTCTTTTTTAAATAACCTGATGTAAAATAAAAGGGACATTCAATCAATTTTTATTTTAAACGCAATATGCATAATAAATCCCAATAAATTATCACCATTATAGCAAAATAAAATTATTTGATTTAGTTATTAGGTATTACCTAGGCAGCTAAAAAGCTACAGCTAAAAACTAACCAACTTTTAGTTGTCATCCGCAACTAACTTTGGCAACCTAACCAGCTTAGTTACACAACCTGCAACTGCAACGGGTGGCAATGGTGCAGTAGTAGTGTATTCGCTTACAGATAAATAAGTTGTTCAGGAGGAAAGATCACAATGATATTCCTTGTGTTCGAATCTCCCAGACAGCAGAGAACAGACAGACAGTACTGACTGCTGGAATAAGTCCAGAAAGTGTCGCTTCAAACGACGATTTTTTCGTGGTCGAGGACCCACAGGAGAAAGTGGATTTGCTGGGCGCTTGTTTCGAGGCCGTGTATACGGTGAACAATCCTGTTCGCCGTAACCACGACATTGAGAATAGGGCTCTGGTGAGCCATTTCTATCTGCGCACCGAACTTGAGAATTGGCGATCTGAGAATAACGGTTTCACCGTGTTCACTGATGAAAACCATGCTAATGCAGTTGTCGCCAATGACCGAGATGCATCGCACTTGTTCGTGTCGAAGAATGATCTTCTGTGCATCTTCGAGTCACTAAAGAATAAAAAGTCGGCGGGGATGGATGGTGTCCCAAACGTCGTATTGAAACACCTGCCTTTGGAGGCTGTAGATATTTTCACCACGCTGTTTAACAATGCGCTGAATAATGCACATTATCCAGCGCATTGGAAGGTAGCTGTGGTACACCCTATCCCGAAAAAATGTAAAGATAGGACGAATCCTGCCAATCTCCGGTCAATTAGCTTACTTCCGAATATTAGCAAGGTCTTTGAAAAGGTTGTCAATAGAGCCCTGTTAAAGTGGGTCGAGGACAATAACATAATCCCGGACAACCAGTTTGGTTTCAGGGCGAGGCATGACACTATTCATGCCGCGTCGAAACTGGTTTCCGACATGCAGTGGAATAAATGCAAGAACCAATGCACGGGTGCTTGTCTGGTTGATTTTGAGAAGGCTTTCGACACCGTATGGTTAGAGGGACTTTTCTACAAGTTGACCAGGCGGGGGATGCACAAACCTTTGCTATATGTAATTTATAATATGCTTATGGGAAAGAAGTTCGTTGTCAAATGTGGCAACGTGACTTCGAGCAGAGTCTTTCAAATTAAAAACGGTTTACAGCAGGGGGCGGTCAATTCTCCGATTCTGTTTAACATTTACACGAGTGATCTGGTGGGTTCACTCAGCCATGCTATAGCGTATGCCGACGATTTGGTGCCATACAGATCAGGTCCTAAAATCGAGGTCATTAATATCCTTTTGCAGCGTGACTTCTATCAAATTAAGCGATATTGCGACGACTGGAAGTTGAAAATCAACTTTCAGAAGACGGAAACAATCTTGTTCAGAACTCCATTGGCTGGGGCCTCTAGGGATACCAGAAAAAACTGGAAGAAATTGGCCATTATTGGACAGGATGGGCAGCCATTGGCGGTGAGAAGCGTAGTTAGATATCTAGGTATCTGGCTTGACCAGTATCTATATTTCGATAGACATATAGTTGCTTGTCTTGCTGGGGCCAAGAGGGCTTATGCTCTGACAAGGAGACTGTTTCATAGCAGTCAACTTGACTCCAGAGTGAAGGTCATTTGCTACGTGGCCCTTATAAGGCCGATCATCGCTTATGGCTGTCCATTGTGGTTTAATATAGCGCCTAGTTATATGGAAAAGATTCGGGTTTTGGAGAGACAATGTCTTAGGACCTGTCTCCGATTGTTCCGAACGCCTGAATCCAACTATATAAAATACTATCCCAACAAGGTCCTATACGATGGGGCTCAGTTGAATAGGATTGACAATTTCCTCATTAAGGTCACTCGAAGGCACGTTGCAAGGGCGATGGCCAGCGACAATAGTCTGATATTTGGGGCTTACTACCCCAATGAAATGTACATTGAGAGTACACTCCGGTCTGGCTTTATCCCGCCAGAGGCATTTATCCATATTGATGCAAAAGGGCTGGTACAGACGAGGGATGGTATTCCGGTCTTATACCATCGCTACCGCAGCGCGAGAGATAAGCGGCTCCTCCATGACGGGGACGTCGCCAATGCTCATGAGCTCCTCCGTTTTAGTACCGCAATAGCGGAGAGGGATACATTCGACACGGAAAAGCAATTCGCCGAATTTTGGTGGCTTGTTGAGGGGGGAGGGGTCAACATGCCCTCCCAGGACGGTGCGTTACTCTAGGTAACTTCCTCTTAGCTTATAAGTTAGATTAAGTCAGCTAGGGCGTTTTTGGGAGAGGCCGGGCTCGCCAACGTGTGGTGGTGCTTCCGGGAGTTGACTGACGCTGTAAGGCTTCAGTTGGCTCACGGCGGCGCGTGTGCACGTTGACGACTGCCAGGCGCTCCGAAAGCAATTGGGATTTTGACCACTTGTTGCGCAAGGCAACGAGTGCTCAGAATCCTAATTATAGTTAGAATACGTTAAGTAGTTTAAGTAAGTAGAATAGGTAGTTTGTAATTTGTTTTATATAAAATCCCAATAATGAAACCGAGTTTTAATAAATTTTCTCGAGGAATATATATGTAAGATTAGTTCGTAAAATAGTTCGTAGGCCGAAAGGCAATAATTCTAAGATATAGTTAAGTTTAGAGCGTTCGCATAAGGACCAATAAATAAGAATAAGTATCCTGTTAATTTTAAGTTAGGTTTAATCATTTTTGTCTAGTATGTAAGTAGATATTTATCAATGAATAAAAAAATGAATTTCAAAGTCAAAAGTGTATTCGCTTACGGAATGGAAGGTCGTGCGTTCGAATCCCGGCCAAGTCCATTACTTTATACCGAATACATGAAATCGTAATCTCCCTAAATAACTTAGACACCACCAGTGGCGTAACTACGGGGGGGGGGGCAAAGTGGGCAATTGCCCCCCCCCCCCCCCCCCCCCCCCAGAACTATACAAAATACCTATTCAAATGTTTTGTATTAAACTATTTTTGTGGACATTGTTCCAAATTAAAGTTTTAAAAAAATAGAGCTGCAAATCTAACTTATTTATAAACTGTAAACAAAACTCCTCCATTATACTTATAATAGCTAGCTTGCTCCCTCAAGAATTTTTGTTTGTAGGCACCATTTAAAGGGTGATTTGCATAAGATGCATGAAACAGCTGAAGCATGAATTCTGGTTTCAAAAAAAAAAATAGTATGTGTGGATGGGGGGCAATTTTATGAAAAATAGTCTTAAAATAGATAAAACGTTATTGAAAACAGTTGAAATCTCCCTATTTTTCGTTATAACTTTGATTCCATTTTTCAAAATGTCACTTTATTAAGTACTACTATCGTTTTTACTGTTCAACGGTTTTATCAATTCAAAGTCAAAATTGCAAACTAGATGCCCAAAGATCTTTTAGTTTTTGAAAAAATGTTAAATAGCACGAACTACTTCTGCTGAAAAATGCATGTTTTCCATTTCTCATTTTTGTAGTATACTTTGTGGCTCATAGAATTTAAAAACTCTGATAACGCTAAAAAAAAATAAGTAAGCCATGAATTTTAAGTAAAAAAATCCTCTTCTGAATGTTAACGTTATTGGTGTACAAGAGAAAATTGAAAAGTTGTGAATTTTTGTGATTAAGGTTTGTTATTTTAGAACGTTGTTGCGTGATTAAATTTTATTTTAACAACTTCCTAGTTAATTGTGATGGCAGACAAAAGAAAGAAAACTACAACAATAGATAAATTCTTCAAAAAAAAATCCAAAGATAATGAAGAGGATATCATTGTTGAACATGCAGAAAGTGTCCCATCTGATGCAAATAAAGAAAGTAAGTTTGTTTAAGTTTTGTTTCATGAACAATTTATTGTTGAATCATTAGTTAATAGTTAATAACAACTGATAACAATTATTATTCTTTTATACAAAATTATCTTTTGGCAACTACCTATACCCGTTTAATGAAAAGTAAATACAAAGTTAAGAGGTACATTTAATTACCAAAACAGTAGATAGATCTAATAAACAAAAGCAAATTTCATGTTTTTTGCTTGAAATTAAAATTTCAAAATGCAGACTAATCCGTGTTGGACTCTTTGTTTAATTAAAAAAAGTTTTTATGTGTCAAGTTTGTAAACCCAGTGGCCCTATTTAAGGGTTGAAAATGCAGTCAATTTAATAAAAGACAACAACAATAAGTCGTTTAAAACGAAAAAAGGCTTCAACTATGATACTTAAATCAGCAGTGATTTAAAATGTTGTGTCCTTACGAGTGCTTTTTGACTGGTTTGATTCTTTAAGTTTGCTGAAAGTTAGAATTATATTTGTAAATGACGACTTTTTAAAAGGGACTTAATAAACTAAATTACAAAAGTAATGCATTCTATAACAATAACAATATATGTATATGTACATAATGTATATTTTATCCACTTTTACAATTTTGAAAATTCCTTTTTCTTTATTGATTTATCCATCCAGGCTTTGAAATTTCTGAACCCACATATGAATCTACCTCTACCGATACAAATATGTTTGACATAGGCAATTTCTTAGGAAAAAGTATGGACCGTTTAGAAAAAGTTGAAACTTTTAAGAAACTGTGGGTTCCAATAAGTTCATTCCACTTCCCAGTTAACAAAGACTTGTCCGGAAACAATCGAAAATTCCGAGTAGCATGGTTGAGCGAATTCAACTGGTTATGCTACTCCAAAAAAGGAAATGGTGTTTTTTGCAAATACTGTGTTTTTTTCGGCCCTAAGGAAGGAGGAATAAATAATCAGAGACTTGGAATATTTTGCACCAAACCATTCAATTTGTGGAAGAAAGCTTTGGAAAATTTTCGCAAGCATGAAGAACTCATTTACCATCGAAACGCATTTTTGAATGCGAATGATATAAATCGATCAGTTGAAGGGAAACAGGTTGCAGTAAGTATACAGCTGGATCAAGAAAAGTGTAACACAATTGCCCGGAATAGAAAACAGCTTGTCCCAATAATTGAAGCCATTTTGCTTTGTGGTCGTCAAGAATTGGCCTTACGAGGACATCGAGATAGTGGTCCTATAAGTCTCAACAATAACACAAAAGACCAGGGTAATTTTCGTGCAATATTAGCATATAGAGCTAAAGGTGATGAGGAGCTTCGTGCGTTTTTGGAAGGGACAGATCGCAACAAATACTTAAGTCCTCTAGTGCAAAATGAGGTCATTGATGCTGCCTATTCAATTTTAATACAAGACTTGGTGAGCCGAGTGAATCGTGCTAAATCATTCACTGTATTAGCTGATGAGACAGCAGATATATGCGGTACAGAACAACTTACCATAGCTTTGAGGTACTTTGATATAGAAAAGAACGAGTTACTTGAGGAGTTTGCTATGTTTGTACCTGTAACAGATCTTACTGGAAATGGCTTAGCAACTACTATATTAACCAGTCTTAAAAATATTAATGTTGATTTAAGTTATTTAAGAGGACAAGGATACGATGGTGCCGCTGCGATGTCAGGACGTTTAAAAGGAGTCCAAGCTTTAATAATTCAAACACACCCCATGGCTCCTTATGTTCATTGTATGGGACACACTTTCAACTTATTCGTCTCCGATGCTTGCTCCGTTCCTATTATTCGAAATGTTTTAAGCACAATAGAGTCTGTTCGAAACTTCTACATCTCGCCAAAACGCAAATCAGTTTTAAATAATTGCATCGAAAAAATGAATTTGAGAGCTCAGTCTTTAAAACGGCTTTCTCAAACAAGATGGATTGAACGTTTTCATGCGGTTGAAGACTTTCTGGAGCTGTACGATGTTGTAATTGAATCACTAGAAATAATACACTTATGGGATGATAAAGAGACTGCTAGGGATGCAATGGCATTTTTAAATTCAGTAATGTCTGAAGAATTTTTAATCGTCGCTCATGTTGTTGCACATATTTTCGCGTTTGGTTTGCCCCTTAGCAAATTGTTGCAGAAGAAAAATATTGATTTAAAAGCAGCTGTGAATCATGCTGACAATTTACTAGCAGTGCTTGAAAACATGCGTGCAAATTCAGAATCAAAATTCGCAGAAATTTTCAACTTAGTAGAGGCTAAAGCAAAAGAGCACGACATTTCCATTTCGCTTCCAAGAATCGCAAAACGCCAACAACATCGTAACAATCCTCAAGTAAATGACGTCAAAAGTTATTTTCGAATCACTGTTTTCCTTCCTTTTATTGACACTTTCCTCTCAATGCTTAAGGGCAGATTTTCATCACATCGGAAGCTATTTACTGGCTTTTCTGATCTACTTGGAATTTCAGATGAAAAATTCCAAAATATAGATGATCTTCTTGAGTTTTATAGGGAAGATCCGTTCTTGGATAATAAAACAGTTGTCAGAGCTGAAATATCCCTTTGGCATCAATCATGCGGAACTAAAACTTATGAAAGTGCAATTGATGCAATCGGAAACTGCGATAAGGATATGTTTCCAAATGTGTTTAGGCTTTTACAGTTTATGGTTACACTGCCCGTATCCACTGCAACAAGCGAACGGTCGTTTTCTACTCTGAAGCGCATAAAAACATATTTAAGAAATTCTATAGGCCAGGTACTTACACTTTATATAATAAAATTTATTTTTAAAAAAGTTAACTGGAAACATTTTATTACAGAACCGCTTGACAGCCTTAGCAATGATCAGTGCGAGCGACAATCGTACAGTAGATGTCAATCGGATCATCGATATTCGAAATCGTCGAATTGACATAATTTTGTAATTTTTAAATCCTGAGTTTTTATATTATGCGAGTTCTCAATAATAGTTATATTAATCAGAACAGTCAAATGTTTTGTTTTTATTTTTCATCTAAAAAAAATGTTTTTGCCCCCCCCAGAGCAAAATCCTAGTTACACCACTGGACACCACCCTTGGAGAAAAACCCTACAACTGCACCCAAACACTTCTTTCCTATCTCTCTATTCTTTCTAATACCAAGTAGCTTACACTGTGTTCTTAGCATTATAAGGGTACTGTAACAACAGAAAAAAATCCCTTTAGCGTAAGCAAATTATAAAAAAAAAAAAAAAAAAAACCTGCAACTAATAGCTAATAGCAAAAATTAGTTGTCATTATGATAGCTACCACCAAATCGATTGCATTTTTAGCGCAGCTAATTTAACTACGTTAGCTACTTAGTTATGGCGTTAGCTAGATAACAAATTAGGTAGCTAACGCGCAACTGTGCCTACATGTTTACACATCAACTATACGGTGAGTGCAGCGTGGCTCACACCTTTTTATACCCTATTCTAAGAGTATATTAATTTTGACGTATAGTTTGTAACAGACCTTAATATTGCCCGTAGACCCCTAAAAGTTACTATATTTATGGTCAGCATCGATAGTAATGTCGATCTAGCGATGTCCGTCCGTCTGTCGGCAAAAATTAGGCCTTTAAACTGGACCTAGAGAGCTGAAATTTTAACCATATACTAGGGTCCTAGGTACTCTAGGGTCCCGAAATAATCAAGTTGAAAAATATTTGAAATCCGCCCACAAGCAATTTTTCGAAAAAAATCGAATTTTGAGCAAGAAAGCTGAAATTTTTTATATATATGATCTATGACTCCTAAAACTGGTCGGGAGATAAACATTTTCAAAATCCGCCCACTGCCACGCCCACAATTTAAAAAAAAACACTTTTTTTGAAAATCCAAAGTTTGAGCTAGGGAGTTGAAATTTATAGTATATACTCTCTAGGGGGCCTTTATGCTCATGTGTTAATTTTTTTTAAATCCGCTTACTGGCACGCCAACAATTAAATAAAACAATTTTATTGAAAATCCAAAGTATGAGCTAGGGAGCGTTTTTTTTACAAAAGCTTCGTTTTTTTTTTTGATAAAATCCTTTAAATGTTATATAACAAAATATGTACAGCGTTCTTAACAATTCAACCATACTTAGACTTTTGTCACGCCCACTTATGAGGGTAGGAATAAGAATAGGGTATCCAACAGTTCGCCCAAGCGGACTGTAGCCCGTCCCTATGTTTTTTTTTTTGTATGTTTAAGAGTCAAATATGGTACGAAATTACATTCGGAAAACAACGCGGCCGTCATGGCAGGAATCGGAAATGAAAAGTGCACGTGATGCCGTTCTTAAAAATGAGATGGGGTTTAAGAAAGTTTGTCAGGCCTTTAAAAATGGATGCGAACAAATTCACCGTCAATAGTTACTGAGTATCAAATTCCAGAAGGAAATTATGTAATAAACAGTGACGTGTATGAAGGCTGAATCTTTGAACCAGCAGAAACCACCAACAGGCCTTTATCTGAAGAACAGTCTTTGGTAGAAGTCACTGAAGATCCCGCCACAACTTCCCCACTACAAGAAGTTGTTGAGGCACCTATTGAAAGGGCACATTCAATTAAATCTATGAAGTGTCCACTCCTGAAAACCGTGGCAGCACATACATCGTCGATGTTCTTGCTGCCCTAGTCAACACTCCATCAACGTCAACAGCTACAGCCTTTATTTTTTCTTCTCCAAAAGAGCTTGTTAAGTTACCTTTTGGGAAGAGAACTTCTTCGCAGAGAAAGACAAGGCGGGGAAAATTGCAGTTTACAGCTGAGTTGGAAGCTCTGGTTGCTGATAACGAAAAAAAAAAGTAATTCATCGACAGGCTCCAAGGAATGTTGCTGAAAGTGGGGATAAGGACATCGGTGTTGCAGATTGCAGTTGCATCTTCTGCCTGGAGCTTTTTTCCAAATCGAACCCAACTGATGGCTGGATTAAATACACTAGGTCCGTTCGCGTACTTTATGTGTAGGAAAATGAAAAGTGTCAAATCTCCAAAATCGAGAGAGAATCCTCTCATTTCTAAAAAAAAGTACGCGAACGCTTTTGTGTAAAAAGTTGAAAAAACATCGTAGTTTGGCTTGAAAAGACGCAACAGCTGTTTTTTTTTGCTGCCAACTCATAGGATTTCGTCATTTGACAGTTTTCATTTTCTTGCCAGCTGAAATTCTGTGTGAAGAAAAATGAACGAAAGTACATTTTTCTTTCGTTCATCTTTTTACCATTTTCTCAGTACGCGAACGCGTTTGTGTAGTTTTGCACGAAAGTTTATATAAATTTACGTTTGCATATTAGTTCGCGAACGGACCTACTATATGTCCTGGGTGGGCTCACGAAGCTTGTGCTGGAGTTGGAGCAGATGATTATGTCACATATGTCTGTGACTTTTGCAAATAGGTTGCATTTTGAATGAAAAAATGGTCTTGCCCCCAACAAAATTTGATAGGGCCCCCTTGTGGGGGCAAAGCCTTTATTTTGCCAATTTTATTTAAAGTTAATTATCTTTTTTCGACTAATTTATTTACTTATTATAATAATCAAAGTTCCTATAAGAAATGTAAGACTATGTGAATGAAAACTTTATTTTTATTAAAAGATGTTTTTAACGGCTTTTAAGGCAGTCAAACACTAAATGTGCGGTCTTGATCCCACTTCCCCTACTTTAAACTACGGGGCGGAGTAAAACATTATCATTCTTTAATCCACAAATAAATCTTACAAACTATTGTAAATACTTAAACATTTCTTGCTTATAATGACGTTGGCTAGCTTAATTGGATTTTGAATGCAAAAATCGGTCCAAGTATTTGTCCCCTGCCAGGTTGTTTGCGGGTTATGAGTAACGTGGTGGTTGAGGTTGTATGTGCCGTGATGGTGATGCTGTCGGTGGTGGCGGTCATGGGTTTGACTTTCTCAGTGCGTTTGATAAGGGGCTAAATCGGGAAAATGTTGGTCGTCTCGTTACAATATAGATTAAGTTATTAAATTTAAATTATGAATTCAGTTAAGCAATCGATGGACCATAATCATTTAAACATATTTTACTCGTTTATCGCGATGAATTCGCAGTGACATGATCCACCAATCTAGCCATTTGGTCTAGAAACTTATCGGTTATCTGCATGCCTTCTCGCCTTTGATAACTCACCCGGCGAATTTCTTTTGATTGCAGCTCTGGAGGTGTTATGGAAGCTTTTGTCGATCAGAATGTCAACAAAGTCGTGAGAGAGCAGTCCACTGCTCATCACACAATTCACGACGACCTTCGAATAGTCTCTCGAACAAACAGTCAACGGATCTATTTCCCGGTTCTTATAGATGATTCCATCGAGATCCTCAAAATGCTCCCAATACCTAAGGCTATTTCCACTGATGTTATTGTGGTCTTTTAATAACTTCCCACTATTGTAATTGGTCCGAAAATGAAAACCGTGATTTACAACATATTTTATAACTAGCTGACCCATGCTCGCCTTGCTTCGACAGTCTGCCACTTCTCAAATTTAAAACAAAATACTTACTGATAAGAACTAATAAAGAAAACGGCGAGAGTGTCCCTTCTCATTATATGGATATACTCTGAGTGTGCCTTTCTCACAATCTCAATTACATTTCATACCCTATCTTTCTCAATCCCATGCGCCAATGCGCTACAAAAAAAAACTACAAAAGGTGCATAAAAAAGAGAAAGAAAAAGCACACGCACAAAAGGAACAGAGAAACTGATTTGTGCCGCACACACACAAATTTTCCTCCACTCAACGCTGGGAAAATCCATACGACTGAATTGTATAAAATGTATAGTTTAATGCTTATTGTTCAACTTCAGGATAACCTACAAAGATGATTTATATCTTAAAATCTTTGTACGTATGTACATAATTGAACTTTATATTAAAAAAAATCCTATTTCATTTGGATGAGTCATTCCAAAGCTAGGAGCCAGAAAGCATTCGAGAGTTACAACTTTTCTTAGATATCAGCTTAGATCTCCGCTTCTGGACAGCGGATGAAGCATTTTCTCGCGGTAAAAAGTAGCCTATGTCCATTCTCAGGCTCTAGACTATCTGTGTACCAAGTGTCATTTAAATCCGTTCAGTAGTTTTGGCGTTAAAGCGAGACAGACAGACAGGCAGACAGAGTTACTTTCGCATTTATAATATTAGTATGGATTGAAGGCCTATAACCTTTTTTTCAAATATTATATCGTTCTTTCCTGTCCCATTCGACGCGCATTAACTTAAATATATGTGGGATGGGGCCAATCCAACGACATACTACCCTACGAAAACCTTAAACACACAGATACATACGCACAATAACTATGACAACAGCAACAGACACTTTAACGGACGGACGAACTAAAGAGCAACTCGTTTTCCCTACCCAAGTAAAATCTTTGAATAACGAACAGTCAGCGGTAGTCATTAAACTAACGTCCATGTAATCGGGTCAAATAGTGAGTAAGTTCATAATAAAGTGATTAAATTAAAGTAAAGGAGTGTTTATACCCTATTCTAAGGGTATATTAATTTTGACGCATTTTTTTTTTTTTTTTTTTTTTTTTGTCGGGATGTGTGAAACTTTCTGCACTGGAGCACTCAGACTCAATACTGGTCCATTGTACTGCCAGGCAGACACACCACATTTTACTGTGGGAATTTACTCGTTTTTCTAAGAAAAACGAGAAGGCGCTTCAATGATAAGGAGCTTAGGTTTACAGCACTCACCATATCCGCACCAAATACCTGCCACCTGATACACCTGATACGAGCAAAAGCAGGACAATCACAGACGAAATGTTCCGCAGTGTCGTCGCTTTCTCCACAGGCTTCGCAGATGGTGGTGTCGCTTAGGCCTAGCACCTTAAGGTGTTTGGCAAAAGCGTAGTGTCCCGTAAGAACGCCAGTAGTCTGTCTGCAGTCTTTTCTGTTGAGAGACAACAAGAATGCCGCGGATTTCCCACAGACGTCGGGGAGCATTTGCTTAGTCTGTCTGCATCCTGGAGAGTCATGCCAACGGCGATTGTGTTCATAGGAAACCCAACCGTCAATGGAAGCCCTGACCGAGGACGCAGGCAGACAGATCGCTGGTTCAGGTCCTGAGAGGTCCCCCTCTGAGCCTTGTCTAGCAAGTTCATCGGAGATCTCATTTCCCGTGATCCCGTTATGACCCGGGACCCAGACAAGTTTAAGTGAATTCAGCCTTCCGACCGAATTCAGAGATATCTTGCATTCACGTACTATTTTGGAGGTAGTTAAGGGTTTGAGTAAGGCCTTAAGCGCAGCCTGACTGTCGCTACAGACGCAGATACTTCGCCCCCTCCACCTGTTCCTCGTGACATAGTCCATGGCCATTAGGATAGCATAAGTCTCTGTTTGGAAGACTGACGCATAGTTTGTAACATACCTTAATATTGCCCGTAGACCCCTAAAAGTTACTATATTTATGATCAGCATCGATAGTAATGTCGATCTAGCCATGTCCGTCCGTCCGTCCGTCGGCAAAAATTAGGCCTTTAAACTGGACCTAGAGAGCTGAAATTTTAACCATATACTCTCTAGGGTCCCGAAATAATCAAGTTTAAGAATTTTTGAAATCCGCCCACAGACACGCCCACAAACTCAAAAAAACAAAATTTTGGAAAAAATCGAATTTTGAGCTAGAGAGATGAAATTTTTTATATATGATCTATGGCCCATAAAACTGATTGGGACATAAAATTTTCAAAATCCGCCCACTGACACGCCCACAATTAAATAAAACAAATTTTGGGAAAAATTGAATTTAGAGCTAGAAAGCTGAAATTTTTTATATATGATCTTTGGCCCATAAAACTGCTTGGGACATAAAATTTTCAAAATCCGCCCACTGACACGCCCACAATTAAATAAAATATTTTTTTTGAAAAACCAAAATTTGAGCTAGGGAGCTGAAATTTTTAATATATACTCTCTAGGGGCCCTTTATGCTCATGTGTAAATATTTTCAAAATCCGCCTACTGACACGCCCACAATTATTTTTTTTTTATTTTTGAAAGTCCAAAGTTTGAGCTAGGGAGCTGAAATTTATAGTATATACTCTCTAGGTGCCCTTTATGCTCATACTTAAATTTTTTTTAAATCCGCCTACTGACACGCCCACAATTAAATAAAACAATTTTATTGAAAAACCAAAGTTTGAGCTAGGGAGCGTTTTTATTTACAAAAGCTTAGTTTTTTCGATAAAATCCTTTAAATTTTTGTCACGCCCACTTATGAGATATAGGAATAAGAATAGGGTATCCAACAGTTCGCCCAAGCGGACTGTAGCCCGCCCCTATGTTTTTAATTGGATTCAAGAAGAATCCTACATAATATGATCTTAAACAAATTATACTGCGTTTGGTTTAGGCGTTTTTTTATTTGTTATAACAAAAAGACTGGCTAAATTTCCAGCATTGGAGAAAATATATGTAAGTGGCCCGGAAATGAAAATCGTAATTTTTAACATAGGTATTTTTGAAAATTTGAAGGTTCAGAATATGTTTTTCACACATATTTTTAAGAGATGTATGTTTTTTTTTCTTGGCTGTGGTAATCTTCAAAAGATGGCATGCACTATTCGCAAACCCGAATAATCGATGCCAGGAATGCACCTACGCACTTATCCGCACCCAGCAGACGACAACCACTCTCCCCGCGGGACTGCCGTTTGGTATTACTTCGCGGGGCTGGTTAGCAATTCATGCTATGCTTCTTGTCTTGTGTCAGTTGCTGCTTACGCTTCTGGTGCTTCTGATATTCTCCTTAGCTTTTCTACTCTTCGCAGTTCATTTTGGATAGTTGTTACCAGATTACAAGCTGCCATCCAATTGTCCTCCGACTGTAATTTATGGTCTATTAGACACGGTGAAATGAGCAGATTCGTTCTCCATCCTACAAATCGCCTACAACGAAAAACTGCGTGCTCAGTGTCTTCCTCCTGGTCTGGACGATCTCTGCAAAATGTCGAGCTATCGTGTTCAAATCGTTTTAAGTATTTGCGGTAGCTGCCGTGGCCAGTCAGGAACTGCGTAAGGTGGTAGTTGCTGTTTCCATGTGCTCGTCTTGTCCAGGTCTCGATTGAAGGGATCAGCTCGTATGTCCATCTGACTTTTTTAGTGTTGTTCCATCTGGGTTGCCATATAGCAATTGAAGATGCTCTTTCTTCTACTTTAATTCTTGCCATTTACCTTGCATCTCGTCCGCCCGGCGTTTTCCTGTTATAGATCTATGGGTATCATTCCAGCTTTGACGAAGGCCGCTTCGTCCGAGATGGTTCGAACACCCCAGATAGTCCTTAATGCGCTAAGCATGTATGCGGATGATAGTTTCCTGCTTGTTTCTTTCGCCTCTAATGCTAGGAGGACTAAGCTGACTACTCTCGATAGAACGGTCCTCCTAGCGTGTCCAGTTCTTTCGATGCGATGTTAGGTAGTATGCGTGAGAGAGCTCCCTGCATTTACGATGCTTCCTTTGAAATATAATCCAGGTGCGTCTTGAACTGCAGACTGTTATCTAGCATGACTAGGTATTTTTCTGATCCTTTGGATCTGATGGTCTTGAAATTGGCGAATTCAATGGTATTCCGGCTTGTTATAAGGACATGTTCTGTTTAATGGTCGGCTAGTTCTAGTCTGGCGGATACTAGCCTTTGTTTTATCCTGGAAATTGATTCATGAAGATGTATATGTGTGTGTGCATATATGTGTGTCAACACGTTCTTACGTAAGTCGTTTGTGAACAATTTTTTGTTTATGGTATCTCGCTGAAATCCGATCTGAAAGAAATAACACCGCATTCGGTCTGATGGGTTTTTTGTTTCAACAAAAAGACTGAAAGAAAATGGATTTAAGAATATCTTGAGACTGATTTATACAATCTAATTTGTTCTGGTTGCAACCCATACTTCGAAAAATATCAGCTATTTTATTTAAATATTTTATTGAGTTATAAAATCGACAAAGTACTTGGTGAGAAAGGTATATTGCCTCAGCAACAGTTTGGCGTTAGGTCTCATTACAATACTGTGCAGCAAGTCGACAGAATATCTCAACACATCAGAAAAGGATTTACATCCAAGAAATCTACGGGAGTAGTGCTCCTCGATGTCGAAAAGGCTTTTGATACTGTCTGGCATGCAGGACTACTTTATAAAATGACCTTGTTTGAATTTCCTATGTATATTATTAAAATAATTAAAAGTTTTTTAGAAGGACGCGTCTTTACCGTCTGTGTAAATAACACTTACTCAACCGAAAGGCCAGTTCCTGCCGGAGTTCCCCAAGGATCCGTCCTGGATCCCGTGTTGTTTAATGTGTTTACGTCTGACTTTCCACCCCTACCCAACTGTGAGTCTGCAATGTTTGCAGACGATACTTGTATTTATTCGTCCAATGTGCTTGGTTTTACAATCCAAACCAACCTTCAATCGGCACTAAATATACTTATGACTTACTTCAACAAATGGAAGATAAAAGTCAATGCTTCTAAAACCCAAGCTATCTTTTTTACCAAAAAAAGAAAAGCTTGTTTTTTGCCCAGCAATAACTTAATAATTAATAATGCTTACACTACCTGGACGGACACTGTCAAATACTTAGGCATTACATTGAATAAAAAGCTTACTTACAATAAACATATACAAAATACCATAGACAAAATAAATAAAACTATACGAATAATGTATCCTCCTATAAACAGAAAATCTATGCTAAGTCAAGAAAATAAATTAATCATTTTTAAAGTCATTTTTCGGGCCTTTATGTTTTATGGTTGTCCAGTTTGGGGAAAGTGTGCAATAACGCACATCAAACTAATGCTTAAGCTCCCTTGGCACTTTTCAACACTTGAACTCCACGAAATAGCCAATGTCGATTTGGTTTCTGCTAGAATAGAAAGACTTACAGCTAGATACACAATTAGTTGTGAGATGTCCGATAACGTGCTCATTAATAACCTTGTTGCAAACGTAGCAACCTAATTCATCTTATTATTACATGCTCTTCGTATTGTTCATCTGAAGAGTATTTTTTTTGTCACTATTTACTTTGTGTGTATTTATTATAATTGTTTACTTTTTTATTTATTTTTTTTTTTGTAGAATTTATTTATTTCTATACTATCTACTATTATTTATTTGTTATCAACATATTAAATTATTAAATATTTATTTATACTATATTGTTAATTTTTTTTATTATTATTATTTACATGTTTTTTGTTCTACTTATTTATTTTGTACGTATTTGTTATTTATTTATTAATTTATTTAATACTATCTATTTATTGAATTTCAAAGCCTTCCTGCTGTGATATTAGTTTTAAGAATATTCTTCCTTATACATATTCGTATTCTTATTTATGCTATTTATTTATTTATTATTATTACTATTTTTATTATTATTATTGTTATTATTTTTTTTTCTGATGAAAGGTTTTTCTAATCTCTTTCCTTTCAACTAGATTATTCTCTAACCAAGCTGTTTTCTTTTGTCATCATAATATAACATTATTCAGAAGTAAGATTATATCATAACTCTGTGTGAATTGTGCGATTACACTCAAATGTAATAAAATATAAAAAAATGTGATAGATTTAAAATAATAAAGTTAAAGTTTGTTGAGTTTTCGCCAATCCTCCTTAATTATTTTTTGTTTATATTATTAGCGGACTCGCTAAAAAAAAGCATGCATATTTTCTATTTAAAACCTATTCATCCCTTTGCTTCTAATTTTTATTAATTATATTATATTCATATTACGCTGGGAAGTTTATCGTGTGGATCTCCTGAGTTGCTCTTTCCCCACTTATTTTGTATTTGGGCTTTGAGACCCTTCCATTTTCCAATGCATCTGTCGGCCGATAAGTGTCCTTATTTCCGAAATCTATCCAGCAAGAGCGATGTCCTGCCACACTTTTGACTTCATTTAGGTGTCGAAATTATATTAGTGCTTCTCAAAGAGATCTATCAGGCATTTTATTTCCACTGGAGACCATTTTGAAAATGTATTTAATAATGAAAATAGTAAAAGGAAATGGAAAATGGAAATAAAAAAAAAATTAAATAAAACGCATTAATATACGAGTACCTATAAATAGACCATACACTTGCAATAAATGCTCGCCTATTTGATTGCTTGTTGTTGTCTCTATTTTTCTTGATGAGGTGCATCTGCCAAACTAGAGAATATTTTATTTCTCTAGGAATAAAAACAACACATTCCAAGAATTCCAGAAAGAATAAATAAACATCTATGATCTAGAATATTCCATTAAATAAAGAAACATAAATGGCTTATTCGGAAAATTCAATTTTATTTTATATAACAAATTCTTTTTGGTGACAATAGACCGTAAATGACCCCCATGCTTTGCTCAACCACGCATATGCGACACCTGATCAGAAAATTATTCATTGCGGCATGAAGGGTTGAAGTCGGGATCGCCTCAATTATTGTTTTAATGGACTGCATCAATTCAGTCAAACAGTTCAGTGTGTAGACCTCTTACCATAAAAAAAGGCTGGTGCAGTCAGGTCAGGTGATCTTAGGAGCCAGCGGAAAGTGGAGTTTCTGGATATAAATTCCTTTGGGAATTTCCGTTGGAGCTCCGCCATATCCGGTCTGGCTATGTGTGCAGTTGCTCCATCTTGTTGGAACCAAACGCTGTTGAAACGGATACTTTTTCGGCGCTCTTCTGGCTAAAAAAAAAACTCCTTCTTTAAATAATTGTCCCCATTAACAGTTAGTTACTGTTACATTACACCGTTTTTTCAAGGATGTATGGCCCCACAAATGCACCTTGATGAAACTGCGCACCACACAATGACTCGTTCTGGGTGCAGTACCGTCTCATCGAGTATTTCTGGATTAGATTCACTCCATATACGGCAATTTCGCTTATTTACATTGTCGTTTAGATCGAAATGGGCCTCACCAGACATAAACAAGCAATTTAACAAGCTGTTGTCTTCTTCGGTCATTTCAGTCATTTTTTGGCAAAATTCCAGGTGAATAGGAAAATCCAGAGGGTTTAACTTGCTTGCAATTTGGACTTTGTACGGAAACAAGTTTAAATCATCATGAATTATACATTGCAATGACCGTCTGTTAACTCCTCACGGCAGCACCGCAACTGACCCAAGTGGGGCCAGCACCAGCGCTGCCGCTAAGGCTGCAGCTTCAAGTACGGTAACAACTGTGCCAGAAAAAGAAGCTACAAGCGCGAAGTCAAGCGCAGCCAGAGAAAGCCAAACACGATTCAGGCCTAAGTTAGGTATGGATCGTAAGAAAGCACTGGCACAAGAAGGACATAAAAACAAAAGTCCTAGAGGCACACAAAGTGGTCCTCCTCAACAGGGTATCGTACGTAGGAGAGGTGATAACAAGCCCAATAGAGTACGAAACCCTGAATACAGACGCAAATGACCACCCGTCTCAGCGTTTTGCAGGCCAACCTGCACAGGACTATGGGTGCATCGGACACCTTTAGCCAGCGATGTGCCGAAGGGAACATTGCTATTGGACTAATCCAGGAACCTTGGGCAACCAATGGTAAGATATCCGGATTAAATTGTAAACACAGAGAGCTAATTTTCGCCAAAGGTCGTTTCAGACAAAGGGCGGCTATCTCTATTAAGAAAGATATAAAATTTTCTCTCATTCCAGGTTTCACAACTAGGGACCTGGTGGCGGTTCTAATAGAACGCCACAAATGGCGAGAGCTGCATAAATTTGTATGCGCATCGGCGTACTTTCCTGGAGACACGGATGCAGTGCCTCCCTTACCAGTACAGGAACTTGTCCGGTACTGTGAGGACCAGAAAGTACATATACTAATCGGCTGCGACGCAAACGCACATAATACCATCTGGGGCAGCCGAGATACAAATAACAGAGGTGAGTCGTTATTAGAATATTTATATAGCAATAACCTCGTTTTTCTAAACAAGGGAAATAGTCCTACATTTAGAAATTCTATAAGAGAAGAAGTTTTAGACCTTACTATATCATCTCCTTTTATGAAGGATATTATAGATGTCTGGTGAGGCATCTCTATCGGATCATATGCACATCCGTTTCGAGATAAGATGCAATGCCGAACACGCGTCAGTCCGTTATGACAACAGACTGACTAATTGGAGAACTTACCGCGAAAATCTTGCGGTCAGATCTGACATGCTGCCAGAAGCACCATCAAATACAATTGATGCAGATGCTGCGCAATGTCAAATAAATGATATTATTCTTACCTCATTCAAAAATAGTTGCAAGGTTAAAAGAACCGTGGTTAAAAGGTGCGTACCATGGTGGAACGATAACCTTGAGTCTATTCGAAAGAGGGTGAGAAAGCTTTTTAACAAAGCCAAACGCACCGGCACATGGGAACAATATAAATCCATGCTGACCATATACAACTTAGAGTTGCGCAGATCCAAAAGAGCCTCATGGCGTGCAACCTGTAAGAAGATAGAAAAACTTCCAGAGGTGGCACGCCTCCAAAGGGCCCTGTCAACGGATCAAGAAAAAGGCATGGGATTGTTAATTAAATCAGATGGTTCAATCACACGCGACCGGGAAGTAACGCTGAAAACTTTGCTTCAGGCTCACTTCCCAGGTTCTCACACGATGGTCATTACAGACGACCATACAGCGGAGGTCTCAATTCCAAGAAACCTCAGCAGAATTCATAGTTTATCCGGAACACTTTTTACTCCGGATAAGGTTAAATGGGCAATTAACTCATTTAAACCATTCAAGGCATCAGGAACAGATGGTATTTTTCCAGCCCTTATTCAAAATGGAATAGAATTTTTATTACCATCCATGATTGCCTTATTTAGGTTCAACTGGGGGTATATACCAGTTACCTGGAGGGAGGTAAACGTAGTATTTATACCCAAACCGGGAAACAAGCCGAGCGAATTACCTAAATCATATCGTCCGATAAGCTTGACATCGTTTTTCCTGAAAACAATGGAAAGGATTATTGACGTCCACATTAGAGAATGCATATCAAAAAGCATGCCTCTGCACCCTCACCAATATGCGTACCAGAAGGGTAAATCCACGGAAGGCGCTCTGTTAAGACTAACTACAGAGATAAAAAACGCCTACCGTTGCAAAGAGATCGCACTTTGTGCCTTTCTGGACATAGAGGGTGCTTTTGACAATACTGGATATGAATCCATATCAAATGCTTTGTACCATAGAAACATAGACAAACCAACTATTAAATGGATCAAAGCGATGCTGGAAAGTCGCAAAATAACTGCCTCGTCAGGAACGACCTCAGTATCAGTAACAGCCGTAAGGGGCTGCCCACAAGGGGGAGTACTTTCACCCCTTTTGTGGTCATTGGTCATCGATGACCTGCTACACAAGATGGGCAATTTGGGCTACACTACAATTGGGTACGCCGATAATATTGTCATCATAGTCAGGGGCAAAGACTCAATTGGAGTCACATCAAAAATGAAAAATGCTCTAAAGACAGCCATAGACTGGTGCATCAAGGAAAATCTTTCCATAAATCCCAGTAAAGCCGTCATCGTTCCTTTCACTAAAAGGAGGAAATTAGACCTAGGTCTAATCACAATAAACGACACGGTCGTAGAGTACTCCGACGAAGTCAAGTAACTTGGAGTAATCCTAGACAAGAGACTTAACTGGAACTCTCACATAAATAACAAAATCACTAAAGCTAATAGAGCTTTATGGGCCTATCGTCGCACATATGGCAGAACCTGGGGAATATCTCCAAAGATCGTCCACTGGATCTACACAGTGATGATAAGACCCATTATAACATACGCCTCCATAGTATGGTCCACACAAAAGGTCGCAATAGAGAAGCTCAAAAAGGTACAACGGCTTGCGTGCCTTGGTATCTCCGGAGCCATGCGAACCTGTCCAACAGCTGCCATAGAGGCAATAACAGGAATCACACCTCTCCACATATACATTCAAAAAGTGGCGATCCGCAGTGCAATAAGTCTAATACAGTTAAACGAGATAAGTCTTAATGATCACCCGGATCTAAAGACCCTTCTCGATGAACTACCAGAACTTAACATGAACTGCGCGGTCACAGACCGCATTCAAAAAACACTATGCTTCAACAAACGGTTCTCCACGGAGATCCCCAAGAGAGAAGCATGGGTTAGTAATAACCCACCAAACAGCCACAACGGCATAAAGTGGTATACGGATGGTTCTAAAATGGAAACGGGGGTAGGAGCGGGAATATACGGACCACACAAACGCTTTACGATACCCATGGGAAAAAATCCCAGCGTATTTCAAGCAGAGCTCCACGCCATTCAAGAATGCGCCAGCCATATTATTTTATCTGGCATAAAAGGTGCAACCATCCATATTTTCACGGATAGTCAAGCAGCTATAAACGCCCTTAGCTCGTATACCATTGACTCCAAATCAGTCATGTGCTGCTTCAATACCCTACAAATACTCGGAGCAAGAAACAAGACCAAATTATGGTGGGTTCCGGGTCATGTCGGGGTAGAAGGTAACGAAAAGGCCGACGAACTGGCCAGAAAAGGTTCAGAAACACCTTTCATAGGTCCCGAACCTTTCTGCTGCACTCCTAGATCAGCAGCAACGGCAGCAATTAAAAGCTGGGAACATAGAAAATGTATCTATCATTGGGATAACATCCCAGGTCTAAGACAGGCCAAACGAGCCATTCGGCCCTTCAATCATAATGCCAGCAAATGTCTAAACCTAAGCAGGCATGATATCAAAAACCTAGTAGGTTATTTTACTGGTCACCACGGTTTAAGATATCATCTACACAAAATGAGAATAGCAGATTCTCCTGAGTGCCGACTCTGTCTTGAAGAGGACGAGTCAGCTGAACACATTTTATGTGAATGCCCAGCCCTTAATGGAATTAGAAAGACGATCTTTCTCAGGGAACAATTGAGCCCCGAGGACATAAAGAATTCTTCTACTGGTAAAATTGTCCGCTTTACACGGAAAGTGGAAATTTTACTAGTTTAAAATTTTTCTGGCCCATACGGTACAAAAGATCTTTTAGGTCGAAGTACCCCCCCTTTTTATAAATCGCCTTGGCGAGCCAAAATTTAAAAAAAAAAAAAAAAAAAAAAAAAAAACTCCAATTTGAGCCGATAAGTTTCGAGACGATAAGCTTGGATTTGCCTGAATTGACGATGCTTTTTTTTATAATTTACGCGCACTAAAGGGATTTTTTTGGTACCCTTATCATTTGTGTATTGGCTACAAAGCACGGGCGTTAGGGAAATTAGGATTAGAAGAAAAGGAGAGTTGCCGATGCACGTTGGTTTTGCATGTTTGTAGGTTTTAATGTAAGGAAAAGAGCGTGGAAGAGTATTCCACATTCGTGTTGTACGGCTGAGGAAAGACTCTTTGTACTTCACTGTACGTCCGAATACAGGCATGAGGGTGAACTGATGGGCATTCATTGCATGGGTGGTATTGCGGTTGAAGTGTTTAAGGGGTGGAATGCAACTGGCTATTTCGTTAGAGCACTTATGGTGGAAATACCGAAAAAATAACGAAAGACAGGAGGCATTGCGACGATGACTAAGAGAGTCAATCGATCTCGCGATGTCTCGGTCGCCTATGAGTTTTATCGCGCATTTTTGGATCCTGTCAAGTAGCTCCAAATAAGTTATTGGTGCATCAGACCAGATATGAGCGCTGTACTCGAGTTTCGGGCGAATAAATTGTAGCCAGATCAGAAGGGGTGAAATATTTCTTACATCGCTTAAGAAAGCCTAGACATTTCGCAGCGTTCTTGTCGACATCGAATATGTGGTCATTCCAACGAAGGTTGTCATTGACACACATACTGAGAATGGAAAGTCTTTCGGTTTCAGCGATGCAAGTGGCATTCAAGGATAATGGCGGTGTGTGTGGGTTTTGCTTTAATGACAGGAGACAGCATTGTGTTTTGGAAGCATTAAATTCCACTCTATTGGTAGTACCCCACTGAGTTATGCTGTTAAGATCGGAATTTAATGAGCTTAACATACGTTGCCGTTCCAGTTCCACACCCGAAGAAGTGGGGCGTGACCCAAGAAACGAGTATGAAAAGCTGGGGGTACTGTCATCAGCAAAGGAATGGATTGGATTAGAAGTAACAGACAGAAGATCATTTATAAAAATGAGAAAGAGTCGGGGACAGGACGGAGCTTTGGGGAACACCAGCATTTATTTGATGAGTTGCAGACTTGAAACCGTCCAAGACAACTTGAATTGAACTGTCCGAAAGCAAATTTCTGATCCATTGAAGAAGATTGTCATCGATTCCAAATGCACGCATTTTCGACAAGAGAGCTTGATGCCAAACTCAGTCAAATGCCTTTGAAATATCAAGCGCAACGATCTTACTTTCACCACCTTGGTGAAGAGATTGGTTCCACTTTTCGGTTAGATATGTCATCAAATCACCGGTGGACCTATTGCCCCGAAAACCGTACTGGCGGCCATTGAGAAGTTTTCGAGATTCAAGATATTTCATTAGCTGACGGTTGATCAGCGGTTACATGACCTTAGAAAGAAGGGATGTAAGTGTAATTGGTCGGTCAAAGGAGGGAGAAGAAGACTCGCCTTTGTTTGGTACAGGCTGGACAGATGCTGTTTTCCATCTTCCAGGAAAGAGCCCTGAAGAATAGGACAGATAGAAAAGCTTCCGCAGTGGTTTTGCCAGCGTAGAAGAACACCTCTCCAGAACGATGGGGGAAATACCATCTGGACCAGCGGATGTATGTATGTCAAGATCTCGAAGTACTCTAGCCACTGTACGAGTGCGAAAGTGGATTGGTCCCATGGAGTATTCTACGCGCTCGAGTACGGGGGAATATAAAGCACAATCTGGGAGCGTTTAGCTAGGTGCAAAGTGAGCAGCAAGCAGATTGGCTTTATCCATAGAGCTGACGGCTGAATTGTCGTTGTAAATGAGTGTCGGGATAGATGACGAGGCCGAATTCTTGATGTTTTTGACATACGACCAACATTTTTTACTACCCGTGGGACTGTGTAATATTTTTTGCCTCATTAATTTAACACGATTAATAATGGGTTGGCCTTATAAGACCGAAAGCTTACCTCTTTTAACCTGATAGCCTCTTTGCAGCTCGAGTAACACCACGCGTTTACCTTGGGTTTGATACTTTTTATTCGGCTAGAGATAAAGCATTTCATACCCAATAAAATCATGTTTGTTATTATATCCGCAGCAGCATCCACATCGCTGTCGAGGAAGCACAGCGACCAGTTAAAACTCTTAAAGAAACCGTTTAGTTTTTCCCAATTATAGCTTTCTCGTATTGCCATACGGTTCTTTTAGGAGTTTGTTCTTTAACTGCATATGTAGCCGGAGTACGAGAAATTAGCTGATATGACACAATGGTCTGACGAGCCTAGAGGCGGTAATACGTTTATATCGTATTTTTCAGGGTGGGATGTGAGAAACAAGTCCAGTGTGTTGGCGGTTTGACTGCTCATGTCCGGTATTGTAGGTTCATTTACAAGCTGAGTGAGATTGTTAACCTCAGCAAAAATCTCAACATACTCGTACCTTCCTTCGGGTGTTGTCTGTCCAGAATGTCGAAGCCAATGTGAATTGTGTATATTGAAATCACCCGCAATGACGATTTCAGTATGAGGATGAAGGGTTACAATTCTTGTGATGGAGTCAGACAACGTATCCAACTCATTATAAGTTGAATTTCGTCCAAATTGGGGATTCTGTAAATAAAACAGTAGTGGATTAATTGCCTACGGATTTGAGCCAAATGAAATTAAATTCCGGATTGGAACATTGGCCATATTGAGGCTGAAGTTGGTAGGCTACGTCACTACGTATATAGATGGCGAGACCGCGATGGGGAAAGAATAATGGCACTAAGTTGTACCCAGGCAGACTAAACTCTGTTAAATCAGAGCCAACGTTAACCTTAGTTTCGTTAAGTGCCAAAACAGCTGGTTTGTTGTGGAAAGCGTCGGCGTATAACGAAAAAAAATGTTTCCTCAATCCACGAATGTTACTTACATCCACAACTAAATTCCTACATATTTTAAAATACAAACATAAACGAAAACACAAACTGCTACAGCCGCGGTTGTGTATTGAACCCGAACATAGTATCTCGATGGTATGGTCTTTGTGCGATGCTTACAGATTCGGGAAACATGTTTACCAGCCTTATAATGGTCCATCTACTCAGGGGAGTGCCGCCAAACTCCCGCCTAGATTCCCTTTGGACGGAAATGAAGGACTGCAAAACATGGTACCCCAAGCATTCATTTTAATAAATCTAAATAGTAACCTGCCAAATAAAAATAAAAAAATGAGCCGACTACTCACACAAAAAAAAAAGTTATTTCGTTTTGTTCTTGTAGCACGATTCGTTTACAATCCTGTATTACAAAATTGAGATAGGCACATCCATTGATCGAAATATTGAAAAATAAGAAAAAACATTGGAAAATAAAGAGAACTAAGTTAATTTTTTTTTTTTTTTTTTTAATTTGCTTACGCTAAAGGGATTTTTTTCTGTTATTACAGTACCCTTATAATGCTAAGAGTAAGAACACAGTGTAAGCTAGTTGGTATTAGAAAGAATAGAGAGATAGGAAAGAAGTGTTTTGGGTGCAGTTGTAGGGTTTTTCTCAACGGGTGGTGTCTATGTTACTTAGGGAGATTACAATTTCATGTATTCGGTACAAAGTAATGGACTTGGCCGGGATTCGAACGCACGACCTTCCATTCCGTAAGCGAATACACTACTACTGCACCATTGCCACCCGCCATTGAAATTTGAACAATCGTACTGTACTGGCAATATAGGTTTGGGGCATTCAGTGGTACATATTTAGGCTAGGAAATGCATATCAAATGCAACCAATGTGTTTTCGGCTGACAGAGTTGGCGACGGATTCTATATGGCGGTTCCTTCCGTTAAGTATGTTTAAGTCGATGAATCTGTCGATGCAACGGATTCTATGGGCTGATCCATTTAGTCGGAATATTCCGAATGAATAAAGAAACACACTGAAAATCACCTTCCAAGCAGAGTCGTGGTCGAAATTCGAAATCTGTACAAATCCGTTTTTCATTTACTGAGAATCTACAGATTCAACATAAAGCTCGGGTTTATGGTAGTGTCATCAACGATTTCAAGTTCCATATTTGAAACCTCTCAAAAGACCTGAATATAAATTTAAAGCAACCACACTGGCATTTGAATGAAAAATGTCAGCCAGATCTCTTAATTAACTACCTGTTGTCCCGCCCCTGCTTTTTGCGGCCAAGGTTATGGATTACTTGGAAGAAAAACTTTTTTATAACCAGGTAATGCTTCAAAGATCAAGCCTTTCAATCTAAAACTCATTCTCTCTGCTACTGTTCCGCATTGAATGTAAATCAGCAAAAAAAAAATTGTTACAAAGTCTTTCCCTTTTTATACCTTCCATCAAAGCAGCAATTTCGCCCTCACAGCTCCAGCTCAAAGTGTGTAACATTTTCTGACCCAATGTCCACCTTTCAAACCTTCATCAATTATTTTTCGAACCAAAATGTTAAATCGAAAAAAAATAAATTCCAAGAACCTGCCATGAACTTTTCCAATTTAACAAAACCCTATTGCTGTTGGATTTGAGCGAAGTTACACAAAGTTCCCTTTACACCCCATTGACACCGTTACCCTCAGAAATTAATTTTCTTTGAAGTTTTCCATTGCGCCCCAACGTTTTCGGTTTTTTTTTTTCAAATGAAGGGAAAGTTTTCTGTGTGCTAATGGCTCTCTTAGCATTTAAAACAAAGGAAGAGTACAAGTTGGTCTGCTCAATAGATCGGAAGTCATAAATAGCCATCTGTTGCTTTCCAGTCTCCAGAGCAATGGTCATTTGCCTTCATATCATATGTCAATATATGACAAATAATATGTCAAAATCGTACTAACTTGAAATTTTGTCACTTTGATCATTTTGCCGTGACAGCTGTCAAATACATCAAGCATCAATGCGGTCACTGGTCCGGCGCACTCATGGGATCAATATATTGCCAAAGGACAATAATTACAAATTAACCAAAATACTCTGTTGACGATACCTCATTGTTTGATTGGCCATAACTCACACATAGAATGCTGCTGGTGACCAGAAACTGAATGCACTAAGGATATAACATAAATAAGAACAACAGACAAGTTTCTAGGCCATGGAGAATGTGGAAATCGTTTCGAGAAGGAACAACTTTTTAACTGAAACATTGATACAGGATGCAGAATGGAGCATGGTAACGTTCGTTCTTATTCCAAAGCCACCGCGCGAGCATGCAAATCAAGAGAAAGCGCATACTGTTTAACTTTCGAACGACTTATGAGCTCGAGTCGGTATAAATTTATTTTCGCTCAATGTGTACACAATTCGAATCTGCTTGGGGCGGTGAAGAATTGCTTTTGGTTTATTTAACGGAAGGATATGCAGATCCTTGAGTCTTATTGTGGATTTAAGTCCAAAAGTTACGAAAATAGGGAAAAAAGTAAGAAAAGTTGCGTGCCATTCTGTGCCACTGTGTCTTTGTTTGTGTGTGAGGGCAAGTGCTCCTGTTGTGCTTCAATGTTTTGGAATAATTTATTTCACATAGGAGAATTCGAAAGCGGATTACATTTCTTTGCGAAAATCGGTTTAACGTTGCGAACAAGTTTAGGAGTTGTGTAGCTTTTGCCGTTTGGTTTTAGTTCTCAACAGAAGCAGCTTGAGCGAAATCAATCAAGAGTTAAGGATAACAAAGAACTTTACAAAGTCAGTGTATGGTAATTTAGGAGATTTGTATTCTTGTTGAGTGATAAGGGCGTAACTGCTAATAGAATTGATTATTCCCTGACAATCTGAGAAGTTTTGTCAGGAGTTTTATGTGGCGCAGCAAATTTTAAAATATCATAATCAACAAATAGTAGCAGCGTTTTTATTGACAAAAGTCACTGCCGAAGGAAATCGAATTTACGCCAGCTTATACGAGTTCCGTTCAATCTTGACAATGTATTCATGGATATAAGGTAATTGACTTATAAACAAATTCAAATAAAAGTATTCCTTAAAAAAATCCAACTGTATTCACAGATATAAAAAAATTAGCTGAATATAAATATTCGTAGGTGCAAATGAATCGCAGATTAAATGTTTTACTCAGTCAAAGTAAGCGTCGGCGTCGTGTCGATCGTTTTCAACGAGTTAGCTTAGCTTCTTATTCAAAATGAACAAAGTTGTTGTAATAAACATTCAATTCAATTTCAATTTATTTCAACATAATGTACAAGTAAGACATAGTCTTTTATAGTACATACATACGAATTCAGATAGTGTGAACAGAGTTATTGAGTATAAAATAAAGGATATAAAACATGTTACAAAATAGGTACTTCAAGTCCAATATAAGCTAAATTTACTTAGCAGCAAAAGGCAAAAAAGGATACAAAAAAGGGGAGGGGGGGAGGGTAAAAATTAGAGAAAAGTAGATTAGATATTGATACACAAAGATTGATCAATTCGCAAAATATTTGAAAGCAGATTTTTTTTAAAATTCGTGACCTCAACACAGGGGGGAAAGTCTGATAGCTTGGCCAAAGAAAAGGCACGAAGAGTTCAAATAGTTTGAGTACGGAGTTATTAAATTAAACGTTCTGTCTGACAGAAGATTTTTAAAAAGATATGACGGGAATCTATTTTGGATTAATTTATGCAAGAAAACACAACACCTAAAGTCCATGAACTGCTGAGGTGTGCAGCCAAGGATCGCTTTGTGGTGGTTTGAAATGTGATCATATCTGCGTAGTCCAAACACATACCTAACCATATCGTTGAAAGCAACGACTAATTTATGTTGGGATAGGGAATCCAGTTTGCAATAAACAATCAATAACTGGCACGAGCAGAGTTTTAACGAGTCTTAGTCGCGTGTGTATTGGCGTAAAACTTGAGAGAAGCCAGAGTTTACGCAGTCCGGCATAAATTCGGCCAATAGTGTAATTGATACGATTGACGGCAGATAGTGAGCGATTTAACTTATAGCCAAGGTTGGTAACCACATCTGCAAATATAAGTTGGGAGTTATTCAGATTAATAGGCGGTAACTCTGCGGGGTCATACATTTTTTTCGAGATTAAGATCAACTTCGATTTGGCTGGATTGAGGGTAAGTCCAATGCAACGAGTTCAGTTGTATATATTCTCAAGATCTTCGTTGAATCGGCAAACAAGATCCTCAGTAAGGCCAATTGTTGTGGAAAGATAAATCTGCGCATCATCAGCATAGAGGTGGGCAGATACGTTCGAGCATACTTTTGGTAAGTCGTTAATGAACACACAAAACAAAATAGGACCTACGATTGAACCCTGCGGTACTCCTGCCATTAATGCTTGTCATTCGTTAAGTTTAAAGTGTATTTTAAGCATAAATCACTCTTTTTATTTTACCTCAGGGTCATTGCAATCTATTAAGGAATGTTGTCAACCTTCTATAACTTTATTGCATTGGTGGACGCAGAGAAATCTCAGAGTAAAAGTATTCGCAAACACAAAATATTCGCGAAATAAAAATATCAACTAAATGCAAAGTAATCGTCGACTAAAAATATCACTTACTCACTTAACGGGCTCCCGACCCGTGAAGAGTCTCTGCCTTAGATACTGCATCCTTCCATCCTCTGCAATCCTGGGCATGCTGCTTCCAGTTATAAAGACCAAGCCCTCTGGCGTCCGCGAAGGCTTGGTCTTTAAAACGGCGGTTCGGTCTTCCTTGCCTTTTCGAACCAGGGGGCTAGGAGTCGAAGATCCTCTTGGCTCGAGCATTATTTTCAATTCGCTCAATGTGGGCAAGAAAATGTAGTCGACGTGTTTTAGCTTTTTGGACTTGATTCAAATCTTGGTACAGCTAATAGAGTTCGCGGTTGTATCTTCTCCTTAATTCGCCCTCCTCGCACACAGTGCCAAATATCCGACGGAGTATTTTTCTTTCAAAAGAATCCAATATTAGCTCCCCTTTTCTACTAGCACTCGGCACCATGAAGCAGGACTGGTAGGAGTAAGGTTCGATAGAGCATGCATTTCGTGCTTCGAGTATGAGTAGTGTTGAACCCATTTGTTTCGCTAAACCGAAGTATCAGTGGTTTCCTAAGATAGTTCTCACCGGTTCTCCACTAAGGTGTCGTTCGTGGAGTTGATGTTTACTCCTAGGTAGATAAACTCCATAACAACATCGAAGTTATTGCTATCAACAGGCGGTGGACAGTAGTTTGTTTGTTTGTTGATAGCATGTACTTGGTCTTGTCCTCATTTACTTCAAGACCAACCTATTTCGCCTGTTCTTAAATCGCCGTGTAAGCCTTTAACACGGCACTCTGGGAACGGCCGATGATGTCGACATCGTCCGCATACCCCAGTAGCTGGACAGATCTATTGAATATAGTGCCTTCAGTGTTGGCGCCTGCGCCCTATTTTCTTCAGAGCAAGATTGGAGAAGTCACATGATGGTGCATCTCCTTGCCGATATCTGGTACAAGTCGAAAAGGCCGACGAACTGGCCAGAAAAGGTTCGGAAACACCCTTCATAGGTCCCGAACCCTTCTGCTGCACTCCTAGATCAGCAGCAACGGCAGCAATAAAAAGCTGGGAACATAGAAAATGTATTCATCTTTGGGAAAGCATCCCAGGTTTAAGACAGACCAAACGAGCCATTCGGCCTTTCAATAAAAATGCCAGCAAATGCCTAAACCTAAGCATCCATGATATCAAAAACTTTTTAGGTTACCTTGCTGGCCACCATGGTTTAAGATATCATCTACACAAAATGAAAATAGTAGACTCTCCTGAGTGCCGACTCTGACTTGAAGAGGACGAGTCAGCTGGACACATTTTATGTGAATGTCCGGCCCTACACAGAATTAGAAAGAATATCTTTTTCAGGGAACAAATGTGCCCCGAGGACATAAAGAATTCTTCTACTAGTAGTATTGTCCGCCTTACACGGAAAGTGGAAACTCTACTAGTCTAAATTGTTCTGGCCCATATGGCAAAACAGTTCTGTTTAGGTCGAAGTGCCCCCTATTTAATCGCCTTGTCGAGCCAGAATTTAAAAAAAAAGTCGACGAAAGGGTGGTGGGTCTTGACCTGAAATTCATTTGTTTTTTCCAGTATTTGCCTTAGTGTGAAGATTTGGTCTATTGTCGATCTGCCAGGCCGAAAGCCACACTGGTACGTGCCGATTAGTGTGTTGCAGAACGGCTTCAGACGTTCACACGGTACGTTGGATAGGATCTAATATGCGTCATTTAGCAGGGATATGCCTCGATAATTCTTGCAAAACATAGGATCGCCTTTTTGAAGATGGGGCCTATGGAGCTGATAGTCCAGTCATAGGGCATGCTTTCTACCACCCATACTTGGTTGATGATTTGGTGCATGCGCCCTTCCAAAACATCAACTCCGTATTTGAATAGCTCCGCTTAAGCTTTCTTATAGCTAAGCCAACCTCTTCTATACTGGGTGGTGAAATCTGTTCTTCGTTGACAGGACGTGTGTTCTCTTCTTGCCCTATCGCTCTCTCTACATGATGTCCATTTAGCAGCTGTTGGAAATTCAGCTTAAACACATCGACTATTCCCTGCGCTTCGGTGACTAAAACTATGAAGGATGCAAAATCGATCAGCAAGTAAAAATTATCACAGGCTCAATTCAATGGTGGAATAAAAGAATTCGGTAAAAAATTATTCGTCTGTCCAATGAAATAACGTTTCGAGGATATCTCAAGGACAATGGCGGAACCATACACAGTCCTGTATAGCCACCCTCAGCCAGTTATTAGAAACGCAGTTTCCAGGGTGCCTCCCGAGACAGCGTCGTTACCAAGGTATAACACTTCAACAACGAAAGTACCAGAAGGAGTTAAAACCTATCACAAAATAAAATGGGCAATTGGCTCATTAGCTCCCTTCCTCGATTCTGGTTCTGCGAAAAAGTGAATCGATCAAATGGTTTTCACATTCGCTGTTGTATATTATTCGTTTTTTTGAAAGCTATCCGTAGTGAAGTACGATCTTACACATATTAAAAATACAACATTGCACTGCGAAGTGGATAAAAGCAGAAGTGAAATCCTGCTGTGGATAAATTGTTGACTTTAATTGCGAATATCGAATGACATTTGGTTGGTTCTTAGATGTTGGTATACAATTGACACATTTATGTATCTCGATTGCTTCGTTTGTAGAGTAGCGTTGAAATCTCGTATCTATGAAAAACATATATGTATAATGTACATACACGTGTAAATACACGGTCCCATGAAAGTGTACGAAACCGATTTTAACACACGCTCCTTCAACACCTGCCATGGGACTATACGACTATTTTGAACGTACTCTACGAACAAACCCCATTCACTTTTGTGTTTTTATTTATGACAGCTGATTTCACTTCATAGAATTAACAAAGTTGAATGAAAATGTAGGATTTTGTTTATTATTAGAAGTTCCATAGACCATCATAGCGCCGGTCCTCAATCGACCTTTTACACGCAGTCTAAAATGCAGTTAAATTCTAAGCCTGGCGGGAAGTGAAAATTGTCCTCATTCCCAAGGCAGAAAAACCTAGTCACATCATTGCAAGAACAATGTTAGTCTAATATCTTCTTTAATAAAAACTTTGTGAAATGAATGATCATCTATACTGGCAATCGGCTTGGTAACAGTATGAGATCCATGGACCAACATAATGGTCCTTGCATGATGTTGGTAGCACTACAGAGAAGTCACTGAAAGCCAAGAAATATACATCTAGACATTGAAGGAGCATTCAACAATATTAAAATCTGCGAGCTGAAAATGACATTACAGAGCTTCAATATAATTATGAACTTGCTCAACGACTAGATGATATTGACCTAAAAACAACGCGATTAAAGTAGAAGCCTACGCAGACGATGTAGTATTGCTTTCGTATTCTTACAACCATTCATACGAACAATTATCGATGAGTAAGGAGAGAAGATCAAGAAAAGGGAAAAGTTTGAGAGAACCACGAGGCCACTCAATCATTTTACTCACGGTAACTATTTTTACTCCACGATTATTTTTTTTTTTATACACTATCAGTTCTGTGTCGTGAAGTACTTAAATCAAGCAACTATCACGAGCAGAAATTTGCCGGCACTAAAAGTGCTCCCACAGGCTCATCATTTAGTGCAGGTGTTAGTAAGGACAAAACAATTAAAAATACAATAATTATGTACCTATAAAATACTAACACAAACACAACTCATGCAAATAAATTAAGACATTAAGGTATTATTGCGCAAAATATTTTTCAGCTTAATTTTACTAACATGCAAGTCAATCACATGATCATTTATATTATAGATTCTACTCATGCGACTAATAGGCTCATGCGGTGCAGGGAAATAAGTCCACGGGAACTAAGTCCACTGAGGGACTTAGTTCCCACTTAGTGGGAAATAAAACCACTTTCGCGAAGTGGACTTAGTTTCCATGTTAAGTGGGAACTAAGTCCATTTTTTTATGGGAACTTAGTCCACATTCAAATATAAGAAGAGGGAACTAACATCCAACATTTAGAATTAAACAAAAAACTGTAAAGTGCAGTTAGTTATCACACTCTTTAAGCAAAGTCTTAAGCTTATCATGGTGACATAAAGCCAAAGTTTCAAAACCGTACCTCGCACCTACTCCAAATCAAACAGTGACCCCAAGCAGGGGGGTTGCAGGGGGGGCAGCATGCCCCCCCCCCATATGCATTACACTATTTATGGAATCTACTTGCGATTTCGTAACTAATCTCATAAACAGTGCAATGCATATGGGAGGGCATGGCGCCAACCTGCAACCCCCCTGCTTGGGGTCACTGTTTGATTTGGAGTAGGTGCGAGGTCACGGTACCTATATTACACTGTCTCAGTTAGAAGTTAATTTCTATTTTGTTAATAAAAATTGCAAAGTACCTACTTGACTCTTTAATTTTATTTTGTTCTTAGTCGACAGTGAGATTTACTTCACATTAAAAGGGAACTAAAACCACTCAGAGTTTTGGGAATTTATTTCCCACCTTACATGGGAACTAAGTCCACTTCGCGAAAGTGGTTCTATTTCCCACTTAATGGGAACTAAGTCCCTCAGTGGACTTAGTTCCCGTGGACTTATTTCCCTGCACCGGCTCATGCCTCCCATAATTCGTTCTATGATGGGGGCTAAACAATAAATCAACACTACGTAAATTATGGGCACCACCACGAAAATTAAAGCCAATAGATGACAGCAAGTCAGGTGCATCTATTTGACCGGATATAAGCTGCTGTAAAAAAATGATATCGCTATTAAGCCTTCGTTGAGAAAGGGGTAACATTTGAAGAAGCTTAATACGCTGACTGTAAGGAGGAAGGTTAAAACATGGAAGTCCTCTAAGTGCAAATCGAATAAATTTACGTTGAATGGCCTCTATTCGATTTGAATGAATGTTGTAGAACGGCGTCCAAACTTGTGAAGCATACTCTAGAATCGGACGGACAAGACAATTGTACAATGACATAGTAACGTATGGGTTATTAAATTCTTTCGCCCACCTTTTTACGAAGCCCAGCATAGAATTAGATTTATTAACAATAAAATTGATATGCTTGGCAAAAACCAGTTTGGGATCGAAATAAACCCCAAGATCCTTAAAATTATCAACATTACAAAGAATATGTTGAGACAAAGAATATTGAAAGGTGGAAGGTATATTCTTTCTAGGGAATGTCATATGTTGACATTTAGTAGGGTTCAGGGATAAACCGTTTTTATCACACCAATTGGCGAAGCTATTAATGTCAGATTGAAGAAAAATTCTATCTTGCTGATTAGTGATAGATTTAAATATTTTCATATCATCAGCGTAGATCAGGATATTACTGTGATTTATACATGCTTTAACATCATTTATGGCTAGTATAAATAGAATTCGTCCGAGGTGACTACCTTGGGGAAGCAAGGATACAAAATTAAGTACCGAGCAAAACTATTTACAGATTCAAATCAATCGTGGAGTGAAAGTATTCACGGATACAAAGTCATGGCTTAGTTTTAAAGTTAATATGTATACTTTAATTCGAGGCCAGTAGTAGGTTAGGTTCATACGGCTGTCAGCCGAGGCGGACTCACTTAGACCAATATTAGGTCCGTTGTGTTACCACGTGGATCTGGATATGGTTTTCCTCCTCCTCGTTGAACTAGGTAGAAGCGTAGGAAACCTCTTATGTCAGTGTTAGTTAGATCGCTATAGAATAAAATACCCAAACGAAGTTCCTTTTCCACAAGAGATATGAATATCTATAAAGAAGGTGGAGAATAGTCTCCTAATCTAACTCATCCTTGCAGCTTCTGCAAAAATCGATTCAATATAGGTCAATCTTTGATACATGTTGGGCTATGAAGCAGTGTCCAGTAATGGCACGTATAGTGGTGCTAATATGCAGTCTGTTAGAGTGGCATAAGTCTAGCTTTGGCCAGATCTATTTTTCCGCTAGACACGTGTTACCACTTGTCTACCTTAGGTTTGTTCTCGCGATTGTATCTAGCTTAAATATGAGTTTGCATGTAGCGATAGGTATACCTAGGGAAAGTAGTTCCATATTTGGGGAGTTCATTAATAGTACAATTCCTCGGAATGTCACTATGCCACGGCACCCAAAAAAAGGTGAATATTGAGCTGCTCTGCTGTCTCCTTGAGAGACATTGGCGAGTCAATAGAGTTTATAGAGACTGGTTCCAGGAACTTGATGGCAGATCTTTAAGCCAAGATATGACTTCTTTAACCGCCATAATTTCCGCCAAGGACACGCTACATGGTCACCCCGTCATTGGCTCCTGATCCGTCGGTTTTAAAGTGGATTACTTGACCATTCAAGAAAGCATCACATCATGCTCCCAGATTGACCCGGAGGGGATGGTTACTTAGAAATTATTACCAAATTAAATATATACATGGTGTAGTCTATGTTTCTTGGCAAGTAACTGTTTGTGTTCAAGATAATGGTGTGGCCAATTTTGGTATTGCTCCTTTACCATGAGGCTTTGAGACGAACCCTTTCCCAAAGAAAATGGTTGGAGAAGCTAGGCCTTAGGCCCTGTATGATCCGTTAATGCCTAATATTTATTTATTTTTGTGACAAAATTGTAGAGCACCTTGTAGCCGGCTATTGGCTGATGCGTGTTGATACCGGGTCAGTTGCACCAAATACAAAGGAACGACGTTCAGATGGGGGATTTTGGTTGCTATAGAAGTTCAGCCTTCATTCAGCTTCTGCAGACTAGCTGTGCGGTCGGAACTTCCCAGAATCAGGATTCACACAATTCTGCAGAGTAATAGATTACACCATTTCCGTTAACACCGGAACAGAATATGATACCAGGAGAGCCCAAAGAAGAGTGCAATTGTGCCATTTTGGCTACTGCGCAAACAGGCAGATGACGGGTACTTCCTTAAGAACTTTCTGTGGACTGACGAAGCGCAATTCACAAGAGATGGGACTACAAACCAACATAATTTGCACCATTGGTCAGACTCCAATCCCCATTTAATACGCACAGCATGCTTTCAAAGGTAAGAATTTAATTAGGTACTGAAGAACCTCTGAGTTGCTTATTAGATTTGCTTAAGAGGTTGAGCGTAAATATTTGCGCTGGATTAATAGGAAACATTTTAGTAGGCCCGCACATTCTTCTACATACAGTAAATTGTCATTATTACCTGCAAGTTTTTAAAGACCGATTACCGGAGCTCCTTGAAGATGTTCCTATTGTTCAGAGAAGGGCGATGCTCTTTCAACAAGATGGAGCACCTTGTCACAGTAGCGGCGGTGATTGCTCGATTTGACCCAAACCGTTGGTCACCCAGATCTCCTGACCTATCACCTATGAATTTTTTCTGTGGTTTTATTAAAGAAAAAGTTTATTTTAGAGAAATGTTGAGTCTGCGAGATCTCCAAGAAAAAATTAGTGCCGTTTCAGAAGCGATGAGAAGAATTTTGCTACTCGTTAATCTGCTATCAGAAATGCTTAAACGCGTCCGAAATTGTATTCATATGGAAGGATGGAACTTCAAACAATTGCTATAAACATTCTATAAACTGCTCCAAAAAGGTCGTTTTCACAGCCACAAAAAAATATCTAAGAGATTTTAGGAATAATTCAGTATAGGTACCTACTTCTTTTTGACCATTTCTGTCTGACAAAAAATGGATTTTACTACAATTTCTGTTGAGCGTACATAAAAAAGTTTCTCAAAATAATTTTTTTGGAAATTTTCCAATGGTACAAATTTTAGTAAAATTTTTGAGTTTAAGTACAAAAAATGGAACGGAAAATGTTCATGATTTGAGTTTAAGGAGCAATTACTTTTTTGTGACTTGTGTGCGCTACTAAATTGTCTTTCCATAATTGTACCTACAAAAGTTCGGTAGAAGCTATAGAGTTTAAAGTGGTTACACTTTGATGGGCTTGAACTTGAAATGTAGTGATAATACCCCAGGAGTCTCCCCTTAAAGGAATATTTCGGACAAACACTTATTCCTATGGAATGCGATCAAACGTTTGGACACAAATATGGCCTTAAGCCCTAAGGCGTTGCCAGGGTACAATAAACAAAACAATTCTTGGTTTGTAAATTCATTATTTTTGTGTAATTGAATGATGCTTGGATATTTGTCACTATAAGGCACACGATATCGATAGAGACATTAGCATTATAAAGGGTTTTTCAACAGGGACGCTATACGTGGAATTTCTTGCCGCTCTTTTGACATTTCTCTTCAGTAAGGTCTGCCATTTCATGATGGAAAGATATACGAGCCAACAACGAGTCGAAATTGTTAAAATTTATTACCGAAATTCGGAGTCAGTGGCCTCAACGTTAAGAGCGCGATGAGGCTCATTTCATTTTCAGCGATGAGGCTCATTTCTGGCTGAATGGCTTCGTCAATAAACACAATATGCGGTATTGGTCAGGCAGCAATCCACACGTACTCCATGAGTCATCATTGCATCCCGACAAAATTACGGTTTGGTGTGGTTTATGGGCCGGCGGCGTCATTGGGCCGTATTTCTTCCGTGATGATCAAGACCGGCACGTTACTGTGAATGGGAATCGCTACCGTTCAATGATAACCGAACATTTTTTGCCCCAATTGGATGATATGGACTTGGAGGACATGTGGTTCCAACAGGACGGCGCCACAAGCCACACAGCGAATGCCACAATCAATTTATTGGAAACCAGGTTTGGAAACCGTGTTATCTCACGAAATGTTCCACTCGCTTGGCCGCCGCGGTCGTGCGATTTGACGCCGTTAGACTATTTCCTGTGGGGCTACGTCAAGTCTATGGTCTATGCCAACAAGCCAGCGACGATTGATGAACTTCGTACGAATATCGAACGTGAAATTGCAGCAGTATCGGCCGATTTATGCTTGAAAACCGTCGAAAATTGGGTTCAGCGTCTGGACTTCTGCAAGCGTGCTCGTGGTGGCCATGCAAAAGATATCACAGCAAAATATAGAACTTCATTGATATCCAAAACCGTTTTTGTTTTATTTAAAAAAACTTTTGTAGCGCTCTTATTAAAAAACCCTTTACATAACGAATGCCCAGACTAATACTATTATTCAATAAGAAATGACTAAGTTAAGCATTGTGACGAAGATTACTCATATGATATGATCTGAACATAAGTAGAAAATCCCGCCGTCCTCCATGTGTAAGCAGGCAACTGCTTATTTGTTTCATTGACTGTTTTCAGAATGCCTAGCTATCCATAAATCCTTCCAATTGAGAGGTCAATTACAAAATCATTTATACATATTCACCAAAGAAATTGATCTTTGCAACTCAGCTAGTGCAAGTTCATCAAGCAACTTTTGAAAAACTCCCTCTGAATTCGCCCTGAATCCAATTCGAAGACAATTTTTCACATTTCTTCATTTAATTTTTTTTCCTTAGATTATCCCTCTTTTATATACATACATACCTTTATATATTTGGAAAATGTTGCCAACTAATTCCTTTGGAATACGATAAAGCATCGGATACAGAAATGTGGGCTTAAGCCCCAAGGCGTCGTAACTTGATGATGTACCATGATATGCTTGCTCGTGACATAAAACAGAATTTGTACATTCATCTCCAGATAGTTGTTGGATGGGGAAGAGAGCGATGACTTGTAGGGAACTTTCTACATGGCAATAGATAAAGGAAATCAAATTATAACATGACAGAGGTGACCGTTGCCTACTTTGAGATATGCGAATGCCAACCCGAGGAAAATATACCAGTGAAGGGGATTCCATTGCTTGGACTAGATCTGATTGTTTGTATACCTTATTCTAAGGGTATATTAATTTTGACGCATAGTTTGTAACATACCTTAATATTGCCAGTAGACCCCTAAAAGTTACTATATTTATGATCAGCATCCATAGTAATGTCGATCTAGCCATGTCCGTCCGTCTGTCGGCAAAAAATAGGCCTTTAAACTGGACCTAGAGAGCTGAAATTTTAACCATACACTCTCTAGGGAACCGAAATAATCAAGTTTACGAATTTTTGAAATCCGCCCACAGACACGAACACAAACTCAAAAAAACAACATTTTGGAAAAAATCGAATTTTGAGCTAGAAAGCTGAAATTTTTTATATATGATCTATGACTCCTAAAACTGCTCGGGATGAAAACTTTTCAAAATCCGCCCACGCCCACAAATAAATAAAACAATTTTTTTGAAAATCCAAAGTTTGAGCTAGGGAGCTGAAATTTATAATATATACTCTCTATGGGCCCTTTATGCTCATGTGTAAATATTTTCAAAATCCGCCTACTGACACGCCCACAATTATTTTTTTTTTTTTTTTTAAATTTAAAGTTTGAGCTAGGGAGCTGAAATTTATAATATATACTCTCTAGGGACCCTTTAAGCTCATGTGTAAATATTTTCGAAATCCTCCTACTGAGACGCCCACAATTAAATAAAACAATTTTATTGTAACACCCAAGTTTGAGCTAGGGAGCGTTTATTTCGATAAAATGCTTTAAATGTTATATAACAAAATATGTAGAGCGTTCTTAACAATTCAACCATACTTAGACTATTGTCACGCCCACTTATGAGGGATAGGAATAAGAATAGGGTATCCAAAAGTTCGCCCAAGCGGACTGTAGCCCGTCCCTATGTTTTTTTTTAAAATGTTGGTCAAGTAACACGGGGATGATCTGATTGATGATTATGCAGAAATACCCTTCACTGAACAATGAATTTAGGAAGACAAGGAGTCTTATCAATATTTTTTTACGGAAGAACAGGATAGGAACGGAATCGGTGGCATCCTTGCCGCAGAACTACTTGACAGCGTCTTCATCCTTTTAGAGTCTAGTGATAGTTCGATGTCTTTAAACAGGTGATGCAAGGTGAGGAGTGGAGTATTATCAGTACATATGCTCCCCAGGTCGGATAAGGTGGCTCCCTCCATGTAGTCCCTCCCTCTCTGACGGTCCATAGCTTTACTGTCCTCGATTAATACTTCGATTAGTTTTCATTCAACGACCTATTGGATTTTATTATTTTCGTACTTAAACTGATCTTTTTCCGCTTATTGGATGAACTATCTTTCTCTTTTTTCTCAAGCGCAGTATGATTCTTGACAATGAAGACAGATTTGTGCTAGCTCAATTGTGAACGCCACTTGGCAGTGGCATTTTTACAATTAGCCGCGCAAGAGTTTTCGCTCAATAAATTGCCAGTTGCTGCTTGAACTTCTCGCTCTTTCGCATTTTATACCCTCCTTTTTTTCTACTCAGTGAGACAGATGCATTCTGGATAGATTTTCACAACCTAATCAAGAAAATTCCAAAAGAAGAGCTTTTGTTCCTTGGCGGAGATTTGAAAGATCATATCGGGAAGAAATAATGACAATTAAGTCATGGACGGCTGGGGTATGGCACCAGGAACTGTCCGGTTGAAGATATCCTAAACATGTCCAAGTCATACGGTCTTATCGTTCTTAATACCAAGATTGATCAGCAAAACCCATAACTACCATTTGGTAGCTCGTTTCATAAAGCTTCGGGAGCAATCGCCCAACAACACTATCTCCTCCTGACATATTTCTTTATGGACCCGGGAAACAAACAAAAGTATTTGCGGAAATCAATCTTTTACAATCCGGACAAGGGAAAGGAATAATATTTATTTCCAATATGAAAAATTATATTCCTTGCACCATTGACAAAGTGGGTGGCGGGTGGCGTTAATTTTGCGGGCAATCACATAAAAGTACTTCTGTACGCTGATGACCTAGTGTTACTGGCGGAAAATCCTTCTTCTTTGCAACTGCAAATTAATAGATTGCAAACCTACTGTAAAACTTGGGATCTCCATATCAACTTCGCAAAAACCAAGGTCATGGTATTTGAGAACCGGCAGAGAAGACGTCCTGGGGTAGGAACTTGGCGCCTTAACAACGAACAAATTGAGGTAGTTCGTGAGTTCAAGTACCTGGGTGTTTTATTGTCGTATAATCTAAACTTTAACAAGCATGCCAGAGAAAAAAGTATTGAAGCCAAACTGGCACTCAACATGATGTAGCCGAAGTTCTTCGCCAATCAAAACATTGACCTTTCTTCGAAGTATCAAGTGTTTAACGCCACAGTTAATACTTGTATGTGCTATGGTGTGCAGGCCTTTGGTGTGAGCCCCCTCGAAGAATTTGAGGCAGTCCAAAGATTCTTTTTCAAGCGTCTATTCCGGCTACCAAATGCGACTCCGACCTACGCTATTCATGTAGAGTCAGGTTTGCCTCCCATCTACGTGCGAAACTTGAAAGCTCATTCTGATTATTTAACCAGAGTGGTAATGAGAAGCGGGAATAATCTTTCCAAGACTATCTTAATAAGATTGCTACAAACCAATGCTTCTCCATTTAAGGATTGGAACCAGCTAGCGATATCTCTCGAACTGAATGTCTCCTTTACTTTAACTAATGTTAACGACTGGCAGAGGCTTTTTGCAATGACCATTGCTAAAGTGGATGACAAATTATACGATCAGCACCTAATTAGAGCATCTTCCTCAGCTTCAAGGTTAATCTATAGGAACCTAAACCATCATTTGCTATCTCACGAAAGTTATTTCAATATAAATTTTTCATCGAAAGTTATAAGCACCATTTTTAGAGCGAGAGCAGAATTAATAAATTTGAATTCCATGCCACACAGAACAGATCTTGAGGAAACGTGTAATCTATGCAACATGAGAGTGCCTGAAAATATTCACCACTTCATTGCGGAATGCCCTATTTTACAAGAGATTCGTCGACTATACTTCCGAGTAAGCAATCTGTCCGTAAATGGTCTGTACGATATACTAAGCGGAGCTAGGGGGTGGCTTGTTTTGTACAAATACTGCAATCATGCTCTGTTATATCGTAATAGCTTTTAAAAATCCAAGCTACAAGCAACTTTTGCCGTTCTTCTTAAGTTTTTGCTTTAATAATCCAAAATTTTTCTTTTATTAGCAATTTTAAATGATTTGAAACATTTAAAATTGCTAATTATTTTTTTTTGTGTTCTAAATCACTTCAAAATTATAAATCTTTATGTTGCAAATCATCATAATTGTTGTAGACCCCTCGCTGATCCATTCCATTCCTTTAATCTAGTTTTATACTTAGATACTGATGTACAAATTGCATTTATTTTTTTTTTTGTTTTATTTTATATAAATATATTTTTTTTAGTTCATCTTTTCTGTCGACTAATTGTTAAAGACATAACGAATTAATCTTTTATGCTTAAACCCTAAATCTTGTGTTGTAAATAAGTATTTCTTTCTCTTTCAATTTTCCTTTTCAATTTAACTTCTATGTAATAATTTCTTTAATATCTATGAAATGTCATTTCCGGCAGACGGCTATTTCTGCCATGCTCGTGTTCTCAAACACAAACTATTATACATATATTTCATGAAATAAAGAATCTAATCTATCTATCTATCTATCCATTGACAAAGTTGGGGATAAAGAGTACAGATCACTAGACATGTGGAATTCCCTACAACGAGCTTGCTTAGACACAGCTAAATCCATGCTAGGGGCTTTAAAAAGACACCATCAAAACAGCGATGAAACATCGTGGTGGACAGATAAAGCTAAAGCAGTGATAATGGACACGAAAGTGTCCCTCTCTAATAATGATGATGAAAAATCTCGCCTCGAATTGAAATACAGACTATGCAAGAGACTCGCGAAGAGAAAGTGCGCTCAAAATCAACCAAAGTATGTGGAGGGCCTGGATCGGGGGTTGCACGAAATTTCTTCTTCGGTTGCTGATCAGAATAAGGCTTTCAACGAACTGCGACATGCTAACTTCAACAGAGGCACAGCCATCTTTAAAAGAGCCGCTCAAAGAAGGAAAAATGCTCCGGGAATCCTTTTGTCAAAGTTCATCAACAATGCTCAAGGGCAGCCCTTAATGAGGAAACAAATTATTGATGAGATGAGGAAAAAAAATTGTGAAGGACTTTAAAATGAACAATTTGCTCGGATTTACTTTCCAAGAGCCGTTAAAAACAATGAAGAAGTACACGGCATTTATTTCGAAAGAATTGGGAAGGCGGTCAAAGACTTTAAGAAACGCAAAGCGGTTGGGTCAGCCGAGATATCCTCTGAGTTCTGGAAAAGATGGAAGACCTCCGGTCTAAATGCAACATGATTCTCATCTCCAACCTGATGAGAGGCGATCCAATGCCTACCACTGGAGGGAAAGTTTTATTCCTCCTTTGTATGTAGGAAAAGGTGACACGCGAGACTGGGATAGTAACCGTTCAATAAAGCTGATGTCGCACATTGTGAGGATCGTTGAGCAGGTATTAGAATGCCAAATGCTGGAAATAATACTTCTATCTGAGGATCAGTGCAGGTTTGTCACAAATAAATAAACCACAGATGCTGTTGAAAGAACTTTTGGTTACTGACCAATTGTGATTAATTAATCGTGTTTCTGCTTTGTGTTCTTCGTAAACATTTTGAACGTTTTGACCTATAATTGCCATGTTTTAGTTGTTATAGATTATCAGTCCTGCTTTGCGTTCTAACAGTGTTCCTCTTATTATTTTTTCTATGTTGTCATCACCTTTGGCCCATTTCAACTTGATGACCAGCTATGGTCTCAATCACAGTGTACGTAACTCTTATATTTATTCTATTCTATTACTTTTGTGCGGTCGAAGGTTTTTCCGCCCGTTCCTTGGGAAAATTTACTTTGTTTGTAGGAAAACTCCCGCGGATTTGTTCTGTTATCGCAAAGTTCGATTATTTAACAGATTATTCACAGAATATACACAAAATGTAGGAAATCGAAATGGCAATTGTTCAGATCAAACAAAGCGAGCGACAACGACGAAGAAGAAAAAGAAAGCTCCGATCAGCGTGAAAGTACAACGACAAGTGATTTTTTATTTGTCAATAAGATTTTTGTGAAGAGTTGTTTAGTACAAAAGAGTTTTACATAGTTTTAGTACATAATTCATATTTAAAAAATTATGGCGAACATTGGTTTTTTGGCGCTAAATTTGAATTTCTGTTCGATAACAATTTGAGTTAAATATTATGTTAACTTTATGATATTATGATTTCAAGTGATAGTTTTGGTTATTTTTTAATACAAGAATGAAATAATGAAATGATGATAAGATGTTGTTGATGTTGTTGTGTGATCCGACAACTTTCATATTTCTACTTTGGCATATTCTTTATTTCAATTATTCTTTCTTGTTTATCTTTATTCGCAATGCTTTGTATTGCCATCGATCATTCTCGAGTCACTTGGGTCTCTACCAAGGAACATTGACTATACCATACCCCAATTACAGCTCGAGAAGAATTTCCAAATCACTATCCCCACCAGATTCTGGGAGGATGTTGCATTCACGGAGGATAAATCGATCCACTTGTACATCGACGGATCAAAATCTAGTGATGGAGTAGTTCTCAGAAAGACTAAATATTAGTCTCTCTTTCCGTCTTCCTGATCATTTAGCGTGTTCCAGGCGGAAATCATGGCGATTAAGGAAGTCTTGTCGTGGCAGAAAAGAAATGTGATACAGGCTAAGGATATCCGTATATTCTCGGATAGTCAAGCCGCGCTAATGTCCCTGCACTCAGTCTCTTCAAGCTCTATCATAGCCATAGACTGCCGTTCATCTATTGAAGAGATGGCAGAGCAGTTCAATATTCACCTCTATTGGGTGCCGGAGCATAGAGACATCCTAGGGAATTGTAGGGCAGTCATCTGCCAAAAATGGAATTGCATTAACTCTTCTACCTGATAAAGGTTTTCTATGTGTGCCAATCGCTACTCGTACACTTATGTTTAAGCTATCCGCAGTCAAGAGTACAAACCTTACATGGACAGGTATACGTGTCTAGCAACCAAGCATATCTGGCCAAAGCTGGATCTGCGACGCTCTTTAGATTTGATCTCACTTAACCGACTGCACATTGGTTGTGCTATAGGTGTCATTACAGGACACTATCTAATAGTCAAGCACGCATCAAGGCTTGGCGTCAATTCAAATGACTTCTGTAGAAGCTGCAGTGACGAGGAGGAGGAGGAGACTACACTTCATTTCCTCTGTACATGTCCTGCACTCTCCCATAAAAGAAATCTCTATCTAGGACCCTTCTTCCTTAATGAACTCAGTGACTTAGCTAACACAGATGTTAGAAGTCTATGGAGCTTTATAAAAAACTCCAAATGGTTTAGCAAGTAGAGGTCGAAACTCCCTATCCACGTGGTATTACAACGGACCTCATTGGTCTGAGTGTGTTGGCTATTAGCTAACAGCCACCTTAACCTAACCTCACCATGTTTTATTCGCTGTCTATTGATTTTTTTGTGTTTCGGTTTTTGATTCAGGTGCTTGGACCATATCATTGGATAAGTCTCCAAAGATGCAATCCAAAGCATAAGGATCAAGATGGAAAAAGACAGTGCTTCCTTAAAGATTAAGTGTTGGTTGATTTTGAAAGGCCTTTGATAGACAGTAAAGTGATCTGTTGTGGGTGGCGCTGAGACAACAAAAAGTTCGGATGATCATTCATAGGGATTAAAGACAAGAGTAAAATGTCACGCTGGAGTCACCGAGGAGCTCCCAATCAAAGTCGATGTACACCTGCGAAAGTGACGGACTGCAAACTACATCCGTTATACTTTGCTGACGATGGAGCAATCATAGGTGGGGATTCTCGTCCCTGCAACGCGCACTTGATGTATGGGTGGATGTTTTGGAGGGGAATGGGTATCGTACTAGTCATAAAAAGGCAGATACCTGTGCTTCCCATTCTCTGACCAAATCCAATCTATTCCAGGCATTTATATGAAAGGGAAAAATGATTCCTTAGTACGAACATTTTAAAATTTAATGCAGCTGAGATGAAAATGCTTCATATAACCTTAGAAGTAACAAAGCTTGGACGGATAAGAAGTTCCAAGATCCGTGTAAACCTTCACTTCAAAGAACATATCTCTAAGCAGATAAAGCCTGACCAGCTAAGTTGATACTTTCATGTTCAAATAAGACACCATACAAAACGCGTCGAATAGGGTATACCAATGCACGTTCCCATACAAAAGCGCAAGATGGGAAGGCCCAAAAACTCCTTGATCACACAAATGCAAAAACATCAACATTTGACTGGCCGCAGAGATGAAGTGATTCGAAATCTGGAATCCTGCCTATAATGTTTGAGGTGAAACCGGCGAACAACACACACACGCGGACCAGTAGAGATGCAATGAAGTGAGAGGTTTGTGATCCTTCAAGTCCAGATCATAACTTCTTCGTTACAGAAGAAAGATCTGTGTACCTACGAGGAAACACAATTATAAATGTGACTAGCGTCCGCCGTCATTCTATAAAATGCCTAAAACGGCCGAGCAATGTATCAAATTAATTTGGGTGCCGTGACATAACCCCAAGCGTCAGAAGCCCAAATTTCGAAATTTGGCCTTATGACGCTTTGTGAAAGTGACATAAGGCCAAATTCTAGCATTTGGTTTTATGTCACAGAAAGTGTCATAAAGCCAAATTGGCCTTATGACGCTTTTTCAAGGTGTCATAATACCAAATGCTAGAATTTGGCCTGAAGCCACTTTCACAAAGCGACATATGGCCATATTGAGATTTGGGCTTATGACGCTTGGGGTTATGTCACGGCACCATTATTATTTATTCTATACATTCCCTTGGCATTCTATAGAATGCCTTACTGGTACCCGGCAATGTGTAAAATAATTAATTTGAGATGCAACGTCACGCACCAAGAATTCATAAATAATGAATGCAGGCATTTCATAAATTGCCGGATACAGAGGGTATGGAATGCAATAAAGTTCAAGATCTCAGTTTTAAATATTAGTACATATTTGCATGCTACCTAGCAACGAATAAAGATTAACCCTTATATGGCCTTGTGTAGTGATTGAACGGCAATCTTGGCGGGTTAAAGGGATTTCTCCACTTTCGCCGCAAAGTTTAATATCAAAAAATCATAATATTATACATTGTCTAAAATAAGCTGCCATTCTATACATAAGACATTCTATAGAATTCCGGCATTTCATACATTGCCGATTACGTATATAGGAAGATGAGTGGTGAAAACCTCCAGCTCTTGGATGGAGATGTGTTGTTTGTTTGTGGGGAGAGTTCAACTTGATAAGGCTTGATAAACATGTATCTCACGGCTCCTGGAATATTTTCATTTGCATTCTTCATAATATGGAATTACAAAAATATCCATCAAACATGAGGGATTATAATAAAATGAGATTCTGTATTCCTTTCGAGTACTGTGTGTGGTCTTTAAAATCACGCTTAAAAGAGAAACCTTAAGATACCCTTCGATTCTTACCTTCCTGAATAATATTAACAAAATTCCAATCTCTTTGGTGGTACGCTTGAATGTTTTCATATAGAATAAAACATTATCTTCTACGAAGGGCATACGCTATAAACCAAATACATATGCTAGGGCTTCAAAGAGAAATTCAAAAATACAAATTTTCTTAAGAAAATCCGGAAGCACCCACTTCGTACCTCTTTGAAAAGTATTTAAAAAAAAATTATCATGAAATGCGCCCAACCAAACCTATCTTCTGCTTCCTGCGTGTGATGCAGGATGCTTCCAATTTATAAGTTCGAATCTTAAGTAAATATATCCCTATCTCCTCAATTTAAAAATTACCAAATTTCTTCCGGAGTAAGATTGAGTTCAGATTTCAGAACAACTAGGTACATTGTTGGAAAGTGTTCTTTGGAGGCCTTTTTATAGAATCCGTGCCCTGAAGACATTCCTTCATCACGTTTATAGTGTCAGACATAGCATAGGTCTTGTTCCTTAGGAATGGCATTTTATGCGCAGTAACTGTTTGCATTAATTGCACTACATTGTCAGACAGGCTCCACATCTGCTTTATGTTCCGTAAAGTATTCTTGACTAGGCTTCGAAATTTTGGCAGATGCGCCGATGTAATAAAAGAAAAAACAAGGTCACTAGTAAAACTACACCATTATTGACAAGCACCAACTCAGGGCCCTCATCACATAACTTTGCGGACGATTGTCGTCCATGCGATTGCACTGAACGCTATCGTCAATAGTTTGCTTTACGAAACACAATCGTTCTCGTGTTGTCCATCGCTCTCGTTTGCTACAGTTTGAGAAACACTGAAAACAACATCTAATTGTGAGAAACGTCAGAAACAAAGAAAACTGACTGCTGAGATTTGTTTATAGCTGCTGTTATTTTTTTGTCAAAAATATTTATTAATATTCTTACTTCATTATGATGTATTTTCGTTGAAACTAAAATGTGTTTTTATACACTTATACACATATGCATGAAAGCATGTGTTTTTATATTTACATATATGCATGAAAGCAAGTCTCAATTTTATAATTCCAGTAAATTTCTTCTAATTGTTCCTTTCCAAATCAATTATCCTTTTTACTATTTATCCCTTGTTAGCGAACTAGTACGAATGTTTTCGGGGTGGCAAATTTGTTTCATGTCCGAAACTTTTTTAATGTCTCCGCTTAATCACTGAAGACATCACCGCATACATATATTTGTTGAAATAGAGTTTCTTATTTATAATAAATTGCATTAATAATAATCTGCAGCATATAAAGAAAAGATCTAAAGCCGATTGTTTACTTTAAAAACCATGAAAGTGCTTTAATAGTGTACAAAATATGTAAGGCGATACCTCATTAGCTATCGCGCAAATGCTATCGTCTCGACGACAGTGTTTTGACATTTTGTGAGTTATGTGAAGTAAATATTGAATCGTCATAACGATATCATTCAGACGCGAGTGTTACGTGAAGCATTGCTATCGAAGTCGATGTCGAAAACGAGATCGTCAGCCTTGCGTGATGAGGGCCCAGGTCATTTTTACCCAATTTCTAACTTTGCTTCGTACAAAGCTGGAAATATCTAATTTATTTTCGACGTACACTATTAGCTTCTCAGATACAAAAAAAAAAAAAACTAAAACTACTAATCATCAAAACTATGGAGCACCTCCAATCATCGCAGAATATTCAAACTCGGCAAAGTAAAAGGTATTGCAGTACATACAAAGGGAAATTGAGTCAGTGGTGTGGTTGGTGCACATATACTTCTAACTTAGTTTTTGTTTTGAATGAATAACCTTATATTCCTTACCACGTTAAGTGGACGGCTGGAGTTACAGCGCTGTTTCACGGTTAGGCACAACCGATCATCAGATCCCTGTGTGGTGCTGGTCTGTCTTTTTCTTTCATTTTAGCTTTCATTTCTAACTTAGTCCCTAGAAGACCTACAATTTTTAAAGTAAACTGAAGGTAGATGTTTGAGGAAAAGAAAAAACATTAAAAAATATGTATTATGGATTGCCACCAGAACAAATTAGATTGGATAAATCTTTCTCAAGAAATTGAATTTATAAGATCTAAGAATCCATATTATTTCAGTCTTTTTGTTTAATCCTTATCCGGGTCGGGCTCAGAATATTACTTAACCTTCCAACCACACACTGGGGTATGAGATACCCCACATAGCTTTCAAAAGTGTGCAGATTCCGTTAACAATTTTTCCTAAGGATGCCATACCTATGTATATTTAATTTTAAACTCTCTGCAGTAGTAGGCGAGAGTGTTCAGTTCTTAGATTTTTTAACGTGTTTAGTCGTGCTTCGAAGTTTTAGCTTGCTTATCACCCAGTGTGCAGTACGTGTTAGTATTTTTTTGGAATTTGTGAACACATTATTTTAGTGAAATGTTTTCTATTTTAGTTATTTTGAACAAAAAATTAATAAAACAAGCGTGGAGTTTGTTCAGCCATAAAGGAAGTTACTATAGATCACAATATTAATTATAGTTTTGCAGAAAAATGGCTTTTCCTCCAGACGAATCCATTGAAAGGCTTTTCCTTGATGCTGAAGGGATGAAGCCAAAAATGAACCAGCTTCGAATCTTGAAAATCAACATAAAAAACTGTGTAACTTCTGTAATCGGAAAAAAATACTAAAAACGTGACATGCCGACATCCCATGTGCGAGGATCATCACTGATCACTCACAAAAAAATTGAATTTTTGTGTTTAAAAAAGCAAACATTTATCCCACTGTTAAAACAATACATTCGAGTAAACATTGAAGAAAGAGTATTAGAAAGCGTAATGCGACAGTTTTTTGACTGATTTGACTGATTTTAGTTGACAACTATATAAAAAAGTGGTCTGGGTGCGACCCGCAAGGTCCACACGACTAACTTCCCAGTGGGATCAATATGATTTATGCGATTAGTGGGAAATTTTGAAATGTGGTTAAGAATAAGATATGGTTAATAATTATTTAATTATAAAAAAATACCTTTTACCATTGTTCATGGAAATTAAATGTTGTTAATAACAGCTAAGCGTGATATATATTAATGCAACCATTGTTATGAACACGGAGTCCTGTAAATTTACATGTATCCGAAATAACGCACAATGTAATAATGATTTCCTCAATGACAAATGACAATAAATAGTACAAATAAAGGCAAATTATTTTAGTTATTTATTTACTAACAAAAAACGGCTGAACCGATTTCGCTGAAAACTTAATCAGTTCTGAGTTACGTGATTACGCTTCGAATAAACCCGGTGACCCATGACATTATCATCTTTGGTTCTCGAGATAATCGTGGCGAAAGATAATTCCGAACGCACATAAGTACATACGTACATACACACACACAGACATCTCTATAAAAACGCTGGATTTGGATTCTGGTGACCTTGAAACGTGGAGATATGTCAAAATCCGCGATTCATAAAATCGGCCCAATTACAACAACTTCCACTGGGAAGTTAAAAAGCAACTAAAATTAATCTCAATAAATGTCAGATGTTGTGTGTATCCATAAAAAGTTCTCCTCTCCTTCTTTACCCACGTATGGAATACCATACTATTTTTCTGGATTAGCAGCAGATGTCCTTCAAATGGCAGCGGAACGACTACAATATTATCATTAGCATCCCTAAGGAAATTTCAACTTTGATCAACTATAACATTTTTATACCGTATTCTAAGGGTATATTAATTTTGACGCATAGTTTGTAACATACCTTAATATTGCCTGTAGACCCCTAAAAGTTACTAAATTTATGATCAGCATCGATAGTAATGTCGATCTAGCCATATCCGTCCGTCCGTTGGCAAAAATTAGGCCTTTAAACTGGGCCTAGAGAGCTGAAATTTTAACCATATACTCTCTAGTGTCCCGAAATAATCAAGTTTACGAATTTTTAGGGGCCCTTAATGCTCATGCGTACATTTTTTTTTAAATCCGCCTACTGACACGCCCGCAATTAAATAAAACACTTTTATTGGGAAACCTCAATCTAGGGAGCGTTTTTTCTTACAAAAGCTTCGTTTTTTTCCATAAAACCCTTTAAATGTTATATAACAAAATATGTAGAGCGTTCTTAACTTATGAGGGATAGGAATAAAAATAGGGTATCCAACAGTTCGCCCAAGCGGACTGTAGCCCGTTCCTATGTTTATTTCTAAAGTTGTTTAAAACTGTTGTTTACCAGAGTAAAAAATATTAAATTTCGCATTGATTCAGTATAATAAATAAAGATTTAATAATTGAAAATATATTTAAAATGCCAATTTAAAAAAAGCTTACTAAAAACTACAATTATTGGCACCCTGATATAAGTATTGGCACCCAAAAAACTACAATTATTGACACTCTTTAAAACAGAAAAAACATCAAGGGTTATTATTTTATTTATGTTTTCAAAAAGTTTTTATTAAATTAATATTTTTTTATATTATTTTTAAAGGAAACGAACAAAAACAGGTTTCTAATTCAAGTTTTTTTTTGGCATTTTGGTTAATAACGGTTGAAAGATACAACTATTGGCACTCATAAAAGTACAACTGTTGGCAGTGCTAATAATTGTAGCTACCTACAAAATTGACTATTCGGGCCAAGGGTTACTGAGAAAATCACTGTTGAATCATGGGGTGCCAATAGTTGGGTCGAAAATTTGGGGTGCCAATAATTGTAGTCGTTACGACACCCCGATGTGCATCTACCGTTATATTTTCGCCTGCACTATAAAAAAAAGTTCAGTTTATTATTTATTTTTATTAAAAATTACCCTTTCTTGTTCTTATCAATCTTTTTGACGACGAAGGGATCCACTTGTTTTGTCATCCAACCTTACGAACGTCAACAAACGCCAATAGAAATACATTGAAAGGCTACAGTCCGCCTGGGCCAACTGTTGAATACCCTATTCCTATCCCTCATTAATTGGGGGTGAACAAAATCTAGGTATGAAAGAATTGTTCAGAAGGATCTTCATATTTTGGCAAACTTTAAAGAATTTGATTGTTTGAAGTTTTTGTAAAAAACGCCTTTTAAAAGTGGGCAATGCAGAAATTGTTATATAAGGGAATTGTTCAAAACGACTTTAACTACATACTTTGCGAATGATTTCTTGAATAAAACGTCTTTTTTCAGTGGGCGTGTCAGTTGCCGGATTTTTAAATTATTTATTTACACATAAGCATTAAGCGCCCCTAGAGAGCATATTTTTCCATAAAACTGTTTTATTTAAATGTGGGCGGATTTCAAAACTACCGATTTTGTTGGCTTTAAGATAATTTACTAAAAATTTCAGTTCTCTAGGTCAAAATTTGATTTTTGTGATAAATTTGTTTTTTTGAGAGTATGTATATGCATAATTTCAGCGTTGTAGCTTGAGTTTAAAGGTCTAATTTTTGCGGACTGTCTAGATCGAAATTACTATCAATGCTGATCACGAACATAAAGGGTGTTAAAATTTGAGGTGTCATTTTAAATTTTGAATGAAATACATAAATTGTGTGAAATCTGTATATTTTTTGGGAGTTATTACACTGCATCGTCAACACTACATAAGTTATGGACGCCACCACGGAAATGAAAGCCAATATAAGACCATCAGGCGCATCTATATATGCCCGGATATAAATTTATGTTAAAAATTGATATCGCTATTAAGCCTTCGTTGAGAAAGGGGTATCACTTAACCCTAGAAAGATAATCTACGTCTGCGAGACGTATGACGCGCGGAAAAAATGTTATATCCTTTTAACTATAAACCGCATTGGGTTGGTTGCTTAAACTAATTCAGTCGGTGGTCGGAGCTTGCCCGTAACGGTCGTGGCGCGACGGTAAGTACCTGCGGTAACAAGTTATGGCTATGCCGTACTTACTAGTAGACTTATTTTAAACCGAGAAATGAAACTTTGGCAACTATTATAACTTAATGCCAAATTTAAGGTTCCTTTAAAATATAGGTTGTTTTTTGTTGATTTATAATGGGGTTTAAGTTTTTTGTTTTTATTGTTTAAATTAATATTTATTTATACTAAATCATTGATTTATTTCTCTTAATATGAACTACATAAATAAATAAAATGTTAATATTTTTTTTTTAAATTTCATGGGTTTCATTAAATACACTACCAAAGTGCCATACGTCTCTGAGATGTATGATTATCTTTTACGTCATAAAAAATATGATTATCTTTCTAGGGTTAAAGAACCTTGAGACGTTGTCTATAAGGACGAAGGTTAAATGGATCATCCCATGGAAGTCCTCATACGGCAAACCGAATAAATTTACGTTGAATGGCCTCAATTCGCTTTGAATGAATGTTCTAGAACGATGTTCAAACTTGTGAAGCATACTCTGGATTTGAACGAACAAAACAATTGTACGTTAGGTTCTTAAATTCTTTACACCACCGTTTTACGAGGCCCAGCATAAAATTAGACTTATAAACAATAATATTGACAACTTATGGGAGATTTCGATGAAATCAACTCAAAATCTACATGCAATCGTCGGATTGTTAAGGCGCACGCCACTTTCGATACGATTTTGGTTTTAATGGAGGTTTTCAAACTCTCTCGAAATTATCATGAACATTGTTTTTTGCGGTACATGGGCTTTAATACACAATAATGTACTATGCAATCTTATGTCTTTAGTTCACTAACAAATTTCAGAGCAAGTGTTAAAATGATTGAAATGTCAAACGAAATGTCGTTAGCTTTGGGTGCGAACGCTTTGATGAGATTTCGTAAAGCCTAAATCGATGAATTGAATTGATTTGAGTCCGTGTCTGTCCACTTTCTCCTTTTTAATATATTTTTTTCCGTCCGTCTCTGTCGTTGGCTTTATTTGAATAAATATTTTGCTTCCTGTTTCTTTCCAATTTGATTTTTATTCAGTGCGCTGATGGTTTGTTCGATTTGACAAACATCCAAATGCATAAACGGAATTCAACATTTCTAAATGCTGGAATATATTATTGTACATATACATTATGGCAAAATTATGAAAATTCCTGGTGAAATGTTGAATTTAGCTGAAATGATGAATATCGTGTCGTTGTCTACGTTCTATCATTGGAAAATCGCCTGCATTCAACCGATTTTCAACGAAGGGAAAGTGTGTCCCATAGTTTGCTCACCATGTACATAATCATAAATTGATGAAGGGAAATAGATGTGGAAGGATGAATTCCAGGAATACCAAGAAAATCGATTTAATTCATGTAATGAAACTGAGAATAGCCAGTTCGGTTGAACAATTCCGACAATTTAGTATAAATTAAGTTTACTCATAGGTAATATAAGCCCACCAAGGACATTTCTCGTTATATCGATTTTCTCTCTATGCAAATCCCATACTTCATCAATTCCCTTCAAAACCATTCACATACGAGTACGTGGTTTAAGTAATTTGCATCTTTCCTTTGTTAAAAAAAAGGAAACCACAATCTATACTGTATGCGTCCACATTGTCCTTGTGGTGCAGACAAGAACAGATTAGACTTAGCAGATGTCATCGAGTGTCCTATTTAATACTGATGGTAACACCGGTAGGTACACAGGCCTGACTCACCCTCTCTCTCTCTCTCTTCAAATTTTCTACCTCAAGTGAAACACATGCACGAAAATTTGTAATCAAAAAAAATACCCTTCATCCATATTTGATGATATGCAAAATGAAAGGTAATTGAATTTCAAATAGCCAGAGAATGGCTGACTCTGAAAAGGAAAACAGTAAACACTGTCCGATTATAACAGTTCTCTGAAATCAACGTTCGTGTTTCGGGTTTTCTCTTCATCATCTGTTAATAAACACAACATTTATAAATATAAAGATATCGAAAATATTCCCAACAAATAATTAAATGCTATACATATTTATTTGAAAGAAAATATCGCAACAAATATGTATAAAAACAGGGGATTGAATACAGGAATCGGCTTTGATTGCAGGAATAATTAAAACGAGAACAACTTGTAAGGATTGCACAGCAATAAAAACCTATGTACATAATTTAAAATATCAAATTATTATTCGCGGAAATAATGGATATCGCAAAGCAACGAAGATGAAAACGGAATGGACAATTATGTCGCCTGATAAAAATAATAACTTGTCTTAAAAGGTGGTCCTTACAGCGCGTCTCCACGAGCAATATTTTATAGCTTATCATATGTCACTTTTTAAAGAAAAGAAGAATTAAAGAATGCCATAAAATGTAGGTACTGCGAGCATTTCATAGCTTACTATTTCAATGGTGGAAATGCCGCAGAATTAAGCACTTCATAAAAATGAAAACCCATTGAATAATATCTATGAACTGAGCAATATATCGAAGGCAATTTTCCATAGAATACTATTTTTGTATCCACGAGCAATTTTCATAGAATTCTATATACCTATTCCATACAATATTGCTCGTGGAGACGCCGCGCCGTGTTATCCTTACTCATAATTATTCCGTTTAACTTAGTTGGAGTTTATTTATGAGGTACATACATACCTAGATATATATATACATATATATATTTTAAATGTATTAATTTAATTTTTGAAGGCATACACAACACAGTTACCCCTATCGTAGAAAATGCCGGGGGTAAACGATTCGCGAGTATTTTTAACTTTGCATCGAAAATTACGCAAAAGTAAATTATCCACATACCTATCTAATGTGAATGAATGCGTCGTAGATACGAACCGAGCAACACGTATTTCTCATACGCAGCTAAATCAACGCGTTGAAATTGTTTGTTCCATATTTATTTATGAAAAATGTAACCGAAAAATTTTATAAGTGAATGCATTTATTTGCAGAATTATTTACAGTTCAATGTAGAGCACCAAGGAAAATACAGGCTAGAGAAATAAAAAAAATTACCCAACATCACTTTCCCGTGCTGGGACGAGCTAAGAACATCACTGCAGCGCGCCCAAGGAACACGACTTTTCGTTAAAGGTGACTGACGGAACAAATCACATCTTGGCAGTTTTAACACCCAGGTGACCCAGGTGAGCCTATCGCTGCATTTATCATCTTAAAACTTTTTCATGCAAATACGTGAGTTGACACGACACAAGATCGCCGCGCCGCGCTGGTGTCGTAAGTGGGGAATCAGACAAAAATTAAATAAAACAAACATGCAATTATGTACTAGAAACAATACAAAATGGATCGCAGAAATGCGGAAAAAGCATAATGCGAGCAAACCAAATTGGTGCCGTGACATAACCCCAAGCGTCATAAGCCCAAATCTCGAAATTTGGCCTTATGCAAATTGTTGAAAACAGCACCAATCGAAAGTGTCATAAAGCCAAATTGGCCTTATGACGCTTTTCCAATGTGTCATAATACCAAATGCTAAAATTTGGCCTTATGTCACTTTCACAATGCGACATAAGGCCAAATTTCTAAATTTGGGCTTATGACGCTTGGGGTTATGTCACGGCACCAACCAAATTAACTACTCGTCGATTCAATAAACGAAGACGACCTCCGACGCCAACCACCGGAAATAGCAAACACAAATAAAAAAATGAGCATCGACTACGCTTCAATGTCAACAAATGACGGCTGACATCATTTATATCAACGCCGAATTAAGTTAGAGATTTCAGATTTAGATCAACCCTCAGACCTAGGTCATTTGCGCCATTCCTTCTGATGTATTATCATATGAGATAAAGTTTATACCTATTTTAAAACTTGACTATGAAACTAGTATAAATATTTGCGCACGTTGAAATTGTATAAAAAGAGGCAGGCCGATTTCATTCAAATGCAATATCATCAGCCTTTGATTGACCTCAGTAAAAAAGTGATCCCAAATCGGGAAACTTGTCGATGTTTATTTATGTGGAACCTCTTCTTTTTTACGAATTCGAGGCATGCATGCTTCTGTTATTTATTGTGTCCTTTTACGACATCGGTGACCCCAAGTCGTGTCAACCTACGTCCTCGCATGTAAACTTGCGCAGGAGTTTCAAAATGTAAAAAGCGACGCACAGTCGTCAAAATGCCATTCTACCTACATAATTTGTTTAATTCCAAATCACTGGTTTAGGTCTATATTTTAAAGATAAAATATGGAAAAATAAGCATACATTTTTAAGACTTTCTTCAACAATAAGGCTTAAAATTTGGAAAAAAAAATATTCGGCCATTCTTTCAAACAAAACGTCATAACTTGGTTATTAAAGAGATATTCACAACGCATGTTAAACAAGTAATTCTTTCGATATTATTATATTTTTAGAAACCACTTACCTCCAGTAAAAAACACAGTTACTTAATTTAATCTTTGACTGTTTAATTTTGTTTACATTTTTCTTTGCACTCAATGCGTTGTTGGGCTATAAAGCTGCAAGCTGAACGCGGCCAGAGACAAACTGAATGGTAGGATGATAAAGGGCAAACAATTAAAATTAAAGTTGGGAGTTGTCTATCTGACATTAAATGTAACGCAATTTAATAAAATAACTTTTATTTCAAAAATAAACATGATTGCTAATCATATAACACTGAAGTGCTCAAGTTTGTTTCATAAATAAATCGGACCGCTCTGAGCTTAATCTGTTCAGAGCAAACTCGACGTGCTCAGGCTCTGCTCAGTGCTCTGCTCAGAGCTTAAAGAGAAAAACGCCTATGAAAAGATAGTCGGTTGTACAACGTTTTCATTATGAAAATTGCCGTTAAAAACAGATGTATCGCGCATTACCTGACATGTGATTTTTAATCTAAAATAATCTTAAATACTTTATTTAACTCCCGACTCGTGAAGCGTCTCTGTCTGAGACACTGCAGTTTTTCGTCCTCTACGATTCCCAGCATACCGCTTCCAGTTGTCCAGGCCAAGTGCTCCGCGATGGTTTTGCTTTAAGATAGAGGTTCGGTCTTCCTTGTTTTATCGCGGCGGGGGCTGGCAGTCGAAGATCCTCTCGGCTGGAGCCACTATAGACGACGTGATTTAGCACTTTGGAATACATCTTGTTTTTTAGCTCATACAGTTTGCCTTTGTATTTTCTCCTCCATTCGCCTTCCTCGCATCACACAGCACCAAATATCCGACTAAGTATTCTTCTTCCGAAGTAACCCGTCCAGTACTCTGTTGAACCAATTTATTTTGCCAAACTGAAGTACCAGCGGATTCCTTAGGTAATTATCCGTCGGATGTTCTCTATGGTGTCATTAGTGGAGTTCTTTTAACTACAAGGTAGATGAACTCCTTAACCAGCTCGAAGTTGGACAGATGTTTGTTCCTTTGTTGATAGCATGAATTTTGTCTTGTCCTCATTAACTTCAAGACCAACTAATTTTGTTTGTTCTTCAATTGCCGTCTGTCTGTCAAATGGCACGTTGGGGCGGCCGATGACGTCAATATCGTCCGCATACCTTTGTAGCTAGATGGATCTATGGAAAGAAGCTCCTTCCATACAATTGTGAATGTGGTGCTCAAATTCCAAGAAAGTGGGTCGGTAGCAAATGTAAAACCATCACTACGTGTTCATAAAGGAATATTGAAAAGTATTTTTTGCAAGTGGTTCCGGTAATGTTGTTTCTGTGAATGATGAAGTCTATCGTTCCATGATAACAAACTTTATATGGCCCGAATTGGATGTTTTGGATGTGGACAATGTGCGATTTCAACAATATATGCGACATGCATAGGTAGGAAGTCAGTATGCTAGAACAGGTAGGAAGTCAGTAGCTATCAATTAATAATAAAATTCGTTTATATAACCAACTTGGAGCGATGGCACTCAACTCTGGGAATGTGCCAGTCAAAGCAATATTGTAATCATCCAACGCTTCCAGAATAAGGTCCTAAGAAGTTTTTTGAATGATCCATTGTACATCAGAAACAGCGACCTACATCGGGATGTAGGATACCTACAGTTCTTGAAGAAATCAATAGGTAGGGCCAAAGAATATGCAGATAAAACTTCAGTATTTTGTTAACGAAGACGCTACAAATCATCTTAATGTACGTGGCGTGAAAGGACTGCAACGTTCAAGACCATCAGATCTTGCCAGTTAACCGGAAACTCCAGGACTAATTACAAAAATAAGCTCTAAGCTGCACTCGCTCCGCGATGCGCGTAGTATTCAGGGCTCGCGTGCTTTAGTCAACCCCTCAAACTTGCTTTGCGAAAAATAAATTCGGGACTTATGTCTACAGGACTTATGTCCCTGCGCCCGAAAAGCAGCTTTCCGATGTCTGATTCACAAAAAAAAATGCAAAAAAATTCAATAAGAGTTATTTGAATAAAACATTGAACACACGATATCTCAAGAATGAAAGTGCGCATAATCACCGCAATAGGCTTGAATAGTTCATGTGGTCTCCCTCTTTCATATGTTCGGATAACAAAATAGGTGGCGTCTGTACGATGGTTTTCTATGTGCGGTATCTGTATCTGCATAAGCATTTACACGCATACGCGCATATGCATGTGTACTCACTCAAATGCCCATAATTCGGACACCGATGGAGATACACACATCGCACATACATAAAAACCTTCGTACAGACGTCAGCTTTCATTGAAAATTCATTGGAATCGGTTAACGCGCTTGGCCTAACACCGGCAACAAACACAACTATGGATTGATTTTTATATATTACATATAAAGATATAAAATTTAAATAATGATGCCATAAAATAGTTTTTAGGCCGAAAGGCAATAATTATAAGATATAGTTAAATTTAGAGCGTCCACATAAGGAACAATAATCTAGAATAAGTATCCTGTTCATTTTAAGTTAGATTTAATCATTTTTCTCTAGTAGGTATGTAAATTCATATTCAATAACCAACAAAAAATGAATTTAAAAAAAAAGTGTTTTCGCTAACTGATTGGCAGGTTGTGTCGAAACCCGGCCAGGGCCATGAATTTTAATTGAATTCACATAAATAGAGATCTCTCTAAACAATTTAGGCGCAACCCGTGTAGAAAAAATACTACAAAAGCACCAAAACTTCTGTCCTATCCTCCTATTCTTTCGAATAGGAACTAGCACCTAAAATCATGCTATACAATACTTCTTTGCTAGGTGCTGCTTACTGTGTTTAACACTATAAGGATACTGTATCTACATATACAGAAAAAACGAAGCCCCTTTAGCGTAAGCAAATTATAAAAAAAAACATAGGGACGGGCTACAGTCCGCTTGGGCGAACTGTTGGATACCCTATTCTTATTCCTATCCCTCATAAGTGGGGCGTGACAAAAGTCTAAGTATGGTTGAATTGTTAAGAACGCTCTACACATATTTTGTTATATAACATTTTAAGGATTTTATCGAAAAAAACGAATTTTTTGTAAAAAAAAACGCTCCCTAGCTCAAACTTTGGTTTTTCAATAAAATTGTTTTATTAAAATTGTGGGCGTGTCAGTAGGCGGAATTAAAAAAAAATTAACACATGAGCATAAAGGGCCCCTAGAGGGTATATATTATAAATTTCAGCTCCATAGCTCAAACTTTGAATTTTGAAAAAAAGTTTTTTTTAAAATTGTGGGCGTGTCAGTGGGCGAATTTTGAAAATATTTACACATGAGCATAAAGGGCCCCCTAGAGAGTATATATTATAAATTTCAGCTCCCTAGCTCAAACTTTGGATATTCAAAAAAAGTTTTTTTTAAATTGTGGGCGTGTCAGTAGGCGGATTTTGAAAATATTTACACATCAGCTTAAAGGGCCCCTAGTGAGTACATATTATAAATTTCAGCTCCCTAGCTCAAATTTTGGTTTTTCAATAAAATTGTTTTATTTATTTGTGGGCGTGTCAGTAGGCGGATTTTGAAAATGAATGAATGAATGAAAAATCCCGAGCAGTTTTAGGAGTCATAGATCATATATACAAAATGTCAGCTTTCTAGCTCAAAATTCGGTTTTTACCAAAATTTTGTTTATACCCTATTCTAAGGGTATATTAATTTTGACGCATAGTTTGTAACATACCTTAATATTGCCCGTAGACCCCTAAAAGTTACTACGAGTATATTTATGATCAGCATCGATAGTAATGTCGATCTAGCCATGTCCGTCCGTCCGTCTGTCGGCAAAAATTAGGCTTTTAAACTGGACCTAGAGAGCTGAAATTTTAACCATATACTCTCTAGGGTCCCGAAATAATCAAGTTTACGAATTTTTGAAATCCGCCCACAGACACGCCCACAAACTCAAAAAAAACAAAATTTTGGAAAAAATCAAATTTTGAGCTAGAAAGCTGAAATTTTTTATATATGATCTATGACTCCTAAAACTGCTCAGAATAAAAAAAATTCAAAATCCGCCCACTGACACGCCCACAAATAAATAAAATATATTTGTTATGCCCTATTCTAAGGGAATTATAATTTTTGAAAATCCAAAGTTTGAGCTAGGTAGCTGAAATTTATAATATATACCCTCTAGGGGGCCCTTTATGCTCATGTGTAAATATTTTCAAAATCCGTTCACTGACACGCCCACAATTATTTTTTTATTTTTTTTGAAAATTCAAAGTTTGAGCTAGGGAGCTGAAATTTATAATATATACTCTCTAGGGGGCCCTTTATGCTCATGTGTAAATATTTTCAAAATTCGCCCACTGACACGCCCACAATTTTAAAAAAAAACTTTTTTTCAAAATTCAAAGTTTGAGCTATGGAGCTGAAATTTATAATATATACCCTCTAGGGGCCCTTTATGCTCTTGTGTTTATTTGTTTTAAATCCGCCTACTGACACGCCCACAATTAAATAAAACAATTTTATTGAAACACCCAAGTTTGAGCTAGGGAGCGTTTTTTTTTTATAAAATCCTTTAAATGTTATATAACAAAATATGTAGAGCGTTCTTAACAATTCAACCATACTTAGACTTTTGTCACGACCACTTATGAGGGATATGAATAAGAATAGGGTATCCAACAGTTCGCCCAAGCGGACTGTAGCCCGTCCCTATGTTTTCTCTATAATTTGTTACTTTTTACCCTTCAATAGCTTCTGTTTGCACTTTCATATTCAGTTCATTCAAAAACACAATGATTGTTAAATACGATTTGTGCAAATTTCTGCAATTTTATCATTCAATTTGTTTGTGTTGTTTAAGACTGGGATTCCGCACTTCAGAAAGAGATAGCTTGGTGAAAATGTCTATAGAGCATCCAGCTCGCCGACGATGCGTCTGGCATATGGTGAATTGAGGTTGTTGTAGCCGCAACGTGCATCCACCTGATTGGCGAGTGCGTTTTCGGAGTCCCCACCGCCCATTAAGTAAATTTGTAAAAAAATATGTGGTTCATTCGGCATTGGCAGCAATGAGCCCACTTTGTGATAAACTTGGCCTTTGATTTTGAATGGAATTGTTGACCATTTGCAGTATTATTTTTAACTATTTCTGTTGCTCCGAACTATGTCATTTAGAAACATGAATTAAATGTTGACTTCAGGAACAGGTTAGAATCTGGATCCGTACCGATAAGTAAGCCGTTCAATCCAATTGTCTTTGTTGATTTCGTTCAGTTCGTGCCTCTTGCCCTTTCACAATCATAAGACACGTATGTATTTCTCTATTATTTTAATTAAGATTTTGCCCGCACTGAATAATAAACAAACTAATAAATGATAAATCAGTAATCGATCACTGAGAATTGAAGATTATTACAGTACTAATATTGCTATTAAAAAATGGGGGTTGGTGGTAGAAGTTTGAAAATTAAGGATTATATGTATTTTTGAAGGGTAAATCATAAAAAAATAAAAATAAAATTTTTTTTAAAAAAAAAAAAAAATTTGTGGTAGACCACCATTATCACTTAGTGGTATAAAAATTAGTTACAAACCGATTCTCATACCTACGGAATATACATATAAAATTTCATCACAATCGGTCAAGCCGTTTCGGAGGAGTATAAACACTAAAACTGTGACACAAGAATTTTATATATTAGACTAGCTGTACCCGCCCGGCGTTGCCCTTGCTCAAGAGTCTAAATACTCGGTGTTCTCTGCGCGTAACAAAAAGAAATACTTGTGTTTTTTTGATGAGAAACAAAATTGCAAGTCAAACTTGGTGGACCAATTTTGACCAAACTTCACAGAAACATATTCAAGTCAATACCAAAGCTTCCCTGATTTGAGCTCAATCGGTTCCGTGGTTAAAGGGAATGCACATTTTTCTGCGCTTTGCTTAGCCCGATTACGCTACTTCGTTGCTCCGCTAGGGGTAGGCGCTAGTTGCCTGGCAGGCGCCTATGTCACCTGACTTTTTTGAATCGAACAACAACACAAAAGAAAGAAACTTCGATTTTTATTTTCTTTCAATCAATTTTTTATGCGCACGGTTTAACAACATGCAGCAATTCTAATTTAATGTCAACAACGAAATCGACCAACATATACAAAACTGGGAATATAGCGCCACCTATAAGAATGCAACTTAATTATAAATATGTATCTCGAATTGTACAATATTAGCTCCCATTAGTGAACACGATATTTTGTGTGTTTCATACACAACTGATCATTTTGGCGATGTAAAACTATATCTCCTGCTTCCAAATTTTCTTCAACCATTACAATGACAACTTCATCGATTGTTGGTGCACTGAAACGTCTTGCATGTTGTCCTACTGGAGTTTGTATTCAACCGTGCATTGGTATTGGAATGTTACTCGCCGCAATTCTACATTCACGACGTTTCTTCTTCTTCGTCGGTTTTCATTTATTTGAACGCTATGCTGATGACGATTATGTTGTTGTCTATCTCGGTCTCCAGTTCGGACGACTGCACGTTATTCTTGCGATATTCTTTCCCGAAGTTCCGACACTCCCTATTTCATCCTGTCAAAGTTTTGTTTTCGCGATGAAAAGTAGCATTCGTCCTTCCTAGGGCCCAAACGAAACCGTCAAGCTCAAAATCGTTAAAAACGAACCATATTGTCTCGAGTTATGCGCATGAAAACTGAAAACGCTCAACAACTGCTGTTGCCTGACATTATTGTCCACGTCATCTCAATCACCCCTACATTTCAACTTACTCACACATAGGTACTAATGCAAGGATCCTGAAAATACTTGACAAACAAAAATGAAGGATTCAAACACCATCCAACAAATCAAAGTATCGACTCCGTTTCAAAAAGTTACTTTGTGTAACATAATAAACATAAACAAACTTATTACGTATATTTAAAAAAAATTCAAAATTGTTGACAACAACTATTTGCTTGGCAAATAATTAAAATAATTGACAACAACAATTGCTTTTAAAATTTTAAATATTTTTTTTTGTATTTGAAGTGTCACTACTCGATTTCTACCCAGTTTTTTTTCCCCAAAGTGCATTTCCCCATACAAACTTTTTGGTAGACCACCATTATCACTTAGTGGTATAAAAAGTAGTTATGATATAATGATGCCATAAAATAGTTTTTAGGCCGAAAGGCAATAATTATAAGATATAGTTAAGTTTAGAGCGTCCACATAAGGAACAATAATCTAGAATAAGTATCCTGTTCATTTGAAGTTAGATTTAATCATTTTTGTCTAGTATGTAAATTCATATTCAATAACCAATAAAAAATGAATTTAAAAAAAAGTGTATTCGCTAACTGATTGGCAGGTCGTGTGTTGAATAAATAGAGATCTCCCTAAATAATTTAGGCGCCATCCGTGTAGAAAAAAAATACTACAAAAGCACCAAAACTTTCCTATCCTCCTATTCTTTCGAATAGGAACTAGCACCTAAAATCATGCAATACAATACTTCTTTGCTAGGTGCTGCTTACTATTCAACAAAAAATGCATGCGCTGTGTTTAACACTATAAGGATACTATATCTACATATACAGAAAAAACAAAGCCCCTTTAACGTAAGGAAATTATAAAAAAAAACAAGAAAAACAATAAAAAAAGTGAATATCTATAAATCTAAGAAATAAAAAAAGAAATAATTTAAATACAGAGTGGAGATCAGGATGTATGGAAAACAATATATCCGCTTCGTATCTGATGGCACACGTTAATCCTTTTGACGAAATTTTCGATGACTTTTTGGCATACGGGCGTATTCTGCTATTCACGTGAATCGCAGATTCGATTCACCCATTCGATTCCCTTTCACTCTGGCTTTCCATTCTGCTATCCATCGGGTGAACTACATTATCCAACCCAATTTGACATTCAAGTCAACAGCTTTTCATGTGAAAATAATACGAGGTTCGTTGTTTGCAAACTGAAATTAATGTAATCGATTTGATCTCTGTTTACGAAAATCTTTGGAAAGTTGGATATGTTGTTTTGATTAATTATTTTCAATAAAATTAAAAATATAAACAAACAGGTATGAATAGTATTGGACTATTTTTTCCACTTCCAAACAGTGGATTGTTTTGATTGTTTTAAATTGGTCTCGGTTTATTGTTCTGCTTCTAAAAATGTTAATAATCTTTATTTATACAAATAATCAACCAATAAACTAACATTTTATTGACCCCCAACCAGACAGACGATTCGTTAAATGAAAAATCCGCAACATTTTATATGCGGATTTGGATTGTATAGAACGAATGTGTTCACGTGAATAAGAGAATACCGCGCAGTATTATCGCGTGTTACCGACATTAACGAGGTGAATCCAGATTCAATTCGAATGAATAGTGGAATAGTGTTCATTGAAAATTGAAGAAAAATCGTTTTTCGCTTTTCCTATAATTCTAAAAAAAAGATTGGCAGATATCCTAATTTTTATAGTGATTTTACAAATAATTATTGAAATATTACAGAAATTATTGTTTAATTACCTATAATTTCCGTAACAATACTTTATAGGCATAGTTCCCGCTCACTTTTTTCTCAGTGTAGTCACGGCTAAAATTGTTTTTTTGGTTATTGGCATACACGAAGCGGGAAAGGCCTCATTTGGTTTTGAACTGACCCAATCGCCAGAAGATTCTCGATTACTCACACCACTGTACGGCAAGAAGGTGCATGAAGTGATGACCGAAAAATCCACGACATTTTCGAGCCGTATCTATCCCCAAATATTTTACCATTTTGGTAGTAGATTCTGATGCTCTGTGTATCAGTACGAGTATTATTCCCCATGACCAAACAATAATATTCCTACATGCCAGCTGTCAAACAACAACGCTGATACAAAACAAAAATGGCAAACTACGTACTCTTTTTCCAGTCTAATTTCTCTAATTTTATGAGTGAGGGAGTGTCAAGTGTCAGGTGTCACGTCGAAAAAGAAAAATGCGGTGGTAAAATGTGTCTAGTCCTGATGGATGCAAAACAAATTAATCAGTGAATAAGGTTGCAAGGTTGGCGTGTATAAATTATGTTATTCAGCATTAATATTGTATCAGAGTATAAGTTGTGGTTTTATCCGCGGGGTTTGTGTAAAAAAAATATTTTTTATCCGGTCTATGACCGTTTGAAATGAATGCTTTATTTGAACTCCAATCTTAATCTAAATTTTACAAGTATTTATATCCTAAGGTAAACAAATGAAGTGTAGTGAATAGCAGACGCTGAGTCGGCGCTTTCCAGGAATCTAGAGTGCAAAGGTAGGTGTCTTGTGACCAGGTCGGTGGGAACTTGTCGTTTGCCTCTGCAGGTTGCTGACTGGAGGTTTCCAGGAAAAGAACATGCACTGTAGATTGGCGGAAGTTGATTGACTTCTGCTTCGGCCAATCTTTTGGGTGTTAACTCCTCCCTTCTTAGATTCGAGTGTCCTCACTCGACACCATGTAAAGTATGGGGATGTTTTTCTCTCCGTTTGGCTGTAGGTACTGGTTCATGTTGACCTTTTAGAGCTTCTTCCTTTTTACTCTGTTCGGTGTGGATCACGATCGATTGTCAATATCTTTCCACTAGGGAAGAAGTAGTGGAAAGATTTTAACAATCACAATCAATAGTGCTAAGACTATAAGAGCTATGAAGCTAGAGTTGGTTACTAAATGCCTCATGTTTTCTTCTTTCAGTGGTTTATATGTAGGGCATTGTTAACATGCAATTCTTTAACTGCTTCCAAGGTGAGTAGCTCTTCATAGGTGTTGCTTGGGAAGATTGAATGCAAAACTGCTGGTAGTGGCTTTGATGATGGTATTTCCTTTGAAGTGGTTGGAACGTGTTGATTGTTTACCTCTTCACACTTCGTTTGTTTACTTTTTAACAAATTTCTGATACAATTATCTTCGCTTAATCTAACAATTTGGTTCTGGTTACAGATCATTACATTGTTATAATTTTTACATTTTTGTTCTATTCCATATATTTCATTACTTCAATCTATTATATTATTGAATTTAATTTTAACTATTTTTCTGCCATACAGTGATAGGTAAGCTTATAATATAAAGTATAATTGAATGGTTTGATGCAATTTTAATTGTAGCAAATTCGAGTATTTCTTCTACATTTATGTGTTTCATATTGTTTTTATCAAATATTTCGTTTATTAATTTAATTTCGGAAGCTGATAGTATAAATGAATTTATTATCTCTGCTTTTGCCCAGAGCAAGGCATATTCTACATTAGTTATTTCTGTTGTTATAATGTCTAGTTTATATTTTATAATTGAAAATAACTTATTCCCTATATTATCGTTTGCCTTAATTAGATTTAGTACATTGTTTGTAATGTTCGTCAATTCATTGATTTTATCTGTATGCATTTTATTTATTACGACTTGTCGATTATTATTTGATAATACGTTGTGCATTTGAGCTTTAATTATTTTGAAGTCGTCGTGATCAGGACTCCCAGCGAGCCATTTCGATGTGCTTCCTAGAAAATTTAGAGATCTGGCTTCTCTTCTTGGTTTTAGATTTTTTAGCTGTGTTAGGGTTTGGGATGTAGAGTCGGAGAGGATGGTGAAGTAAGGATCGGATTTGTTCACGTGATTAAATGTTTGCTGCTTAAGGTTTTCGAGAATTTCCTCATACGTTTCTAGATTTATAACATGGATTGCCTTGAATGTACCGGTTTGAAGTTTTGCTGTTCCCATATTTATTGAGACAATTTTGGAATTTGAGTAGTCCAGGATCTGAACTTCTGCATTTAAGGATGTCACGAAACATCTAAAAAGAGGGGTTAGTTCTTGGCATTACTTTTGTGTATTATATTTCCTGATTCGGTGAGTATGGTACTGGATCTATTTTCTGCAACTATTTCTTTTCTATACCTGGCAGATAACTTGGTCCCTATTCGTTTATTTGCTCTAACATAAATCGTTTCTCCTTTTGTGTAATTCTTCATTTGTTTAATGCTCTTGTTGTGCATTTCATAATCCTTTTGTTGTTTTGCCCTAAGTTTTTCGATGTTTTTTCTTCTAGTTTGTTCATATTGTTCCGGATTAGTGCTTACTGTTCTTCCAAAAAAAATTTCAATTCGTTGTATTCGTAAACCGCTCTATCTAATAATTCCGTAAAGGATCCATGGGTGCGTTCTGCCTTAATGCAACGCATAATCTCGGAAAGGGTGGAGTGGAACCTCTCCACTTGGCCATTTACCGCGCTAGTGTACGGGGGGGGTTTGTAAATTTCTATGTTGAGCTGATCTTTTAACATGAAACAGATTGAGGCTGAACTAAATGTTTTTTCATTGTCGAATATTACCATTTTTGGAACTCCGAAAGCAAATATAAGTTGCCTTAGGGGTTCTCTAACGTCTTCGATAGCTCTTGATTTTAGAATGCGAACCTGCGCTTATTTGGAAAATTTGTCTACCGAAGTCAGGACGAGATTCCTGTCTGTTGAGTAGATATCGAAATGAAAACAATGTGGCCTGGGAATTGGGGTACAGGTGTTACCTGCAATTCGGTTTTTTTTTGGATTGCGGTCGTATTTCTGTTCTTTGCAGATTTTACACTGCTTTACCATCTCGTGGATTTTGGCACTCATTTTTGGAAAGTAGTACTTCTGGAGCAATTGAATTTTGTTCTCCTTACTATGCCTTTGTGCTCTATTGTGCTCTTCAAGGATTCGATCTGTTTGTTCCGTCTAACTTACGAGATCTTTTACTTCGAATTGTGTGAAGCGGGTTTTGTATGTTCTGAAGTGGTGCGGATAGAATTCCTGGATTTTACCCATTATTGGTTCGGTAGTGTATATGCCGTTAATAACGCTAGGGTTGAGGTATTTTTTAAGAATTACTATTAGGTCTTCGCTGCTATAATCGGGACGAATAAATATATGCCTGTGATAAGTGGGAAAGGGAATTTTGAAAGCGTGGCTCGGATCATTTCCGGTAAGAAGCATGATTTGGTTCTTGAAAACGTTGATGGGGGTTTCTACTGAGGGAATGAGTTTGTTACCTGAACTGCTATCACTATGCTGGGATACTGATAAAGTATTAACTTGAGAAGCTTGGGGAGAACGGGAGAGAGCATCAGCGACTACGTTGCTTTTTCCTGGTTTATATTGCAACTCGTAGTTGTACTCCTCTAGAATCGTTTTCCAGCGTTTCATTTTGGAGTTATTGTTTTTGTTGCTTAGTGCGTACGTTAGCGGTTGATGGTCTGTGAAGATTTTGACATGCGCGGTAACGTAAAGGTAATTTCGAAGAGAGTTAGAGTAGGAGCGCATATGCGATTTCAATCGCACGACTGCTTAGTCGCCAAAAATGTAACACACACATTTCAATGTGAATGCGCGCACATAACATCTACAAATCGCAGCGTTTATTATCGCGCGATTTGTTCCATATCAACTTCAAGCAATATACACACACTTGCGATTTAAATCGTTGCGATTAAAAAATTGTTGTCGCAACAAGATGTTGGTATGCACGCACTTGCGGTTTTCTATCGCATCATAATTTAGTCGCAAAATATGACCCCCTTGGTTTTATCATGAATGCACACATATGCAACTAAATAATCGCAGCGATTAAAAAAATGCAGCAAGCTCCATTTTTAGAAACGATTTTTTTGCCGCAAATTAAAATGGCACATATGGATTGGCATGAATCTTATCACACTTGCCGTTTTTCAACTTCTATTATAAATTTGTCTACGTCAATAATAGGGTTCGGTGGTAATTCGTAACCACTTATAACCGACTCGCTCTCAGACAATATGCAAACTGCATAATTTTAAAATCAACAAACTGGTCGGAAGTTGCAAGTGCGCGCGAGTTCATGATCACCCATATGATACAGTTTATTTTGCGATAGAACAATCGTCAACAATCTGCCGTTTGTTAGCCGTAGCGGATATTTGGTCGCATGTGTGTGTATTGACATTAAAAGGAGTATGTTCTATTTTTTTGCGGCTAAATAATGGTGCGACAGAAGACCACAAGTGCGTGCATGGTAATTTTTTTTGCGACTACGATTTTTCTATCGCTGAGACCAAAAATCGCATATGCGCTCCTAGCCTTAAGTGCCCAAATAATCGCAAGCATTTCCTTCTCGTTGGTGGCGTAGTTTTCCTCGGTTTTGCTCAACGATCTAGAAATGAACATAATTGGTATATCATTTTGTGACAACACTGCGCCGATAGCGGTGTTAGATGCGTCAGTGGTTAATTCGAAACTTTTCTTGTAGTCGGGGTATGCAAGGACTAAGTCTCTAGAGACTAATAAATTCTTTATTTTCTGAAAAGCTGCTAGAGAGTCAGCTTTGAGACGTATAGGGATTTTGCTTGATTGAGTCTTAGATATGCGTCCTTCTTCGCCTCTTAGTAGTGATGTCAAAGGCTTGGCAAGTTTCGCGTAGTCTTTGACGAATCGCCTGTACTATCCTGACAAGCCCAAAAACGATCTTAATTCCTTTAGATTTTTTGGAGTAGGAGAATTAACGATAGCTTCGACTTTTGCAGGGTTGGTTATCAGTCCCTTAGCGGATACGATAAAGCTTAAAAATTCAACTTCCTCTTTGAAGAAGTTGTATTTATCTAGTTGCACCTTCATGTTGGCTTCATTTAAGGTTCTAAATATATTTTCAACGTGTTTAATATGGTCGCTCTCGTCTTTACTGAAGACGATAATAATATCATCAATATAGACGTAGCAGATTTTCCTTATATAGGCTCGTAATATGTCGTCAAGTGCGCGTTGGAAGATGGAGGGCGCGTTTTTCAAGCCGAATGGGAGTCGCGTAAATTCGTATTTCCCATTATTTATTGAAAAGGCAGTTTTTTCCATGTCCGACTTCTTAAGTGGAATCTGGTGGAAACCGCTTTTAAGGTCTAGAACCGTAAAGTATTTACTCTGCCCTAGCTGCGACAAAACCTCGTTGATTTCGGGGATTGGGTATCTATCTGAAACAGTTACCGAGTTTAATTTCCGATAATCAATAACGAGCCTATATTGCTTGTTTCCAGTAGAGTCTGCTTTTTTGGGTACAATCCACACAGGTGAATTGTACGGTGAACGGGATGGTTCAATAATGTTGTCATTCAGTAATTTTTGTATTTGTGTTTCTATCTCGTCTTCAAGTGCAGCGGGGTATGGATAGTACTTCGAGTACACTGGGGAATCTGTCTTTGTGCGGATCTCGCCTACAACTTTTGTTTTGTAGGTGAGTTTTTCATTTGGTTCGGAAAATAATGAAGGGAATTTTCCGACAATGGCTTTGATGGATTTCTTTTGAGAGTCTGACATATGAACGAGTTTTATATTTATTGAGTTAACAGACGGTGAGCTAAGTTGTTTGATTTTTATTTTTACCTTCCCAAGGATGTCCATAAAATTTTGTTGTGCGTAAATGACTGCATTGAATTCCTTCAGACTGTCGTTTCCCAGAATACCGTGAAACGTTTGCAATGTTGGTAGAAGGAAGAGTTTTAAATGTTTATCTGTTTGTCCGAATAGATTAAGAAGTGTATGATGGGTAATTTTAATATCGCCTGCAATGGATTTTGCTAGAAAGTGTTGTTTGTTAGGAATGGGGTTCTTAACCAGACTAGGCTGAATGTAATTTCAATTAGATCCGGTATCGATTAGAAAGTTTAGGATTTGATCGCTCTTCGTCTTACACTGAAAGTAGGGCAACGAAGAGGAATTTACCCTAAAAAATGGATGTCGCTCTCGCTGTACTCCGATGTTTCGTCCTCGGTCTGAGCTTGGTCCAGAATATAATTCCTCAGGTCGGGGTCTTGTTCTACTTCTTCCGTGTTATTTTGCTGATAAAATGCGTATACGTCATTCGGCGAAATGTACCCGGTTGGTTGTAGTACGAAGTCTGGAGGGGTAGTGTTGTCCTCGGAATTTGGTGGGTTTGTGTTCGCTAAATCTATATGAAAGTTTCTCTGGAGTTTTTGGGGAGCCCAATTTTGGAATGAGGGGTTATGAGGTACGGGCCTTTTTCCGGCGTATTTGAAAGGTTGTGGTCGGTTTTGGTAGTTGATTGCTGCTGACCCAATTGTTGATGTTTCCATTGGCTCTGGCTTAGGTTGTGGATTAGGTGCAGTTGGCCTGGGAGGGGGTTTACAGGTTCTGTTAAACGGGTAGTTATATTGTGGTTGTCGTTGGAAGTTTAAGTTTTGCTGCGGATAGGCCTGTGGAAGATATGCTACTTGGGGATAAAAATGTTGCTTATGGGGGACGTATTGCTGTGTGAATTTGCTACGCTGTGGTGATATGGGGGCTCTTGATTGAACCCGTGACCAAGCGAGTTCCTATTTTGTGCATAATTTGCCCAAAATTTTTGGTTTTCTAACTTGAGGGATAAGTTTAAAGCTTACGGTAAGTCCGTAGGCTCCCGGATACCTAAAAGCTTTGGCAAGTCGCGATTTAAGCCTCGAACGAATGTATCCAATGCTTTATCCCTGTACGTATTAGTGAGTATTGAGAGTAACTCGCTTCCTACGTCCATGCACTGTATTTTATTAAGGATTAGTGACAGGTGTTTATAGACCGTTTGGTAAAACTCTTGAACGGAATTTTTGCCTTGAGTGAGGGACGTCATCTGTTTTTTTTTTTTTTTTTTTTATAATTAGCGCGCACTAAAGGGATTTGTTGGGACCCTTATAATGTATTAGCTACACAGCGCGGGCGTTAAGGAAATTATGGTGAGAGGAAAAGGAGAGATGCCGATGCACGTTGGTTTTGAATGTCTGTAGGTTATAATGTGTACGAAAAATGGAGCGGGGAAGAGCATTCCACATTCGTGTTGTACGGCTGAGGAAAGATTCTTTGAACTTCACTGTACGTCCGAACACAGGCTTGAGGGTGAACTGATGAGCATTCCCTGCATGGCGGGTATTGCGGTTGAAATGTTCAAGGGGAGGAATGCAACTGGCTATTTCGTTTGAGCACTTATGGTGGAAATAACGATAAAATAACGACAGGCAGGAGACTTTACGACGATGACTAAGAGAGTCAATCGATCTCGCGATGTCTCGGTCGCCAATGAGTTTTATCGCGCGTTTTTTGATCCTGTCAAGTAGCTCCAAATAAGTTATTGGTGCACCGGACCAGATATGAGCGTTGTACTCGAGTTTCGGGCGAATAAACGCCTTATAAATTGTAGCCAGATCAGAAGGGGTGAAATATTTCTTACAACGCTTAAGGAAGCCTAGACATTTCGCGGCGTTCTTGGCGACATCGAATATGTGGTCATTCCAACGAAGGTTGTCATTAACACACATACCGAGAATGGAAAGTCTTTCGGTTTCAGCGATGTAAGTGCCATTCATAGATAATGGCAGTGTGTGTGGGTTTTGCTTTAATGACAGGAGACAGCATTGAGTTTTGGAAGCATTAAATTCCACTCTATTGGTTTTACCCCACTGAGTTATGCTGTTAAGATCGGAATTTAATGAGCTTAACATACGTTGCCGTTCCAGTTCCACACCCGAAGATGAGGGGCGTGACCCAAGAAACGAATATGAGAAGCTGAGGGTACTGTCATCAGCAAAGGAATGGATTGGATTAGAAGTAACAGACAGTAGATCATTTATAAAAATGAGAAAGAGAGTCGGGGACAGAACAGAGCCTTGGGGGACACCAGCATTTATTTGGTGAGTTGCAGACTTGAAGCCGTACAAAACAACTTGAATTGAACGGTCCGAAAGGTAATTTCTAATCCATTGAAGAAGAGTATCATCGATTCCAAATGCACGCATTTTCGACAAGAGAGCATGGTGCCAAACTCTGTCAAATGCTTTTGAAATATCAAGCGCAACGATCTTACTTTCACCACCTTGGTGAAGAGATTGGTTCCACTTTTCGGTTAGATATGTCATCAAATCACCAGTGGACCTGTTTGCTGCGAAAACCATACTGCCGGTCATTAAGAAGTTTTCGCGATTCAATATATTTCATTAGCTGACGGTTTATCAGCGTTTCCATGACCTTAGAAAGAAGGGACGTAAGTGCAATTGGTCGGTAGGAGGAGGGAGAAGAAGATTCGCCTTTTTTTGGTACAGGCTGGACAAATGCTGTTTTCCATCTTCCCGGGAAGAGTCCTGAAGAATAGGACATATGGAAAAGCTTACGCAATGGTTTTGCCAGCGAAGAAGAACACCTCTTCAGAACGATAGGGGAAATACCATCTGAACCAGCGGATTTGTGAACGTCAAGATCTTGAAGTACTCTAGCCACTGTACGAGTGCGAAAGTGGATTGGTCCCATAGAGAATTCTACGCGCTCGAGTACAGGGGGAGACAAAGCACAATCTGGGAGCGTTGAGTTGACTGCAAAGTGAGCAGCAACCAGATTGGCCTTATCTGTAGAGCTGACAGCTGGAATGTCGTTGTAAATGAGTGTCGGGATAGATGACGAGGCCGAATTCTTGATGTTTTTAACAAATGACCAAAAGTTTTTACTACCAGTGGGACTTTGTAGTATTTTTTGCCTCAACTTTTGGTCATAGGAGAATTTGACACGATTAATGTGGGCATTGCAGTCATTTCTGGCTCGTTTAAACTTTTTACGGCTTTCCTCAGATGGGTTGGCTTTGAATAGCCGAAAACTTACCTCTTTTAACCTGATAGCCTCTTTGCAGCTCGAGTCACACCACGCGTTAACCTTGGGTTTGATACTTTTAATCCTGTTAGGGATAAAAGTCTTCATACCCAGGTGAATTATGTTTGTGATCATATCAGCAGCAGCATCCACGTCGCTGTCGAGGAAGCACAGCGACCAGTTAAAACTCTTAAAGAAACCGTTTAATTTTTCCCAATTGGCTTTCTCGTACTGCCATACGGTTCTTTTAGGAGTTTGTTTTTTAATATTTTTCTTTACTTTCTTAGTTCAGTATTATACTTTACTATTTTCCTTTTTAAAGGCTTTTTTTTATTTTTAACACCGATCTACGCGATTTAACTTATGAGCACGGGGGCTACTTAAGATCACTGGCTACTACTTTGTTATATGCGCGAAAACAGATTCTTATACTGCTCGGGCGCCAGTTATGGTTTTATCCGCGGGGTTTGTGTAAAGAAAATATTTTTTATCCGGTCTATGACCGTTTGAAATGAATGCTTTATTTGAACTCCAATCTTAATCTAAATTTTACAAGTATTTATATCCTAAGGTAAACAAATGGAGTGTAGTGAATAGCAGACGTTGAGTCGGCGCTTTCAAGGAATCTAGAGTGCAGACGTAGGTGTCTTGTGACCAGGTCGGTGGGAACTTGTCGTTTGCCTCTGCTGGTTGCTGACTGGAGGTTTCCAGGAAAAGAACATGCAATCTGATCGTATGTGCACGCGTACTGTAGTTTGGCGGAAGTCGATTGACTTCTGCTTCGGCCAATCTTTTGGGTGTTAACTTATATCAAAAGTGAATTTCGGATCCAGTTAGAAAAAAGTGAAATGCGGTTGTATTAACTTACTTACTCACTTAACGGGCTCCCGACCCGTTTAAAGTCACTACTTGAGATACTACCCACACCACGCACTCTTTCATACGCTATGGCTTCGTCCTTAAATCGGATGTTCGATGGGAGTCTAAGATCCTCTTCGCTGGAGCTTAATTGACCATTCGCTCTATGTGACGTGTTTTGACTTTTCGAACTACATCCATATCTTGGTACAGCACATAGAGTTCGCGGTTGTATCTTCTCTTCCATTCAACCTCCCCGCCAGGGATGGGACTTTTTGAAAAGATGTCCGCAGTAGATTCGAAACAAAACGCAGTAGATTGAACTGTTTCGCAGTAGATTTTTATATTTTCAAAATATAAGTAAGACAAAATATAGGATACACATAAATAATTTAAAATAATAAAATATACATTTGTTTTTCTTTAACAAAAACAGAACAAAACAAAAATTCATATACAGTACGAACTGGGTTAACGAAACCCTCGATTTGCGCAACTCCACGATTTGCGCAACTCCTCGACTTTCGCAACACTAAAGTCGTCGCACTTCTTGACTCTATAAATGCAACTTTTCAACACATTTACCTTGATTAGTGCAACTTCTTGCGTTTATTCATCTTTTTTTTATTTGCATGTTCTCCTTTTGGTTTTGTTTTGTTTGGACCTGGACCAATTTCTTTTATAAATACAAGGTTGCGCAAGAGTTGTCACCCGGCTGTATTTTTTTTTTTTAATGAAAAACTTCGATTCCGCTTTTGGATTCTGTTTATTAATGTCTTAAATTTTAGATAGGCTAATGACTTTTGCGCCACCTAGTACATCCATGTCATAACCTCTACGGAAACATAGTAAAATGGCTATGTCATCATTTTTTATTTAAAAAAATGTAACCCGGTAAGTGCAACAACTTCGGTTGTTGCAACTGCCTCAATTTTTATTAGTTGCTATTCATATCAGTGTTAATTTTTTTCTAAATTCTAATAATTTGTTGTTTGGATTTTTACATCAAAAGTAATCAAATTCATTCTTTAATATATTACTTATACATTTTCATTTCAAAATTATTACAAAAGTACAAATTGGGAAAACGAGAAATAAATTGTTGCTCCAGGCTCTGTATCGCATCTAAAAACTCTTAAGAAGAGTTTCTTTGAAATCTGTGAATATGGAGGAAACACTACGTTTCTGACTTAATTTCAGCTCACGCTTGTGTTTTTGACGTTTTTTTTTAAACGTAGCCTGCAAAATAATAAAACGCATTTTCGCTACCGAAATCAACAGTTTTATAGTCTTATTGGGGTTTGAAAATGTTTTCCACATTCTCCTTCTCTTTGGATAATTGTAAGTGCATTTCAACGTCGGGAAGCTCTAAATTCATAGTTGGCTGCAGTTTCCATTGGTTATATCCTCCGTGTACTTTGCTGAAAATGTTCTTTAAAATGAACAAATGAATTGAAAGGGAGTCAGTTACTTGTTATTTCCTCTTCGGTTGCGTAAAACCTCGAAGGTAATTTCCAGACAATTTGTTTTTCCTCTCGACCGCAGGCCAAACACTTTAAAGTATGCTTCCCATTTGTTCTTACAATATTTTTAAATTAAAAAAAACAGTTGAGCTTTTCAAAAACACGTACACTCTTATTTGTTTGCTCTGAGTACCAAAACGCGTCACCCCATATTGTGTTTTCTTCACTTGTTTCGCACGACTGAAAAGAATCTAAGTCAATACGCCTTTAAAAATACATTATGAAAAGACGTGAGCACAGCCCGCCGATCACAGTGTGATCAACAACCATAAAAACTAGCAAATAATGATTCAAATCATTTTTTTTAGTAATTAGCCGAACACCGGATTGCGAAAACTGAAATACCTCTTCAAAGAGATACTTATTTTAGTAATAAGTTAGCTCAAAGTTTAGGTAATTCCAAAAGAGAATGGCAGGTTGTCAACGAAATTTTGAACAAAAACAAACCTAATTCTGATATTGCAGTCACTATAAATAATACGACTCTATCTGAGCCCTTAGAAGTTACCACTGTGTTCAATGACTATTTTTCCAATATTACAAAGGCTATTCGGGAATCCGCAGTAAATATTACTTCTAACTGTCAATGTGATAATTCAAATATTACTGTGTACGACACTTTCCAAAGACAAAGCTTTTTCTTTGAATTTTTTTCACCAATTGAAGTTCATAAAATTATACAATCCCTAAAAGCGTCTAATTCACTGTCATGCGATCAAATCTCAAGTAATATCTTAAAAAGAATTTCGCTTCTTGTTTCTGATGTTTTATGTCACATTTTCAATTTAAGTATTCAAAAGGGTATTTTTCCGGAAATACTTAAAACAGCTGTTGTAATTCCTCTTTATAAAAAAGGTGATACTCGTACCATGTCTTTGAACAATTACCGCCCTATATCAATGTTATCTGTTTTTTCTAAAGTCTTTGAAAAAGGGGTCAAATCTAGAATGCTGTCTTTCTTAGACAAAACTAATTTCTTTAGTATTTCACAATTTGGCTTTCGAAGTGGCAAATCTACTGAAGATGCCTTGTTGAAGTTGTGTGGTGAAATTTATAATAGTCTAAATGTTTCTGATATCCCTGCTACCTTATTCATTGACATCACTAAAACATTCGACATGGTAGACCATAACATATTGCTTATAAAACTTTATAACGTGGGTTTCAGAGGTTTTATCCATGACTGGTTCACTTCTTATCTTAATAACCGTAGTCAGAGAGTTAAGATTCAAAATAGTTTAAGTGAGAAAAATCTCATTAACATTGGTGTTCCCCAAGGATCTGTCTTGGGTCCTTTTTTTTGTAAATTCGCTTTTTAATCAACCTCTGAGGGGTAAACTCACAGCTTTTGCTGATGATACTGCCTTGTCGTACTATGGTAAATGTTATTTTAATTTATATATGGATGTGAACCATGATCTAGATATACTGCGAAGATGGTTTAAACTTCATAAATTGGTCATAAGTGACAAAACGAAGTACATGGTTTTTAACATTAAGGGTAATATCTGTAATGATATGCCTTTACAATACCATTCGCCAAATTGCAATAGATTCCTTTTCATTAACTTGTTCACGCAATCATAATTCACCCACTTTTGATTCACATGCCTATTGCACCGCTGAGTGCTTTGTAATCGAACGCGTCGACAGCTTTAAGTACTTAGGTATTACTCTGGATTATAAGCTCAGTTGGTTTGAGCATACTATGTACTTAAAAAAATATCTAAACAATGTTGTTAGACAGTTTTATAATCTCAGCCAATACTGTGATTTGACAATTTTAAAGTTAGTCTATAATGGTCTTCTCAAATCTAAACTTCAGTATGGTATAGCTTGTTGGGGTGGTACATATTATAACAAATTAGAGCCTTTGCTAATAAAACAAAAACACGCTGTTCGTATTATGTGTAAGGTTAACCGTCGTACTTCTAGTTTTGAACTGTTCAAAAGTCTTGGATTTCTTCCATTGAGACATTTATACTTCTATAAAGTTTTAAAAATATTTTTTGAAAAGTCCGGGTACAATTCTCCTAGGGTTTATGAAAACCGTAATTTGCGCGTCAACACTAGTAATCTCGTCAATGTACCTATAATCAATAAATCGCATTTTTCCACCTTCTCTAATGTTACTGCTCCGCGTTTCTTCAATAAATTACCTTCAAGTCTGAGATGTGAGCGAGTTAAATCCGTATATCTTAAAAATGTAAAATGTTGGCTTTTCTCGTTAAACTACGCTGTAATTGGTGGTTTACTGAATCCTTTGGTATGATTTCTTTTTGTTGTAATTTAAGTTATTAATGAAATAAAGTAAAACTAATATCTAAATATCTAAAAAAAATATCATTATTTTTAACGAAATCAAAGCAAAGAAGAAGCATTTATTTTCATATTTTTGACTGAAGGGTAATTGTAGAATTTCATAATTAGGTGTAATCAGTAAAAAAAAAATCAGAAAAACCAGCCATAAACCATTTTAAAAAAAAGCAAAGCAGGTAGCACTGTTCGAAGTGAAAAGATACACACAACGAGGATCAAGTCGATACGCTTTTAAAAAAGGATTATGAAAAAACACACAATCATTCGTTTTACGAAGCATGCCGCATGTAGTGGTACACTCAAAATATACTGTGTACCGTTTTTTCCACGGCGGTCGTTCCATAAGCGTTAAAACACATGATTTTGACCTGCTTCCACATATTGTACGTTTTTTCCTGCATTTTGCTTTGTAGTAGTAGGAAATGCATATGTAGAGAGAGTGTCCCTACTCATTATATGGATATACTCTGGTCACTTCTCATCAAAATATAGCCGGTTATGATAATATGCTTTCGTAGACCAAAAGTGCAGTAGATTTTATTTAAAGGCAGTAGATTTATTTTTCGAAAAAAAACATTAGATCTACTGCAAATGCAGTAAAGTCACAACCCTCCCGCACAAAAAAAAAACAAATATCCGACGAAGAGCTTTTCTTTGTAAGGAATCAACATTAGCTCCCCTTTCCTGCTTAACGTCCAGCATTCGGCGCCATAAAGCACAGCTCGCAGTATCAGTGTTTTGTTGAGCTTGCACTTGCGGCTCCGGCTTAGGAGTTTTGAACCCATTTGTTTTGCCAAACCGAAGTAGCAACGGTTTAATTCTTCGTCGGATCTTCACTAAGGTGTCATTCGGGGTGTTGAAGTTTTTTTTTTTTTTTTTTTTTTTTTTGTCGGGGTGTGTGAGACTTTCTGTACTGGAGCACTCAGACTCAATACTGGTCCATTGTACTAAATTGATGGTGTTGATGTTTACTCCGAGGCGGGGTAACGAACACCCTTACTACCTCAAAGTTGCTGCTATTAAGAGTGACGTTTTGTCCTATAGTTGGTTGAAGCAAGTAGGTACATAATTGGTTTTGTCCTCGTCGACTTCAAGGCCGATGATGTCCATATTGTCCACGTATCCCCAGGGCCGTCAAAGTCATCACCCTATCAGAAGATGCTAAAATGTATGCAAATGGAGCAAATGTCAATTCTACTCTGACAATTGTGAATTAAACAGATACAAAATACGCGTCAACAAGACATGAATCACTATACTCCTAAAGAACGCGGAGGTCCAAAGCAGAACCAACGCTTTTCATTCATAGAAAAAATTATGGCCATAGTACCGGGTGACAGCTTGTGCGCCACCTTGCGCCAAAACAACGTTACGTAATTTTTCCTTACAAAGCCCAACTACTTTCGATTTATTTTCGATAACTCCTTAACTTAAATGCGACCTATTCATGCATCATTCGTAGCAGTTATTTTATCCTCAACAAGTAGCCTTTAGGATGCAATTCAATCGATTTAATTTAATCAAACAGATAGATAATCACTTTGAGACTTCCTGCTATCTCGATAAAATATTGAATGCATCAAGCCGAGTGCATTCAATTAAGACAAATTTTATAACACGTGTATTCTGGATCGTGGACCGTGACAGTCACTTCAAATACTTTCTGACCTAAGTGAAAGTGAATGCAAAAGGAATCCTATCCCAAAGCCATGTGCTTTACGTTTTAAGGGTCTGGTCGCTATTGTATTTTCCTCAGTCATATGTATGTTTCTTCCCTAACTCGTGTGTGTGGTCAATGGAGGTGCTGCCATGGATTTTTATCAGATAAAAGTCGCCAGCAGACGTTTCCCATAAATCATTGTCTGTTTGTGTGTCTCTTAGTTGGTCGTCTTCCTCCGTTGTACTTCGCTCGGCTCGCCCATCGCCGCATATTGTTCTCTTCCCTAAACAAACAACATTCTTCCAATATCTGACAGAACAAAGGCTCCGAACATCACATAGGTATAATACTTATACAAAAGCGGTTCAATAGCAAAACAAGATTTGTGGGTGTTTATTGTTGTACAAATAATTGCGGCAAAACTGTCAAGCTCTGTGTGTGTGTCGTCTGGGCGCATCCCTTACCAGAAACCACTTCCAGTTACAGTTAAGCAGGAAAGAGGCAGATAGAAACTGATGATCGCTTTGGTTTTGTCACCAAACCAGGCGAAGGATAAAAAAAAGCTGATGGAGAACGATATGAATTGCAGGAGAAGTTACAAAGGGTGGGTCACGATATGGTCGGACATCAAAAGAACACTGAATTGATGCGAGTTGCGATTTATCATTTCATATGACGGCCAGCATATTCGAGTACGTTCCTGTACATCTTGCTTAGCCAATCTTTATCTGTTGGTTGTGCTTCAACAGCAAATCTATTTTTCATTTGTATTGTCAATTTGTGTGAGAAAATTGAAAGGTTTTGTTTTGATTTGTTAAAACGAATTCTTTCTGGGTTAAGCTTGCACAGCAAACGTGGTAGTGGTTTCTTTTGAAATAAAGCTGGACAATGTAATGTTTTTTGGATAATAAATCTAACATTGTTTATTCGATGTTGACAAATTGGTATTTTTTGTTGGTTATCTAATGTAGGTTAGGTTAGGTTAGGTTTATGTGGCTGTCGGCAGAAGCCGACACACTTAGACCAATTTAGGTCCATTGTGATACCACGTATATTATCTACCTCAACTCTGTAGATGGGACTGGCCAACGACACGCGGTTGTTCTCAAACGGTCCCCCATCTACGTACTAACCGCGCCCAACGTCGTTTAATTTCGGTGATCTAACGAGAACCGATTAACTCGACGTGGTATGGTCGTTGGTTGTATTATCTAATGTAAGTTCGGTCCAAATTTATTTCAATTGAAATAAGAATTGCCGTGCTAAAAAGTGTACAAAATCAGGAACCGTAAGAATGTTGGTGTGTGTATTTGTATATGCCCAATCTGGTGCCGGGAAATAACTTCACGGGCAATAACTTCACATGGGCAACTGACGGTGAGCAATTACTCCACCGTAAATTTTGTAAAATTTGTTCCCACCTATAATTTGAGAATTTGTCTATTATAACTGAAGAGCAAATGTGAAATGGAGTTATTAATGAGGTTTTTGTATAATTTCATTTATAACAAAATATAACAATTTATTTTTAGCAATTTATATCGGTGCCGTGAAAAAAGGCCTTACGCGATAAGGCCAATTTGGCGTTATTTCAGTTTCCATAGGTGCAGTTTTCAACAATAATTTGCCCTTGGAACTACTCCAAATCAAACAGTGACCCCTAGCAGGGAGTTGAAGGGGGGCAGCATGCCCCTCCCATATGCATTGCACTGTTCATGGGATTAGTTGCGAAATCACAAGTAGATTCCATAAACAGTGCAATGCCTATGGGGAGGGGACCGCTGCCCCCCTGCAAACCCCCTGCTTGGGTTCACTGCTTGATTAGGAGTAGGTGCGAGGTACGGTTCTTGAATTATCATAAAATGTTAAGAGAAATGATTTCCCACAAAAAAGTGAAGATATTGCTCACCTATTGTGGGCAATAACTTCACAAAAAAAAAGTTAATTCCCACTCGAGGTGAAGTTATTGCCCATGGGAAGTTATTGCCCGTGAAGTTATTTCCCTGCACCGCTCTATCTTAGGTTTGTTGAATTCTATTTTATTTTTATCGCACAGGCCACCTTTTGCACTTCTGTTTTCTCTTTATCGCACGGGCCACTTTTTGCACTTCTGATATTTCTCAAATGAAACAACACACACTTGTATTATAGTGAATTCTTTATTCTTCTATTAAGGCTCAACTGTCCTGTCTCGCGTCTAACATTCAACTCACTTTCGAACTATTTTAAATTGTCTGCTCTGCATAGAAAAGTGTTAAGAGAAATTATTTCCCACAAAAAAGTGAAGATATTGCTCACCTATTGTGGGCAATAACTTCACAAACAAAAACTTAATTCCCACTCGAGGTGAAGTTATTGCCCATGGGAAGTTATTGCCCGTGAAGTTATTTCCCTGCACCGCTCAATCTTAGATTTGTTGAATTCTATTTTATTTTTATCGCACAGGCCACCTTTTGCACTTCTGTTTTCTCTTTATCGCACGGGCCACTTTTTGCACTTCTGATATTTCTCAAATGAAACAACACACACTTGTATTATAGTGAATTCTTTATTCTTCTATTAAAGCTCAAATGTCCTGTCTCGCGTCTAACATTCAACTCACTTTCGAACTATTTTAAATTGTCTGCTCTGCCTAGAAAAATGTTAAGAGAAATTATTTCCCACAAAAAAGTGAAGATATTGCTCACCTATTGTGGGCAATAACTTCACAAACAAAAAGTTAATTCCCACTCGAGGTGAAGTTATTGCCCATGGGAAGTTATTGCCCGTGAAGTTATTTCCCTGCACCGCTCAATCTTAGATTTGTTGAATTCTATTTTATTTTTGTCGCACAGGCCACCTTTTGCACTTCTGTTTTCTCTCTATCGCACGGGCCACTTTTTGCACTTCTGATATTTCTCAAATGAAACAACACACACTTGTATTATAGTGAATTCTTTATTCTTCTATTAAGGCTCAACTGTCCTGTCTCGCGTCTAACATTCAACTCACTTTCGAACTATTTTAAATTGTCTGCTCTGCCTAGAAAAATGGAAGATGTCACTTTACCTTGAAGAGGATAATTGAAACTTTTGGAAGCTAAGTGCGACCAGTTCACACACTGGCAAGGAATGTGCAAACGCATTGTCTGCATATGATACCATGGGAAATGATGTGATCTTGGGACGTAGTTATGCGGATGTTGTTGTAAGATAACACGATATGAAATTTTTGTATCGCCTGAAATACAATTCGGTTATTTGAAAAGCTTGAATGAGGGAAGGTATGCATATTTATGTATGCAACGGGTATTAATAATTTTGACGCCAGTCATCGGTAACCTTTCTAGAGCCAGGGTCGAAATCCCTAATCTTAACTTTGTTGCTTACAGATCTTTCTCTAATGTGTACTCTATGCAATAGAAGAGAACTTGAAGATACTTGCCATTTTAATGCAGCTTGCCCAGTATTGCAAGAAATACGAAGGTTACATTTCCAAATGAGTATTTTCTCTAAGACCCACCTTTTTAAATTTTCTATTTTATTATTCTATACTATTGCTTCCAGCAATAGTTTTTAACCAATCTTCCAAAATTCTTCCAGTTACAGCTATTTATATTAGTAGTTCTTTCTTTTTTTCTTATTGTGTTTCAAATCATGTAAAAATTGCAATTTTTTTTTAATTTCTGGCTCGTCAAGGCGATTTAAAAGGGGGGGTACTTCGACCTAAAAGATCTTTTGTACCGTATGGGCCAGAAAAGTTTAAACTAATAGAATTTCCACTTTAGAAGTATTCTTTATGTCCTCGGGGCTCATTTGCTCCCTGAAAAAGATCTTCTTTCTAATTCCATTAAGTGCTGGACATTCACATAAAATGTGTTGAGCTGACTCGTCCTCTTCAAGACAGAGTCGGCACTCAGGAGAGTCTGATATTCTCATTTTGTGTAGATGATATCTTAAACCATGGTGACCAGTATGGTAACCTACTAGGTTTTTGATATGGTGCCTGCTTAGGTTTAGACATTTGCTGGCATTTTTATTGAAGGGCCGAATGACTCGTTTGGCCTGTCTTAGACCTGGGATGCTTTCCCAAAGATAGATACATTTTCTATGTTCCCAGCTTTTAATTGCTGCCGTTGCTGCTGATCTAGGAGTGCAGCAGAAAGGTTCGGGACCTATGAAAGGTGTTTCTGAACCTTTTCTGGCCAGTTCGTCGGCCTTTTCGTTACCTTCTACCCCGACATGACCCGGAACCCACCATAATTTGGTCTTGTTTCTTGTTCCGAGTGTTTGTAGGGTATTGAAGCAGTACATGACTGATTTGGAGTCAATGGTATACGAGCTAAGGGCGTTTATAGCTGCTTGACTCTCCGTGAAAATATGGATGGTTGCACCTTTTATGCCAGATAAAATAATATGGCTGGCGCATTCTTGAATGGCGTGGAGCTCTGCTTGAAATACGCTGGGACTTTTTCCCATGGGTATCGTAAAGCGTTTGTGTGGTCCGTATATTCCCGCTCCTACCCCCGTTTCCATTTTAGAACCATCCATATACCACTTTATGCCGTTGTGGCTGTTTGGTGGGTTATTGCTAACCCATGCTTCTCTCTTGGGGATCTCCGTGGAGAACCGTTTGTTGAAGCATAGTGTTTTTTGAATGCGGTCTGTGACCGCGCAGTTCATGTTGCCCATCTTGTGTAGCAGGTCATCGATGACCAAAGACCACAAAAGGGGTGAAAGTACTCCCCCTTGTGGGCAGCCCCTTACGGCTGTTACTGATACTGAGGTCGTTTCTGACGAGGCAGTTATTTTGCGACTTTCCAGCATCGCTTTGATCCATTTAATAGTTGGTTTGTCTATGTTTCTATGGTACAAAGCATTTGATATGGATTCATATCCAGTATTGTCAAAAGCACCCTCTATGTCCAGAAAGGCACAAAGTGCGATCTCTTTGCAACGGTAGGCGTTTTTTATCTCTGTAGTTAGTCTTAACAGAGCGCCTTCCGTGGATTTACCCTTCTGGTACGCATATTGGTGAGGGTGCAGAGGCATGCTTTTTGATATGCATTCTCTAATGTGGACGTCAATAATCCTTTCCATTGTTTTCAGGAAAAACGATGTCAAGCTTATCGGACGATATGATTTAGGTAATTCGCTCGGCTTGTTTCCCGGTTTGGGTATAAATACTACGTTTACCTCCCTCCAGGTAACTGGTATATACCCCCAGTTGAAGCTGAACCTAAATAAGGCAATCATGGATGGTAATAAAAATTCTATTCCATTTTGAATGAGGGCTGGAAAAATACCATCTGTTCCTGATGCCTTGAATGGTTGTTTAAATGAGTTAATTGCCCATTTAACCTTATCCGGAGTAAAAAGTGTTCCGGATAAACTATTAATTCTGCTGAGGTTTCTTGGAATTGAGACCTCCGCTATATGGTCATCTGTAATGACCATCGTGTGAGACCCTGGGAAGTGAGCCTGAAGCAAAGTTTTCAGCGTTTCTTCCCGGTCGCGTGTGATTGAACCATCTGATTTGATTAACAATCCCATGATTTTTGCTTGATCCTTTGACAGTGCCCTTTGGAGGCGTGCCACCTCTGGAAGTTTTTCGATCTTCTCACAGTTTGCACGCCATGAGGCTCTTTTGGATCTGCGCAACTCTAAGTTGTATATGGTCAGCATGGATTTATATTGTTCCCATGTGCCGGTGCGTTTGGCTTTGTTAAAAAGCTTTCTCACTCTCATTCGAAAAGACTCAAGGTTATCATTCCACCATGGTACGCACCTTTTAACCACGGTTCTTTTAACCTTGCAACTACTTTTGAATGAGGCAAGAATAATATCATTTATTTGACATTGCGCAGCATCTGCATCATTTGTTGTGGATGGTGCTTCTGGCAGCATGTCAGATCTGACCGCTAGATTTTCGCGGTAAGTTCTCCAATTAGTCAGTCTGTTGTCATAACGGACTGACGCGTGTTCGGCATTGCATCTTATCTCGAATCGGATGTGCATATGATCCGATAGAGATGCCTCGCCAGACACATGCCATCCCTCTATGATATCTTTCATAAAAGGAGATGAGATAGTAAGGTCTTCTCTTATAGAATTTCTAAAAGTGGTACTATTTCACTTGTTTAGAAAAACGAGGTTGTTGCTATATAAAAATTCTAATAACGACTCACCTCTATTGTTAGTATCTCAGCTGCCCCAAATCGTGTTATGTGCGTTTACATCGCAGCCGATTATGATGTGTACTTTTTGGCCCTCACAGTACCGGACAAGTTCCTGTACTGGTAGGGGAGGAACTACATCAGTGTCTCCAGCAAAGTACGCCGATGCACACACAAATTTGTGTAGCTGTCGGCCTTTGTGGCGTTCTATTAGAACTGCCACCAGGTCCCTAGTTGTGAAACCTGGAATGAGAGAAAATTTTATATCTTTCTTAATAGAAATGGCCGCCCGTGGTCTGAAAGGACCTTTGGCGAAAATGATCTCTCTATTTTTACAGTTTAATCCAGATATCTTACCATTGTTTGCCCATGGTTCCTGGATTAGACCAATAGCGATGTTCCCTTCGGCACATCGCTGGCTAAAGGTGTCCGAGGCACCCATAGCCCTGTGCAGGTTATCCTGCAGCACGCTTAGACGGGATGTCATTATTTCCGTGCGAATTCAGGGTTACGTACTCTGTTAGGCTTATTGTCACCTCTCCTTCGTACGACACCCTGTTGAGGGAGACCACTTTGTCTACCTCTCGGACTTTTGTTTTTGTGTCCGTCTTGCGCCCATGCCTTCTTACGATCCATACCTAGTTTAGGCCTGAACCGTTGTGGGCTTTCTTTGGCGGTGCTGTGCGCACTATTGGCCTTTTCGGCTGCGCTTGGTCTTGCGCTTGTGGCTCTCTTTCTAGCACTGGTGTTGTCGTGCTGGAAGCTGCTAGCTTCGCGGCAGTGCTGGTACTGGTCCCAATTGGATCAGTTACGGTGCTGCCGTGAGCTATGGTGATGTGCTTTTGAGGATCTTTCAGGCCCTGTTTGGCCGTCTTATCAGCACTTTTTAATATGAGTTTGGTCTGTCCAAATCGGAACGAGGCCATCCCCTTTAGCTCCACAAGTCTCCTCATGGAGCTGTCATTGATTGCAAAGACCATATGAGCGATGTCTCTCTCATCCGATCTTTGCAGAACTCTCCACGTTCTCGTGTTTAGTTCTCTGTTTTGGCCATCTAATAAAGCCAGGATCCTTTCGCTAGCTACCCCGGTACTCTGCGGGAAGAACCCTCTGATGACATGTGGTTTTGGAAAATTTACCTCTCCCACAAGCATCACCTCTAACCCGCATTTCTCCTTAAGCTTCGCGAAGGTTGTCTCCATCCACTTTGCAGTAATGGCGTCCGCACATACTATCATAAGCCATCCGGCTTTGAAAGTAGTACCGCGGAATGCTGGTTTGACCTCCTCGTCACGTTTTTCAATCGTGATGTCCATAATCCTCTCTTGTATCAAACCCATTTGTTCGTTGGAGAGAGGATTACGATCGATGTCCACTGGTACAACCCCCAGTCTGACATAGCTCGTTATATTGCTATACGAGACTTTGTCGACGGTTGTCTTCCCAGTGCGACTTCGCTTCGCTTCGGATTGAGGCGGGGTATTATCCTCGGATCGCGTTCGCTTCACCTCGGGACCCTTGTTGACCATCGTTTGTTTCGCATAGATTCGGGCCTGCTGAATGGTGCTCCCCTTCTTCTGCGCGCGCCTAAATCTGCGCTGTTCCGATGGTGTGAATCTGACGTACTCAGACTCAGTCCGTGCCACATTGCCGACTGTCTTAGTTACGTCCTCTGTATCGGGATGTCTTTCATCCGATAATATGCTGTTGCATATGGTGCTAGATTCTGAAATAGAGTCACTGAGTTGAGACAAGTTCTCTTCAGGTTCCCCCATTTCAGAGTCGATGATTACAGACTCTATCCCATTGACAGATGTCGTGTCGTCATCGACATGGTGTTCTAAAACATCCCTAGTTGATGATGCAATCTTAGAGGCATCATTCTCTATTTGGTTTTTTTGTTTTGGATCAATTTTGATTCCAACGAGTATTCGGGATATTGTGTCGCCCGTAGTCTACCCGTCTAACCACAGGAAGGCTATCTTAAAATCGGAGGTCGCCTGGCATCCGAAGTTTGCAAACTAACGACTAAGCACCCTCTTAGCCATGCATCTCTCGGCGCTTGCTACCTTTAGATTAGGGGTTTGTTGGGGAAGTAGGACTAAGGAATTTGAGGGAGGGGATAGGGGGTAATTGGGGAGAAAGAGAAAGCGGAGAAGGGGGGAAGGGGGGCGGGCGTGGAGTCCTGGTCAGTTCTTAGTTGACGCTCATCAGACAGCCTGTCTCTTACCAGAATAACCCGATGACTCTTTACGCAGTAAGCCTCCGCACCGGCACCATCGAATTTGCGTTCCATGATGGTGCACACGTCAAGGTGACTGACCCCGCAAGGAGGAAAAAAAATTGCAATTAGAGTGTACTCTCTCCTAACGGACACCCCTCATAAGCGGACACCTCTCACAACCGGACAAATTTCACAGCCGCAATAGAATTTCACTCTCTCTTAAATAGACAAAACGGCTCTGGCACTGGCACACCTCGTTGTCTGTTATTTTCTTTGCTTTGTTTTACTTTTCTTTGCTCTTTGCCCTTGATACCCAGCAATAAATTTCCAAAAACCATAAAGAATGTAAACATAGTATGCAGCGGCGCCGTCTGTCGACTATCTGACTTTTTTGTAATTTCGCGAATAGCATCATGGGAAAAGTGAAGCATTTGTTAACATTGAAAGAAAAAGTTGACCTTATTCAACAACATAACAAAACAAAAATCAGTGCTCGTATGTTAGTGTCAAACTATAAAATCGGAAAGACACAAGCCGAGGAAATTTCACGCCAAAAATGATTCTTTTATCGTAGTGGCAATCTAATGATAATGTGAATGAAAAAACATAGGAACGGGCTACAGTCCGCTTGGGCGAACTGTTGGATACCCTATTCTTATTCCTATCCCTCATAAGTGGGGCGTGACAAAAGTCTAAGTATGGTTGAATTGTTAAGAACGCTCTACACATATTTTGTTATATAACATTTAAAGGATTTTATCGATAAAAACTAAGTTTTTTTTAAAAAAAACGCTCCCTACCTCACACTTTGGTTTTTCAATAAAATTATTTTATTTAATTGTGGGCGTGTCGGTAGGTGGATTAAAGAAAATTAACACATGAGCATAAAGGGCCCCTAGAGGGTATATATTATAAATTTCATCTCCCTAGCTCAAACTTTGAATTTTCAAAAAAAAATAAATAAATTGTGGGCGTGTCAGTAGGCGGATTTTGAAAATATTAACACATGAGCATAAACGGCTGCCTAGAGAGTATATATTATAAATTTCAGCTCCCTAGCTTAAATTTTGGTTTTTCAATAAAATTATTTTATTTAATTGTGGGCGTGTCAGTTGACGGATTTTGAAAATTTTATATCCCGAGCAGTTTTAGGAGTCATAGATCATATATAAAAAATTTCAGCTTTGTAGCTCAAAATTCGATTTTTTCCAAAATTTTGTTTTTTGAGTTTGTGGGCGTGTCTGTGGGCGGATTTCAAAAATTCGTAAACTTGATTATTTCGGGACCCTACAGAGTATATGATGATGAGGACGGACGGACGGACGGACATGGCTAGATCGACATTACTATCTATGCTGATCATAAATATAGTAACTTTTAGGGGTCTACGGGAAATATTAAGGTATGTTACAAACTATGCGTCAAAATTAATATACCCTTAGAATAGGGTATAAAGAGTTTTTTTTTTTAAATCTAAGGTTTAATATCGACAGACTTTGTTATGATTGGTTCGCTAAAGCGCGTAGTAAAAATATTTCCCTATCAGGTACCCTTATAAGATCCAAAGGAAAAGAAATTTCCGAAAGTTTAAGCAATGCAAATTTTAATGCATCATCTGGCTGGCTAGAGAGATTTAAGAAGCGGCACAATTTAACATTTCGGACAATTTCTGGGGAAGCTGCAAATGTTGACCCAGGCCGACGTTGCAAGCTTCATCGAGAAAGTCAATGATCTAATTGATGGCTACGATTCTAAAGACATTTACAATGCAGATGAGACAGGACTTTTTTTCGTGCTCTCCAAATCTATAAATTTATTGGATGCACAACGATACAAAACTGTTTTCGGAAAGCTGGTTTAAGACACAACACTATACAATTTGATAACGGTGATTGGTTGCCTGAAGATGAGTTGCCGTTGTCCATAATCTCTGGAACTTTAAATATAATGTCTAGGGCTGTCGCAGACGCTGCTGTAACTTTTCAAAATTATGTTACAATGGATGAAGGCGTTATCAACGAAGACGACAATCTCGACAGTTTTCGAATTGACAGTCTGGGTGAAGCTGACATACATTCAATTGATTTGTATAACGAACCAAATAACGATTTGAATGTTAACATCCCGTTAAAATCTTACAACGAGGAAATTAAGAGACCAAGAGACTTTTCTTTAAAAAGAAATGATTTAAAGGCATTTGATATGTTGACAGAAGTACCTACAGTTGCATATCAAATTTCAGATTTCTTTATTTAAACAAATTAATATTTTCTTAAATACACAATGTAACATTTAGTATGTAAGTACAGTACATACATATACATACATAGTTTCAAGTAATGTAAAAATGAATTTTTAAAGGCTTTGTTTTTGTTTATGTTTTGTTATTATCCTTTTTATACCATATTCTAAGGGTATATTAATTTTGACGCATAGTTTGTAACATACCTTAATATTGCCCGTAGACCCCTAAAAGTTATTATTTATACAAGGTGGCGCAAAAATAACCTTCCGATGTTTTTTGGCTGTAATTTAAAAAACAAATGAAAAACTTTGATTTTTCTTGTGGATTATTATTTTTATTTGGTCTTTTAATTTTTTTTACATCAAGTCGAGAATATGATGTCATGTAAATGGCCGCCGCCACAGATGATTGTCATTTGAGCCCTTTTTATGGCATTGTCCATCACTTTGGCCAAAACTTCCGGCGATAGGTCCTCACATTGTTGACGGATATTGTCTTTAAGAGCTGCAAGAGTCGGAGGCTTGTTGACATAAACCCGCGACTTCAAAAAGCCCCACAAAAAGAAGTCTGGAGCGGTCAAATCAGGCGATCTTGCTGGCCAGTGCAAATCGCCAAAACGGGAGATTAGGCGCCCGGGAAATGCATCCTTCAGCATATCGGTTGTGGCACGTGCAGTGTGTGCCGTTGCACCGTCCTGTTGGAGCCACATGTTTTCCAATCCCAATTCATCAAGTTGCGGCAAATAGAACTCGTTGATCATTGCTCTGTAGCGCTCACCATTCACAGTAACCGTTTGGCCCGCGACGTCTTCGAAGAAAAAAGGTCCGATGACTCCTCCAGCGATAACAGCACACCATACAGTGACTTTGAGCGGGTGTAAAGGCTCTTCGTGGGTTACACGCGGATTTTCAGTGCCCCAGAAGTGTAAATTTTGCTTATTTACGTACCCGCTAAGATGGAAATGGGCCTCATCACTCATGATTATTTCTGATGAAAAATCATCTTCCTCTTGGTGGTGATTAAGGATGGCTTGAGCGTATGTTAGACGCGATTGGCGGTCAGCAGATAACAGCTGATACACCGTCTAGACTTTGTACGGAAACATCTTCAAATCTTGTACCAAAATTCACTGTAAAGACCGTCGACTGATACCCATTTGCGTGGCACGTCGTCTGGTCGATGTCGGCGGCGCTTCCATGACATCTTCGGCTACAGCAGCAATATTCTCTGCAGAACGGCTACTCCGGGGTCTTCCACGCCTGGCAGCATCTTGTGTTGTGCCAGTCTCTTCGTGGCGAGCGGCTAAACGTCGCAGTGATTCACCAGAAGGCGTTGGACGGGTAGGAAATCTGCGACGAAATTCACGTTGTGCCAAAGTCACCGACCGAATATTGCTCAAATAAATAGTCACCAATATTCCGCGTTCTGGAGCAGTGTAGCGTAACATTGTTTATTAACGTGTATTTCGCATGTGTTTACTACACAAATGTCAAAACAAAACTGACATTAAGGGCCAATCGCAAAATTTATAGCATTTTCTGATAGGAGGATTACTTTTGCGCCACCTTGTATTTATGATCAGCATTGATAGTAATGTCGATCTAGCCATGTCCGTCCGTCCGTCGGCAAAAATTAGGCCTTTAAACTGGGCCTAGAGAGCTGAAATTTTAACCATATAGGGTCCCGAAATAATCAAGTTTACGAAATTTTGAAATCCGCCCACAGACACGCACACAAACTCAAAAAAACAAAATTTTGGAAAAAATCGAATTTTGAGCTAGAAAGCTGAACTTTTTTATATATGATCTATGACTCCGAAAACTGCTCGGGATATAAAATTTTCAAAATCCGCCCACTGACACGCCCACAAATAAATAAAACAATTTTATTGAAAAACCAAAATTTGAGCTAGGGAGCTGAAATTTATAATATATACTCTCTAGGGGGCCCTTTATGCTCATGTATAAATATTTTCAAAATCCGCCCACTGACACGCCCACAATTTAAAAAAAAAAAACTTTTTTGAAAATTCAAAGTTTGAGCTAGGGAGCTGAAATTTATAATATATACTCTCTAGGGGCCCTTTATACTCATGTGTTATTTTTTTTTAAATCCGTCTACTGACGGGCCCACAATTAAATAAAACAATTTTATTGAAACACCCAAGTTTGAGCTAGGGAGCGTTTTTTTCGATAAAATCCTTTAAATGTTATATAACAAAATATGTAGAGCGTTCTTAACAATTCAACCATACTTAGACTTTTGTCACGCCCACTTATGAGGGACAGGAATAAGAATAGGGTATCCAAGAGTTCGCCCAAGCGGACTGTAGCCCGTCCCTATGTTTATTACCTTCAATTAATGTTTATTACAAAAAATGCATTCCATTTTAAAATAAAATGTTATACCATAAATGCATATGTCCTGTTTCTTTTTTCAAGGTTGCCAATGAAATATTTTTTCTCATAACCGGACACCTCTAATAAGTCGACAAAGTTCACTGTATTCAAATCATCAAAGTTGTTAAAACGTTGCAACCGACCAACCAACGACCATACCACGTCGAGTATCACAATGGACCTAAATTGGTCTAAGTGGGTCGGCTTCTGCCGACAGCCACCTAAACCTAACCTAACCTTGCAACCGAAGGTATGATTTTTAAGCCTCATGTCAAATTAACACTCAACATTTTTTATATTATATTCTTTCTGATTAAAATCAAATAAAATAACATAATGACCTGCCAAAAACATCTCCCAAGTAACAACTTGTACAAAAGAAATTTTATGAAAAAGTTACTATCAGAATCGAAAGCAATGTCGGTATAGCCATTTCCGTCGCCCAAGGGATCTGTAACCTCATTTTTTATTTTATTTTCTGAGCAACCGCAATTGCTCAGGTTAGTTTAGTTAAGGTGGCTGCCTGGACACGAAGCTCAGGCTCAGTCAAACCGGTATGTCGGACCATTCTAATACCACAGGGTGGTTCTGCCGGCGTTCGTCCGGCTTGCTGGGAAACTCTGTTTGCCTTCTGTGCGGTGGCGATTATGTGGATATAACTCCGGTAAATCGGAGAATGCAGAGTAGAAGCGGTACGCACACGATTCCGATACCCCTCGAGAGTGACTGTTACAGTCGAACCAAAGTTCTGGTCTAATTTTTCTGCTCGGCGTGAAGATAACATATCGAGGGTGACTGCTTCAGTTTCAACCACCTGTGCCTTGCCCTAAGTGTGGAGTGCTGAGTGAAGTGACTGTTGCAGTCAAACCTCAAGCAGCCTTTTTTCTTTAGCAGGAGATCGGGTTGGGATGACTGATCTCAGTTGAATTCTGGCCTGTTGCTCAAAATCACTGGTAAGAGACCGGTGTGTGGCTACTATAGTTGCATATTTTAAGTAGTAACTAGTGAAGTCGCGCTCAACACGAATTCCGGAAACCATTTGTTAGGATCCGAGTGTGGTGGCTGTTATCAGTAATGATCCCGATTCACTGCAGAATGGAGGGAATGGTACCTGTGGTGACTGCTTCAGTTCGAACCCATTTTGCTTCCCAATCCGCGGAAAGGAGAATGTTTTGAGGTGACTGTTTCAGTCGAACCACAAATCTACCCTCTATTCTCTTGCAGGTAATACCGAGTCGCTTGACTGCTTCAGTCGAACCCTGAAAACGTTATTTGAATCCATGAAATGGATGCCGAGATGGGTCGGCTGCACAGTCGAATTTTGATTCTTGAGGCGGGTGGCTGAGGCATATGAAACTCTACTTGGGATGGCTGTTGCAGAACGAACCCCAAGGCGCGCTAGTTCACGGAAAAAAATATATAGGGGTAGTTGCCAGAGTCGAATGGCGTTCAACCTCAAGTTAGTTTAACTATTTGGATTTTGTGACCAATTTGCTTACACAGGAAACATCTGCCTTGCTAAGATCGGCTTCTGCAGAAGTCAATACTCCCATTCTGGTGGCGCGTCCTATAAGGCAGTGCCCAGTTATAGCTCCAACTACCGAGCTTGTGGGACGAACATGTTAATCCATCTATTGTTCGCTTTAGCCAGTGCATTTTCCGATAGTTTGAACTTTAACGATTGAATGGGCACTACCTCTCTGTTGTCAAAGAGGTATTGTGCGGTTACTTTTCTGACTAACTCATCCACCTTGCTGTTGCCTGGAATGTCACTGTGTCCTGGAACCCAGTATAGTAAGATATTGCATCTGTCAGCGATCTCATTTAGAGATTCGCGACCTTGTTTTCCGAACTTAGACCTTCTCGTTTGTGTTTCTAGGGCTTTTATTGCTGCCTGTCTCTGTATATCACAATAGTTCTTCCGTCTATCGGGCTCATAGAGAGTCTGCATGCTGCTTCGCGGATGGCCATAACGTCTGCCTGAAATACACTGTAGTGGTTATAAAGTCGTAGCCGTCCGCTGTCTTTGACCCGGTGTATATTTCGAAGGCGTCTTTGTTTAAGACTTGACCTGCCTCCCAACCGGCTCGGACCGGGATGACTGTCTTATATTTCTGGCTGAAATCGATTATTGGGACTAAGTAGCCCGTACTATAGCGAATATTGTGGGTAATTAAGATGATCACCTGAGCAATGTGTGAGCTTTGCCACATATATGCGATTCCCTCAGTTTTAGGGCTGCCTTGGAAGCTGCCAGCTTCCCAAAGATATCAACGGGGAGGAGTTTTAGCATAGTTCCTAAGGCTGCCGTCGTACAATTAGTTTGCAACTGAGTTTGCTGCTTAGGATCATTTCCAGATATTTTGTTTGGTTAGAACCGCAATAGCAGTTAGTGTAAATACCATTGTAAATGATGGAGCAATAGCAGTTTCATCCCTAATATGTAATCCAGAAGTTTTAAATCTTGTCACTTTTTTCCGTTTTAGACACATCAACCGTCCTGTTTTTATACCCTATTCTAAGGGTATATTAATTTTGACGCATAGTTTGTAACATACCTTATAATTGCCCGTAGACCCCTAAAAGTTACTATATTTATGATCAGCATCGATAGTATTGTCGATCTAGCCATGTCCGTCCGTCCGTCCGTCTGTCGGCAAAAACTGGACCTAGAGAGCTGAAATTTTAACCATATACTCTCTAGGGTCCCGAAATAATCAAATTTACGAATTTTTGAAATCCGCCCACACGCCCACAAACTCAAAAAAATAAAATTTTGGAAAAAATCGAATTTTGACCTAGAAAGCTGAAATTTTTTATATATGATCTATGACTCCTAAAACTGCGAAGATAAAATTTTTAAAATCCGCCCACTGACACGCACACAATTTAAAAATAACTTTTTTTGAAAATCCAAAGTTTGAGCTAGGGAGCTGAATTTTATGATATATACTCTCTAGGGGCCTTAATGCTCATGCGTACATTTTGTTTAAATCCGCCCACTGACACGCCCACAATTAAATAAAACTATTTTATTGAAAAACCTAAGTTTGAGCTAGGGAGCGTTTTTTCTTACAAAAGCTTGGTTTTTTTCGATAAAATCCTTTAAATGTTATATAAAAATTCAACCCTACTAAGACTTTTGTCACGCCCACTTATGAGGGATAGGAATAAGAATAGGGTATCCAACAGTTCGCCCGTCCCTATGTTTTTATTATTGTTTGATAGTCTTTTTGCGACACCAGTGATCTCCAGTCCTGTCGATTCACATATCTGCATGCACACTTCTGCGAAAGTTTCAAGATGTTATCTGTGTGGCTAGACCCACCTGAATGTTTAAATTGCCTAGACCTGATTCCTGCCGTTATTCGCATTTTCCGACAAGTGCTGTTTTTTAGGGACCGCTGCAGTGATAAGACGTCCTTGTAAACGCAATATTTTGCGAAAGTCCAACCGCATGCCTGCTTTATGCCTGCAATCGAAAGAACTATTCGGCAAGCAGGCGACAATCATTCTAATTAATTTGGGCTCGTAAACGTCATGGCAGAGAAAATACGAATTCGTTTACACAGTGAAGGATCCCACACACCAGTGCGTTATGCGGTAACCGTGCAGAAATCGATACAGGTGCTGTAGCGTTTTTTTTATAATTTGCTCGTGCAGAAGGCATTTTAGGTACCCTTATAAAAATAAATAAATTTTAGGCATTAACGGCCCATAGAGGGCCTAAAACCTAGCCAACCAATTTTTTTGCGAAGTGGAAGGGACCTACAATTTTAAGCCGAATCCGAACGGCGAATTTGAGAAGCTTCTCATGCCAATTGATGGTCTTGGATGTTTGTCAGACGTTCGCAAGAGGTGGGGCGGGGCAGTTCATCAGGTTCGTGATGACAGTTGTTGTTGGGTAGACGTGTTTTATTTTGCTTATTGGTGGTTCTCAGTTTAATTCTTATTATCAGTTCAATAATTCGAGTAAACAGTGAAAATTGTCTCGTAACTGCACTATACACTAAATGCAATTGAGTTTTTAAAGACCCTTGCTGAAAAATTGTTTAATTCGGGGATATCTTTTGCGTTCGTAAAATGTCAAAGGCGCTTCGATCGGGCGCTCGCAACAAGAATATTTCCCCACGCACATCTCTTTGCTCACCGCGTTATATGGGCACAGAAAACACTGCCAAGATGAACTCCGGCGACATATTGAAAGGCTTAGCACCAGAGGAGCAGTGCTCAAAACAAAGTGAGTTAATTGTGAATATCCTATCTGCAAAAATAGCCGAGTCAGAGCAAAGAATTCTAAATAGAATTGAACAAATTGACCATGAAGTGGCATTGATGAAAGCCGACATTGCTCAAATTAACGATAGAGTGATAAAACTTGAATCAGTTCGCTCTAGTGATAAAGATGCTCTTAAAACTGAGATTAGTGAGATCATTGTATATGAACTTTATAGTATTCTCACTTCGTGTATACGACGATACGCCACCAAACGCCGTAAAAAAGAACCTTCAGAAAGCTTTTATGCATTTTTGTAGTTATTTCTGTTGTCTTTTCCCATTCTCGTTTATATTTGCAGTGCGTACTCTTTAGTACTCTTTCCTTTGATAATAAAGAAGATTTCCAAAAGTGTGTGTTTTGTCACTTTAATTTTTCTTTACTTCTCATGATGGGAATTGGTGAGAGGTGTGGGGTATACATATTTAATTATGCATTTTGGTAGTTATTTTTGTTGTCTTCCATTCTCGTTACTCTTTCCTTCGATAATAAAGAAGATTTGAATAAGTGTGTGTTTTGTCACTTTAATTTTTCTTTACTTCTCAGGATATGAATATGATGTGAAGGCGAGAGGGGTGGGGTATATGGTTGGTGTATTATGTGTTGGTTTTGAAGGAAGTTTGGGGTAGGTTATCTCATATTGCAAGCACCTGTATTTAAAAAAGACAAATTTCCGCCGGTTGAACTTCGTACTTTTGCAAAGCCACAACTTTTAACTTACAAAGTGATACAAAGTGAATAAGAGTTTTATCCGATTTCAAGACTTTCATTCTGATAAGTATCAAATTATTTATCATTATTATATTATTATTTCATTCTTTTTCATATATTTTATAATATTCATATTTATATATTTTGTTACGATTTTATAAATTTTAATATACTTATATATATATCTACCTATATAAATTTATTTTATATATTATATATTATTTATTTAAGGGGGGGGGGGGGGCACTTCGACCTAAAAAGATCTTTTGTACCGTATGGGCCAGACAAATTTAAACTAGTAGAATTTCCACTTTCCGTGTAAAGCGGAAAATTTTACCAGTAGAAGAATTCTTTAAGTCCTCGGGGCTCATTTGTTCCCTGAAAAATATCTTCTTTCTAATTCCATTAAGGGCTGGACATTCACATAAAATGTGTTCAGCTGGCTCGTCCTCTTCAAGACAGAGTCGGCACTCAGGAGAGTCTGCTAATCTCATTTTGTGTAGATGATATCTTAAACCATGGTGACCAGTAAGGTAACCCACTAAGTTTCTGATATCATGCCTGCTTAGGTTTAGGCAGTTGCTGGCATTTTGATTGAAGGGCCGAATGGCTCATTTCGCCTTAGACCTGGGATGCTTTCCCAAAGATAGATACTTTTTCTATGTTCCGAGCTTTATATAGCTGCCGTTGCTGCTGATCTAGGAGTGCAGCACAAAGGTTCGGGACCTATGAATGGTATTTCTGTACCTTTTCTGTCCAGTTCGTCAGTCTTTTCGTTACCTTCTACCCCGACATGACCCTTAACCCACCATAATTTGGTCTTGTTTCTTAATCCCAGTATTTGAAGGGTATTGAAGCAGTAATGTGACTGATTTGGAGTCAATGGTATGCGAGCTAGGGGGTTTATAGCTGCTTGACTTGCTTGCAAAAAAAACCGGTTGAATTCGTTGCAAATAAATAATATTTTACATAAATTCGCCGAAAAAGACCGAGGAATACAACCTTTTTTAATTCTAAGTAGTTATTCGTACTACTTACTTGTGTGTTATAAAAAACATATTACATTATATACCTACCCATTTCTTGATCTATAGCATATACGTTTAATTCGTAGTTTAAAAACATGAATTTGACATTGCTTTTACCTACTGTTGGAGCAGAATCTTCGTCATCATCATCACCATCGCAGTCATCGTCATCATCATCACCATTCTAGTCATCATCATTACAATTGTAGTCATTATCATCCTAATTATTTTGTAATGAGATTTATTCTTATACATTTGTAAATTTAAATCTGGCGCCTTTGTTAGACCAGTCACCATAATTAATATATTTTTTGAATTCGCCACATTATTTGAACTTTTGAAAGTAACGTAATGTCTCTCTTGAACGAAGAAACCTGTTAGTTAAAGATTGTGTAAAAACCCTCGCCCAAATAAAGCTTAATGAATTAATAGTTGAAAACCCTTGGGGGAAACAATTGCATTTTATTTAACAAAACCAAAAAATCGTTTGTCGTTCGTTGTCGCTCTTCGAAATCTTAGTCGATATTTTCGCACCCGTTTGGCAATCGGCCAACGCAGCAGCCAGGATCTGCCTACTCCTAATCGAAGGTCAAGTAGAGGTCCCGCGGTTGACAGTCGGAAACACATCCGAACGTTCACCTACCGTTTAAATAAAAATTAAATTTTTCTAGACTATACATTTTAACTTTCTTTTAAAAAAAATGTCAGCTCACACAAAAAAAATGGAACTCACCCATACATTTGGTCCTGGCTACGGCCGTGGTGGGCAGATTTTAAAAATTCTTAACATTTATTATTTCGGGCACGTAGAGAGTATATGGTTAAAATTTCAGCTTTCTAGCTTGAGTTTGAGATAGTAGATACACGTTACTATCGATGCTGCCGAATATTTTAGAAAAAAAAACTGTAAAATGACAAGTGACCTGCCTCAACATAGGCCACCTACAATATGATCGATTCCCTAAAAGATAAATATACTTATCCAACTCTATTTCTTTGAATAATGGAACTACACAAATTAAATATTTCTGAATCAAATACTGAAGAAATGATAAAAATCGGTGCATTTTTGGACGAGATACAGCGAAAATAGCAAAACCCTAAAAAATCATAAACTCATAATTCCTTGTTTGATGGAAAATACCAAAATACCGAAAATCAGCTTTTATTCAATATCCTGTAGAAAAATGTTTCCTTTCCCCTTACACCATCTGCCTCTCATCATACATTCCATTTACCAAAAAGTATTCGGCTGTTACGCTGTTACACAGAAAAATAAATACTTACACGTCCATGCGAATGAAAATCATATGGCGCGACCAGAACAGATAGTTGAAATGCGAGATATCCATATAGGTACAAGATAACAAAATTCCATACAATGATAGAATTCTTATTTTTGTCAGAAATCCTTACGAAATACCTTATCGAAGAAAAGAGGATCAAATAAACTCTTCGCTCTGTTTCCTAACCAACAGTTTATTTGATTCTCTTTTCTTAATTCAAAGCTCATACAAATATTTTATGCTTAAATTGAGAAGCAATCACTCCATCCTTTTGGTCTCCAAATTCGTGGAGGTTGAGCTTTTTGAAATCGTGTTGATGATTTTACTATAGAGTTTATATACAATGCTTAAATGCACGTAGTCTCAATGCAGAGAAGCTTGATTATTTGGGTTCTTTGTTCGTAACTTCTTGTGTTGATGTTATTTGTATCACTGAGACGTGGTTTAAGCCAGATATTGAAGATGTTTTATATCAAATCCAAAATTACAATTTATTTAGGAATGACAGAGTAACATTGACAATTGGTGGTGGTGTTGCTATTTATTGTAGATCTAGTTTAACTTGCAAACTTGTTGAGAAATCAGTTGGATCTATGGTTGAGTACGTGATTGCGGAAATATCTGATAATTACATAAAATGCTTAGTCTCCTGTGTGTATTATCCTGATTGTAGTACCTCTCCTGAAACATTTTTTTCTGAGCTATCTATTTTTTCAGCATTATACGAGCACATAATTGTCTGTGGGGACTTTAATGCTGATTTGTGCAGACGCGATTCTCGTGCATACCAAATCTGTGATTTTTGTGCTTCTTGTGGGCTCTCGATAGTTAATTCCAATCCAACGCGTTTCTCTCCAATTTTTGAACCTAGCCTTTTAGATCTTGTTATTGTTGCTGATAATTCATTAGTTCTACTCTTTGACCAATTATCACTTGATGGCATCTCAGATCATGATCTACTGTTTTTTACGTATGGTATTAGTTTTGCGCATAGAAGTGTACCTATCCAGTTTTCCTACAAAGATCTCAATTCAATTGATGCGCATGCCCTTGAAAGAGGCATATCCTTATCACCCTGGGAAAGTTGTAGGCTTGCTGTTGACCCTGATGACAAAATTAATTGTTTCCAGTCCATAGTTTCACACTTATATGAAAACTTTGTTCCTATAAAAACTGTTGTTATCAGGGACAAGAACTGTCCATGGTTTACAACAGATGTTGTTAATGCGATAAAATGTAGAAACAGGCTCTACAGCAAGTGGAAGAGATCGCCGCATGCATATAATTGGGATAGGTATAAATCTGCCCGTAACCGCGCAACGCGTATCACACGTGCTTCTAAATGCAATTACTTCAGTTCTAAATTGAATGCAACGCTTCCATCAAAGACACTTTGGAGAAATTTGCGGGAAGTAGGTATCAAAAGTGATAACAGAGTGGTCTGTGAAATTGAACCTGATGTCTTGAATGACTTTCTCTCCGGTGTTGACGAAGCATGCAATTTTAATATCGCTTATAATAGCTCAAGGAGTCCATCACCAGAGTTACACTTCATTTCTGTCGCAGAATCAGAAATAATAGACATTATTGCTGCGATTAAGTCCAATGCAATCGGAGAGGATGGGATACCGCTTAAATTCTTAAAACTGATTTTACCATATATTATTGGTCATCTCACTGAAGTTATTAATTTTTGTTTAATGACCACAACATTTCCCCAAGGTTGGAAATTGGCTAGGGTTATACCTGTTGCTAAAAAGCGCAATGCAAAACTTGTTTCCGATTTTAGGCCTATAAGTATACTACCTTGCTTATCGAAGATACTTGAAAAAGTAATTGTGAAGCAAATTTCCTATCATCTTCAACGTAATTCCCTGCTCCATCACCTTCAGTCTGGGTTTAGAGCTGGCCATAGTTGTTCAACAGCAATGGTTAATATTATGGATGATATAAGAACACATATTGATGAGCGCCATGTCACCTTTCTTTGCCTCCTTGATTTTTCAAAGGCCTTTGATTCGGTCAATCATAAACTTTTGTGCTGGAAGTTAAAACATTATTTCAACTTTAGCCCTAATGCTGTAAAACTACTTGACAGTTTTTTAAGTAATAGGCAACAAAAGGTTGTTATTGGAAATAATTCTTCATCATTTAAGCCTGCCACTCGAGGCGTTCCCCAAGGTTCAATTCTAGGTCCAATTTTGTTTTGTATGTTCATTAATGATCTGCCGTCTATCTGCAAATATGCTAATACTTACCTCTATGGCGATGAAGTCCAATTGAGCTTATCTCGTCCTGTTTGCAATGCTCATGATCTTGCCAACAAATATAATGATTACTTATCTGCAATTTCAAGATAGGCTACTGCTAATGGACTTATTTTGAATCCGAACAAAACACAGATAATAGCAATTTCAAATAAGCCAATAGATCCTAACCTCTTACCTAATATTTATCTTTCTGGTACAAAGATTAGTTATATTGATACAGTTACTAGCTTAGGATTTAAGATTAACCGTACGCTGTCGTCTTATGATCACATAAACTTTGTTGTTGGCCGCATTTATGGCTGTCTAAGGAAACTTTGGTTGACGGCTAGCTTTACTCCGACAGAAACTCGGCGCAAACTGGTAATTGCCCTGATTTTACCTATAATTACGTATGCCGAGGTAGTTTACAGTGATCTAGACTCTCTTTCACAGAACAAATTGCGAGTCGCGTTTAACGACTCAGTCAGATACATATTTGGCTTGAGGAGGTATGATCAAATATCTCAACTATCTTATAATGTCCTGGGTTGTACTCTATTGAATTTCTTAAAAGTTCGAAATCTCATCTTTCTTCATAGGGTTCTTCATAGCAGAACTCCAGGGTACCTTTACAACAAACTATCTTTATCACGATCTCAAAGAACTCTTAACATTAATATTCCTTCTTTCAAGTACTTGAATTCCTCCCGTATGTTTTTTATTCACTCTGCAAGGCTCTGGAACTCTTTGCCTTTACATATTAAACAGATTCGAAATTACAAAAATTTTAAACTTAATGTTTTCAGTTATTTTTCTATGCAGCAATGAAAATGACGATAATCACGATAATTAATTATAATAACTTTCTCTGTCATAGCTTTTCCACATATTTTGAATTCTTTACTCCTATCTTTCATTATCTCTCTTTTTTATCTAGTTTTATATATTTGTTACGAATCTAATTTTAATGACGCAAAAACGTTTGTACTATAAAAGCCTAAGTCTTATTGTACAACTCAAACTTTATATTACATATATATAAATAAATTCAAAATAAATTGAGTGGAAAAAAAACTTAAGATGTTATATGGCCCCCTTATAGTGTACATAATTACACAGCATAAGGAAAAGAGGAAGAAGGAAGGACGAGAAACCGATGCACGTTAATTTTGAATGTTTGTAAATCATATCAGAGCGTGATAGAGCTTTCCTTATTCGTGTTGTACGCTAAGGAACGATATTTGCTGTGATATCATGTTCATTCAACCATTCAATGTAAATTGCCGGAAGCTCGAAAGTCTAACTGCACGTGTGATATCACAAAAAACATAAAAAAAACATATGAGGGTTAGTGGAACAATCCACTTCATCACTCCATCGATTGGCATTGGTTGTTTTCTGATCCAGCAGCTACGCCAAGCAAACAACAAAGTGCAAGCGAGTACCTTTTTCAATTTGATGAAGGATTCCCATAGGCAGATATTGTTTTCTACTTTGCACGTAGAGTGGGGTGTACCCCATTGTTAACCTCACTTTACCGACTGATTGTGGGCCGACAGGACTAAAACAAACGTTTTGGCAGCTATTGTATCAGCTGTTCGCGTGTGGTTCCCACTTTTTCGCTTACACGCCCATTTGCTGTTGCTTTGTTTTCGGACAGCGCACGCTTCACCACATATCGCATCCGTGGACACAGCTGCATTTAATGGACTGTAAAAGTGCCATAATGCGTATACTAGTCGCTTTGTACATAAGGTCGTGTGCGTGGATTGTGGGCTACAAAATTCATTTTCATTCACGACCACGGTGGCAGCGTAAAACACGCTCGTCAGCGGTCATCGGCGTTATTGTGAATGCATTATTATAATTTCGCAGCTTGCCATAGGACAGGCTGGTGTTCGTTTGGTTGATAGTTTTTTTTTCGCGCAAGGATGAGTGTAGGTGACTGCTCGAACTGCATTAATTGAACGAAACTCATCGCCCGAATAGCCTTTTATAGCGTGGTATTTGGATTGTTGTAGGGAAATACGATTGTTCTAGCGCGCTTGTGACGACGATGAGAAGGCCTTATGAAATGTAAAACGCACTTGTAGGTACGTTGGCTGAACTCTGATGGATGCTGTGCGTGCTTGTGTGTTGTCTACCGAACGCCACCCCCCATTTGGCAGGCAATATACAAATAATTCGTAAAAACTGTTAGTTAACATCGGTGAATGTATCTAGTTTATCAACGATAAGCGACCATTTGCAGCGCGCGACTGAAATAGTTTAAACACTTTGGAATGACGATATTCACATGTGGGTGTCTAATGCTTGAACAAGCCAAATAAAATTGCAACCGACGATGTGGTACTGACCCCTTTACATAACAGTTATAAACGATGGACAATTTGGATCCGCACACACAAGCCCACACAAAATCTAGTTTTCAAATTCAATACTTAAAAACTTTGCCATAGTTTCAATGTTTACAAAAAGATGCTATGAGAAAGAATTGTAACTCAGCACTTTTTGCCCTCATCAATAATTAAACATGTTGCCATAGCTTCAAAGTTTTACATAAGATCCATCGCTTCAATGTTTACAAAAGATGATATGAGAAAGAAATGAAGCGTTTAGAAGATGAAGGTCCTAAGTGACATTTTTTTTAGATTTGCCTTTTTTCTTATGGATGAAGGTCCTAAGTGAAAACTTAAATTTCTGTCTCATGTGGACTTCTCTAATACCTCTATATTATGATTTAGCAAAGGATGAAGGTTTTATATGCCACCATTATGTCCATAAACTTAGTGGAAGAAGGTGTTAAACACGCTTAAGCCCTTTATTTGCAAAAATAGTTGTATCTGAACGTTTCATTTCATACATGAAGGTGCTATATGAGCACTTAACACCTTCATGCAAATTTTTTTTTCGTTTATTTATATATGAATAGGAGCTTTTTCCAATACCTACTTATATATACACAGTCATGAAAAATTCACCGACGTGCTGTGGTATGGTCTTATTCACAATTTAACAACGGTACTTTTTCACACAGACCTTATTTTTTCTTATGAGGCTTGTGAAGAGTGAACAGAGGCAATTTGTTTAAATTTTGTGGTAGATACATTTAAAATTAAAGTGCTTGGTTTTTCGGAATTTAGAAAAACTCAAAGTATGTACATAGAACTGATTTTAAGTTATTAAACTACCAACTTGGAAGTGGTTTTAAGTTCCCTTCACTTAAACGTACACCGAATTCGCTCAAAATGTTGCAAAGAGGAAAGATACTCGTACTTTATAGGGTATAGAAAATCAAGCCACCGGTAAAAAAATGCAATTTAAGTTGTTGGCTATTTTAGAAACGAAAACAATAATTTCATTTTTTTAGTCTTTAGTTTCAATTAAAAGGGTTGAGAAAAGAATGGTAGGTGGTGAGCATACTGTTACAGTTGGTAATGAATCTCAAAGTAAGATATAAAATCTGATCGCGCTTAGGTAGGAATTGTGTACTTACATTATTTTATACACAGACACAGACGATAACATGGAACCTTCCGACACTTCAAATGCTGCTTGTCCAGCTGCAATAAGTGACACTAGCGAGAGCGAGGTGGATTTTTCAGTGGGAGACAGTGAAGAATATATGCCTGATCTAGAAAATATGTCAAACAGTAGCAGTGATACGACTTTCAGTGAAAATGAGGTTACGTTAGAGCAAGAAGAAGAAGGAGTTGAGATAGTACTCGTAGTAACAACAAAAACGTCAAAAAAAGTTAAGAAAACACGAATTAACCCTACTCAATGGAAAAAAAGAGCGGCTGCTTTGCTAAGTGCACAAGGTAAGGAGTACATTTCTCAAAAAGGTATCGTGGTGAAAAAAAAAGTTGTGAGTACTGGAAATTTATGCGAACCTAGCAAAAGTTGTCGTTACAAATGTTCAAAAATTATTGATTTGAGTGCAAGAGAAGCAATTTTATCTGGTTTTTATGAGCTAGATATTAATGCGAAATATGCACTGCTGTTTAGGAGTATTCAAATGAAGTCCCCAATGCGAAAGGCTGCAGCAAACAAAAGACAAGTTACCTACGAATACACCGTTACTCTTAACGGACAATCGGTTCGGGTATGCAAATTCGCTCTCTGTTCACTCTTTCAAATCGGTTTCAGAAAAGTTAAAGTAATACAGCAAAAGCTTAAATCTGGGCAGTCAGTTCCGTCACTCGATAAAAGAGGAAAGCATTTTGTACGTCCAAATTAAATTACGGACGGAGTAATGGCGTATATACGAAAACATATTGAGCAGTTTCCTGCAGAAGAATCGCACTACTCAAGGAATAAAAACCCTTTAAAAAAATATCTTTCACCTCTTTTAAGCGTTTCCAAAATGCACAAGCTTTATATTGAAAAGTGCGATCATGAAAACAAAGCAAATTGCTATTATGTAAAAGAAACATTTTACAGAAATGTTTTTGTCACAAAATTTAATCTTTCTTTTCGCCAACCACGTAGTGACACGTGCAGCACATGTGATGCTGGGAACAATACTGCTAAACATCGGTTTAGCTACAAATCAGCCTTGGAAAACCAAAAAAAAGACAGAGAAAAGGCGTGTACGGACTCAAATATTGTCTATTTAACTGTTGACTTACAGCAAACCTCGAAGGCATTTTATTTAAGGCAGATGGTTTTATAATTTAGGAGTCCTTTCTATTACTTCAAATGGAGAAAAACCATATTATGCTGACATGGACCGAAGATGTTGGTGATAGAGGAAGCGCGGAAGTAGCCAGCTCTGTATGGTCTTTTGCGCTTGATAAAATAAAAATTCCAACATGATATGCCTCTACCAAGTGTTGATACTGCAAGGATACTTTAAAATTATAGATCATAAGTTTCCAGATGTTGGGCATTTATTTTTGGATAGTGACAGAGATTTCGGCAGAATCGAAAAGGTATTGCGAAAACACGAGACCGTGTATACTGCAGAGCAGTATCGAGATATAATACGAACTGCAAGTACTAAAAATACGGTTGTAATCGATATGCAAATTATTTTCGATCCTTAAATGAACTTCAAAATAAATTGAACGTGAACAACTCGACAAAAAACATGTCTAATGAAAAAGTTCAATTTTGGGATTAAAGTGGATTCGAGTGGCACAGTATGGTTCATACCTCTACAAAGAATGCTACGAGGAAGCAGCTGCCTTTAGTAGCTCAAAAACAATTCTTGTTGAGGATAGTCGATCATCACAGAAAAATCGTCAAAAAGTGAACAAAAGAAGGGATTGCATCGTTTGAAATGGATTAATATAACAAATATATTGCTTTCAATAGTTCTTAATTATTCTAGTGTCTAGTAATAATTTAATTTATATGTTTTTGCAATAAAAATACTTAACATTAAAAAATCTTATTTTCTGCCTTCTTTTAAAAAAAAATTGACGAAAGTGTGCAACCTTTAAATATTGTCCGATCTTCTTGAAATTTCGAATATATATCTTTTACATGACTTAGACTCGGGGCGGAAGCAAGTCTTCAAAAATTTAATTTTTATTTCTGCCTTATAAAATAAAACCCTTATATACATGGATGATTTATTGACAGGGAACAACGATCTAGAACGCACTCAACAAATGCAATCCGAGCTGAAGAACCTTTTGGCTCAGAGGCAGTTTCAACTACGAAAATGGTGCGCTAATACACCATCACTTCTTGAGGATATACCAACACAAAATTGTAAAATTAAAACTATTCTTTACGATCGAGAAGAAGGATCTTAACTTGGGGTTAACTTGGCTACCCTCATCATACCAATTTCTTCTGAAAATAAATTGGAATGAAACAAAAAGTGTAATAAACGATCCATATTATCAGATACGGCGCACATGTTTGATCCACATGGTGAGTCGAGTAGTTGTTATGGCTAAAATATTCCATAAAAAACCATGTGCTTTAAAACTGGATTGGGAAGCAGCACTACTTATGGAAATGAACACCGAATGGACAACTTTCAGAAAAGACCTTTTAAAGTTGAACCACCTTAAAATTCATCGACATGTGGAATTGAAAGATGCAATCAATATAGAACTTCATGCTTTCTCAGATGCCTTTCAAAGTGCCTATGGAGCAGTGGCGTATTTGAAGTCAACTAATCACCAGGGAGAAGTCCACATTCTACATACTTAACGGGCTCCCGACCCGTGAAGAGTCTCTGCCTGGGACACAGCAGCCTTCCATCCTCTACGATCCCGGGCACGCTGCTTCTAGTTATCCAGACCAAGCGCTCTGGCATCCGCGATGGCTGGGTCTTTGAAAAGAAGGTTTGCTTTTGGGGGCTGGGATTCGAAGATCCTCTTAGCTGGAGCATTATAGTCCATTCGCTCAATGTGGCCGAGTCAATGTAGTCGACGTATTTTGACTTTTTGGACTACATCCACATCTTGGTAAAGCTCATAGAGTTCGCGGTTGTATCTTCTCCTCCATGCGCCCTCCTCGCACATAGGACCAGTATCAGCTCTCCTTTCCTGCTTATCGTCCAGCACTCGGCGCCATAAAGCAGAACTGGCAGGATGAGGGTTTTGTAAAGCAGACATTTCGTCCTACGAGTTAGGAGTTTTGAACCCAGCTGTTTTACCAAACCGAAGTAGCAGCGGTTTCCTAGGGTAATTCTTCGCCGGATCTCCACTGTCATTCGTGGAGTTCATGTTTACTCCGAGGTAGATCAACTTCATATACCTCGAAATTGTTGCTATCAATAGTGACGTTTTGTCCTAGGGGCGGATAGATGTTTGTTTGTTTGTTAATAGCATGTATTTAGTCTTGTCCTCATTTACTACAAGGCCAACAGATTTCGCCTGTTCTTCAATCGCCGTGAAAGCTTCTATCACGGAGCTCTGTGATCGGCCGATGATGTCAATATCGTCCGCATAACCCAGCAGCTGAACGGACCTGTTGAAGATAGTGCCTTCCGTGTTGATACCTGCCATGCACAGTCCACAATTAAATTGGAATTATTGCACGCGTAGAACTTTGTGCTGTAAACCTATTGGTGTAATTAGTAAAATTGGTAAAGGAAATCCTGCCAGTTGGAGTCGGACAACCGACGTATTGCAGACACTCACAAATTGTATTAGCCTGGATACTTACAAATTCGCCGCTTAAAACCTTTCGTAGCTAATCGCATTCAATTAATCCAGGAAGAAACATCAAAAACACAATGGAAGTTCATTAGCTCAGAACTGAATCCAGCCGATCTATTATCCCAAAGAGTTTTCCCTGAACAAATTTTAAACTCCAAAATCTGGTTCCAAGGTCCTGTATTTCTACAGAAACCACAAACAGAATGGCCCAATCAACCATTAAGGGAACAAAAAGAGGAAGTTCCAGAAATAAAAATTATTGAGACCATACTACTGCAGTATCTCAGGATCACTTCCTTCACCGAATCAATCATAAAAACTGGTTTAAGGTTCTACAACGGGTAACGGCATAAACATTTCATCTGTGACTTTTAGCGACAAAAAATGTTCAACTTCTGGACAAGGTGCTATCTATAAATTAAATTAGAGCAGCAACAATAGCTATAGCAAAACACGTTCAAGAAACAGCTTTTCCAGAGGACTTCGCATCACTCACTAAATCTGGCTGTGTTCTACAGAACAGCCATCTAAGTTCACTCACACCATTTTTTGACGATAGAAATGTAATGAGAGTAGGAGGACGATTACAAGCCCCGGATCTACCATATAATACAAAACATCCAATGCTCTTTCCAAGCTCATATCTTTTTTAGAGATTTCTGAAGACGGAGTTATAGAATGAAGATAAGCATGCTGGCCCCAAGCCTCACTTGCCATTCCAATGCAGAATTACAGGATTACTTGGTCCCAGCTTCTTTCTGTGGTTATATGGAAAAGATTCGGGTTTTGGAGAGACAATGTCTTAGGGCATGTCTCCCGTTTTTCGGAACTCCTGAATGCAACTTTATAAAATACTATCCCAACAAATTCCTATACGATGGGGCTTAGTTGAATAGTCTTCACAATATCCTTATTAGGGTGACTCGAAGGCACGTTGCAGGAGCAATGGCCAGCAACAATAGTCTGACCTTTGGGGCTTTCTAGCCCAAGGAAAGAAACATAGATAGTACGCTCCGGTGTGGCCTTATCCCGCCGGAGGCATTTATTCATAGGTATGCAAAGGGTTGGTACAGACGAGGAATGGTATACCGGAATTGTACCACCGCCATGGCGGGGACGTCGTCAATGCTCATGAGCTCTTGCGTTTTAGTACTGAGATAGCGGACAGGGATAAAGTTGATACGGAGAAGCAAGTCGCCGCATTTTGGTGGCTCGTCCTCCCAGGACGGTGCGCTATTCTAGGTAACTTCCTCTTATTTTATAAGTAAGGTTAAGTTAGCTAGGGCGTTTCTGGGAGCGGCCGGGCTCGCCAACTTGTGATGAGGTACCGTGAGGTGACTTCCGCTGTAAGGCTTCAGACAACTGCTGCTTTGACCAGTTGTTACGTAAGGCCACGAGTCCTCAGAACCCCAATTAAAGTTAGTGTACCGTATTTGAAGTTAGTTAAGTAGGGTAAATATTTTGTAATTTGTTTTATAAAATACTAGCTTGCCCCGCCCGGCATTGCTCGTGCCCGAGAATTCTATTGACCAATATGTTCGAGTAGACTTCCTTATTATTGTCTATAGCTCTATAGCGGGTATCCGGCGTATTTTGCTGGCCTAAAAAAAGAAGACCGATTTTGACCAAACTTCACAGAAACACTCTCAGGCCAATACCGAAGATTGCCTGATTTGAGCTCAACCGGTGAAAGGGTCTGCACGTTTTTCCCCGCATGGCTGAGACGGCCGCTCACGCAACTACGTTATTCTGCTTAGGGTAGGTGATTGTCCTTGTTGTCTGGCAGGCACCTATGAAGTCAAAAACTTCGATAGAATCATTTTTCATTCACTTTCACACCGATTGTTATCAATGTGGAAAAAGCTACTTTCTGATGTCCGATTCACAAAAAAAAAATGCAAAAAAATTCAGTAAGAGTTATTTTAATAAAACATTGATCACACGACTTCTTAAGAATAAAGTGCGCACAAACACCACAATAGCCTTGAAACGTTCGCGTGGTTCTTTCATATACGCGTTCGGATAACAAAATATGTAGGTGACGTCTGTACAATGGTTTTTATATGCGAGGTGTCTTTATCTGCATCGGTATTTACACGAATCTTCACATATTCATGTGTACTCACTCAAATGTCCATAATTCACACACCGATGCAGATACAGACGTCACCTTTCAAGAATCGGTGAACGCGTTTGGCCAAACACCGGCAACAAACACAAATATGATTTATATATATATAGATAAAAGATAAAATTTTAATAATGATGCCATGTTTTAAAAATGTTCTCTATGAAAACAAATGTAGGATTAGCTCGTAAAATAGTTTTAAGCCGGTGAGGCAATAATTACAAGGTTAAAGTTAAGTTTAGAGCGTTGGCACAAGGACCATTAATTTAAAATAAGTATCCTGTATATATATTATATCGAATTAGCACATCAGCACCCTGGGTATACTGGACAATGAGAATGACTACTGCAAAAGCTGTCGGGACATTGGAGAAATAGAATCATTATTTCTTCAAGGAACTTCAGTATCGTTCGTCCTTCATAAAAGCACCGTGCCTTACTCCAAATGTGCAGAGACTGCCTTCAGCACTCCTTTTTTACCTGAATAAATTTAGCCAGTCCAAGAATTTTGCTTTTAAGACAAAAATTAACAAGTATGGTATATATTTCCCAATAAGCTCGGACAGGACAACAACCATCCTTAAAGATGTTTATTCATATTTCCACCTATTTTGGTCATGTTGTTTACAACAAATTCCTTCAAATGTTTGAGGTGGATTTAGAAAATGCGTTTTAGGAAGGGTTTATGATAGTAGGGATATGCAGTGTCTGACATTTATGAATAGGTTTCACTCTTGAATAAACTTTCCAAAAACCAAATTGTAGATAGGTATGTATATACAAGGTGGCGCAAAAGTAATCCTCTTATCAGAAAATGCTATACATTTTGCGATTGGCCCCTAATGTCAGTTCTGTTTTGACATTTGTGTAGTAAACACATGTGAAATACACGTTAATAAACAATGTTACGCTACACTGCTCCAGAACGCGGAATATTGGTGACTATTTATTTGAGCAATAATCGGTCGGTGACTTTGTCACAACGTAAATTTCGTCGCAGATTTCCTACCCGTCCAACGCCTTCTGGTGAATCACTGCGACGTTTAGCCGCTCGCCTCGAAGAGACTGGCACAACACGAGATGCTGCCAGGCGTGGCAGACCCCGGAGTAGCCGTTCTGCAGAGAATATTGCTGCTGTAGCCGAAGATGTCATGGAAGCGCCTCCGACATCGACCAGACGACGTGCCACGCAAATGGCTATCAGTCGACGGTCTTTACAGCGAATTTTGGTACAAGATTTGAAGATGTTTCCGTTCAAAGTCCAGACGGTGCATCAGCTGTTAGCTGCTGACCGCCAATCGCGTCTAACATACGCTCAAGCCATCCTTAATCATTACCAAGAGGAAGATGATTTTTCATCAAAAATAATCATGAGTGATGAGGCCCATTTCCATCTTAGCGGGTACGTAAATAAGCAAAATTTACGCTTCTGGGGCACTGAAAATCCGCGTGTAACCCACGAAGAGCCATTACACCCGCTCAAAGTCACTGTATGGTGTGCTGTTTTCGTTGGAGGAGTCATCGGACCTTTTTTCTTCGAAGACGTCGCGGGCCAAACGGTTACTGTGAATGGTGAGCGCTACAGAGCAATGATCAACGAGTTCTTTTTGCCGCAACTTGATGAATTGGGATTGGCAAACATGTGGTTCCAACAGGACGGTGCAACGGCACACACTGCACGTGCCACAACCGATATGCTGAAGGATGCATTTCCCGGGCGCCTAATCTCCCGTTTTGGGGATTTGCACTGGCCAGCTAAGTCGCCTGATTTGACCGCTCCAGAATTCTTTTTGTGGGGCTTTTTGAATTCGTGGGTTTATGTCAACAAGCCTCAGACTCTTGCAGCTCTTAAAGACAATATCCGTCAACAATGTGAGGACCTATCGCCGGAAGTTTTGGCCAAAGTGATGGAAAATGCCATAAAAAGGGCTCAAATGACAATCAACTGTGGCGGGGGCCATTTACATGACATCATATTCTCGACTTGATGTAAAAAAAAAATTAAAAGACCAAATAAAAATAATCCACAAGAAGAATCAAAGTTTTTCATTTTTTTTTTAAATTACAGCCAAAAAACATCGGAAGGTTATTTTTGCGCCACCTTGTATGTACTTATAAGAAAAATGTGCAAATAAAAGTTGAGGCAAAGCCCCTCCCGAGACTAAATATAAAAATTTGTATCTCTCACCTTAATGTCACAGTTGCCAATTCAGTAACTGCTAGAACTATGTCACAGTTTCAGAACCACCTGGCGCTGACGACTTTAAAAAGTCAGACTCATTAGCACGTCCTTAAATCGTATTTTTGAACAAAAAGCATATTCCATCCTCATGGCTGATATCCGTTTTTCTTTCATTTCCATATTCAATCCCCAAAGTGTGAGTAAAACCTGGCAACCCCCAAAGGAACATACAAAATCAATTTAATTCTTCAGCATGAATGGATTTCGCAGCGCTTCGGAAAAGTGACACGCGTGATTGGGTCGAAGTAATTGACGAAGAGCAACGGCGCGGCATGCGGTATCGACATCACTATATGTGGGTGTACAACACCCAGGGGGTCATAGAGAGTTAGGATAATATCTCTTAGCGAAAGCGAATTGAAGACTGAGGTAAGAGTTACAAGTAGCCTGATCCCCGAGAATTGTCCCAGCTTCATCATATTTCTTTTGTTCCATTACCCACTGCCTAATGCTTTCTCGTGCGAAATGGGACAACCAGGCGGCGACGCACGGGCTGAATTCCTGACAACAACGAAACATCTCTGGAACCCGAAATCACTGAGCGTAAGATTGAACCCTTCAGACGAATGAGAAAAATGATAACAGAAAAGGGTTTGGCACATTTATTCGTCCTATGGACATGTATGGAAGACGAATTTCGAACTATCAAAAGGACGAAGAAAACGGTTTATTATTTTACGACGATGCTCGTGCTTCCCCTTTTTTTTGTATGAATTACTGGGATCCCCTTCCGGCGGGAATCTTTTGAGCGTCTGCAATTTGTAGCCATCATCAGCGGAAGCTTCCCTTAACGTAAAAAGGGATTTGGTATCAGTTTTGATTTCATTCCAGAATTGAATCGGTAAACAGATGTGTGTTGTAATAGAACTGAAGTGATTCTTAGTGTTCGGTTGTTTTTGCACTTAAAGGGTGAATGATCGGGATCGTTGGGAACGATTACGGAGCAATTTCAATAAAAAAAAAATCGTACGCTTCACGGCATGCGGTACGTCTAAGGAGGATGTGATTGTGTTAGGCATTGTGCATGGTTCTTTTATTGAATGAACGAATTGTTTGATATGAAATTTAAGCATGTTACGGCTTTTCGTGTGCGAATTGCGGTTGAATAGTTTAACGAGTGTGGATGTGGGATAATTATGGGATACTAAAGCTAGTGGGCTGTGAATACACTGTTCCAGGTTATTACCCATTTATGATTTCGAAAACGATTTTGTTGGTTCACTGAAAGTAGTGAAGTAAAATACATACCTACAATTGTTTGGTTTGAGTGCAATTCATACGATGAACTAAAAACATGCTTTCGACTTGGGTTCATAAAGAACTCGATGACTCGAAGGATTTCTGTTGCAATCTAACAAACATTTTTTAAAGCAACATCGCCTTTCCATCAGCTAAACCAGCACCCCCATCTTAGAATCCACATTTTCACCGTCGGCATTTAATCAAAACAAAATCCGACGGCATTGTGCGCTCAAGAGAGCAGCAGCAAAATGATGCGTAAACTGAAGAAATCGTCAAAGAAAACCTGCGTGATTTCTTCCAATAATTGTTTAACAACATTAATTGGTTAGTTGAAAAATGTGTCTGCCCTTGTGTTAGCCTTGTTTAGGCCTTTTAAAATTGATGTAATACTTTTCAGGCGACTATCTAATACAATTTTTAATACTTTTCCAATTTTTTTTTGAAAAATTTTCCGGACTTTGTGGTAGCTTTAGAATTGGCTGCTATTGTCTTGTGGGCGAACGGTCGCCTTTGGTAGTTTGGTGGGCTTGGGTCACCCACCCAAACAATGGTTAAAGCTATTGTTTGACAGATTACCATCTTTATACCCTATTCTAAGGGTATATTAATTTTGACACATAATTTGTAACATACCTTAATATTGCCCGTAGACCCCTAAAAGTTACTATAAATATCAAGTTTAAGAATTTTTGAAATTCGCCCACAGAGCCCACAAACTCAAAAAAACCAATTTATCGAAAAAATCGAATTTTGAGCTAGAAAGCTGAAATTGTTTCCATATGATCTATGACTACTAAAAATGCTCGGGAGATAAAATTTCTAAAATCCGCCTACTGACACACCCACAATTAAATAAAACAATTTTATTGAAAAGTCAAAGTTTGAGCTAGGGAGCTGAAATTTATAATATATTCTCTCTAGAGGCCCTTTATGCTCCTGTGTAAATATTTTCAAAATCCGCCTACTGATACGCCCACAATTTAAAAAAAAATAACAATTTTATTGAAAAACCAATGTTTGAGCTAGTGAGCGTTTTTTTTTTACAAAAGCTTGGTTTTTTTATATAATCCTAATAACAAAATATGTAGAGCGTTCTTAACAATTCAACAATACTTAGACTTTTGTCACGCCCACTGATTAGGGATAGGAATAAGAATAGGGTATCCAACAGTTCGCCCAAGCGGACTGTAGCCCGTCCCTATGTTTTTTTTTTTTATTTTCATTCATAAACATGATGGCATTCGCAACCATTTCGAAGAAAAGTACGGATATAGCGTACATACATTTCAATTCCAATCAATTGAATATTTATAATGCGGACTTTGTTCTATTAATTTCTATCTATCTTCATTTCATTTTAATAACGGAAGCAAGTTTTATTTATTTATTTATTTATTTATAATAGACCTACACAGTAAGATACAATATCTTATAAATTTGCATAAGCTTCAGTATAACAATACTTTTACTTTAAAAGAGTCAGTACTAAATCAAAAAAAGAAACGGTACTTAATAAATAGTACAAAAAAAAAAACAATGTAAAATAATAAATATTAAGCTGATGCATTTTTTTTTTTTTTTATAATTTACGTGCGCTAAAGGGATTTCTTTTTTCTGTAGTGACACAGTACTCTTATAATGGTAAAACCACAGTGCAGGATTTAGTTTGTTGCGCAAGTAGTTCCCAGCAATTCATTGCCTATTTTTGGGTGCTACTTACTGAAAGAATAGAAGGATAGGAAAGAAGTTTGGTGCGTTGGGATTTTTTCTTTCTCAACAGGTGGCGCCTAAATTGCTTTAGGGAGATCAGTTTTTGTTGTGTGTATTCAATTTATAAAAATCATGGCCCTGGTCGGGATTCGAACGCACGACCTGCCAATCACTTTAGTGAATACACTACCATCATAAAATTGATATGCTTGCTCCTGATCTTGTATCTGGATTTGCTTTTGTTGGATATTGAAAATGTTCCAAACTACTCACAATTGTCTCTTTGTGTTCTTTTACAACTTTTACTGACTCGTAATGAGCGCTCCAGCGAGTATCCGATAAACGTTTTAAGTTTTTTTCAGTTTTCTCTTTCAGCAATTGCCATCTCTGTGTAGATGACGAAAAGAATGGATATAATTTCTCTACTGTTCCAAAACACGTGACGCTGGAAGGAACGCATGCAAATGCATGAACTCCACAATGATTCAAGGAATGATTAGAACAAGGACTGAACAGTGCCTTTGGATTTACTTGTCGGATTTTTCGTTGCACCGATCCATTGACACCTGACATTGACGCGGCATTGTCATAACCTTGAGCCCTGCACAACGCTATATCCAGTCCATCTTTTTCCCTGATGATCAGGGTTTTTATACCGCAACAAAAATCAAAAACACTATTACACTTTTTAATGAAATTTCTTGGAACGGATAAAATCGCGTTTATTACACAATTTGAAAAAAGACTTATCCGTTCGCGAAAATATCAGTACACACTGAGGCATTTGGGGGCCCGCCGCCCCTTCCGCCCCCTGGTTAGTCCGCCACTGCCTCTACTGCATGAACATCTTTCCAATAAAGAAAAAAAATGTTTATGCAAATATGTGTTTATTTGAAATATTATAATAGTTGGACAAACAATTTTTTTTTGGGTATATAGGTAGTTTAGGAAAAAAAAAATTAAGCCATATATGGCCTTTTATGTAGGCTCTATTTTTTCAACCTAAAAAATCCTTGCCATTTATGGCGTCTTATGCAGTAAACATTTTTTTACACACAATTTTATTGGTGTTTTTACTGATTATATTTACATCTCATAGAAATTGTATTAAAGAACAAAATGATATCAATTATGAAACGACATAAAACAGTTTCTGTCTTTGTTCAAGCAAAGGTAAACGCCGAATTCGGGACAAAATACGAAAGTGCGAAATTCGCAATCATTATGGCATTGCTGCCTGCTACTTTTTCATTGTGGAAGATGATCCACTGAATCTTTACGGACTGCAATCAGAGGTGTAGGACGTGCTAAAGATTTCTTAGCTTTTTTCTGCTGAATAGAAGTCGGGATCGATTGACGGGAATCCGAAGTTCTGTTCGTACTTGTTGGAGTACCAGTGTTGGAAGCTGGACGAACTTTCTTTTGTTGTACGTTTTACCAACCTTGCACAAATGCTCGGCTACCGCCTTCTTGAAGTCGAAAAGAGTCATGTACACAGGCACAGGACCATGCTGATGCCATTATAAATTATCCTATTTTCAGAAAAAATAAATAAAATATCGACAAAACTTCACTCGACAGCAAATAAACCGGGCCACCCGCTACTTTCAAGCTCTGATTCGATTTTCTTTAAAAGTATAACACATATAACTAAAAATATGGTGCCTACAGAAAGTGCTTTTCATGTCAATTAAAATGATTTTAAATTTATTCTTAAGTCTCACATTGTAATCAAGCAAGAAAAACAATGCTAACGATTTGTTTTGTTTTGTCTAGATTTCGCGATTACCGTTCTTTTTTCTACAATGAGGTTAGTCAGTGTCTGTTATTTTTTTTTTTTTTTAGATTTAGTTCAGTGTTAGCACAGCCGACACCTCAGGAAGCAGCTCAAACTGAAGCACTACTGCAAGGAGGCGTTACGCCACGTGAGGTCGCTCGAAGACTTCAAATTAGCAGATCTTCGGTGCAACGAATATACAGAAGATACCTAGAGACTGGGGCATTCGATCGGGCTAAATCAGTAGCAGATGATCGCTTTATTAAACTTCCTGTTTTGAGAAATCGCCGCCTAAATGCGGTTCAAGTCCAACAAAGTCTGCGGGACGAACACCAACCGTTCATAAGTTCAGATACCGTCAGAAGGAGACTTTTTGAACAGAACCTGACTCCAAAGAAAGCGTTGCCCAACGTCGAGCACGCCTTGAATTTGATCTAGAGCATAGGGATTGGACGTTGTAGCAGACTGTACTACCTTTCGCAGGATATGCTGTTAATGCAAGATAACGCACGACCTCATGCTGCATATGTGGTGACCCAGTATCTACGGGACGTCGGAATTCGTACGATGGCCTGGCTAGCTCGAAGCCTGGACTTGAATCCGATAAAAAATTTATGGGGTGAACTGAAACGTCGGGTTCGAGTCCGGATACCGGCTCCAACAATTCTTCCACAGCTGCGAATCGCACTTGAAGAGGAGTGGAATGCTATTCCTCAAGATTTCATCGTCGGGGTCGTTAGGTTGATGAATTCAAGGATGCTGGCAGTTATCCAAGCAAGAGGAGGCAATACCAGATATTGACCAACATTTTTTTTTAATTTTTTCTTTGTTATTGGATTACATTTTTTTTTTCCATTTTATGATTACATTAATGACCACAACTGGAAACGACTCTTTTTTATATAACCTTAAATAAACACTGAATTAATTGAATAATCCCAATGAGTTTCCATTCATTTTATTCAACATATAACGCAATTTCTTTTGGTACTACTTTTTTAGTTGTATGTTTTATACTTTAAAAGGAAATCGAATCAGAGTTTGAACGTAGCGGGTGGCCCGGTTTATTTGATGTCGAGTGTATAATTGTTATTTTTCCGTTACCGCATAAGAGGCCAAATATGGCATGACGAGGTTTGACTGATATTTTTGTAAATTCGATATTCGATAAAATGCACAGTTGCCAAGCTGTGCATGTTCCAATTCAAAAACAAATACACAAATACTTGATCTGGTTTTTACTTATGGTGAGTTAGATGCTTTGGTTACTAAACCAGACTCTTTCTTGATCAATAACAGTGGAATTTATCGCAAAGCATTGAATATTAGTTTTGATATTTCTATATTTAATTCGGAAATTAATAATGGTTGTAATCACGTTCATTATGATTTTCTTAAAGTTGATTACAATGCAGTAATGAAATATTTGTCTTCACTAAATTGGTTGTGTTTGCTAAATAACGGTGATCTTAAATGGAAATATGATAAATTTGGGAATGTAATTGAAGATATTTTCTCTAGATTTGTTCCTATGAAACGAATTGTTCACTCTAATAAACCAGTTTGATTTAACAAACGACTTTCCAATTTGAAAAATGTTATGTACCGTGTTTTAAGAAATAGCAGAGTGGATTGCACTCTTAGAAACGAATTTTGTCGGTTAAGAAATGAATATGAATTTTTAAAAAGATTTCTATATCGTCAGCATGTTTGGTCTTTGGAGTCTTCAATAAAGAAAAATTCCAAAGCATTTTGGAGGTACATCAATATTAAAAAGAAATCCTCAGGCATACCATCTACAATGAGCTATGAAGGAGTAAGTAGTAGTGACCCTCTTCAAATTTGTGATATGTTTTCTAAATTCTTCCAATCTGACTTTGTGTTAGAATCTTGCCCTTATGATTTACCAAACATTGGTAACTCGATCGTTGATCTGGGTGCGATGAACATTTCAGTTGAGGATATACTTACCGAATTATCTTGTGTAGATAACTCTGTTAGCCTAGGTCCAGATCATATACCTTCAATTTTTGTGAAAAAATTAAAATCTTGTTTTGCGACTCCACCTCACATAATTTTTAACCTTTCTCTGACAGAAGGTGTGTTTCTAGATTGAAGCATTCATTTATATCTCCAATTCATAAATCTGGTTCTAAACAAGCAGTTGAGAACTATAGGCCTATAGCTAAACTTCAGGTTATACCTAAAATCTTTGAAGCCATTGTTAAAAAGAAAGTCTATGCATTGGTCAAAAACTATATCTCGGACTTTCAGCATGGTTTTGTTAGTGGAAGGTCTACTACATCTAACTTAGCAATCTTTACAAGTGTCTGCCTTCAGGCGTTGGAAAAGCGCTACCAAGTGGATGTAATCTATACTGATTTTGCTAAAGCGTTTGACCGTATTCAACACAATGTTCTCATTTCGAAGTTAGTATCCCTTATCTTCCATTCAAAGTTTCTGAATTGGATTAAAAGCTATCTCAATAATCGCACTCAGTCCGTAAAAATAGGCGAACTGTCATCTAAAATCATCAATAATTACTCTGGAGTGCCACAAGGAAGCCATCTCGGTCCAATCCTTTTCCTACTCTTCATACATGATTTACCGTCTGTTTGTATATCTGCACAAAAGCTCTTATTTGCAGATGATCTTAAGATGTTTATGATAGTAAGATCATTATTGGAGTGTGGCCAACTTCAACAAGATATAGATAGCTTATCTAGATGGTGTAAGAAAATTTGTTTGCATCTTAATATTCAGAAATGTTCAGTTATGGCTGTATCTCGAATAAAAAATTCAATTATATTTGATTATAGTATTTCAGACATTGTCCTGAACAGAGTACATAAACAAACAGATCTTGGAATATTATTAGATTACATTATATCTAAAGCTAATGTAATGCTTGGCTTTATATTTAGAAATTCAAGGGAATTTACTGACCCTTATACTCTAAAGTCGTTATATGTTGCGCTAGTTCGTTCGGTTCTTGAATACTGCTCAGTTATTTGGTGCCCTTATTACAATAACTCTATGTACCGCATTGAAAGGATACAGAAGAAATTTACGAGATTTGCTCTCCGTAAAATATACTCATACCCTCTATTGCCTTCGTATGAAATAAGATGCAAGCTTATTGATGTAAAGCCTCTGGTCAAACGACGATCCTACTATTTTACCATGTTTGCTTATGATGTTATATCTGGTTATGTGGAGTGTCCAGCACTGTTATCTCTTTTTGGCATATACGCTCCGCAACGTTCTCTTAGACCTAGACAAGATGAATTCTTTTACATTCCTAGGCATATAACCATTTATGGTCTAAACAACCCTGTAACTAGAGCATGTTCTCATTTTAATCAACACTTCCATGTAATTGACTTTAACATGAATAGAGATGTATGTAAAGCCACTATCTTAAACTCATTGTAAATTTTATAATTAAATTAAATTAGCGATCCAAGAAAGTCGAATGTACTTGATAGATAAATAAATAAATAAATAAATTACTTACAAGAGTATATACTTTGTAAAAAAAATATATCTTCAACCAACGTAATCTGTAACATCGGAAAAAAACCCGTTTTATTCAACGAATTTTTCGACTACGAAGTGACCAAGCGCGCTGATCAACTACAATTTAATATTTATTGTTTCTAAGAGACAATGAAACAAAAAAAAAGCATATTCCGCAACTGCAAATAACAGCGAATGCAGCAGAAATACCGTTAGTTTATGGAACTGTTTATTTCTGTCGTAAATCTTAACGTTAAAATACGAGTAAAAAGCCATAATGGCTTTGTATGCGGTAGAGGGTCAACATTGTGTACATTGAGAAAAAGGGTACTTGAGTTGCTGCATACGGAGCATCCTGCTATCTTTCGGCCAAAAATCGTGCTCGTGGTCATATTTGCCGGCCAGTATGTGAGTAAACTCAGAAAAATTGTACAACGGGTAGTAAATCCATTTCAAATTGACATATTGACTACTTTTCGTTAGAAGGTGTTGAATTCTTCATCTGAATTGACCATATTTTGAAGTGGATTGACATTGTCCTTATGCAATTTAACAGCGCGATCATTCATGCAGAAGCTTTCGGTGTATGGCTTTCCTAGAGAGATAGTATCGCATAATGGACCCGCTTTTGGCTCAGTACTATTTTTTGAGGTTTTGCGAGCCAAACAGCACTGTCGCACTAAAAAGTCCACCTTACCATCCCGAATCCAATGGACTGACTTAAAGAGGAATCTAAACAATAAAAGGCAGTCTTAAGAAACTTTTTGTGGAACATGGACCGAAACACGATCTACAAAGAACATTAAACTCAGTTTTGTTTAACTAAACACACCAAAAACAAAGACTCATAAGTCGCCGTCTGACTTGCTTACAAACCAAGAACTATAATCGATCTTACAAAGCCGCACTGTGGAAACAAGAGGAACACAACAAACAAAAAGATAGTAGTAACTAAGGTTTGCAATCTGCTTAAAATGTAATTTATAGGAAAGAAACTACTAAAAAGTTTAATGTAAATAAAATTGTATTCCATAAGCATCAATTTAAGAAGAATTTATATTGGACGGTGGTTCCAGTTATACGAAAACTAAGCGTTGTTAGGTATTTTATAAAAAAAGAAGGAAGGCGAATTCAGGCAAACATAAATGAGCTCAGAAAAACGCTGGCAAAAATTTTAAATAGTATTCCTACCAAAATGTTCACGATGAGAATGTTTACAATCAAAATGATAGATAGCATGCTCAATTAGACGATAGTCCTAAAGCACGAAGTCCAGACATGCATTAGAAATAGCTCAATTTATCCAAGCAAATTTAATTACTAAAAATCGTTTTTGTATCATGAACAACTATAATAATAAATTAAAATATAATAAAATAATAATAATAATGTATCTAGAATTGTATATTGAATTAAGTTATTTTCGGAAAAGTATTTAAGTCATATTTAATTAAGGAAGGAGTTTTTTTTTGTCGAGGTGCGCTCAGACTCAATATTTATCCATTGTACTACCAGGAAGACACACCACTTTTACTGTGAGAAATTACTCGTTTTCCTAAGAAAGACGAGAAGGCGCTTCAATAATAAGGAGCTTAGGTTTACAGCACTCACCATATCAGCACCAAATACCTACCACCTGATACGAGCAAAAGAACAATCACAGAGGAAAAGTGTAGTCGCTTTCTCCACAGGCTTTGCAGTTGGTGGTATCGCTTATGCCTAGCACCTTAAGGTGTTTGTCAAAACCGTAAAGGCCCGTTGCTCACCTATGGTGGGCAATAAGTTCGCAAAAAAAAAGTGAAATTATTGCCCATTTGAGGTGAAGTTATTGCCCATGTGAAGTTATTGCCCGTGAAGTTATTTCCCTGCACCTCGCGTAACATAGGAAAGCACGCGGTTTTTATTTACAGTATGGAAACAGCTCTTCCGAACTATTCCTAACCCGATTCCGGCAAGGAGATGCGCTATCATGAGACTTCTTCAATCGTGTTCTGATACTGAAAATAGTGTGCAAGGAAGATGTCAACACGGTATGCACTATTTTAAACAGATCCGTCTAACTACTCGAGAATGCCGACGATATCGATTTCATCGGCCGATCCGAGCGTGCCATGTTAGAAGTTTTCATGGCGATTGAAGAACCGGAAAATTGGTTTGCCTTGAAGTTAACGAGAACAAAACCAAATGCTTGCTTTCAACAAACAAACGAACATCTGTCCACCGAATAAGACAGTATGAACTTTGAGAGAGTTCACTTTCCTCGGAGTAAACATAAACTTCATCAACTTCAACTTATTGACTCGGCCACATCGAGCGAATAGACATAATGCCCCAGCGAAGAGGATCTTCAATTCCCAGCCCCCAGGTTCGAGACAAGAAGGAAGACCGAACCTTTTAAAGACCAAGCCAGCGTGCCCGGGATCGCGGAGGATGGAAGGCTGCAGTGTCTCAGGCAGAGAATCTCTATGGGTCGGGAGCTCGTTAAGTAATTAAGTAAATTTATTGGAGGGCGAGTTCATATAACCGAAGTAAGAAAACACTATAGGTACCTGTGGTCATTCGAATGGCTTCTCTAAACAACTATGCAGATTCTGCCGCGTTTTCATTAACAAAAATATCAAATAGTAGGTATCGTAACATTTTATTAGAAATGTCTGTCACTTGTTCTTCATATCTAATGCATCAAAGCCTTCTTCAAAGGCCCAAATCCTCCCCTAACTGACACCCCATTATTGTGTGAATATAGGTAGTTATGATGAAAGATTTATCACCTTTCTGTAACACAGACTTTATGTATAAATCTCATTTAAGGCTTCATATTCAGCATTCTAAGTAAGAACTCGTAAATCGTAAACGAGAGTGTCATGCCTCAAAAAACCCTCTAAATGAAATTCAATCCTCCTTTTCTAATTTGGATACGTTGTTTTTTTCTTCATTCATATGCTCCACAACCCAAACTGGAATAAACAACATATTAGGCACACATGAACCCATGCCTTCAACGCAGCCCTCTTCTAGGATTATAACTGATGAGCAAAGAAAGGACGACAAAATCCACGCAAACAAAAAATGCACATCAACTGAAGGCGTTTCATTGAAAACATTAATCTGTCCGCATTTCTCTTGCATCCGTTACATTCCAAGTCCTGTATATAGGACACCACAAAAGGATGGCCAACGTAAAGGGGAAAAAACAAACACGCATTCAAATCCTTAAATTTATTTTACTCACAACACTATACACACTGCACACTGCCTTTGTATTCTATTTTTTTTTTTTAAGGAGCGTGCAGTGTAATGCAGGACAAAAAAAACACAGGCTAGGATGGGAAACGAATAAATAAATGCAAAACAGGACACACTCATTAATCATCCACCCAACTGACCATGTTCGCCTTGTGTGCGGGAGAAACGGCTCTTCCGTTCTGGTAATTCCAGCGGAAATGTTCCATGATGTTATCGTCGTGTTCATAAATATTCCACGGAAATACATTATTTTTATTCGATATCTTTTGACTGTACTAGGGTGCGATTTCTATACCTATCCATTTCCTATTTTCTCTTAGACTTTAGTATGCTAAAGAGAAAGATATTGCAATCGTGCTGAAATCTCGAATTTGAACGGGGTATGAGTTATTTTTAATAGGTGTGTTTTTTTACGCAAGCATTAGATAAAAAAAACAAAATAAAACGCTCGACTCCGACTTGGCAGTACTATGCTGCCTGACATTTGACATTTCGGCTGTTTCCTTCAGTCAAGCTAGAGTATTTTGAACGTGAAAATGGATACCGAAAAGAGGATTTGGATAGTGCAGCGGTACCATGCTTTGCAACCCTTCATTTCCGTCCAAAGGGAATTTAGGCGGGAGTTTGGCGGCACTCACCCGAATAGATGGACCATTTTGAGGCTGGTAACTATGTATGTTTGTCGAATCTGGAAGCATCGCACGAAGACCGTACCATCGAGATCCCTATGTTCGGGTTCAAAACACAATTCATGATGACTTAAACTTGTTTCCGTACAAAGTACAAGGTGGCGCAAAAGTCATCACCCAGTGGCGTTCACCAATCCGATTGAAAACTACATAGGATAGATATCAAACGTCGTGGATCATTTAGAACATTGGCACACAGAATTGCCTAAGGCCACCCAAGGGCTGAAAACCCTATCGGAAGATGCTATAATTTTTGCAAATGGCGGCAAATATCAATTTTACTTTGACATTTGTGAAGTAAACAGATGACAACTTTTGCGCCACCTTGTATAAATTGCAAGCAAGTTAAATCCTTTGGATTTGCCTATTCGCCTGGACTTTTGACAAAAGATGATTGAAATGACCGAAGAAGATAACAGCCTGATAAATTGCTTGTTTATGTCTGATAACGCCCATTTTGATCTAAACGGGCAATGTAAATAACCAAAATTGCCGTATATGGAGTGAATCTAATCCAGAAATACTCGATGAGACGGTACTGCACCCAGAACGAGTCACTGTGTGATGCGCAGTTTCATCAAGGTGCATTGTGAGGCCATTCTTCTTTGAAGAAAACGGTGTAACTGTAAATGGGGACCGTTATTTAAAGATGTTGAAGGGTTTTTTTTTATAACCAGAACTGCGCCGAAGAAGTATCCGTTTCAATAGCATTTGGTTCCAGCAAGATGGAGCAACTGCACACATAACCAGACTGTTTATGGTGGAGCTGTAACAGAAATTCCCATACAAATTATTATCCAGAAACTTCACTTTAAGCTGGCCCCCAGGTCAGCTGACCTGACCGCACCAGACTTTTTTTATGGGGTTATGTCAAGCAAGAGGCGTACAAAACGAAACCAAGGAATTCGACTGAATTGAAGCCGTTCATTAAAACAATAATTGAAGCGATCCCGAGTTCAACCCTTCAGACCGCAATAAATAATTTTCTGATCTGGCGTCGCATATGCATATGCATATGTGGGTGAGAATGGAGGTCATTTACGGTCCATCATCTTCAAAAACATTTAGTTATATGAAATAAAATTGAATTTTCCAATTAAGCCATTTGGCTTGCTTTATTTAATGGAACATTCCAGATCATCCATTTCTTTGCTTATTTATTCTTTCTGGAATTCTTGGAATGTGTTCCTAGAGAAATGAAATATTCCCTCATTTGGAAGATGCACTTCATCAAGAAACAAACAAAAAAAAGCACTCAAACAAGAAACGCTTGGGCGAACTGTTGAATACCCTATTCTTATTCCTATCCCTCATGGGCGTGACAAAAGTCTAAGTATGGTTGAATTGTTAAGAACGCTCAAAATATTTTGTTATATAACATTTAAAGGACTTTATCAAAACAAAACAAAGCTTTTGTAAAAAAAACGCTCCCTAGCCCAAATTTTGGTTTTTCAATAAAATTGTTTTATTTAATTGTGGGCGTGTCAGTGGGCGGATGTTGAAAATTTTATCTCCCGAGCAGTTGTAGGAGTCATAGATCATACGAGTATATAAAAAATTCAGCTTTCTAGCTAAAAATTCGATTTTTTCGAAAAATTTGTTTTTTTTGAGTTTGTGGGCGTGTCTGTGGGCGGATTTCAAAAATTCGTAAACTTGATTATTTCGGAACCCTAGAGAGTATATAGTTAAAATTTCAGCTCTCTAGGCCCAGTTTAAAGGCCTAATTTTTGCCGACAGATGGACGGACGGACGGACGGACGACATGGCTACATCGACATTACTATCGATGCTGATCATAAATATAGTAACTTTTAGGGGTCTACGGGCAATATTAAGGTATGTTACAAACTATGCGTCAAAATTAATATAGGTACCTTTCAGTGGCGAGGCGCCCATATAACTCGATTCACGCCGGGTTACCTTTTAAAATTCTACCTTTCAACAATGTTTCAATCCAACAAGCAACATGCATCTTAATGTGTGTGTATATAAACATAAGATTTGTATGTTTCCTATACCTGCACTTGCAAGCAACAAATTCTACCAACCCCATTGTCATTGTATATGAACTTTATAGTATTCTCACTTCGTGTATACGACGATACGCCACCAAACGCCGTAAAAAAGAACCTTCAGAAAGCTTTTATGCATTTTTGTAGTTATTTCTGTTGTCTTTTCCCATTCTCGTTTATATTTGCAGTGTGTACTCTTTAGTACTCTTTCCTTTGATAAGAAAGAGGATTTCCAAAAGTGTGTGTTTTGTCACTTTAATTTTTCTTTACTTCTCATGATGGGAATTGGTGAGAGGTGTGGGGTATACATATTTAATTAAGCATTTTGGTAGTTATTTTTGTTATCTTCCATTCTCGTTCTCTTTCCTTCGATAATAAAGAAGATTTGAATAAGTGTGTGTTTTGTCACTTTAATTTTTCTTTACTTCTCAGGATATGAATATGATGTGTTGGCGAGAGGGGTGGGGTATATGGTTGGTGTATTATGTGTTGGTTTTGAAGGAAGTTTGGGGTAGGTTATCTCATATTGCAAGCACCTGTATTTAAAAAAGACAAATTTCCGCCGGTTGAACTTCGTACTTTTGCAAAGCCACAACTTTTAACTTACAAAGTGATACAAAGTGAATAAGAGTTTTATCCGATTTCAAGACTTTCATTCTGATAAGTATCAAATTATTTATCATTATTATATTATTATTTCATTCTTTTTCATATATTTTATAATATTCATATTTATATATTTTGTTACGATTTTATAAATTTTAATATACTTATATAATATATCTACCTATATAAATTTATTTTATATATTATATATTATTTATTTAAGGGGGGGGGGGGGCACTTCGACCTAAAAAGATCTTTTGTACCGTATGGGCCAGACAAATTTAAACTAGTAGAATTTCCACTTTCCGTGTAAAGCGGAAAATTTTACCAGTAGAAGAATTCTTTAAGTCCTCGGGGCTCATTTGTTCCCTGAAAAATATCTTCTTTCTAATTCCATTAAGGGCTGGACATTCACATAAAATGTGTTCAGCTGGCTCGTCCTCTTCAAGACAGAGTCGGCACTCAGGAGAGTCTGCTAATCTCATTTTGTGTAGATGATATCTTAAACCATGGTGACCAGTAAGGTAACCCACTAAGTTTCTGATATCATGCCTGCTTAGGTTTAGGCAGTTGCTGGCATTTTGATTGAAGGGCCGAATGGCTCATTTCGCCTTAGACCTGGGATGCTTTCCCAAAGATAGATACTTTTTCTATGTTCCGAGCTTTATATAGCTGCCGGTGCTGCAGCACAAAGGTTCGGGACCTATGAATGGTATTTCTGTACCTTTTCTGTCCAGTTCGTCGGCCTTTTCGTTACCTTCTACCCCGACATGACCCTTAACCCACCATAATTTGGTCTTGTTTCTTAATCCCAGTATTTGAAGGGTATTGAAGCAGTAATGTGACTGATTTGGAGTCAATGGTATGCGAGCTAAGGGCGTTTATAGCTGCTTGACTTGCTTGCAAAAAAAACCGGTTGAATTCGTTGCAAATAAATAATATTTTACATAAATTCGCCGAAAAAGACCGAGGAATACAACCTTTTTTAATTCTAAGTAGTTATTCGTACTACTTACTTGTGTGTTATAAAAAACATATTACATTATATACCTACCCATTTCTTGATCTATAGCATATACGTTTAATTCGTAGTTTAAAAACATGAATTTGACATTGCTTTTACCTACTGTTGGAGCAGAATGTTCGTCATCATCATCACCATCGCAGTCATCGTCATCATCATCACCATTCTAGTCATCATCATTACAATTGTAGTCATTATCATCCTAATTATTTTGTAATGAGATTTATTCTTATACATTTTTAAATTTAAATCTGGCGCCTTTGTTAGACCAGTCACCATAATTAATATATTTTTTGAATTCGCCACATTATTTGAACTTTTGAAAGTAACGTAATGTCTCTCTTGAACGAAGAAACCTGTTAGTTAAAGATTGTGTAAAAACCCTCGCCCAAATAAAGCTTAATGAATTAATAGTTGAAAACCCTTGGGGGAAACAATTGCATTTTATTTAACAAAACCAAAAAATCGTTTGTCGTTCGTTGTCGCTCTTCGAAATCTTAGTCGTTATTTTCGCACCCGTTTGGCAATCGGCCAACGCAGCAGCCAGGATCTGCCTACTCCTAATCGAAGGTCAAGTAGAGGTCCCGCGGTTGACGGTCGGAAACACATCCGAACGTTTACCTACCGTTTAAATAAAAATTAAATTTTTCTAGACTATACATTTTAACTTTCTTCTAAAAAAAATGTCAGCTCACCCAAAAAAAATATAACTCACCCATACATTAGGTCCTGGCTACGGCCGTGGTGGGCAGATTTTAAAAATTCTTAACATTTATTATTTCGGGCACGTATAGAGTTACCAACCCCATTGTCATTGTATATGAACTTTATAGTATTCTCACTTCGTGTATACGACGATACGCCACCAAACGCCGTAAAAAAGAACCTTCAGAAAGCTTTTATGCATTTTTGTAGTTATTTCTGTTGTCTTTTCCCATTCTCGTTTATATTTGCAGTGTGTACTCTTTAGTACTCTTTCCTTTGATAAGAAAGAGGATTTCCAAAAGTGTGTGTTTTGTCACTTTAATTTTTCTTTACTTCTCATGATGGGAATTGGTGAGAGGTGTGGGGTATACATATTTAATTAAGCATTTTGGTAGTTATTTTTGTTATCTTCCATTCTCGTTCTCTTTCCTTCGATAATAAAGAAGATTTGAATAAGTGTGTGTTTTGTCACTTTAATTTTTCTTTACTTCTCAGGATATGAATATGATGTGAAGGCGAGAGGGGTGGGGTATATGGTTGGTGTATTATGTGTTGGTTTTGAAGGAAGTTTGGGGTAGGTTATCTCATATTGCAAGCACCTGTATTTAAAAAAGACAAATTTCCGCCGGTTGAACTTCGTACTTTTGCAAAGCCACAACTTTTAACTTACAAAGTGATACAAAGTGAATAAGAGTTTTATCCGATTTCAAGACTTTCATTCTGATAAGTATCAAATTATTTATCATTATTATATTATTATTTCATTCTTTTTCATATATTTTATAATATTCATATTTATATATTTTGTTACGATTTTATAAATTTTAATATACTTATATAATATATCTACCTATATAAATTTATTTTATATATTATATATTATTTATTTAAGGGGGGGGGGGGGGGCACTTCGACCTAAAAAGATCTTTTGTACCGTATGGGCCAGACAAATTTAAACTAGTAGAATTTCCACTTTCCGTGTAAAGCGGAAAATTTTACCAGTAGAAGAATTCTTTAAGTCCTCGGGGCTCATTTGTTCCCTGAAAAATATCTTCTTTCTAATTCCATTAAGGGCTGGACATTCACATAAAATGTGTTCAGCTGGCTCGTCCTCTTCAAGACAGAGTCGGCACTCAGGAGAGTCTGCTAATCTCATTTTGTGTAGATGATATCTTAAACCATGGTGACCAGTAAGGTAACCCACTAAGTTTCTGATATCATGCCTGCTTAGGTTTAGGCAGTTGCTGGCATTTTGATTGAAGGGCCGAATGGCTCATTTCGCCTTAGACCTGGGATGCTTTCCCAAAGATAGATACTTTTTCTATGTTCCGAGCTTTATATAGCTGCCGTTGCTGCAGCACAAAGGTTCGGGACCTATGAATGGTATTTCTGTACCTTTTCTGTCCAGTTCGTCGGCCTTTTCGTTACCTTCTACCCCGACATGACCCTTAACCCACCATAATTTGGTCTTGTTTCTTAATCCCAGTATTTGAAGGGTATTGAAGCAGTAATGTGACTGATTTGGAGTCAATGGTATGCGAGCTAAGGGCGTTTATAGCTGCTTGACTTGCTTGCAAAAAAAACCGGTTGAATTCGTTGCAAATAAATAATATTTTACATAAATTCGCCGAAAAAGACCGAGGAATACAACCTTTTTTAATTCTAAGTAGTTATTCGTACTACTTACTTGTGTGTTATAAAAAACATATTACATTATATACCTACCCATTTCTTGATCTATAGCATATACGTTTAATTCGTAGTTTAAAAACATGAATTTGACATTGCTTTTACCTACTGTTGGAGCAGAATGTTCGTCATCATCATCACCATCGCAGTCATCGTCATCATCATCACCATTCTAGTCATCATCATTACAATTGTAGTCATTATCATCCTAATTATTTTGTAATGAGATTTATTCTTATACATTTTTAAATTTAAATCTGGCGCCTTTGTTAGACCAGTCACCATAATTAATATATTTTTTGAATTCGCCACATTATTTGAACTTTTGAAAGTAACGTAATGTCTCTCTTGAACGAAGAAACCTGTTAGTTAAAGATTGTGTAAAAACCCTCGCCCAAATAAAGCTTAATGAATTAATAGTTGAAAACCCTAGGGGGAAACAATTGCATTTTATTTAACAAAACCAAAAAATCGTTTGTCGTTCGTTGTCGCTCTTCGAAATCTTAGTCGTTATTTTCGCACCCGTTTGGCAATCGGCCAACGCAGCAGCCAGGATCTGCCTACTCCTAATCGAAGGTCAAGTAGAGGTCCCGCGGTTGACGGTCGGAAACACATCCGAACGTTTACCTACCGTTTAAATAAAAATTAAATTTTTCTAGACTATACATTTTAACTTTCTTCTAAAAAAAATGTCAGCTCACCCAAAAAAAATATAACTCACCCATACATTAGGTCCTGGCTACGGCCGTGGTGGGCAGATTTTAAAAATTCTTAACATTTATTATTTCGGGCACGTATAGAGTTAATGGTTAAAATTTCAGCTTTCTAGCTTGATTTTGAGATAGTAGATACACGTTACTATCGATGCTGATCACGAATATTTTACAAAAAAAAAACTGTAAATGAAAAGTGACCTGCCTCAACATTATTGTAGGTGATCGATTCCCTAATAGATAAATATACCTATCCAACAACTATTTCTTTGAATAACGGCTGATACAAATAAATTGAACATTTCCGAATCAAATACTGAAGAAATGATAAAAATCGGTGCATTTTTGGACGAGATACAGCGAAAATAGCAAAACCCTAAAAAATCATAAACTCATAATTCCTTGTTTGATGGAAAATACCAAAATAACGAAATCAGCTTTTATTCGATATCCTGTAGAAAAATGTTTCCTTTCCCCTTACACCATCTGCCTCTCATCATACATTCCATTTACCAAAAAGTATTCGGCTGTTACGCTGTTGCACAGAAAAATAAATACTTACACGTCCATGCGAATGAAAATCATATGGCGCGACCAGAGGCAATCAGTTGAAAATGCGAAATATCCATACAAGATAACAAAATTACACACAATGATAGAATTCTTATTTTTGTCAGAAATCCTTACGAAATACCTTATCGAAGAAAAGAGGATCAAATAAACTCTTCGCTCTGTTTCCTAACCAACAGTTTATTTGATTCTCTTTTCTTAATTCAAAGCTCATACAAATATTTTATGCTTAAATTGAGAAGCAATCACTCCTTCCTTTTGGTCTCCACATTCGTGGAGGTTGAGCTTTTTAAAATCGTGTTGATGATTTTACTATAGAGTTTATATACAATGCCGCCACCTGCTATTCACCTGCTCTCATATCGTTCTACAGCTCTACGCACACAAATACTCACACCATTGCATGCCTATTCTCCAACACATACTCCTCTCCATACCCCATAAGAAACACATATGCAAAGCGATAGCAAAACAAAGCATAGTAACCCGGAAATTTTCGCGTTATGAAATATGTGGCTGGTTAGAACAAATTGGCTTTCTTTCCTTGTTTTCCCCTTATCGGTCACCGCGTTTACCACCTCTCTGTTTGATACACGCTTCCATATGCAAAAATATAACCCGCTTTTCAGCGACTTATTTGGCGAGTTTTGTATGTAGCTGAGGTGAGTTCTGTTTGAAAAATTCAGTTGTGAAGCAGACTGCGATTTGTAACTTAAAGTAATATTGAGTGGAATTATTGTTGTGCAATATATAATTATTTAAAGTGATCGAAAACAGTGAAAAGTGTGAAAAGTTTAAATTGTTTTGTTTTCAGTTAGATTCAGCAAAGGAGAAAATGGTATTATTAACAGTAAATTGTTGTTTAGTAGATTTGCTTTTGGAAGAAGAAAATTATTTTTGTAAGTTGAGTTTTCTTAAAAAAAAAAAGTTATAGAGATAGGACGCTCTACTCCTTCTATGAAAATAGATTATAAGCGCAAGGATGGTTTTGTTTCGCATTTCAACGCATCCATATATCAAAAATATACTTGGTTGACTGCTAGTTGTAAGCTCAATAAAATGTTTTGTTTTCCTTGCCTCCTTTTTTCTAATTCTCCTAGTGTTTGGAGTCGCACTGGCTACGCTGACATAAACAATTTAATTAATTCGGCAAATAAACATGTCAAGACGGAAAAACACATTCGTAGCTACTTATCTTTGCACGAATTCGGTACTGATTGTATTGAAACCTCGTTACGCAATTCCTTTGTAGCTCACAACAAAAAAAGTTGATAGAAACCGTAAACTAATGGAACGTTTTATAGATACGGTAGTTCTTTTAGGCAAACAGGAACAAGCATTTCGGGGTCATAATGAAAAGCCAGATTCTAATAATCGTGGCAATTATGTCGAAACAATTTTATACTTATCTAAGTATGACCAGTTAATGGATTCTCATTTGGAACAGTGTTCAAGTGCACGTAATCCGGTTTTTTCGGGTCTATCAAATGACATCCAAAACGATTTAATACAAAGTATAGCCGCAGTGATCAAATGCGAAATTAAAGTAGAAATAAGTGAATCGCGATTTGTGTCCATCATGATTGATGAAACACCAGACATGAGCCATAGGGAGCAACTTAGTGCCGTTTTGCGTTACTTATCGGAGGAAGGAGTAGAGGAAAGGTTTCTTGGGTTTTTTGAGGTGAGTGAGAGTCGAAATGCCGATGAGCTCTCAAAACACATTTTCAATATACTTGATGTATACGGTTGCAAGGAGAAATTAGTTGGGCAATCTTACGATAGGGCCGCGGTTATGTCAGGGGAAGTAGGTGGTGTTAAAAAAAAAGTCCTGGATGCTTGTCCAATGGCTTATTTTATTCCTTGCTACGCACATGTTTTAAATTTGGTGTTATCTCAATCACTGGAAAATATATCTGAAATTGAAAGTTTTTTTTGGCAATATAAACACAATAGTACGCTTCTTTAATAAATCAACTAAACGTTCAAATATTTTAAAACAAATAGCAAACAGACGCATGCCGGGAGTATCAGAAACTCGCTGGCATTACCATTGAATAGTTAACGTTATTTTTAACTGTAGATTAGATATTATTGAAACTTTTAAGCAAATATTAGACCATCCAAAAGAATGGGACACTGACGCATTTTCAATGGCCGAAAGTTTATTGCTTAAGTTAGAAGGGAAAGATTTTTGCTTTTTACTGCACGCGGTTGCTAAAACCGATGAATTGTTTACTTTAATACAAAATAAACAAACAGATGTTGAAGTTGCAAAGCGAGAAATCGAGTGTTTTGAGTCTTGGCTTTCTACTGAGTTTCTAAACAAATTTGATTTAATTTTTGAAAGTATAAATGATTGTGCTGAACCTCCACGGAAACGCCGATTACTTGATTTTGATTTAAAGACGCTTATAGTGAAGCGCCTTTTTGTAGAAATAAAGGACAATATTATATCTCAAATTAAGACACGATATAAATCTTTCACGGATTTAATTTTTTTGGATTTACTCAATAAATCAAAATAGAGTCGTTTTGCTCAGTCAAGCCCAGATGATAAAATATCTTCGGCGATTAACTTTTTCCCTGGAATTTTCGATTTTGCAGGTTTAAAAAATGAGCTGAAAGTTCTCTATACTACGTCTTCACTTCAACCACTTGACGTTTTATCCCTCTATAAACATTTAAGAAGTGAAATATTGTGTGAAACATTTCCCCAAATCTTAAAATTAAGTGAACTATTTTTAACACTGCCAATGATTGTTGCTTCCGTGGAGAGACAGGCTTTCTGATTTAGCACTTTTATCCATAGAAAAGCGACTCCTTTTAAAAATAAAAAGTAGGCCTAACTTTTATGAAAGAGTTCTTGCAGAATACGTGAAAAAAGGTAGACGAATTCAAATTCTACTGTTTTTGATTTAAAAAAATATTAATCATTAATATTTTCTCTTTCTAACTTTGTACAAAAACAATTTTTAAAATATTTTTATATATTAAAATATTTTTATATATTATAGATATAAAATCTATACATTTTTGTAAATATTATGCGTGAAGCTTTTTAATTTAAATTTTTATTTATGTATTTATTTATTTAACAAACCGTGATTTATGAAGTTCCTTTTTTTATTACTTACTATCAATTTTCTTTAAGGTACAGCATTTGCATCTGCCAAAAAGTTTTCTTCCGAAGCCACTTTTATTATACTTTAGGTTCATTGTAAATTTAAGCTTAAATGACTTGAAGTATAAAAAATTGGCTTGAATTGCTTTACTTCTATGCGATTTGCAGCACACAATATAATTTCGGAAAGCGTTTGCAGGTTCATATTTTTTCCGACTTACCATTTAACATTTTCCACGCCACGCCACTGGTACCCTTACAATAGGGTATAAAAATGGAAGAATGTGCGAGCAGTTATTGCAAGTGTATAGTCTATTTTGATATTTTAATGCGTTTTATTTAAATTATATTTTTTATTTATATTTTCGATTTCCTTTTACGATTTCCAGTATCAAATACATTTTGAAAATGGTCTCCAGGGGAAATAAAATGCCTGATAGATCTCTATGAGAAGCACCAATATAATTTCGACACCTAAATGAAGTCAAAAGTGTGGCAGAACATTGCTCACGCTGGAGAGATTTCGGAAATAAGTGCGAATGCATTGGAAAGGGATTAAAAGCCTAAATATAAACAAGTCGGGTAAGTGGAACTCAGGAGATCCATACGATCAACTTCAAAGCGTAATATGAATATAATATTTACAATTAAAATGTTATTTGAATTTCTTATTGTAGCACAATTGGTGAGCCACCGTTTACACAGTATAAAATTATCCTCTACAAGGCAAGTGGTTTGGAAATGGCAGCGGTTCACTATTTTTTTGTTAAAAATAAATTTTTTTTCGGGGGTATGTGTCAGTTCAGTAGGTGAGAAATATCAAAGTTTTGACATTTGATGACAAAACTTATTGGAAATCTAGAAAACTTAATTTGAAACTACTGATCGATATCCGCTAAAGGACTTAGCTGTTGTAGTTATCCCGTATATCGGCGTATATACACTTGCGAAAAAATACCCCTTATATTAGTACTATAAAGAAGTCAAAAAAATTGTGTCCCGCAATTCCGTCTTTCAGTCCGTTGTCCGTCTGTGTTCAGGCCACGTTCATACACATCCGGATTAGAAAAAGAAAGTTATTTATTAAACGATAATACTGTATGTATGTACATACCTACAATTGCCTTAAATAAACATCTGACCACGTTTTTCACCGGCAAGATCGTGTGGATTACCTTTTAATATTAATTCGGAGCTTGAAAGTGAAGTTATAGATTTTTTCTGCGAATTTGATCTCATTCAAATAAACGGTTTTTACAATGTACTGAATCGAATTTTAGATTTAATTTATGTTGACAAAGATCTTTCTGTTAATATTATGAAATGTATCAAGCCTATATTTAAAAATTCTCTTCACCATCTTGCACTAAGCGTTGAGTTAAATTTTTTCGGTTATTTAAAACCAATATGTGATAATCGTACTTATTTCAATTACAATAATGGTAATTATAATGCTATAAACGATTGTTTAAACTCTTTTTCTTGACAGTAAGAATTTATAAACAGTGAACTGTCAGCCGCGTATAATGTTTTTATCGAGGCATTAAGGGAGGCAATCGATCGTTTTGTTCCGAGGAAAACCATAGCCGGTAAATCAAAGCCCCAGTGGTTCAATAAAACACTGGGAAATTTAAGAAATAAAAAAAATAAAGCATACAAATTATTTCGTAGTTCAAATAACGATATTATCCTACTACGTAAATATAGACGTCTTCAAAACGAATTCGAAGTTCTAAATAGATTTCTATATAAAAATTATCTGATTCGTACGGAATCGAATTTAAAGCTTAATAGTAAACTTTTTTTGGAGTTATATTAATGGGAAAAGAAATTCCAATGGTATTCCAAATAAAATGTTTTACTTACAGGAAAGTTCCAATGATACACGCACGATCAGTAATTTCTTTGATGACTTTTTTCAATCAGTATATACGACATGTGATATCCCTGTTCCTTCTGCCCATGACAACATGAATAGTCCCATAAATATTGGTACCTTACATACTACTGTATCTGATGTTTCAGAGGCCTTGAGTAGCTTGAGTCCGGTAAAAAACCCTGGTCCTGATGAAATATCTCCTTTTGTTTTAAAACAGTGTGCAAGTTCTCTTTGTTTACCATTGTCACTTTTGTTTAACGCTTCCCTCAGTGAGGGTAATTTCCTTAATGACTGGAAGATTTCGTTCATAGTCCCCATTCCCACACCCTCCGCTGCACTGGACATTCTGTTACACCTGATACCCCTCGACATTTTCAGCATGCAAACAGCGGCTTGTTCCGCTGTCCGCTTAAAAGCTACCTCATAGTGGACCAACAAGAAGATCGGCCACTCCATCATTTTGGACTCCTTCAAGTCTCTACCCAGAAACATAGACTACACCATACCCCATCTGTAGTTCGGAAAAAACTTCCAAATCAACATTCCTTCCAGATCATTCTGGGATGATGATGCATTTGCGGAAGATAGTTCGATCCACTTCTACACCGACGGATCTAAAACCAGCGATGGGGTAGGTGGGGGCGTTTTCTCAGAAAAGCTAAATCTTAGCCTCTCCTTCCGTCTTCCAGATTATTGTAGCGTGTTCCAGGCGGAAATTTTAGCGATAAAGGAAGCTCTGTCGTGGCTAAAGAGGAATGTGATATCCTCAAAGGATATCCGTATCTTCTCGGATAGTCAGGCAGCGATTAAGTCCCTGGACTCAGTCTCTTCAAACTCCATCGTAGCCCAAGATTGCCGCTCATCTCTTTCGGAGATGGCAGAGCAGTTCAACATTCACCTCTGTTGGGTGCCGGGACATAGAGACATTCCAGGTAACTGTAGGGCAGACGATCTCGCCAAAAAAGGAACCACTTTACCCCTTTTTCCTGATAAAGGTTCTTTAGGAATACCAACTCTTGCTCAAGCTATTAGCAATCGAGAGAACAAACCTTAGGTGGACATGTAGCAATACTTGTCTAGCGACTAAGCGAATCTGGCCAAAGCTGGATCTGCGGCGCTCTAAGTGTCTAATCTCATTAAACCGACTGCATATTAGCTCGACCATAGGTGTTATCACAGGACACTGCTTAATAGGCAGGCACGCCTCCAGACTTGGCGTGCACTCAAACGACTTCTGTAGAAGCTGCATGGACGAGGAGGAGGAGGAGACTGTACTTCACCTACTCTGCACATGCCCTGCGCTCTCCCACAAAAGAAATCTCCATCTAGGGGACTTCTTGTTTAACGACACAAACGACTTAGCCAACACTGGCGTCAGAAGTCTTTCGCGCTTCATAAGAAGCTCCCATTGGTTCAACGAGCAGTGAGGGAATCCCCAGATCTATGTGGTACCACAATGGACCTAATCTTGGTCTAAGTGTGTCGGCCTTAGCTGACAGCCACGTCAACCTAACCTAACCTAACCTAACCCCATTCATAAAGCGGGACTTAAACAAGATGTTTCTAATTATCGTCCGATTTGCAAACTTTCTGCTATCCCTAAATTATTTGAAAAAATTGTTACAAAGAAACTATCGTTTCTTCTCAAAGAAATCATTTCACCTCATCAACATGATTTTGTCACTGGAAAATCTACCTCGACCAATCTTATGATTTTCTGTAATCACACCGTTAGTTGTTTTGAAAGCGGATCTCAATGCGACGTCATTCACACTGATTTTGCCAAAGCATTCGATAGAGTCAATCACAAAATCTTAATGCAAAATTTGGAAGGTATAGGATTTCATTCAAATCTACTGAAATGGTTTGAGTCTTATTTAGGTATGTGATCGTTTTCAATATGTTCAAATAAATAATGTCATCTCCCATCAAATTCATGTTTCGTCTGGGGTTCCACAAGGAAGCCACCTGGGCCCACTTTTGTTTTTAATCTTAATAAATGATATTCCACTCCGTATCCTGTTTTCCCAGAAATTGTTGTTTGCGGATGATTCAAAAATCTTTTGTCGGATAAAATCGCTTTCAGATTGCGTACACCTTCAAGAAGACCTTCGCAGACTGTGTGAATGGTTCAAAAAAAATCGCTTGTCTCTAAATGTTGCAAAATGTCAAATTATGTCATTTTATCGTCATCTGTCTCCGGTGTTCTACAATTATAAAATTGACGATATACCTCTCACAAGAATAGAAAAAAAGAAGGACCTTGGCGTTTGGTTTGATCGTAAACTTAACTTTAACCTTCATATTGATTTTATAGTAGCTAAAGCTAACTCTATGCTGGGATTTATTGGGAGAAATTCCAAGGAGTTTACTGACCCATACACTCTCAAATCTCTCTTTATTGCCTTTGTACGATCTGTTTTGGAATACTGTTCTGCTATATGGTACCCTTTTTATAAAACAAGTTCACAAAGGATTGAAAATATCCAAAAACGCTTCACAAGACTAGTCGTTTATCGTCTACATTGGAATATTCGAATGCCACCGTATGATGCACGATGTCAACTTATAGGCTTACTAAGGCTGTCAGATCGCCATAAATATTTTTCGATAATCTTCATACGCGACATGTTAAGTAATCGAATTAAATGCCCTTTATTGCTATCTCTAATTGAGATCTATGCTCCTTCGAGATACTTGCGAACAAAAAATTTATTTTGTGAACCCTTTCATAGAATGAACTATGGGCTTAACGAGCCAATTACAAGATGTTTAAGAGAAGCTAACACAGTTGTTAACTATGTAGATTTTTTCAACAGATCCAATAGAGAGGTGTTTAAAAAACAATTGTTATTTATTATAGGTAATCTGAGTGGTACTTTGTGTTTAATAATGTATCTAGTAGTCTTAAGGAGATATATGTAAATGTATTATCTGTTCGATGAAACAATAAATAAATAAATAAATAAATAAATAAATAAAGAACAGGACCCTAAGGCATGCAAAAGGCGAAAGCAGAATGAACAATGAGAATGTGTACTGTACTTATACATTCATGATTATGCACTCATTAAAATGTTCAGAAGGCGAGTAACGACTACTACGATGGAGTTTGTGGAGACAGAATATAGAGTTTTTAGCGCAGCTTGGATTTACAAATTTAACAAAATAACTGTAAAACAAATGCGTTTGTTATCTTCTAATAGGTAGGTTCGGATTGTAGATAACACAATTAGAACAAATTACTTAAACCAAAATCTCAATTTTGCCGTTCTAAAAGTCTCGTTTTTTGTGAAATGTACCCTTGCACAAAAACCACAAGAACCACACCAAGAAACATTACCAGCGGCCATCTGTATGTATATGTCCAAATAGAACATCCCACTGCGAATTACTGCCGATAAAAGCAGAAGTCAAATCCTGCTGCGGATAAATTTTCGACTTATTGCGAATATTGAATTAACTTTTGGTGGGTTCGTTCTTAGATGTTGATACGATTGATACATTTTATGCTTTGTTCGAAGAGTAGCGCTGAATCTCAATGCAGGTTTTTGGGACATTAAGATGAATGGATAGAAATCAAGTCAGGGCCTAGTAGAATCTATTTTTTTTTTTTTGCTCTTGCAAAAGTCTAAGTATCAATTGTCTTGAGATGCTTCCCAAATTTGCCGCGAAAATTCGGCGTAAATTGGTGGGACCGTTTCTTTAGTGTCAAAAATATAACTTCGCACACACAAATGGTTTTAGGTTCTGTAGGGGCCGTTATTGTCTAGCAGTTATATTTTTACTATCAGTTACTTAGAGTCATTATTTATACTTTTACAAGGTGGGCCATTATTATTGACCCCATTGGAAAGTGACAGAGATTTTACCAATGGCGTCGAATGTCAATTCGGTTTTGACATTCGTTAAGCAAACACAATTTGACTTTATGTGAAAAAGCCATGGAACATTTAGAACGCGGAAAAATCGTCAAAATATTTTTGATTCAACAACAATTCGTCAGTGATTTTGGCGTAGCGTGCATTTCTTGCCCGTTTTCCAGGCCTCTCGGATCCCACTGGCCGTTCAATGCAGCTTATATCGAGAGTATGACTGCCATGGCTGAACATACTAGCTTGGAGGCTTCAACAACATCGACAAGACGCTCGTCTCTACGGCGTATTTTTGTTGAAGGATGTGAAGATGTGCAGACAGTCCATGGTCTCGCGCTCTTGAATCTCCACACCGACTGTTCATACGTGACTTACAAAATTTGCGGTTCTAGGGCACTGAAAATCCGGGAGTAATGAACGAAGAGCCATTACATCCATTCAGTCACTGCATGGTGTGCTGTTTACGCTGGAGGAGTATTTAGACCATTTTTTTTTAGAACGACGCGGGCCAAACGGTCGCTGTGGATGATGATGCCCAGGATCAATGCATTTTTTTACCTCTATTGCAGAAATTGGGACTGGGGACTTGTGGTTCCGGCAGGATGGAGCAGCGCCTTATACTATGCACCAGCCACAACCAACTTTCTAAAGTAGTCGTTTCCAGGTCATCTCATGTCGCGTTTTGCCAATTTGCACTAGCCCACAAGATCACCCGACTTAACGGCCCTTTATGTGAACAAGCCACAAACTCTGGTAGCCCTTCGGGAGGACATCCGTCAAGAACTGGAGAACCTATCGCCCGTTGTTCTAAAGCATATAAACGCCATAAAAAGAGTTAAAATATTAATCAACCATGATGGCAGCCATTTAAGCGATATCATTTTCAAAGGGTGATGGAAAAAAAACTCAAATAAACATTTAAAAAAATCATTTATTTTTTTTTCTATTCCAAAGATATAGCCTAGGAAATAGTTTCATACATTATGAGCCACCCTGTATAAAAATAATTAGTTTTGTACAAAGCGATTCGGAAACGCTTTTGATAAAGTTTCGTACGATCCAGTCTTGCACTTTATTGTTTATATGTGAAGTCCTCTTGCATGAGCCGAGTGTATTTAGCTCAGCGTTTGAAAATTACAAAATTCCGTGCTAATAATGTAATTTACAACTTAATTGCTGGTCGGGGGGTGTTTAGCCTAATGACCTCCTCAGTCTATGCTGTTTTTTATTGGAATTCCACGGCATTATAATAGGCGAACGGGGCTTCGGTGGGACGTCAGGAAACCACATTCCAACGACACACCGTAGGCAATTTGAATCAAGGGATGAAGGACACCATTCATAATTAATATCAAGAGCCTGATTTGCTATCCCACAGTCGTTGCTAATTTAATGGAGCCAGCTTATTATGAACTTCCGTCACGTCACAAAATGGGGTGTCCTTTGTTTCCTGGATTTTGTGCATGCACGGCCAATTCATTTGCTGCTTGGTACTGATCACCAATATCTTTAATTATGTAAATTAGTGGGATATGTCATTTCGCTCTGGATTTTGATATTTATTATGTTCTCGGTTCCTTTTTGCATTTGTTTCATGCCCACTTTACTCCCGCTGTCAGTTAGTTTCCCTGCGCTCATAATTAGCTTTACTTCGTTGTCTGCATATAAAATGACACCGGTGTTTCACATCATTGTCACAGGACTGGGTTTATACATACCTCTTTTTTTTAACTGGTTGCTCTTGCCGTATCCTGTGGCAACAATCTGCTGTTCCGTATCCGGAGGAGGTGCGGATAATTTAACAATGACTTTGCCATGAGCAGGCGAAAATTTATTATCTGTCATATTATTTATGACAAATTATGTGTCTGCAAGAGGAGCGCTTCTTGCATTCGCAATAAGTTTTGCAAGAAATAGGATGGGGGTCGCATCCTTGACTTTCACTTTTATGTCGGTATACGGGTAAAAGCTGAGGCGCAGTATGGTAACGTAATGCGTGGTAAGACGTATTTAGATACTTACTTGATTTTTGTGGTGGTGTGGATGTGTTGAGACAAATTTATTACACACTTGCGGTGGAATTCAAGAGTTTTTTAGGTTGACTAACATATTACTTGTGTGCGAAGAGAAAAACTGGAAACATATGTTGTCTGGTTGATTATGAGTGTCTCGTTGGAAGATTAAGGTACGCAATCCAAAACACCTTAACAAATACAACAGTCTATAGAATACAGTCGATAGCTGAACTCGAAAAAGCTTCATAGAAAGTGATGAATGAGTCCTTATATTTATATCATGTGCGTGTTAAGAATAAATAATTTCAGTTCCTATTTAAAAAAATGGACATGCCTACCTATGTTATTACTTTCCAGACCCTTGGAATTAATATTTGTGCCCCTACACATGAATACTCCATATCGCGAGATTTAGATTTATATTAAGTGTGTGCTTACAGTTTTTAAAGGCAGAAACAAAACTCTAAGAACACAGTTTATACCAAGGCAACTTATAAAAACGATATAATAGGTAGATAGACCAGCTGCATTCACACAGCTCGCAAGATCACAAGGATGCATATTTTACTAATACTAGACACATTTGTTATGGGTCTCAACGCTGTCCACCTGTGCTTATGTGCTCAGTAACATGTTAACCTTCATCTCATCCTCAGATAAAAAAACGTTGTCTACGCTTGTGTGTAGATTTCTATACATACGGGATTTTAGTGTTTTCCATTTTTTTTTTTTTTTTTAATAAAGATAAATGTTAATAAATTGGTTCATGAACTTAAGATTTACCCGACAGTGCAATAGTTCTGCCCAGAATCGCTTTTCTAGTACGAATACTTATAAAATTCCAAATCAATAAATCTATTGAGGTCACGTCAATTATGCCGCCTCCACAACATATTCGCGACCTTCGCTCAACCTCAGTCAAGGGCCAACAACAACAATCGCCTGTATCTTCTGTTGTGAATAAACCCGAAGACAAAAACAAAGGTCTGGAATTATTGATGAGACAGCAGTATGAGGAACTCAAAAAGTTGATTTTAGAAGAAAACAAAAAAACTGTACAGTAAACTTGACAATATCGAGAGCGATTTCATTCAGCGTTTCGCAGATATCAGCAAAACAGTTGCAGATCTGTCCCAAAGAGTTCAACAACTTGAATCAATATCGGAACCCACTGCAGCACCAAATATGTCATTGCTTGTCCAACGAATTGACGAACTTGAGCGCGAAAAAAAATGCCATTCTGCGAGGTATTCCACCAACAGAGAATGAAAACCTACTGGAGTTATTCACAAAATTATGCCACTCTGTTGCTTGTACACCAACACCTGTTCCTGAGAAAATTTTTCGCGCACGATCAAAGGCTGCCTCGGATAATTCTTCAACTATTGTGAAATTTAAATCAGCTGCTGCCAGAGTTTCCCTGCTCAAATCAATTCATCTCCGCTGAAAAAAAAAAAAAACAAAACAAAACATTTGTTTAAACGATGTTGGTTTTGAATCGGACAGCCGCATATTCGTTAATCGTTAATGAAAGCTTATCGACAAACAGTCATATGATTCTTCGCAAAGCTCTCTCCTTAAAACGTCAAAAAAAGCTTCTGGGTGTGTTTACCCGAAGCGGGAGAGTTTATGGGCCGATTCATAAATGCAATATTGCGCAAGATATGCTAAGCAGAGAATTCACAAATGCATAAATTTTCATCACTGCTAAGCAGAGAATTCATAAATGTAGTAGAGTTTTATTTATTGCGCAATTTTGAGCGCAATCGCGCAGATTTCAGAATCGTATTGCTTTTTAATTTCTTTTTGTTGTTGTCATTGCGCTGTAATTTAATTTTTAATTTTGTTGAAAATGGGTGAAAATACAACAGATAAGTAAGTTTAGTTTAGTTTTGAGAACAATCTATCAGATTATTTATTAAAATGACAGCGGTCGACGTAAATTCCATTTTTTCGCAGTTGTTTGTTCATAAACATCTAATATATGCTTTGCAAGCGCATGCTTTGCAGGAAACTTTCGTTTCAATTTGCGCAGTGTTTCCTGCTTTGCAGTACGTTTGCTTTGCAAACCTTGCATTTATGAATGGGCCCATAGTTCGAGTCAATGAAGCGGGAAAAACACTTTTAATCGACAAACTGGAAAGCTTGATTTCAATTGCTGATTGTACCTACAAAGAATGATGGAGGAAATGAGAAAGACCGTGATCGTCGGGTCACTGATGTGTAAGCTGCATTCTTTGCTGATTTCTTATTTGTATTTCCTATCTTTTTTGCATTGTATTTTATTATCAACTTTTTATATGTACATCTGCCAAATGTCTAAATATCTCCCCGTCTCCTTTGCTTTGTCTTGTAGTCTAATTGTCATAGGGTTAATTCTCGCATAATAGTATTTCAAAATGAATAACATATTGCATGTAGCCGATGACGTTAACAACAATTTGCGTGTCTTGCTTAATATTCTCTCTAAACAATGTAGTGGCCTTAGAGTATGTCACATTGATGCGCAGAGTCTTTATCCTAAGATTGATGAATTCAGGAATATGTTTCAAGGGTCAGGTATCGACGTAATATGCGTATCGGAGACTTGGTTTCCGCCTGATATACAAGGTGGCGCAAAAATAACCTTCCCATGTTTTTTGGCTGTAATTTAAATTATTGCTCAAATAAATAGTCACCAATATTCCGCGTTCTTTAGCAGTGTAGCGTAACATTGTTTATTAACGTGTATTTCGCATGTGTTTACTACATAAATGTCAAAACAGAACTGACATTAGGGGCCAATCGCAAAATTTATAGCATTTTTCTGATAGGAGGATTACTTTTGCGCCACCTTGTAGTGGATGCTCCCTACGAATTAAACGGCTACAAATTGTTTCGTGGTGATAGGTATAATCGAGTGGGTGGTGGAACTGCTATATACATCAACAGATGTCTTAAATACAAATTTGTCGCGAAGTCTTGTCCCAATTCTCCTATTGACTACTGTTTCACGGAAATTGTTGCTAGTGGAAACAATTGTCTGCTTGGTGTTGTTTACAGGCCGAATAGTAACGTTGATTTTTCCCAATTTTTCACTCTACTTGAAGAACTTTCACCGCTTTATTCTGAAATAATCATTTGTGGCGACTATAAATATGATATTCTCTGTAAGGCGGCTACACAAGAATTCTTGGAAAAAATAAATAGTGACAATTAACACTGATAACTCAACTCATTTCACAGCTACCGCATCAACATTGTTAGATCTGTTTCTTGTTAATGATCCTGATAATACGCTTCTCTACTCTCAGCTTTCTGTCCCGGTTTATTCCAAGCACGATTTAATATTTGCAACTTTTAGGATGATGCCAGAAACATGCTCTGCTTCATATGAATACCGAGATTTTAAGAGACTAAACCTTTACCAGCTAGAAAATGATATATATCGGGTGAATTGGCAGCAGGTTTATTTTATGATCTCGGCTGACGACCAAGTTAACTTTTTGCAAAATGCAGTAGATAACCTTTTTAAAAAACAGGTACCACTTAAACGAAAATTAGTACGTAATGACAACAGTTCTTGGTTTACAGTTGATATTCAGGATGCCATGAAACTAAGGGATCTGGCCTATAAACGTTGGAAACGCTTTCGTCTCACTGTATTCTACAATGTTTTTCGTGAATTGCGAAACAAAGCTTGTGTTAAAATTAGGGATGCGAAACGCCGACTGTACACGGAGAAGAAGAAGAACATTGTGGAAACATATTCGCGAATTAGGTGCTAAACTCTGAATTTGCCAAAGTTCAGTGCTCCTCACCAAATGTCTTAGTTTCGGATGCATTCGAAATACCAAGTGACCTTAACTGTGACAATGCATTTTATTTTCAAAGATTAAATGAAGCAGATGTTGTAAGAGCTGTATTGGATATCAAATCTAAAGCTATTGGTTGTGGCGGAATAAATCCAGTCTTCATAAAGATCATTCTGCGTCTGTGAAACTTGGTTTAAGCCTGTTATATCTGATATTCAATATAATATACCGAATTATGTAATATCAAGAAACGATCGAGTCACTTATACTCGCGGAGGTGGGATTGCTATCTACTGCAGATCATCCATTAAATGTAAAATTATAAGCAAATCGGTTGATTTAGACACTGAGTTTTTGATTGTTGAGGTCCATGATGGTTGCACTAAATGCTTGATTGCTTGTGCCTATGTCCCGGACCGAAGTTGCTCCCCTCAGCCGTTTTTCTCTGTTCTTTCCCAATTCTCGCCTTTCTATGAACACATAATAGTTTGCGGTGATTTCAATGCTGATTTATTCAAAAACGACTCTCGTGCCTTCCAAATAAATGATTCCGCTTCCTCCTTAGGACTCCAAATAATTAATGTCAATTATCCAACGCGTTTTGCTAAAAATTCCATTCCTAGCCTCCTTGATCTGACAATTGTATCTGACGCATTGTCAGTTATCCTCTTCGACCAGCTTTCAATTGATCTTATATCGGATCATGATCTTCTGTTTTGTACATACAACATTAACTTCAATCACTTTCCTGCTCCTTTGACTTTTTCATTTAAGGATTATAAGTCAATAAATTTGGAAGACCTAAGAAACGCCGCATTTTTGACACCTTGGGATGGTTGTCGCTCATTTCCTAATCCTGATGACAAGATAAGCTATTTTCAAGATGTAGTTAATGAGTTATGTAACCAATTTGTCCCAGTCAAAACAGTAACAGTCCGTAACAGCAACTGTCCCTGGTTTACAACTGAAGTTGTCGCGACCATCAAAGCTCGTAATAAGCTTTACAGCAAATGGAAACATAGTCCATGTAATTCCAATTGGCTCGCTTATAAAGCGATGCGAAACCATTCCACATTTGTGTTACGAAACTCCAAGAGACATTACTACTCCTCTAAACTGAATACTCATCTTCCCCCTAAAAAGATCTGGAGTAATCTGCGACAAATTGGTGTTTCCAGTGCAAAAAGTAATTTAAAATGTGAAATTGACCCCGATGTGTTAAATAACTTCTTTCTCGATAACAACACTGAGAAAGTCAATTTCAATCTCTCAAATCATATTTCGCTCTTGCAGTTAGAACGAGGTTTTGAAATCGAATCTGTTAACGAAAATGATGTCATAAAATGTGTTGCAGCTATTAAATCAAATGCTATCGGAGAAGATGGAATAACAATACGATTTGTAAAACTCATTTTACCCTATATTATTTCGCACTTGACCCATATTATCAACCACTGCATCACCACGTCAACTTTTCCAAAATCTTGGAAAATAGCTCGAGTTGTACCTGTTGCAAAAAAGAACACCCCGACATCTGTTGGTGATTTTAGACCAATCAGTATTTTACCGTGCTTGTCGAAAGTCTTTGAGAAACTCATAGCAAGACAGGTTATTGAACATTTATCTCTTAATAGCCTTCTGTATGGTGGGCAATCGGGTTTTAGGTCTAACCACAGTTGTTCTTCTGCGATGGTTAATATTTTAGAAGACATAAGAAAAGAGTTTGATAACGGATGTGTAACGCTTCTTTGTCTGCTTGATTTCTCTAAGGCTTTTGACAAGGTTAACCATAAAATTCTTTGCTGGAAATTGCAACATCTCTTTGGTTTTGGTAGCAGTGCAGTAAAACTTTTTGAGAACTTTCTTTCAAATAGATTTCAGAAAGTTATAACTTCCGATTCTTCTTCCGCTCTTTTGCCAGTAAAGCAGGGTGTTCCACAAGGATCTATACTTGGTCCCATTATCTTTTGTATGTTCATAAATGACCTGCCATCTGTCTGTAAACATACTTCGGTCCATCTCTATGCTGATGATGTTCAGCTCTACTTGGCCATTTAATAATACAGCTGAACTTGTACGCAACCTTAATGAGGATCTCTCCAGCATTCATCTGTGGTCTGTAAATAATGGATTACTTCTAAATCCAGACAAGTCTCACGTTATAGCCATATCTAAAAAAAAACTACCCATCCAAACTTTACCTGATGTCGTGCTTTCTGTTTTCAAATTAAAGGTTGTTCATACTGTTACTAGCCTGGGATTTGTTATCGACTCTAACTTATCAGGATACGACCATATAAATTATGTAATAAAAAGGATTTATGGATGCCTTAGGAAACTGTGGCTAAGTGCAGGTTTTACTCCTATTGCCACTAGAAGGAAACTTGTAATAAGTCTCATCCTACCCTTAATTACGTATTCTGAGGTTGTATACTGTAATGTCGATTCCTTATCCCAGCGCAAGCTTCAAGTTGCTTTCAACGATACGGTAAGATATATTCATGGGCTACGAAGATATGACCATATTTCACTACAGGCAAAAAGCCTATTGGCTACAACCCTTAAGCACTATATTGACGCTAGAAACTGCATATTCCTATATAATTTAATAACAACTATGACTCCTATGTATCTTTATGAAAAACTTAATTTTGCTCGTTCCCTTAGAACGCTTTGTTTAATTCCACCACGTTACAACTATCTTAATTCCTCTCGTTTATTCTTTATTTATGCTGTAAAATGATGGAACTCCCTGCCAACAAATATCAGAACCATCTCCAATGCCAATCGCTTTAAAAACACTGTCCTTTTACATTTCTCAAACCTATCCTAATGTTTTCTTTCTAACTTTCGTTCTAACTTGAACTGTCATCTAATCTATTCTATTTGCTTATATTTAGTCTATTTTCCTATTCTCTCCTTTCTTCTTTATCTTATCTCTTATCTTATTATATTGTAAACTTAATTGTAATTATACGATTAACTTATTGTTAATTAAACTTATTGTTAATTATTAATTAACTTATTGTTAATTTCAATAAATTACTTTCTTATTGTCTTAACTCTAAGTACTATAAAAGATATTTATCTTAATGTACCTTAATTTTGTATAATAATAATAATAAATTGAATTGAATTGATATTCTCCCAATACTTACACATAAAGGGTGATTTTTTAAGAGCTTGAGAACTTTTTTTTTAAAAAAAACGCATAAAATTTGCAAAATCTCATCGATTCTTTATTTGAAACGTTAGATTGGTCCATGACAGATAATTTTATTTAAATGTTGACCACGGCTGCGTCTTAGGTGGTCCATTCGGAAAGTCCAATTTTGGGTAACTTTTTCGAGCATTTCGGCCGGAATAGCCCGAATTTCTTCGGAAATGTTGTCTTCCAAAGCTGGAATAGTTGCTGGCTTATTTGTGTAGACTTTAGACTTGACGTAGCCCCACAAAAAATAGTCTAAAGGCGTCAAATCGCATGATCTTGGTGGCCAACTTACCGGTCCATTCCTTGAGATGAATTGTTCTCCGAAGTTTTCCCTCAAAATGGCCATAGAATCGCGAGCTGTGTGGCATGTAGCGCCATCTTGTTGAAACCACATGTCAATCAAGTTCAGTTCTTCCATTTTTGGCAAACAAAAAGTTTGTTAGCATTGAACGATAGCGATCGCCATTCACCGTAACGTTGCGTCCAACAGCATCTTTGAAAAAATACGGTCCAATGATTCCACCAGCGTACAAACCACACCAAACAGTGCATTTTTTGGGATGCATGGGCAGTTCTTGAACGGCTTCTGGTTGCTCTTCACTCCAAATGCGGCAATTGTGCTTATTTACGTAGCCATTCAACCAGAAATGAGCCTCATCGCTGAACAAAATTTGTCGATAAAAAAGCGGATTTTCTGCCAACTTTTCTAGGGCCCATTCACTGAAAATTCAAGCGTTGCTCGTTAGTAAGTCTATTCATGATGAAATGTCAAAGCATACTGAGCATCTTTCTCTTTGACACCATGTCTGAAATCCCGCGTGATCTGTCAAATACTAATGCATGAAAATCCTAACCTTAAAAAAATCACCCTTTATATGTAATACTATCATCTTAACATCATCTTTTACTACGGCTTGGAAATTTGCAAAAGTTATTCCAATACTCAAAAAACCTGCTACCCGTCTGTCACCACCCGAATATAGGCCGATCTCTATTCTCCCCTTTCTATCAAAGGTACTTGAAAAAATACTGCACAAGCAGATGTCGAGGTATATTAAAAATAACAATCTTCTGAATCCACACCAGTCTGGTTTTAGGGAATATCATAGCTGCACATCATCCATTTTAAAAGTAGCGAACGATATCAGAATGGCAATGGACCATGACCAGGTGTCCTTTCTTTGCCATCTCGATTTTTCAAAAGCATTTGATACGGTCGATCACAAAATTCTGATCTCAAAACGGAGAACTCAATTTTGTTTTTCAAAAAGTGCTGCTTCATTGATGTTGTCTTACCTTTCTGAATGGAGACAAGCTGTCGTTGCTGGTAAAAACTCATACTGTTTCCTAAATTTATTGTCAGGAGTCCCACAGGGATCCATACTCGGTCCACTTCTGTTCAGTATGATCATAAACGATCTTCCATTTGCAGTCACAAACTCTGCAATTCATATGTATGCCGACGATGCACAAATTCGAATTAGCTGCAAGCTTGGAATGATCGAGGATGGGGCCCAAAAACTCAACTGTGGCCTTTAAAGCATTACTGACTGGTCTGAAGACAATAAACTTTTATTAAACCCAAAAAAATCTCAATGCATAATTATCTATAAAACTAAACTTGACATAAGTTATTTTTCTCTCTTGTATCTCGGCAATTCTGTTCTACAATATGTGGAGAAAGTCAAGAATTTGGGCATCTGGTTTAACACTACCCTTAGCTGGGACCTTCACATTCGGTCAGTAATTGGCAAGATATATGGTTGCTTACGAACTCTTTCACTTTCAAAACACCTCACACCCCAATCGATCATTACATATGGGTGCCAGATTTTCTGTTGCCATAATGCTGAAACGAGACAAAACCTGATTGTAGCCTTCAACAATATAGTCCGGTATGTGTACAACCTCAAACGATTTCATCACATATCGGTTTACTCAAAAAATATCTTAGGATGCAACTTATACGCATATATGAAATACTGCGCCCTAAAGACATAAAATAATTTATTAATCAACAAAGAGCCGCTGTACCTTTATGAAAAAATTGAATTCTCAACTTCTAATCGATCTTATATTTTTATTCAACCGAGATTTAATTGTCATATCTCTGAGCGCCAATTTTTTGTTTAAGTCATCAGGCAATTTAACTCCCTACCCCTTTTCATTAGAAAACTGCGAGGAACCAGGCAATTCGAGAGGGCGGTATTTAGATATTTGGCTGATAATTAAATTATTCTTAAGTAGGTCCCTTTGAATTAAGTAAGCTTCTCTTTTGTTTCCTTAAGTGACAAACGTAATGTTAGTACCTAGCTATAATGTATGTATATTCTATGAATTATTATATATGAATATTATATATATATATTATATATGAATTATTTTAACTTTTACAATTTTAAAGGCTTTAAGTCTATATGTAAAAGATGTACATAATAGAAACCAATAAATGAAATGAAATGAAATAAATAAAAAAAATATTTCTATAATTTTATTCTAATGAAACTTACTGGGCTCAACCAACAAGCGTCTCCAGCCAGCACGATCTTTGGCCAGCTGTCTCCAGTTTCGCACGCTAAGTTGGTTAAGGTCCCCTTCCACTTGCGTGCGCCACCTGAGTCTCGGTCTTCCTCTACTGCGCCGTCCCTCGGGTGTGGATTCGAAGATCTTCCGGGCCGGAGCATTCACGTCCATTCGCTCTACATGACCCAGCCACCTCAGTCGTTGGACCTTCACTCTTCTGGCTAAGTCGATGTCGCTGTACAGCCCGTACAGTTCGTCGTTGAATCTCCTCCTCCATTCACCATCTATGTATGCAGACGGGACCAAAAATTACCCGAAGAATTTTCCTCTCAAACCGACCAAGAGTGACCTCATCCGCTTTTGTTAGAGTCCATGCCTCTGCACCATAGAGAAGGACTGGGATTATTAAGGTCTTATAAAGGGTCACTTTAGTTGTTCGAGAGAGGGCTTTGTTACTCAATTGCTTTCTTAGCTCAAAGAAACAGCGATTGGCAAGAGTTATTCTTCGTTTAATCTCAGCGCTGGTGTCATTGCCTGAGTTCATTGCGGAGCCTAAGTAAGGTAGACAAAGTCCTGAACCACCTCAAAGTTATATCTGTCTATAGTGACATTGTGTCCGAGACGTCGGTGTTGGGTGTCCTTTCTTGATGACAGCATATACTTTGTCTTGCCCTCATTGATCGCCAAACCCATCTTCGCCGCCTCCGTCTCAATACTCACGAACGCGCCAGTGACATCCCGCTGTGTTCTGCCGATTATGTCGATGTCGTCGGCGTAGGCGAGTAGATGGACGGACTTTTGAAAGATTGTGCCTCTGGTGTTAGCATTTGAGTTTTGCACTATTCTTCTTGTTGAAGAAGTCACATGACAGCGCATCGCCTTGTCTAAATCCTTTTTTGACATCGAAGGTCTCGGTGAGTTCTCCTGCACAAACGGACGAGTTTGGCAGGGATGCCAAAACTAGACATTGCTCTGTATAGCTCGTCTCTATAAATGCTGTCATAGGCGGCCTTAAAATCGATGAAAAGCTGGTGGGTATCGACTTGGACTTCCTGGGTTTTCTCCAAGATCTACCGCAGTGCGAATATTTGGTCGATGGTAGACTTTCCTGGCCTGAAGGCACACTTATAGGGACCAATCAGGTTGTTGACGAAAGGCTTGTTCACACAGCACGGCAGATAAGTTCTTGTAGGCGATGTTAAGAAGACTAATACCTCTGTCAGAGAGTTCAGAGGGTCTCCTTTCTTGAGGATTGGTCAAACAATGCTGAGGTTCCACTCATCGGGCATACTTTCCTCCGACCATATTTTACAGATGAGTTGGTGCATGCTCCTAACCAAGTCATCGCCTGCCGCCTTGTATAGCTCGGCGGTTAGGCCATCCTCTCCAGCGGCTTTGTTGGACTTAAGCTTAGATGTGGCTTTCTTCACTTCGTGCAGGTCGAGTGGACGGAATTGGTGGTCTTCATCGTCCAGGTTGAGTGGTGCATTCTGCCTGATAGCGGGATTTAGTTCGTCATCGCCGTTAAACAGTCTGCAGAAGTAGTTCTTCCATATCCTCAGCATCAACTGCGATTCTACTATGATGTTCCCTTGTTCGTCCTTGCAGGCTTCGGTTCGGGATCTGTAGCCTTGGCAGGTTCTTTTTACCCTTTGGTAAAACTTCCGAACCTCATTCTAAAGAAACAAGTGAATATAAATTTAAATTAGTTTTTCTTGAATGCATTTTACACAAACATTTCGATTATGTTGGTTTTTGTGCAAAAACAACAAATTGTCTCATATATATTATTATTTTTGGTGGCAGACTTTTCTTCATAGCAAATGTGACATCTTGCTCTACCTTTTATTTGTAGTGGAACGCTTCTTGGCCTTTTTGGTGGATTTGATGAAGATGATGCAGAAATATCATCTAAAGATAGTGCTGCTGAACTTGCTCCTGAAACAGTTGCAAGTAAAGATGCTGATGATGCCTATCTTGGTTTACCACTTCTAGCTGACCTATATGGTTTTGCTATTGAAAATCCAAGTTCACGTATTGTTTTTTTTTGTGTTGCTTGCTAATTCGGATTCACTTCTTTGAAAATAATTAATGAATTCAACGCAGAAATATCAATCATATTTGCAAATACAGCCATTGGCCATCTATTTGTTTTTCTTTGACAGCTGTAGCAAGAAAACATTTTGTCAACAGAAATCATTAGATAACTTGAAATTTGAAGAGACAGTGTATATGAACAAAGCTTTTGTTTTATTGTAATACTCTATAATTGATGGTAACTTTTTTTCACCAGATCCAATTTGAATAGAGTTATGCATTATACTTTGCAATACAGTTCATTTATTTTTCCTTCCAATGTACGAAACAATTGTGTCGGTAAATGTGAATGTAGATTGATACAACGGCCTTTTTTACATTCAAGAAGCTTTGGTGGAATGCTTCTTTTATTTTTTCTCAAAGTGCAAACCATTGTGAAATTTTTTGACAACAGTTTTTGACCAAGATCATACGAAGAGAAGATGTTATTCATTGTTATGTTGTGACCTTTCAAACCATAAACGATATCCAAAACAACACGTTCGCCTTGTCCTTTTTCACATGAACGGGCACCAATTGCTTTTCCCAAATATGGTTGAATTTTCCAAACAAAACACACCAGCAACCAGAATTTCAATCCATATTTTACTGGTTTCGACGGCATGAATTGACGAAATCACCAACATTTTCCTCTGACACAAATTCGTCATCAATGTCTCCAGAAATATCACTATCATTACCATCACTTTCATTCAAAATTGCTTCCATTTCTTCAATTGTACGATATCTTCGTCTTGGCATAGTTTTTTTTATACCCTATTCTAGGGGTATATTAATTTTGACGCATAGTTTGTAACATACCTTAATATTGCCCGTAGACCCCTAAAAGTTACTATATTTATGATTAGCATCGATATTAATGTCGATCTAGCCATGTCCGTCCGTCCGTCCGTCGGCAAAAATTAGGCCTTTAAACTGGACCTAGAGAGCTGAAATTTTAACCATATACTCTCTAGGGTCCCGAAATAATCAAGTTTAAGAATTTTTGAAATCCGCCCACACGCCCACAAACTCAAAAAAACAAAATTTTGGAAAAAATCGAATTTTGAGCTAGAGAGCTGAAATTTTTTATATATGATCTATGGCCCATAAAACTGATTGGGACATAAAATTTTCAAAATCCGCCCACTGACACGCCCACAATTAAATAAAACAAATTTTGGGAAAAATTGAATTTTGAGCTAGAAAGCTGAAATTTTTTACATATGATCTTTGGCCCATAAAACTGCTTGGGACATAAAATTTTCAAAATCCGCCCACTGACACGCCCACAATTAAATAAAATATTTTTTTTGAAAAACCAAAATTTGAGCTAGGGAGCTGAAATTTTTAATATATACTCTCTAGGGGCCCTTTATGCTCATGTGTAAATATTTTCAAAATCCGCCTACTGACACGCCCACAATTATTTTTATTTTATTTTTGAAAGTCCAAAGTTTGAGCTAGGGAGCTGAAATTTATAGTATATACTCTCTAGGTGCCCTTTATGCTCATACTTAAATTTTTTTTAAATCCGCCTACTGACACGCCCACAATTAAATAAAACAATTTTATTGAAAAACCAAAGTTTGAGCTAGGGAGCGTTTTTATTTACAAAAGCTTAGTTTTTTCGATAAAATCCTTTAAATTTTTGTCACGCCCACTTATGAGATATAGGAATAAGAATAGGGTATCCAACAGTTCGCCCAAGCGGACTGTAGCCCGCCCCTATGTTTTTTTTTGTGTTGCTTGCTAATTCGGATTCAATTCTTTGAAAATAATTAATGAATTCAACGCAGAAATATCAATCATATTTGCAAATACAGCCATTGGCCATCTATTTGTTTTTCTTTGACAGCTGTAGCAAGAAAAAATTTTGTCAACAGAAATCATTAGATAACTTGAAATTTGAAGAGGCAGTGTATATGAACAAAGCTTTTGTTTTATTGTAATACTCTATAATTGATGGTAACTTTTTTTCACCAGATCCAATTTGAATAGAGTTATGCATTATACTTTGCAATACAGTTCATTTATTTTTCCTTCCAATGTACGAAACAAGTGTTTCGGTAAATGTGAATGTAGATTGATACAACGGCATTTTTTACATTCAAGAAGCTTTGGTGGAATGCTTCTTTTATTTTTTCTCAAAGTGCAAACCATTGTAAAATTTTTTGACAACAGTTTTTGACCAAGATCATACGAAGAGAAGATGTTATTCATTGTTATGTTGTGACCTTTCAAACCATAAACGATATCCAAAACAACACGTTCGCCTTGTCCTTTTTCACATGAACGGGCACCAATTGCTTTTCCCAAATATGGTTGAATTTTCCAAACAAAACACACCAGCAACCAGAATTTCAATCCATATTTTACTGGTTTCGACGGCATGAATTGACGAAATCACCAACATTTTCCTCTGACACAAATTCGTCATCAATGTCTCCAGAAATATCACTATCATTACCATCACTTTCATTCAAAATTGCTTCCATTTCTTCAATTGTACGATATCCTCGTCTTGGCATAGTTTTTTTTATTATTATTATTAAATTCACAATATATACGCACAATGTTCACTTCCGAAAAGATTCAAAGAAACTGGCATTTTATATGAAATGCACTAATTGTTCAAAGGTGTAGAAATCTACACAAGTAGGTAGTTAACGTAATTATAACAATAACAACCGTCATAAACTTTTTTTTTATGGGGAAATACGTTTTATTTTATGTAAAATAAGGGTTTTAATAAAGTTCGAAAATTCTGGAAATTAGTAATTAGTGGTTTTTGGAAAAAAACAAGAAAAGAGGTAGGCGGTTCGGCTTGAACCCAATTAGCACTTATTGTGCCTTTTTGTTACCACGACTCTTGTGACCTATGTTGTAGTGGTTGTGGAAGATTTGATGTGTGGCTATATCCAACCTGTGGAGTTGAGAAAACGGATAAGATCTTGTATCCCTTTGCTCGATATAGCGCTAAGGTCGTCGAAGAATGGTTGATTCAGTGCCCGCAGTCGAGCTCTTGCTAGTGCCGGACATTCGCAGAGGAAATGGAAGAGAGTTTCTTTTTCGATTATATTCCCGCAGCTTCGGCAGTGGGTGTTAAATGGGATACCCAGTTTGGCCGCATGGTCTCCAAATGGCCAGTGCCCGGTGATTATCGCCGTAATTCTGGAGACTTCGGGGCGGGTTCTGTTTAGAAGATCCCCTGTTCTTCCTTTGTCATAAATAGGCTACATCTTCCTCGATATGATGCAGTTAGTTAACCTTCTCCATTGAAGATTGGCTTTCTGCAGGAATTGTGAGTGTATTTGTGTCTGGACCGCCCCTATCGGAATGTAAACCCTTGCAGCGAGTGAGCCGTCCAGAGCTGAGCCCTGCCTGGCCAGCTCATCTGCACGCTCGTTTCCTGTTATGTTACTATACCCTGGAACCCAGAGTAGTATAACACTGAAACGTTCGCCCAGTCGCACCAGTTTGGAGGATATGGTAGCCGAGTCAATAGCTTTGATTGCGGCTTGGCTATCTATGAGGATAGCATTGTTTTGTTTGTATGATGTGTCACGCCCTAGTTGCGTGCAGGCCTCTCGGATAGCCAGTAGTTCCGCCTGGAAAACGCTGGCAAAATCCGGCAGGCGAAGGAATATTGATATTTTTAGTGATTCCGAGTAGACACCGGCCCCCACACCACAGTTCATCTTAGAACCGTGTCGAAATCTTTCACTACTCCGTCCCTCTTCCAACAAGCTCTGGAAGGGAGGCTTACTTGGAAGGCTTTTGTGAAGTTTAGTTTGGGTGTGATGTAGTCGGTTGGAAACATGGCCATGCCTTCTGGTAGCGAGTCCAGAATGCTGCTGTGGCCGTATGGCCTTGCAGTCTAGCACCCCAATTCCCTGAGTCTTACTGCACTACCTAGTGCGGTATCTTTTGTGTGTAGGTCAAGAGGCAAAAGGTGCAAGAGCAGAGTGAGGGCGTCCGTTGGGGCCGACCTCAGTGCACCCGTGGTCTGTCAGGCTGTCCTTTGCAATCTTTTCGGTTTTGTGAGGTTGTAACCTTTACTCAACGCGGGCCACCATACAAGTGATCCATAGGTGAGGATTGGATGCACTACTGCTGTGTACATCCACAAGGTCATCTTTGGTTGAAGTCCCCACTTCTGTCCAAAGGTTCTGCTACAGGCATAGAAGGCAATACACGCCTTCCTCACTCTGTGTTCAATGTTATGTTTCCAGTTAAGTTTAGGATCGAGCGCGATACCCAGATACTTAGCGCTGGAGGATAGTGTAAGTGGTTGACCGTTTAGGCGGAGTAGGGTAAAATCGGGTATTTTGGTTTTGGTGGTGAACAGCATCAGTTCGGTTTTGCTCGGGTTAACGCCGAGGCCACACCTTGTAGCCCAGGTGCTTACCTTGTCTAGAGCATTCCCCATGATATCACTTATCACGGAGGGAAACTTCCCTGACACTAGTATCACTACGTCATCCGCATACGCGACAGCTTTGACCCTTTCCTGTCTAGTTTTACTAGAATTTTGTTCATAACCATTAGCCATAGTAGCGGAGAAATGACGCCACCCTGTGGCGTTCCTCTATGAGCATATTTGGTTAAGTGGCTGTTGCTTAGTGTTGCCTGAATAACTCTTGTTCCGAGCATAAAAGCTATCCATTTCCTAATAGATTCCTCTATGCCCAGTTCGGCCAGAGATTCAAGAATAGCTTCCGTGTGTACGTTGTTGAAGGCTCCCTCTATATCCAAGAAGGAGGCTAGGGTGTATTCTTTGTAGTGTATGGATTTTTCGATAGTTCGCACTACCTCATGGAGAGCCGTTTCCGTGGATCTGCCTTTGAGATAGGCGTGCTGTGACTTGGAAAGCGATGTTTCTGGCAGAGAACTTCGCATATGGATGTCTAGGGCACGCTCCAGGGTTTTGAGTATAAAGGAGGTTAGACTGATAGGTCTGAAGTCCTTTGCGGATACGTGCCCGCGTTTACCCACCTTCGGTATAAACACCACCCTGGCGCGTCTCCAGGAGTGTGGTACGTGCCATAGTAGCGGAGAAGATCGACGCTAACCAATGTATTGATAGGTTTTGCGTTTTCTGTAACATGACAGGCATAATGCCGTCAGACCCCGGAGACTTATATGGGGAGAAGCTGTTAATAGCCCAGGAAATCTTTTCCTCGGAAATTATTGAGGTGATGTTGTTGTTGGGAGCAGGTTGTACTTGCCGAGGCCTCTCGGGTTGCGTACTAATATCACTGCATCCGAGAAAGTGAGTGTTTATAAGGAGTTCCAGGGTCTCCGCTGGGGATTCTGTCCATCCTCCGTCTGGTCTTTTCAGAAAAGAAGGGTTGGAGTGTTCCTTGGACAAAATTTTGCTTAGCCTAGCGGAGTCCTTAAGGGTTTCTATCGACTGACAGTAGTCCATTCAGGCCTCCTTTGTGGATGCTTTTATGGCTTTCTTATGCAGACTTAGACAGTCCTTATAAGGCCGTCAAAAATGGTGTTTGTGGCAGATGTTGAAAATCGCTCTAGTCATCTGTCTGAGACTGGAGAGATCTTCGTTCCACCATGGGGGAAGCGTATCTTTACTGCGTTTAACTGGGCACGAGACTTTGTATGCTACATCCATAGCCTTCTCAAAAGTCTTTACCTGTACCTCCAGTTCTTTAATTGCAGCTGTGTTTGTTGTATATTTTTGAGTTTTGTCCGAAGGACTTGGCCAAACTTGATCCAGTTAACTCTTTTGGGGTTTCTATAAGGTTTTGTGGTCTCGACCTCGAGACTCATGTCGTAGAGGATCCATCTGTGGTCTGAGAGTGACTCCAAATTGGAAACTCTCCTGTTGTCGGCCTTAAAGTTATTATTGTTTGTTTTTAATGTAACATCTAGTACCTCTTCCCATCCCCTGTACGTTTCCGTACTCGGAAAGACAAAAGTTGGGGTCGTACCCTTGTTACAGACTGATAGGTTAGTGGTTAACAGAAAATCAAAAAGTTACTGCCAGGCGTTGGCGTCGCAGCCCATCAGTAGGTTGTCCTTCACTGTTGTTGAGGCTATGAGCAGCTCCACCTCCTCTGACGGTACAGGTCTCCCATGAGCCATGTATGCTGAAGCCAGGTATGTTGCTTGGTTCGCACACTCCAGTTTAATCACTGTCAAATCATATGAGCTAAGATTGGGACATAAAAAAAATTTGAGATGTTTCTTAGCTAGTATGCATGTTCTAGGCTTACCTGTGGCCTGGTGTTTGTAAAACAGGTCGTATTGTGTGTCTTGGAGCCCCTTTACGGATGAGTGTCTCACCCATGGCTCCTGGATAATGCCGATGTCAATGTTCTTCTCCCTTAGAAAAACCATAAGATTATCGGAGGCACACCTTGAGAGCCTCAGGTTAATCTGTATGACTTTCAGCATTATGTGGTTGAAGGGGTTTCGTCGGCGATCATCAGGTCCTCCAACAACTTGTCGGTATCGACGATGTCCACATCGTCCTCGGGACCTGAGGAAAGGAAGACTTTGAGCTGGGCATGCCTTATGCCAAACCTAAGTTTATGGTCAGTTTTCTCGAGAGCACCCAGGCACTCGTTGTTTATGAGTAGGAGGAAGGACATGGTATTTTTATAGGGTTCCTCCGCCTTGATGACTGACCAGTCATCCATTGGAACCGTCGGGTTGTGGAGTTTGAGACATTGGAGGAGCCTTCCCCCTTCTATCTTCATATTGGGCAACCAAATGCGGGCCCTCGGTCTCCTCGGGATGTCCTTAGCTGGGATAAGCTTGAGCTTCAAACCATCCCAGGCGTCGCTAACCTTAGCAACGCATCCACTAAGGAAGTCCTTGGAGAATTGGTCGGCGCACTTGATTACCCGATATCCCCTCACCACCACGGCGGAATCAAAGTCGGGAAGAGGTTCCCCTTGGTTATTAACCATGTGGTCTATCACCATTTCGGAGAGCTTGTCCTCAATGCTTCCCCACGCATTGGCTATGGATTTCCCGTTTGTTGAGAGATCATCCACTAGTGCGACCTGAAGGTGATCCTTAACCACCTCGGTAAAGGGACGCTTCTGCGCCGCACCGGCCGCCGACGTGCTTGGCTTGACTGTTGCTGCTGAACCTTCAACAACCTTGGTTTTTTTAGGTGCTGGGTGGGAGATCTCCTCTTGAGACCTGTCACGCTTCGCTCCCTGCCGGCTTTTGTTTTTCAGGCTCTCGTTGTATTCGTCAACGATTGCCTGGTATTTGATCCTATCCGCCTGATCCTTTTCGTGGACCTTTCCGGCAGCCTCATTTTTCGCTATCTTACCTAAGATATTTAGGGCCATCTGGTACTTGCTCTTATTAGCTTTCCCTGCGGGTTTGGGTTTGTTTCGGGTCTGTTTGGTTGTTGATTGGTTTGCGGTCGAGGTGCTAGCCTTAGCACTATCGCCGCTTTGTGACGGGACGATTGTCTCCTGACTGGAGGCCAGCAATTCGTCCTCTGATTCGTCATCTGCTGGTCTTTTTGTTTTCCGTCTTCTTTTCTGTCCATTTTTATTTTTTTTAGATTTTGTTCCCACGAGTAGGATCGGAAAGGGTGGTCCATACTGGCAAAGCCGTCTTACCAGGACAAGGCACTTATACAACCAACCTTGCCTGGGCATCGGAGGAGGCCGTTAACGATCAGTTGGTTTATCCACTTACTGACCATGCATCCATCGGCACGGGTACCTCTACCTTGGCTTAAAAGTGGGATTTTTAAATTGGGTTTACTCCCGAAAACCTCCCGAATACGCGGGGTTATCTCCCCGGTGATTACTGGAGAGTAGGAAGGGGTGAGGAGAAAGGGGGGAGGAAAAAAGGGGGTGAATGAGGGAATATATAAGGGTGAGAGCGGACGTAAAGTCCTGGTCAGTTCTTAGTTGACGCTCATCAGACGGCCTGTCCCTCAACAGATGCCCGATAACTTTTTGCGCCGTAAGCCTCCGCACCGGCACCATCGAAATTGTTTGCGGTGATGGTACACACGTCAAGGTGACTGACCCCGCAGGAGGAGAAAAGAGGTAGCTTATGTGTAGTTTTCTACACAAGGGTGGGATGAAGGTTAATATAAGATGAGATTAGATTAGATTTCAAAAGAAGTGGGACTCAGTACCGTTTTCACCGCGACCGCAGCCTTTTTATAAAACTTGCGGCTCGCCAATGCGAAGGAAAAAGCACTTCGACTTATAAGATATTTTGTGCCGTAGGGACCAGCAAATATTTAGGCTAGTAGAGTTTCTACTTTATGTATACAGCAGACAATTTTATTTTATTAATCTTTATGTCTTTGGAACTCAGTTGATCCCTGAGGAAGATCATCTTTTTTTCTATTGAGAGCTGGACATTCACCTAATATGTGTTCAGCGGTTTCGTCCTCATCAAGACATAGTCGGCACTCAGGAGGGTCTACTGTTTTCATTTTATTATATTGATATAGTTAACCTACTAGATTTAGACATCTGTTGGCATTGTTGTTGATAAAAAATACATTTTATATGTTCCCAGATTTTTATTGCTGTGATCGCTGACGATCTAGGAGTACAGCAGAAGGGTTCGGGACCTGCGAATTTTATTTCCGAACCCTTCCTGGCAAAGTTATCGACCTTTTCATTACTACAAAACCCTTCATGGCCGGAACCCACCATAAGTTTAGTCTTGTTTCTTAAGCCGAGTGTTTGAGGGGTATTGAATCAGTGCAAGACTGTTTTGGGGTCTTTCTTGAATGGCGTGGAGCTCTGCTTGAAATACGCTGCAACTTTCTCCCATGGGTATCGTAAAGCATGTATTTCCGTATACCTCGTTATGCCGTTATGGCGGTTTGGTGGGTTATTACCTACCCATGCTTCTGGTGGGAATCTCCGTGGAGAATCATTTATCGAAGCATAGTGTTTTATGAAGGCGGTCTCTGACCGCGCAGTTCATATCAAGTTCTGGGAGTTCATCGAAAAGGAACATAAGTTCCGGGTGGGCGTTAAGCTTTACTTCATTTAACTGTGTTAAACTTGTTGCACTGCTGATCGCCACTTTTTGAATGTAAATGTGGAGAGGTGTTAAGCCTGTTAGTACTTCTATGGTAGCTGTTGGACAGGTTCGCATAGCTCCGGAGATACCTAGTCACGCAAGCCGTTCTATCTTTTTGAGCTTATCTATTTCTATCTTTGCGTGGATTTAGTCCACTATACTATTGAGGCGTATGTAATTATGGGTCTTATCATCACTGTGTAGATCCAGTAGACGATCTTTGGAGAGATTCCCCAGGTTCTACCATTCATGCGGAGACAGGCCCATAAAGCTCTAGTAGCTTTCGTAATTTTGTTATGAATATGAGAATTCCAGTTCAATCTTTTGTTTGGGATTACTCCAAGTTATTGACTTCTTCGGAATACCCTACGACCGTGTCGTCTATTTAGATTTGACCTAGGTCTAAATTCCTCCTTTTGGTAAAAGGACCAATGACGGCCTTACTGGGATTTATGGAAAGATTTTCGCTGAAGCATCAGTCCAGGGCTAACTTAAGAGCATTTTGCACGGCCTATCGTGATATCGTTGTTTTCAAACTTCGCTCATGAAGCCGGATTTTTTTAATAAATTCAGCAAGTCCTTGGACATGCTTGCAGAAATATCACCTGTTTCAATGCGTCGCCATAGTGACACAAAAACGTGTGTCAATATTTGCTAGTTTTCAGGAGAGACGATTTTGTGATTTTTTTTTACTATTTTTCCTACTATTTTTCGAAAAAAATGTTGATACGGCAAGTGCTAACTTCTAAACTACTTCACCTAGAGGTACAATTTTTTGCCACAATATATAGAATGATATATGAAGAAAGGTGCCATACCCAGTCCAAAATCGTAAAAAATCTAGTTACGTTCTTGTGTCCCTAGGGCGACGAATGTAAGGTTTGCCTTGAAAACGTAGACGTTTGCACACTCAGCAACGAAGGTTACTTTGTTCATGTAGGTATATGCAGATGGTATTGCTATTTTAATCGGAGGTAAATTTGAGGAAACAATCTCAAATCACTTCCAGAGAGCTCTTTACATCGATGCTGACTGGTGCAAAAAAGTAAACTTGAATGTTACCCAGGGTAACAGCACCATAGTTGCTTTCGCCAAAAAAAAAAGAAATTGATAAATTAAAAAATCCGTCACTTTTTGGCGAAATTATAGAGTTTTCAAGTGAAGTGAAATATTTTGGTGTTCATTGACCAAAAACTCACTTCTCACACCAAAAAAACCATAGTCAAAGAAAAGATTTCACTATGGACCTGCAAAAGTCTACCTGGTTAAAACTGTAGCTTCAGCCCCAGAATGCCACGGTGGATATACACAGCTGTTGCTAGACCCACTGTTACCTATGCAGTAACCTCCTGGCGGCAAAAAACAAAAGAAAATAACAACAAATTGCAAGGACTAGCCTGTGAGTGTACATTGAGTGCAAGAATAACAGCACCTACTGCAGCGTTGGAAGTCCTACTAAACCTCTCCAATCTTCATATATACATACAGAAAAAAACAATGGCAAACGCCTAATCTCAATAGATGACATTACAATGAATTACTAGGAATAACCTTAGGACAACTGTCGGCACTAGATACTTGCCACATCACCTACCTACAAGCTATGGCCTACCTACAATGAGGCCAGAACCGAGAGTCTAATGAAAAAGGATAGAACATCACTATCCACCCTCATAGGTATTTTAACGGGGCACAACACTCTGCGGTACCGTATGAAGAAATTACGCTTGTCGGAGGAAGAACTCTGCAGAAGCTGCGGCGACGAGGAACCTCTGGAGAATACTACCCACTGCCTGTGTCACTGTCCGGGTATTCAACACATCAGATACAGATTCCTGGGGAGACACTTCTTCCACGACCTAGATGAGCTCTCCAGCACACCGATGGACAGAATAATGAACTTCACCAAATCCACAGGATGGTTTGTATCGAACAGCACAGTGAGTAATTAATCTCAGCTGTTTATAGACAGGGTTAAAAATGAGTAAGGGACAACCCTCCTCCCCCGATGGGCATCACAATGGGTCAGTATTGAGCTGAGTGTGGCACTATGCCAGCCCACCTACATAACCTAGGACAACTGTCTGACAAGGTACAACTTCAATCACAACTTAAAGGTAACCCTCCCGAAACGAAAAAACTGGGAGAGAAACAAGCCTGCACCTGTTAAAGGCTTACGCGGGTGGAACACGGATGAATCCAAAACAGATGAATGAGCTGGGCCAAGAGTATACGGAGCGACTACTAATACCTCTCTTTACGAGGGTATGAAGAAAAGTAACTCCATTTTTCAAGATGAAATACATGCAATAGAACTCTGCATCAGGAGAATTTCAACAGAAGCACCACAAACAAATTCATTTAAATCCTTTCTGACAGCAGATCGGCTTTGCTTAATTCGAAAATACATTCTAGAACGAACGCTTCCTTCACTTTTTTTTGAGGATATGTTCTCTGATACACGAATCAATTACTTTCAATAACTGCAGAAGTAAACGATGTCATCTTTATTGAATTGTTTAAAGATTAACTCCATCTTCGCCACTTACTTACTGAACGGGCTCCCGACTCGTGAAGAGTCTCTGAGACACTGCATTCTCCATCCTCTGCGATCCTATGCATGCTAGTTTCAGTTGTTCAGATAAGCATTCGCGATTACTTCATTCTTATAATTGAGGTGGGGGATGAAAATGCTCTGGGCTCATTATTATTATGTTTTTCTCCATGTTCTTTCATCGCACACCGGATCAAATATTCGATGGATTATTTTTCTTTCGAAAGAACCCAATATTAGCTCCCTTTTTCTACTTATTTACCAGGGCTCGGCGCCATAAAGCTGAACTGGCAGGATTGAGGTTCAAAAGAGCATGCATTTTGTCTTTGGAGTCAGGGGTTTCGAACCCATTTGTTTTGCCAAACCGAAGAAGCAGTGGTTTCCTTATGTAATTATCTGTCGGGTCTCCACTAAGGTGTCATTCGTGAAGTTGATGCTTACTCCAAGGTAGATGCATTCCTTTACTGTACCTCCAGGATATTACTATCAACAGAGAAGTTTTGTCCTTGGCGAAGAGCATTTATTTGTTGATAGCATGTACTTTGTCCTGGCCTCATTAACCGAAAAACCAACCAATTTAGCATGTTCTTCGATAGCCGCGCCGTCCGTGGCACACTGGGAATGGCTGATGATGTCAATATTGTCTGTCTTCCGTACAGGCACATCGTTAGGACAAGATAGCAAATCTCCTTTCTGAAATCCGGGGCAAGTTTGGAATTATTCTGAACAGTTGCTTCCAAACTGCACATTACACCGCGTGCTTTCAAAAATCACACAACTGGATCAGTTTGCCGAGATCCCATATTAGGCCATTGCCATGTAGAGCTCCTGAAGATAAATGCTGTCATTTGTGGCTTTTTAGCCAATAAAAAGATGATGAGTCTCAACTTGAAATTGGTTAGACTTTTCACGGAATTGCATCAGTGTAAAAATTTAGTCTATTGTTGATCTGCCCAGCCAAAACCCACACTGATACATGGCAATTACTGTGTTGCAAAATGGCGTTAAGCGTACCTAAAGCAATTTAAACCAAAATTAATAAATACTGAGCTTTGATAGGATCTTATATCTGGTATTAAGCAGAGATATTCCGCGATAGTTCTGGCAAGGAATGCGTTTCTTGGTAAAAAGGCGTATGGAGCTGATTCTCCAGTGATCAGGCATGCTTTCTTCCACACATATTTGCTTGATGATTTGGTGCATGCGCCCAAAATTTACTGGTATGAGCCGGAGGCGTTATTGTTCTTCAGATTTTTTACAGCTAAGCCAACCTCGTCTATACTTGGCCGTGAAATCACTCACAGGACGTGGGTTCTCTTCTTGCCCTAGATTTTGCTCAATACAAAAGCTTTCCTGTAGTCCTACAAACCAACTCACTATAATAATCCTATTTTATGAATTCGAGCACATTCTATTGAACTTATATACATATTGCTTAGTAGATGGCGCTTTAAAATGTTGGCATATTTTGTTGAGTTGTATACTGGCACATTAGTCCCCTTTGAAATTTCGTGCCCTTCTGCGAATCGTTTTCTCTTAGCAAAATTGCAGCTTTGTGTGTCTTAATTGCGTCGGTGAAATTTGAACGCGACACAGGAATGAAATTGACAGAAAGCGATGATATTATTATATAACGAAATCATGACAGGGTTTTGTTTTAACCCCACGTATGACGTTCCCGTATTTTGCATTATTACATAAACGTATGCGACCTTAGCTAAGTGAGAACAGTTCTTATATAATTATTTACTTCATTTTGAGTTCCGTATTATTGCACTAGCGGAAGGTACCCGGTGTTGTCCGTGTCTTAAATTATTATTATTATATTTGCAGAGCCTTATGTAAAGCTCTTACGATATGCATAGCTCGGTTTGAACAAGCGTTTTGATATACGTAACTAAAATATTAGGCACTACCGGTCATACAAGGCCAAAAACCTAGCTTCTCCAACCATTTGCTTGTGCAGTGTGTAGGGACCTACAATTTTAAGCTGAATCCAAAAGTCAAATTTGAGAAACTTCTCATCACAATTGATACTCCTGGATACTGGTCAGACGGTCGCAAGAGCAGTGGAAAAGGCACTGGCGGGATTTCAACCTGAGCCATTTAAATTAGTAGTCCAATACACTTAACTCTGCGCTACTGCGTCCATGTACGTACGTACCTATATATACTAAAACAATTTAATTTTTGTATGGAATACAAGATACAAAGCGGTTTATTCGACAGAATGTTTCGCTTTTATAGGTACAAAAAAAAGATAAATATGTTATCGATTACCTTGTCTCGATTCCTGGCATTCACAGGTATACCATGCCTAATCAGCAGCATATCGCTTGATGAGGGATAACGATCAAACACCTGAGGTATGTTGGCTATATTTGTTTATGCTGCTTAACTGTCATAAACGACCGTTGATCATAAGCTCAGTTCAGTAGAGCTTTATGCATATACATTCGTTTATTTTATACTTTTTTCTTCATATGAGTGTGCGATCAGAGTAATGTCATTTCCAGTTTTTTTTATCGTTGCCTTTTCTGAGGTCGAGTCGGTGAACCCCACAGGCGGACCAGTAGGGATGTAGTTAAGTGGGAGGTTTATGATCCCAATAATCCTGATCATAGCCTCACCGCCATTAAGGGAGAAAAAGAAGACTTTTGTGTTCGTCGTTGCCATGAAGAATGGCATTTTTTGCCATATCATAGAAGGCAAAGCTGTGCGATTCCTTTACAGGGTCGCTGTAGTTTGTCGATTTTTAACTTTTGCTACTAATGGGTGGCGTATGTTTTATCTGAAAAGTAGGATCATTCAAAAATATTTGTACAAAATTTCTATTTTTTTGACTTTAATTTAGTGAGAAGCTAGAGTTTAAGGCCATGAGATTGGTGCTGACTACAGCCTACTTTTAACATAGTTTTACAAAATTACAAGGTTAGAGCTTATTTAAGAAAGAAGTTTGAGTTAAAAGTCACGTAGGGGCACGACAGTTGGTCGAAATGCACATCCGAAATGCAGAAAGTCAAATTTTATTGCGATTCGATACAAAATCTGGCCACCGTTCACGTTCGTTCGTTCGTTATATGAACACGTTTCAAACGCGTACGACAGTGATTTTCTAATCGAACAGAACTCATGCAACAGCTGATATACCTACACCAAATCTTTAACGTTAGGCAGAAAGGTCTTAACCCTAGAAAGATAATCATATTTCCTATGACGTAAAAGATAATCATACGTCTCAGAGACGTATGGCACCTTGGTAGTGTATTTAATAAAACCCATGAACTTTTAAAAAAAATATTAACGTTTTCTTTCTTTATATACTTCATATTAAGAGAAATAAATTAATGATTTAGTATAAACAAATATTTATTTAAACAATATAAACAAAAAACTTAAACCCCATTACAAATCAACGAAAAACAGCTTATATTTTAAAGGAACCTTAAAATTGGCATTAAGTTATGATAGTTCCCAAATTTTCATTTTTTGGTTTAAAATAAGTCTACTAATAAGTCTTAGTAATTTTAAATTATATACGATTAAATTAAATGTAAGAATAGCACATGTCACACACGCCCCCAGAAGTACGGCACACCTATAACTTGTTACCGCAGGTACTTATCGTCGCGCCACGACGTAACGGGCAAGCTCCGACCACCGACTGAGTTAGTTTAAGCAACCAACCCAATGCGGTTTATAAAGGGTTTTTCAATAAGAGCGCTACAAAGGTTTTGGATATCAATGAAATTCTTTATTCCTGTGAAAGTACGTTCGATGCCATTATGTATGGAACGATTTCTTTTACATGGCCACCACGGGCACGCTTGCAGAAGTCCAGACGCTGAACCCAATTTTCCACGGTTTTCAATCATAAATCGGCCGATACTGCTGCAATTTCACGTTCGATATTCGTACGAAGTTCATCAATCGTCGCTGGCTTGTTGGCATAGACTATAGACTTGACGTAGCCCCACAGGAAATAGTCTAACGGCGTCAAATCGCACGACCAAGACGGCCAAGCGACTGGACCACTTCGTGAGATAACACGGTTTCCAAACTTGGTTTCCACTGACTCCGAATTTCGGTAGTAAATTTTAATAATTTCGACTCGTTGTTGGCTCGTATATCTCCATCATGAAATGGCAAACCCTACTGAAGATAAATGTCAAAAGAGCGGCAAGAAATTCGGCGTCGTTTGCTGTCCCTGTCGCACTACTTTTGTAGCGTCCCTGTTGAAAAACCCTTTAGTTAAAAGGATATAACATTTTTTCCGCGCGTCATACGTCTTGCAGACGTAGATTATCTTTCTAGGGTTAAGTCAAAAAATTGCAGTTTGGGTTTTTGATTGGGTTTAACTCAATTTTTTTTCTCTTTCGTTTGGTATTAACGACATAAGTTTAGCACAACTGCTTTCCATCGTAATAATTAATTTAATCCCGATTTGCAAATAATTTAAATATTTTAAATTTGGTTTAACGAAAAACTGCAGTTACTGACTTAAGATCTTTTTGCCTAACGTCAAAGAAATATCAAACATGATCTTAACTAAAAAACATAGGGACGGGCTACAGTCCGCTTGGGCGAACTGTTGGATACCCTATTCTTATTCCTATCGTTAAGAACGCTCTACATATTTTGTTATATAACATTTAAAAGATTTTATCTAAAAAAAACTAAGCTTTTTGTAAGAAAAAACGCTCCCTAGCTCAAACTTAGGTTTTTCAATAATATTGTTTTATTTCATTGTGGGCGTGTCAGTAGGCGGATTTAAAAAAAATACGCATGAGCATTAAGGGCTCCTAAAAAGTATAATTATAAATTTCAGCTCCCTAGCTCAAACTTTGGATTTTCAAAAAAAAAATAATTGTGGGCGTGTCAGTAGGCGGATTTTGAAAATATTTATACATGAGCATAGAGAGTATATATTATAAATTTCAGCTCCCTAGCTCAAACTTTGGATTTTCAAAAAAATTGTTTTATTTAATTGTGGGCGTGTCAGTGGGCGGATTTTGAAAGTTGTATCTCCCGAGCAGTTTTAGGAGTCATAGATCATATATAAAAAATTTCAGCTTCCTAGCTCAAAATTCGATTTTTTCAAAATTTTGTTTTTTTGAGTTTGTGGGCGTGTTGTGGGCGGATTTCAAAAATTAATTTCGGGACCCTAGAGAGTATATGGTTAAAATTTCAGCTCTCTAGGCCCAGTTTAAAGGCCTAATTTTTGCCGACGGACGAACGGACGGAAGGACAGACGGACATGGCTAGATCGACATTACTATCGATGCTGATCATAAATATAGTAACTTTTAGGGGTCTACGGGCAATATTAAGGTATGTTACAAACTATGCGTCAAAATTAATATACCCTTAGAATAGGGTATAAACAGAATATAACATTGACGACAAATGAAGGCATGGGATGAAAAAAGTGCCACGAAAACGTTCATTAAAGTCTTGAGTTTTGTGAAAATTAAATGAAACAAACCAGAGAAGAATTTTATATAATATATTTTATTTGTTTTTATAAGTTGCGCATACTAAAGGAATTTTTAGTTCCCCAATAATGTGGACATGTTTATAGTCACATGGTGCGGCCATCAAGGAAATGCGGATATTAATAACAGAGGAGAAACCAATGAACGATCCTTTTAAATGTGTGCATATTATAAGGGGTAGGAAAAACAGAGCTAGGAAGAGCATTCCACATTCGAGTTGAACGCCTAAGGAAAAGTTAAGAAAGTCTCTGTACGTCCGAAAAAAGGCTTGAGGGTGAACTGATGTGCATTCATGGCTATTTCGTTTGAGCCCTGTGGTGGAAATATCGATAATACAGCGATAGGCAGGAGACATTGCGACGATGACTAAGAGAGCCAAGCGATTAGTATTTAGTATCGTATATAGTATATATATAGGTAAAGGTATAGTAACTCCATTTAGGTTATTAGTGCACCAGACCAGATATGAATGTTGTACTCAAGTTTAGAGCGAATAAATGCTTTATAAATTGTAGCCAAATCAAGGGCTTGCATCGCTTGAGGAAGCCTGGACATTTCGCAGCGTTCTTGGTGACATCGAATATAAGATCATTGCAACATATTTTTTTTTATTTATTTATTTATTTAATTGAAATGTTTATACAATTTAAGATATAATATCTTATAAAATAGTGGTAAGCTAAGTTAGACAGAGATTTGAGAAAAGTAGATATACCGAATAAAGTTTCACAAAAATTAGAATTCATAAATGTAATTCGGATTTTCATATAAATCAATGATCAATAGAAAATTTAAAGTTTTAGTTACCGATTTCCGGAAAAATAATTTCTTAAGGCCCTTTTAAACGTTTTTGTGCTTGTACGAGTACCTTGAGTTATTCTTAAGTTCCGCGGAAATGAATTCCAGAATCGAATAGCATTTACGAAAAATTGACGCTCAGGGATGCGTAGGTAGAGTGAATCAATTTCCAAGACCTGTGCGAAGTGGCTAAACGAATCCTTTCGTACAAGTAGTGCGGCTGCCGGGTAAGTAGAATGTTCGAAAGCAGGCACAAAGTGTGAAAATTTAAATAACTCTCAGAAGGCATGTTAAGCAGACGAGGAGAAAAACTGCTTAACCTGTCATATTTACGTAGTCCGAAGATATACCGCATTGTAATATTAAAAGCGACATTGAGTTTCCGCTTACTGGTTGCGTCACAGCTGCAAAAGATTTCGCAACCGTATGTTAAGATAGGAATGACCAAAGATTTTGCTAATGTGAAAAAAGTTTTTATTTTGATGAAGGCCTGTGTTACCCACAGATTTCGAATTACCCCATATACTTTTCCAACGGCTGTGCTGCTATGATTTTTCCAAGTTAGGCGACGATTAAGATTCAAGATTTCTTGCAGTCTCAACATATTCTATTGGAGAGCTCCCTAATAGAATAGAAAGTAGGAAAGATCTAATGCTTTCCTGGATATGACCAGGCACTTCGACTTTTTTAAGTTTAAATGTAATCCGTTTATTTCAGACCAACGTTAAATTGTCCCCATATCTTTATTCACGCAATTAACTCCGTTCTCAATAAGGCCGAGTGGGCAACTCATATACATTTGGACATCGCATACATATGCGACGAACAGTTTCCTATTGTAGATGGAAGCTCATTTACGTATAATGAGAACAATATTGGACCAAGTATAAAGCCTTGAGGAACACCACTTACAATTGGAAGAAAATCGGACAGATTATCATTTAGCTGAACTGCTTGCATTCTATTTGATAGGTAATACCAAATCAGCTTTACGGCACCTGATGAAAAATTGTGTTGTCGGATCAGCTTCTTAAATAAAATTGTGTGATCAACCATGTCAAATGTCTTAGAAAAATCAAGGAGCACTAAAAACGTACCTTAGTCTTTATCTAAAGCCTGTCGTATATCGGCAGCAACGTTCAATAGAGTCGTAATACAGCTGTGTTTTTCGCGAAAACCAGATTGTTTCGGACTAAGAATTTTGCTATTTTTGAGATACGTGCTCATCTGTTTTTGAAAAGTACGTTCAAAAACCTTTGACAGAAAGGGCAGAATTGAGATTGGCCTTAAATCATCAGCCTTAGCATTTTTAGGGATGGGTATTATTTTAGCCAACTTCCACTGAGTGGGATACTCGCCGGACATTAAAATAGTATTGAAAATGAAAGTGATACATGGTAGTACGATGGGTAAGAGTAACTTCAAAAATTTAGGGTGCATTTTGTCCAACCCAATTGCATTCGACTTTATCGAGAGTATACTCTCAACCACATCAGCACTGTCTATCGATATAAAACCGAAACTTGGCGTATTTAGCTAACTGTCGGAAGAACAAGATATAAGGTCAGTCCCACCCAACGAAGTTGAAGAGCTCAGGGACAATAATTCCTGGTTAAGGGAATTGCAGTCAATGTCAACACTATTATCAGCTGAAAAACAATTTCTCTTGCCAACGCCTATGCTGCGCAAATTCTTCCCCAGCTGTCAACCACTTAAACAGGTATTAAGCTTACTCGCATAACGAGACTTTGCATTACGTATTTCTATCACAACTTTGTTGCGAATAGAACAGTATAACCGAAGTTCCGGTAACCTGTATCTCTTCTAACTGCTATAAGCTTTATCACGATTCTGCATTAGCGAACGTATTAGGCTGGTGAACCACGGATTACTTTTGCCTTTTATGACTTTGGTTTTCAAGGCAACATGCCTGTTGTATAGGTCCAAGATATTCTCGTTTAGGAATGCTAGTTGTAGACTGGATGACGTAAGGCTGCCAATGGTATTCCAATCTATGTGTCTACTGTTTTCTTCCAAAAGGGCATCGAAAATCACGAAATTCAAATTTTTCGATAACAAGGTTGATGTCAAAATCGTAAGTTAGAAAATCAAATCATGTTTTGAAAAGGCAGGTGCCGAAAGTTGATCGTATAAGAGTGTTTTTTCAGATCACTTACAAGAAATAAATCCAGAATTGTCGGACTGCTACCGGAGTGTAGGAGTACTAATGATTACAGATCTAAGGTTGAACATTCTTATACTGTTAGTGAGGAAGCTCGAGATTAAGAGATTGCTGTTAAAATCACCACAAACAATAATATTAACCGACGTCAATTATACCTCCTCTAAAACAGTTAAAAGGGGAGATAAGTTAATATATTGGTTAGCCCTATATATTGTGCCTATTAAAATCTTCCTTTTTGTATACCCTATTCTAAGGGTATATTAATTTTGACGCATAGTTTGTAACATACCTTAATATTGCCCGTAGACACCTAAAAGTTACTATATTTATGATCAGCATCGATAGTAATGTCGATCTAGCCATGTCCGTCCGTCCGTCCGTCCGTCCGTCTGTCGGCAAAAATTAGGCATTTAAACTGGGCCTAGAGAGCTGAAATTTTAACCATATACTCTCTAGGGTCCCGAAATAATCAAGTTTACGAATTTTTGAAATCCGCCCACAGACACGCCCAAAAACTCAAAGAAACAAAATTTTCGAAAAAATCGAATTTTGAGCTAGAAAGCTGGGATTTTTTATATATGATCTGTGACACCTAAAACTGCTTTGGAGATAAAATTTTCCCTTAAACAGTTAAATAAAACAACTTTTTTGAAAAACCAAAATTTGAGCTAGGGAGCTGAAATTTATTATATATACTCTCTAGGGGCCCTTTAAGCTCATGTGTATATATTTTCAAAATCCGCCTACTGACACGCCCACAATTTAATTTTTTTTTTGAAAGTCCAAAGTTTGAGCTAGGGAGCTGAAATGTATAATATATATTCTCTAGGGGCCCTTTATGCTAATGTGTTAATTTTTTTAAATCCGCCTACTGACACGCTCACAATTAAATAAAATAATTGAAAAACCAAAGTTTGAGCTAGGGAGCGTTTTTTTTACAAAAACTTTGTTTTTTTTCGATAAAATCCTTTAAATGTTTATAACAAAATATGTAGAGCGTTCTTAACAATTCAACCATGCTTAGACTTTTGTTACGCCCACTTATGAGGGATAGTAATAAGAATAGGGTATCCAACAGTTCGCCCAAGCGAACCGTAGCCCGTCCCTATGTTTTATTATAAGAAAGAAGGAAATCCGAGAGCGCACAGACCCGTAACGGTGCATTGTACTATCAGGCAGAAATATTCTTTTTTTGTGTTGAGGTTGGAGAAAAAAAAGGTGTCGTTTGTTTCTCTCCACTAGTGGAAGGCGTATCTTGTTATCCCCCATTAGGATTGAACCGCACGGGTAACAAGCAAACACACTTACCTCTTCACCATCGCCACCCTTCATTCCAACACATAATATAGATATTACGTATTGCTTTTTGCTTTCCCCAATTTTTCTGCTTGTATTTAAAGCAAGTATGTTATTATCCATTTCAAAGCCAAAAAATCTGTCTTCTTTGTGCAAAAAAATCGTTCATTTAAACTTACAGTGGCAAATTAAATGTTTTTTTTTTCATATATTCATTAATGTGTTTCCAATCAAAGCATCTCTAAATCCCATCAACATCAAAGACTAAAAAACATATTTGCGCACCACCCGCTAACCAAATTTAGTCCCCTCACATTGGCAAAGGAAAAGGAAAAAAAAAAAAAACATAAACATAGCTTCATCAGATGAAATGTAAACTATTCCTGAAAATTACCCTCAGGTCAAAGCAATTTCAAATACCTCAAGGCAACAGGATTTAAACAAAATCGGTAGTACGAGGTGGAATTCGATTTCTCTTGCGCTTTGATAAAATCCAGAGAATATGGGAATTGGAAACAAACAGAAGAACAGGCAGCACAGACAGATGAAGACACAAATAGAATCCTTGTGTCACCATCATGCCCACCACTTTACCATCAACAACAAATGGGAGATGCTATTGGAATTATAGGTTGCTAGCTGATACTGATGGAGTATGGTTTCACCACGCGACTTTTTGTTTGCAATCCTCAGTTACTTAGGAATCCGCTTCAAAATTGACAAAAAAAAAGTTTGTGAAGAATTGACAATAAAAACATCAACAGAAAAGCACACCAACTAGACTTTGATTTGTGGAAAGGGTAAGGGACGCTGTCTTGATTCGTGCATCTATCAAGGATTTACAAATAGAGTGTGCGATATTTGTGTGGCACATTAATGATCAAGGATAGTTTGAATTGGGGATTAAATGTCGGATGAGAGCAGTGTGACTTCAATTAATCGTCAATGTCATTTCGCAATGGAATTGGTAATTTGTCCTCTTTAGGGGTGTAATTGGAATATCAATGTTTGAAATAATGTAGTGTGCTTTCGGTATTCAATAAATAAATCAAATTGATTTCTCTTGGGAATGCCATTAAATGATAGGTACCTGACGGGAGTTTGGACATTAATAAAGGATTTCCCTGATAGATATTTTGAATGTTGTCCTTTATTTTCGAATAATGACAATTAAAAATTACCACATTAATTAAAGTGTACCATACAAGCTTAAACATCGCATTGAAATTGACAACAAAATGGTGACAAAGAGTTTATAAAGTAACACATTTCCCGTTCGACGTAGAGCACCTTCTCGCCCAGCAATTGGTTCAGAAATGTTGAGTTATTCGGGCAAATTAAAGATATGAAGAACTAGCATTGTACTTGTCACGCGTGAACAACATAACAAACTTTCGTCTGAACTCGAAGTGTGGCCGTAAAGCCTGCGTACGTTGGGCACCTGCGGTCCAAGAATTTCGGGCCAACTGAGAGAGGTGCACCATTGATGGATACGGAGAAGCAATTTTTCTTATTTTGGTGACATATGAACTTAGAAACGCATGTTTGGAAAGAGATCGACTGTACAGGATTTAAATAAAAAATCACGACAAAGTCAAACTTTTTTAGGGCAATTTAACAGAGCGAGCAAAAATGCGAAAGAAACCTGAAAAATCGTCAACGCAGTATTAGGTAGATAACCGCCAATTTAGATGATATTTTATCTAAAAACTTTGCAAGCGAGGAAAACTTTGATAATTTGGCAAACAAATTTTCAATACGATTCACAAATGTGAATATAAATGTTATAATGGTCCATCAAATAGTGTTCAGCGGTCAATGTATTTGGAGGAAGTCACTGACAGAGAAATACAGAACATTATAAACTCATTAAATGAAAATAAATCGGCGGCTCCAATCATAACAAAAAGAGTAAAGTTGAGCTTAGAGCAATTCACAGTGCCAACAATTCTGAAAACATCAATCGGGCGACCAATCTAAAGGGTTTTTCAATAAGAGCGCTACAAAAGTTTTTTTTTAAATAAAACAAAAATGGTTTTGCATATCAATGAAATTTGTTATTCCTGTGAAAGTACGTTCGATGCCATTATCTATGGAACTCGATTTCTTTTGTATGGCCACCACGGGCACGCTTGCAGAAGTCCAGACGCTGAACCCAATTTTCGACGGTTTTCAAGCATAAATCGGCCGATACTGCTGCAATTTCACGTTCGATATTCGTACGAAGTTCATCAATCGTCGCTGGCTTGTTGGCATAGACCATAGACTTAACGTAGCCCCACAGGAAATAGTCTAACGGCGTCAAATCGCACGACCGAGGCGGCCAAGCGACTGGACCATTTCGTGAGATAACACGGTTGCCAAACTTTGTTTTTTAATTTATTATTAATTATTATTAATTTTAATAATTTCGACTCGTTGTTGGCTCTTATATCTTTTCATCATGAAATGGCAAACCTTACTGAAGAGAAATGTCAAAAGAGCGGCAAGAAATTCGGCATCGTTTGCTGTCCCTGTCGCTCTACTTTTGTAGCGTCCCTGTTGAAAAACCCTTTATAATAAAAAAAATGCAATTTCGAACTATAGGCCAATATGCATCCTTTCAACCGTAGACAAGATGCTAGAAGAAGTTGTTGACAAACGGTTATATGAATAAGTTGAAAAATATAAGATCCTAGAAAATAATCAATTTGGTTTCAGGAAAGGAAAAAAATCATAATGTAATTGCACTCTTCATTGATTTTAAGAAAGCGTATGATACATTATGCTACAAAAATATTAGAAAAGGTTGGAGTAAGGGGATCTATCCTTTCATGATTTGAAAACTATTTAAAAGAAAGGAAGTACAAAGTTTGAATCGGAGAATACTTCAGTGAAGATAAGAATGCGAAAAACGGAGTACCACAAGGATCCAAGTTAAGCCCTCTCCTTTTTATAATATATGTGAATGATTTGCTATCAATTCTGAAACAAAGCATCGGTTATGCATATGCAGATGACACAGCCCTAAAAACGTGGAAGCAGAGGAAAAATGATGCAAAATGATTTTAACACAATCTTATGATGGTGTCTTGACCGTGGACTGATCATGAGTACATAAAAAACAACAGTTATGCACACACGACCACCACATGTATTAAAATATAAAATCACCATTAAAATGCAAACGGATAAATGTCTACACATAGCAATCGAAATTACAAAATGCTGCTCTACAACAATCGAGAATGTATGAGCATATAAATACCTTGGTGTAATCGGAGACTATAACCTGAAATGGAGCCAACACATGCATGCTCTTACAATCAAACTTCGGCAATCAGCATATGCACTATTTTATCTCCCCCTTCGGGATATGGGTCAAAATTTACCCGAGGTAGGCATACCGGTCGTAAGAGACGACCAAAATCCACACTTCGGGATAGGGATCAGAATCTACCCGAGGTAGGCATGCCGGTCGAAAGAGGCGACCAAAATCCACCCTCAGTATACCGAGTGCATAGAGTATACAAAAAATGCAATGATTAAAACAAAAAGATATAATACCCCAGGTGGCAGGCTCTACGGATTCTGGGGAGAGCCATTTATTGCAATCATCCGACCCTTTTAAAAATAGTAAAAGGGTACCTAGATCACCACCAACGGGATCTGTGCCAAAAGCAAAAACTAATCGAAGTCCTACGACGCCGAAAGATTTTGGACGCCTTTCGCGGGACTCAACGAAATGCAAAAGCTTCGAGGACGAAAACAAGGAACTCCGCACTAAGCTTAACCAAATTGAACAGCTTTACCAAGAGCTAAAAAAAGAGCTAGATCCGCTGAAAGCTGAGAACAAAGCACTTGTTGAATCTCAACTTAAAAAAACAGCCAGAAGCCAAATCATACCGCTCAGCTAGCCGCGATTATCATACGGACGAAGAAGAGCTAGTGCGCGAAACGGATTGAATCACTAAGAGGAGACCGAACAAAAAACGGAAAGCCGGCTCCTCACCAGAAGTCGATGTGCTAAAAGATAGACAACCCAAAAAGGCAAATGTCAACGAAATAGAAACGCTAAGGAAAAAATCTTAAAATAAGGTATACCTTCCACCTCCAATTAACGTTGTCGGAGTTTCAGACTGCAGCAAGCTAAGTAGCCTTCTTAAGGAAATAGCAAAGTCCACATTCAAAGTAACATCTCTGAATAATAATGTGTGGAAAATAAATGTAAGCGATTCTGAGAGCAGTTTCTCAAAAACTGAATACTGAGAAGGCACAATGGTACACTTATGAAAACAAGTCTGAAAGGCCACACCGAGTTGCAGCCAAGGAGATGTTTTGCAAGATATTAAAACTAAAGATTTCAAAATTATCGACGCGGTTAATATACTTAAAAAAGAAAAGCAAACAACGGAACAAGACGAGGAAATTGTTGTCAAACGCGGAATTCCGCTATTCATGCTTAGTTTCGAAAAGTCTGAAAACATCGAAAAAATATACAACATTAAAACTATCCTAAACATAGTGGTTAAAATTGAACCGATGCGCCAAAGGACTCGTCAGATTCCTCAGTGTAAGCGTTGCCAAGGCTACAATCACACGCACACATATTGCCAAAAAGAGCCGCGTTGCGTAAAATGTGCTGGTAAACATTTATCGAAGGAATGCGCTCTAAGTAGACAAGACCTACCAACATGCATAAATTGCAATGGAAAACATCCGGCAAATTATCGCGGATGCGAAGTAGCTAAAGAACTTCAAAATAGAGGCGACAAAATAAAGAAAACTACGCTACCAATCGCAAATAAAACCAAAAACAAACCTGAAAAGGGCAACAATAAAACCAATGAAGGACGAAAAATGGCTAAAGAAATGGTCAAAATACAACAACCAAGAGAAGGAAAATTGTTTAGAAAAAAGTCGCCGAACACTGTTCCACAAACATACGCTGAAGCTGCGTTGCAAGGACGCGAACAAACAAATAAAACATCTGATCCAGTCTCCCAAGTTTTATCTGCAATTCTTGCCAGGCTAGAAGAACAGAGCCAAATTAATAAACGTATGTTTGAAAAACTCGACAAGCTCGAAAATCAATTTCGAAGCACACGTGCAATAATATAAATATGACGGACTTAGTTAAATTAGTGACATGGAATGCGAACGGCCTTCTGCATAAGATGGACGAGCTCGAGTTATTCATTCATAAATATGATATTGATATTTTTTTGATTTCGGAAACCCATCTGAAGAAAGAATCCAGCACAAAACATTCGAGGATACATTGCCTATCACCCATATCTCCCTTCGGAAAGGGCGTGAGGCGGGGCATCCTTGTTGATCAAAAATACCATTGAACACTCAATCAGTGCAACAATTGAGCTTGACAAACTGCAATTATGCACGGTGAGCGTAAAAATTAAACACATAAAATATGATTTTGCAGCTATCTAATGCCCATCACATGCAACGATGGAAAGAAGCGATTTTATAAGTATCTTTGACTCACTTGGACGGAATTTCGTCATCGGAGGTGACTTTAACGCAAAACATACCTTCTGGGGCTCGAGATGCATTTAAGTAAAAGGTAGAGTTATTTACGAAGCCGGTATGGAATTGGGGGTAGCCTTTCATTCCTCAGATAAACCGACGTACTGGCCCTCGGATACGGCAAAAACACCAGACCTCATCGATTTCCTCATCACGAAAGGTTTGTCGGGAAACTCTATTGTAGTTGAGGAATGCTTCGATCTTTCTTCTGATCATTCACCGGTCATTTTGACAATTAACCGCTGTCTACGAAAAAAAGAAGGTCCGCCCAGACTCACTAACATGAAAACAAACTGGGAATCCTTTAAAAAATACTGTGAAAGTAAAATCGATCTCAAAGTGTCTCTTCGAACACCCCGCGAACTTGAAGACGAAGTCGATCTATTTATTAACGTCATACAATGCTCAGCCTGGAAAAATACTCCCCATAAACGGAAAATAACCACAAATTGCGAAATAAAATATCCCTTGGAAATCACTCAATTGTTAAAGAAGAAAAGGAGAGCGCGCAAAAAATGGCAACAATCTCGCGGGATAAAACCACTCGTAAATACCTTTGTAGTAAACTTCACTGAGAAATTCGAGACTTTAAAAATCGTCAAATTTCTACATATCTTGGAAGCCTAACTGCGGATAAAAGTACAAATTACTCGCTCTGGAAAGCCATGAAAGGCATTAAAAAACCAAAAACGCAAGCGACACCCATCAGGAAAATCAATGGAGAATGGGCGAAGAGTGACCAGGAAAAAGCCGAAATATTTGCAGAACATTTGGAAGAAACATTTAAACCATTTGATGGTCAAGTGTTGCTCGAATTTGCTGTCCTAACCATGGCACCTGACAATTATAGAATAAAAAGTGTATCACTAGCCGAACTACGCTTCGAAATAGAGAAACTAAAATTAAACAAAGCTCCTGGATATGACTTAATCACAAGACAGGTTCTTAAAGAGTTACCTAGGAAAGCTTTAATCAAGTTTGCCTATCTTATAAATGCATCGTTCAGGTTATTGTACGTTCCACGACAATGGAAAGTAGCTGAAGTTATAATGGTTCCAAAGCCCGGTAAACCACTAAATGACAAAAAATTATATACGCCAATATCGCTCTTACCGATAATGTCGTAGGTATTCGAAAAACTTTTGTTATAGCACCTACATCCGATTATCGAAGAACGTCGATTAATACCTGTTCACCAATTCGGATTCAGGACTAAGCATTCTACAATCGACCAGGTTTACAGAATAACTAATGTAATTGAAAAAGCCCTAGAGGAGAAAAAAATATGTTCTAGTGTTTTTCTCGACGTCTCTCAGGCCTTTGATAAAGTATGGCATACGGGCTTGAAACATAAGCTAAGACAAGCTTTTTCGCAACAGTTATCTGATATCCTTAGTTGTTACTTATTAGACAGACTCTTTCGTGTAAAACACGGAAATGATTACTCTGAATTCAAAGAAATCGCGGCAGGAGTTCCCCAAGGAAGCGTTCTTGGACCGATCCTATTTCTAATATACACTAGTGATATTCCGCAAGAAGAAGGCACAACAGTAGCCACGTTTGCAGACGATACAGCTATATTAGCGGTCAGTTATACCGTTGAATCAGCAACTAATAAACTCCAACGTTCTATTGACAAAATTTGTGATTGGACAAAGACTTGGCGTATTGCTCTCAACGAGGCCAAATCAACGCACGTGAATTGTACTTACAAAAATGTAGACAACTCACCCATTTTCATTGAATCGGTACGAATTTCGTACGCAAACGAGGCAAAATGTTTGGGAATGACACTCGATGCAAAATTAAAAGAGAAACCGCACGTCAAGAAGAAACGCGAAGAGCTCGCCATTCGATGTAAACAAATGCACTGGCTGCTTGGTAGATTTTCCCAACTCAGCATGCAGAAAAAGCTGCTTTTATACAAGCAAGTACTAAAACCGGTTTGGACATACGGTATACAACTTTGGGGTTATACCAAATGCAGTATTATTAAAATTTTACAAACTTTTCAAAACAAAGTGCTATGAAAACTAGTTAATGCACCATGGTTTATCAGAAACACTGATATCCACAGAGACCTAAGAATGGCTACCGTCGAAGATGAAATAAAACATTTTGCCCGCAAACAATAGACACGCTAGTGCGCCGATTACAAAGGATAAAACCATTTGAATTAGCGCAATAAGATGTAACCGCGTGCTTATTGCGGTATTAGCAGGTGCCTCCACTGGGAAGCTGCCTGCCAAACGCGTATTTTACAGTTTAAATAAAACTACTAGATAGGAATAACCTAGTTGTAGTATGAAGGTTTCGAAGGGAGGTGGTTTTTGTTTTCTTATCTTAAGTGAGAAAGAGTCGCATGTACGATTTTCCACCTACCCCTATTATTCGTCCGATCTTAGTTCTGGTTCTAAGTCTCGTACTTTTAACCAGGATAGGTAACTCTCAGCTTGCTGAGGGTAACGTTAATATTACTATGGCTTGGGAGTAATATTAGAAACTCTATAAAAAAAAAAAAAAAAAAAAAAAACTAATTCATCTCAGTTACTTATGCACAGTAGGTGCATAAGTCCGACAATGCTACTGTGGGCTGGATGAATCGCACTTGAGATACGACATTTTGGTCTGGGGAAATGCACCACAACAACAAAATTTAAAAGCAACGGTTATAAGGATACAGAAACTAGTGTATTGCTCAAAACTACGCTTGCATGATATTGATTGGCATCAAATCGACAGCAGCACGAATCTACTTGACATGAGCCTACCTACCTACATGAGCTTGATGTAGTATCACAGTTCGAAGATGACACCGGCTTCAAGATACCGACACAGCAAACTGTCAACACAAGAAGAAGGTACCAAGACAGATTCCGAGATGCTGTAACGAGTAATTAATGAATTGCCCAATAATTTTCGCATCTTCGAAAACCCAATTTTTTTGAAAAAAGTTAAACAGTTTTATCAAAATAGTGAACAGTTTTAACTCAAAATTACTCAATCTATACTATAAGAACTCAAAAAACAAAAAATAATATATTTCCAGAAATAATCTTCTGCAGACAAGCCCATGCAGCTTTGCATATTTAAATTTGAATAATATAAATATCACATCAGAGCCTTATCCCTTGGCAAAGCCTGGGATAGGTATTTTCCACCTTCATAGAGGTTGAGAATATATATATATTGTATATATATTGATCTTGTTGAGAGGCTGCATCGCACGATTGCTCGTTGATTCCTTTGAAATAGTTTGACAAAAGCAATCAAAAAACATAGGGGCGGGCTACAGTCCGCTTGGGCGAACTGTTGGATACCCTATTCTTATTCCTATCCCTCATAAGTGGGCGTGACAAAAGTCTATGTATGGTTGAATTGTTAAGAACGCTCTACATATTTTCTTATATAACATTTAAAGGATTTTATCAAAAACAAACGCTCCCTAACTCAAACTTGGGTGTTTCAATAAAATTGTTTTATTTAATTGTGGGCGTGTCAGTAGGCGGATTTAAAAAACATTAACACATGAGAATAAAGGGCCCCTAGAGAGTGTATATTATAAATTTCAGCTCCCTAGCTCAAACTTTGGATTTTCAAAAATTAATATACCCTTAAAATAGGGTATAAAAAAATCATTTTATTTATTTGTGGGCGTGTCAGTGGGCGGATTTTGAAATTTGTTTATCCCGAGCAGTTTTAGGGGTCATAGATCATATATAAAAAAATTTCAGCTTTCTAGCTCAAAATTCGATTTTTTCCAAAATTTTGTTTTTTTGAGTTTGTGGGCGTGTCTGTGGGCGGATTTCAAAAATTCGTAAACTTGATTATTTCGGGACCCTAGAGAGTATATGGTTAAAATTTCAGCTCTCTAGGTCCAGTTTAAAGGCCTAATTTTTGCCGACAGACGGACGGACGGACGGACGGACGGACGGACGGACGGACGGCCATGGCTAGATCGACATTACTATCGATGCTGATCATAAATATAGTAACTTTTAGGGGTCTACGGGCAATATTAAGGTATGTTACAAACTATGCGTCCAAATTAATATACCCTTAGAATAGGGTATAAACATAGAGAAGGGATACAGTCCGCTTGGGCGAACTGTTGGATACCCTATTCTTATTCCTATCGCTCATAAGTGGTCGTAACAAAAGTCTAAGTATGGTTGAATTATAAAAAAAAGAAGCTTTTGTAAAAAAAACGCTCCCTAGCTCAAACTTAGGTTTTTCCATAAAATTATTTTATTTAATTGTTGGCGTGCCAGTAAGCGGATTTTAAAAAAATTAACATATGAGCATAAAGGACCCCTAGAGAGTATATATTATAAGTTTCAGCTCCCTAGCTCAAACTTTGGAGTTTCAAAAAAAGATTTTTTTTTAAATTGTGGGCGTGTCAGTGGGCGGATTTAAAAAAAAATAACACATGAGCATAAAGGGCCCCTAGAGAGTATATATTATAAATTTCAGCTCCCTAGCTCAAATTTTGGTTTTTCAATAAAATTGTTTTATTTAATTGTGGGCGTGTCAGTGGGCGGATTTTAAAAATGTTATCTCCCGAGCAGTTTTAGGAGTCAAAGATCATATATAAAAAGTTTCAGCATTCTACCTCAAAATTCGGTTTTTTCGATAAATTTGTTTTTTTTAGTTTGTGGGCGTGTCTGTTTGCGGATTTCAAAAATTCTTAAACTTGATTATTTCGGGTCCCTAGAGAGTATATGGTTAAAATTTCAGCTCTCTAGGCCCAGTTTAAAGGCCTAATTTTTGCCGACAGACGGACGGACGGACATGGCTAGATCGACATTACTATCGATGCTGATTATAAATATAGTAACTTTTAGGGGTCTACGGGTAGTATTAAGGTATGTTACAAACTATGCGTCAAAATTAATATACCCTTAGAATAGGGTATAATCACCCGATGTTTCAAATGAGGTGGATGCAGCTGCTGATATGGTCACAAACATAATTCACCTGGGCATGAAGTCTTTTATCCCTAACAGGATTAAAAAAGTATCAAACCCAAGGTTAACTAGTGGTGTGACTCGAGCTGCAAAGAGGTTATCGGGTTAAAAGAGGTAAGCTTTCGGCTATTCAAAGCCAAACCATCTGAGGAAAGTCGTAAAAAGTTTAAACGAGCCAGAAATGACTGCAATGCCTACATTAATCGTGTCAAATTCTCCTATGACCAAAAGTTGAGGCAAAAAATACCACAAAGTCCCACTGGTAGTTTTGGTCATTTGTTAAAAACATCAAGAATACGACCTCATCATCTATCCCGACACTCATTTACAATGACATTCCAGCTGTCAGCTCTATAGATAAGGCCAATCTGGTTGCTGCTCACTTTGCAGTCAGCTCAACGCTCCCAGATTGTGCTTTGTCTCCCCCTGTACTCGAGCGCGTAGAATACTCCATGGGACCAATCCACTTCCGCACTCGTACGGTGGCTAGAGTACTTCAAGATCTTGACGTTCACAAATCCGCTGGTCCAGATGGTATTTCCCCTATCGTTCTGAAAAGGTGTTCTTCCTCGCTGGCAAAACCATTGCGTAAGCTTTTCCATCTGTCCTATTCTTCAGGACTCTTCCCGCGAAGTTGGAAAACAGCATTTGTCCAGCCTGTACCAAAAAAGGCGAATCTTCTTCTCCCTCCTCCTACCGACCAATTGCACTTTCGTCCCTTCTTTCTAAGGTCATGGAAACGCAGATAAACCGCCAGCTAATAAAATATCTTGATTCGCGAAAACTTCTTAATGACCGGCAGTATGGTTTTCTCAGAAACAAATCCACTTCAAAGGCATTTGACAGAGTTTGGCATCAAGCTCTCTTGTCGAAAATGCGTGCATTTGGAATCGATGATACTCTTCTTCAATGGATTAGAAATTACCTATCGGACCGTTCAATTCAAGTTGTTTTGGACGGCTTCAAGTCTGCAACTCACTAAATAAATGCTGGTGTCCCCCAAGGCTCTCTTTTGTCCCGACTCTCTTTCTCATTTTCATAAATGATCTCCTGTCTGTTACTTCTAATCCACTCCATTCCTTTGCTGATGACAGTACCCTCAGCTTCTCATATTCGTTTCTTGGGTCACGCCCCTCATCTCGGGTGTGGAACTGGAACTGCAACGTATGTTAAGCTCATTAAATTCCGATCTTAACAGCATAACTCTGTGGGGTAAAACCAATAGAGTGGAATTTAATGCTTCCAAAACACAATGCTGTCTCCTGTCATTAAAGCAAAACCCACACACACTGCCATTATCTATGAATGGCACTTACATCGCTGAAACCGAAAGACTTTCCATTCTCGGTATGTGTGTTAATGACAACCTTCGTTGGAATGACCACATATTCGATGTCGCCAAGAACGCCGCGAAATGTCTAGGCTTCCTTAAGCGTTGTAAGAAATATTTCACCCCTTCTGATCTGGCTACAATTTATAAGGCGTTTATTCGCCCAAAACTCGAGTACAACGCTCATATCTGGTCCGGTGCACCAATAACTTATTTGGAGCTACTTGACAGGATCCAACAACTTATTGGCAACCGAGACATCGCGCGATCGATTGATTCTCTAAGTCATCGTCGTAATAAGTGCTCAGACGAAATAGCCACTTACATTCCTCCCCTTTAACATTTCAACCGCAATACCCGTCCTGCAAAGAATACTTATCAGTTTACCCTGAAGCCTGTGTTCGGACGTACAGTGAAGTTCAAAGAATCTTTCCTCAGCCGTACATCAAGAATGTGGAACACTCTTCCACGCATTGTTTTTCCTTCACATTACAACCTACAAACATTCATAACCAACGTGCATCGGCATCTCTCCTTTCCATCTCACCCTAATTTCCTTAACGCCCGAAATAAATTACTAGGGGCCTTTTTATTGGATAAACAATATACTTTTATTTATTAAAGTACCTTAGGAGCTAACATGTGGTATTTGTCTACGATACAATTATTATAACTGACTTAAGGAACAAAAATGTTCCTATATATATGCTTCGTCGATATGAGGTATCGATACTGCTTTATGATACCTAAAAATAGATAACGAGTGTTATCTTATTGCTTGGGTCATTCCTTGTTGTTTCAGAAAGATACTTGGGATGTTTGTTCGGTCTGTTGATAGTGAGGGTATTTCGTCGCCATCTGGTTGACATGTGTGTTGGCTGTTGGTTATTATCTCTAACATAACTCCCGCGCTGTGTAGCTAATACATTATAAGGTTCCCAACCCCTTTAGTGCGTGTTCATTATAAAAAAAAAATAATAATAAAAGATATTACCTAATCATTTTGTTCTTTTCACAATGCTCTTAGGTACAAATTAAGAGTTTAAGTAGCCGAAATGCTGAAACCATTGAAAAATAATTGAACAACATTTCAAAGTTCTATTTTAACTGTGAACAAAATTAAGAGTGAATAACCATGTAGACAGCTTCGAAATTACGCCAAAGGAGATATCGCCGGAAAGCGCAAAATGACGTAAGAGCTATTGTCACATAAGGAAATCAAACCCAAAAAAAAATAAAAATAGCTAAGCCCAAAAAAAAATAAAGCCCAAAAGTCCATTTGTTTCCGTTTTATGTTTCAAAAAATTAAAATACACAAAAAAAATAAATAAAATAACACTCACTATATCTTCTAAACACTGTTTGATTCAAAGAACAAAGCTAAGTTGAACGAATACTTTCATTGTATCTTCTACATTTTGTCTACAAATAGGACAATCAAAATTAGCTTAAACCGTCGGCAAAAGGAGCAGCTAGCAACTTCAAATTGCATTCCATGCGTATATTTAAGTGCTTGCAAGGTAGTAGCACTACATTTGCTTGGTAATCGTTTGGTTCTTCCTCCAAAATGTCCTCGGAGGATTCTTGTTCTTTAAATATATCCTCTTTTGGAACCCTATCAACATATATCCTGTTGCTTTCGTAGACCATCCCCAAAAGAAATGAGGTTACCAATTGTACAGTTGCTTTCTTAATTTTTGATCTTTTTTGGACATTATATTTTCTTTTAATATCCTTCTTCTTCTTCTTCTTCCTATATCTCAGTGAGGCTAGGATTAAAGGGATAATAACCCCCCACTTAACTGCATCCCTAATGATCCGAATGTGGTCCGACCTCAGAAAAACACGCAATCCTCCCAATTTTAAATCACTTCGTCATTCAGGCCAATCAAATGCTGGTGTTGCTACATTTGTGTGATCCAGAAGTTTTTAGGCCTACCTCTATTTGACACGTACATGCTCCTATTATTTCTTGTTTGATCTAGCTTTAACGACACCAGGTATCGGCAGTCGTATCAACCCACGGACTGTTATGCACGTTTGCAGGATAGCTTTAAGATGTTAAATGTGTCGCTTGGCTCAACTGGATACTGATATTTTTAACCCTAGAATTCAGGCAAATTTATTTGATCGCTGTAGGTCAACTGGTTTGGCAGATACCGAAGAAACCGTTCAGCATGTCGTTGGTCAAATTCAAAGAATTAAACTTTTTTGTTTGTATTTAGAACAAAAATCTATTAATTGCACTTGTTAGATAATTTAATCTAGAATTCAGACAAATTTATTTGATCGCTGTAGGTCAACTGGTTTGGCAGATACCGAAGAAACCGTTCAGCGTGTTGTTGGTCAAATTCAAAAAATTTAACTTTTTTGTTTGTATCTAGAACAAAAATCTATTAATTGCACTTGTTAGATAATTTAATCTAGAATTCAGCCAAATTTATTTGATCGCTGTAGGTCAACTGGTTTTGGAGTCTTTTGGCAAAATCAAAGTCCACCCATTGTGGCAGGAGACTCAGCCACAGACGGACAGACGGGCGGAAATGCGGGACATATTTTTTGGACCTCTCAGTACCTAGTCCAAATTTTATACCTCATGCTCAGTTTGGTTTCGAAATATCAGCACGATTGCAATATCTTTCTCTTTAGTGCCTATGCTAATGCATACGAGAAAGTAATGAAGCTCATTAATATTATTAATATTAAACGTTGTTAATTATAGTCTCCCCAAGAAATTAAAATGTCCACTGAAATGCAGTATTTCAATTGGCGCTTCTTCTTTTTATTTTCTTTAACAACGAGGTTATCTTTGGATTTGAGGGATAATAGCCCTTTTACTCTAATGCATCCCTCTGGACTTCCCGATTCGAGTCCCTTCGTCTCTGAAACCAATCAAATGCTGATATTTTCTCATTCGTACTCGTATAATCCAGCAGTTTTAATGCCCGTCTCTCTTTCGCAATTGTATAGGAACGTTCATTGATATTGCCTTTTTCGTACAAAATCTCCTATAAACATCCCAGTATCAACTGAGCCGGTGACTCTCCATTTGCTTTGATATAGGTTCTTTGACGAGAAGTCTTCCTCGTTCCGTATCGTGAGCTTGGGAGAACTGTTAGATACATTGATGAGTTAAATGACCGTCTCACTACTTCAGGTCCTTCCAATACTTTCAATTCATCGGGTTTCTTGACTCTTGATAATAGTAGAATGGATGGCTTCGCATTTAACAGAGTAGATTTATACGCGGTTGGAATGACGATATTATATCTGAAGTGTAAATCTGTTGGTTTGGACAACGTCCACCCAAGAAAGGTAATTCTCCAGAATACAGACCAATCGCAATACTTCCGTTTCTTTCCAAAGTATTGAGATCAATCATAAGTCGCCAAATTAAGGAATACGTCGAGAGCAATAAGTTATTGACAACAATGCAATCTGGCTTTACTAAAAGTATCTGATGTCATTCGGCAGGCTATCGATGAGGATAAAACTACTCTACTGGCCTTGCTCGACTTCTCTAAAGCTTTCGATTGTGTAAATCCGTCAATTCTGTGTACCAAAATCTCCACAATATTAAATTTTTCTGTTCCCTCTAACAAGCTTATATACTCATATCTCACTAACCGTGTCCAAGCTGTATCTTACAATTCCAAAATGTCGACCCTCCGTGCTGCTAGTCGTGGTGTCCCTCAAGTGTCTATACTGGGCTCTTTACTTTTTACCATATTAATTAATGACCTCCCTACTGTATTGTTCCATTGTAAATTCCATGTCTACGCAGATGACGTCCAGCTTTACCTAAGCTTTCCCATTGGTATGGTGGAAGATTCTGTTGTAAAAATTAACGAGGATCTACGCTCTATTACGAATTGGTCCACACAAAATGCTCTCAAGCTTAATCCTAAAAAAACCAAAATCAACCCCATCTCTAAGCATCCACCTTGTCTTTCTAACTTTCCTCCTATAGAACTATACTCCACCTATGTAGAATATGTCAGCCATGTACGAAATCTCGGAATTATTTTTAACTGTGAGCTTACATGGAGCAACCATATTTGTTCCATAGTATCCAAAATATATGCATCGCTCATAGGTTTATCTGTCAGCAAAGCAATACTTCCACTTGAAGTTAGATTAAAACTTGTAAAAGCACTTATTGTGCCTATATTATCTCATACGGTTGTGAAATCTTTGCTGACTCAGACTACATCTCTCTTCTTAAGCTAACAAAGGCACTTAATTCGACTGCTCGGTATGTCTTCAATCTACGGAGATATGACCACGTTTCAACAGAACGTCGCAAACTTCTTAGTTGCGACCTTGATGCCTTTTTAAAATATCGACCCTGTATCTTGCTCTTCAAGATTATTCACAGACAACAACCAGAGTATTTGTTCAACAAACTTTTCCTCTCCCGGTCTAACCGCTGTTTAACTATTAAACCATCTACTCATACCTGCCTGACACCTCGCAGACAGTTTTTTTTGTTCATGCTGTTCGGCTTTGGAACCAGCTGCCTCACTAGGTGAAGAATAAAATCGAATATAGACAATTTTCATCGGCGTGTACCTTTGTAGGTACCAAAACCAAACTGAAATCACTCACACTTATTTTCGTTATCTTATTTCTTGGTATATATTTAATCTCTTCTGTATCTTTCTTCTGTATCTTCATCTTTCTTTTCTTTACCAAATCTCATTCTTGCTTCTAATTTCTAAATACATTTAAAAATTGTTTTTAATATATTGGATACTTGTACCTGTACTACTCGTATTTATAAGTGCGTTGCTCTTTATGTACAGCGATTCTTATTATAACTAATAAATAAACTAAATACTCTAATCCTTCGAATAGTGGATGTAACAAAAAGCTAAGTATGGGTGAATTGTTAAGATGATTATTTAGATTTTGCTATACCTACATAACCGTTTTTTCACGTATTTTTTTATCGACAAAACGATATCTTCGGAAAAAAGCTCCTAAACCGTAGGCGTGGTAAAAAAAAAAACGTGTAATTTGTAGTGTTGAAACGAATATTCGGTTACTATTCGGTATTCGGACTCTATTTTCTTATCTTATATTTTCTATTCGGCCGAATACCAAATATTTAGAAAAAGGAGCAAAAAACCAAAAAAACATGGTCATTTTCAATTAATTTAAGCTTTTAAAACTGAATAAAAACAAAGCAAAACAAAAAGCGTAGACAAGACTGAGTATAAATTATGTATACCCATACTACCAACATATACACATACGTACTCTGAGTGAGTGATCCTCGCATTTCAACAGTTGACGTCCGATCGACCGCTCGAGACAGCGAGCCAATTGACCCTTCTCCTTTCTATTATCTCTCGGTGACGAGCCTTTCAATACAAACGCGATTCAAGTGAACGAGGTTTGCACACAAAAAAAATGTTTTTTCTCAAACATCGATAGCTTGGTGTTTTTTTTTTTTTTTTTGAAGGATATTTTTCGTGAAAGACAAAGAAAAGAACTAAACTAAATTGAGCGATAAGAAAAAGCTTTTAAGGGGCCCTTACACGGTCAATCGGTCGACAACATGCATCGTCTATGTGTGGATTGACGTTACCCCTTACACAGTTCAATCGATTGACGTGAAATTTTTAGTTTTTGTGAGTTTTCGTGGTGTACGGATGTGCGATGAGTGAAACGGATGATTGTATTGCATATATTGCTCTTGCAATATATTCTTGAATTGTACTGCGAGATGCACACGGAGATTCGCTGTCTTTAATGAAACTAATTTCATTAAAATACCAGAGTTGGTTCACTGAAATTATCAACACCGGATCCGCTTTTGTTTAATTCATTTAAACGTTTTAGCTCGCGCCGAAAATTCGTTCTCAACGTATTTATTTTTCTGGTGACATCCGCTTTTTGTGCATCAGGATGCTTTTCTTTATACTTTTGCAGTAAAACTTAATATTGTTGCATTTTTTTGTTTCGGTCGCTATAATATTTCCCTTTGACATCCCATAAACTCGGTAATAACCGATACGTTTCAATTAATTCCGATACAAATGCTCGGTCTTCATCCTCCTTCAGTTTTCCGCACATGTTTTCGCTTCCACGACACAAAACACAATGAAGTAATTACGTCAATTCAACCCTTACACGTATCAATCGGCATGACGTTCATCATGCAAAATCAAACTTGCTTTGATTTGCGTCAATCAGACTTCACCAAATGTGTGTGACTCATACAGATACATTTTCACAAAAACATGCTAGTGATTGATGTCATTCGATTGACCGTGTAAGGGCCCCTTTAGGTTTGTGTCCCAAAAGTAGTGGAATTTGTTTAGAATGGTCTTATGTTCAATCAACCATGTTCACCCCAACTGTGTTCGTACTTTTCAGAACTTTATAACTTTTCAGAACTTTATAATCTGGCCGAATATTCGGTATTCGGCCTTAGGCCGAATATACTATTCGTTTCAACACTAATAATTTACAAAGAGTAGCACTTTCCTTCCATTGATTTCTTCAATAAACCTTTTTTTTTACAGTGGGCGTGTCAGTAAGTTAATCAGTGTAATCTTTACTTATAACTGTGCAAACAAGAGGTCTTTCCATCTCATGGCATATACCATTCGATTTCGCTCAGTGATGTCTACCTAATAATATCTTATGTTTCTTGACTAAAAAAACATAGGGACGGGCTACAGTCCACTTGGGCGAACTGTTGGATACCCTATTCTTATTCCTGTCCCTCATAAGTGGGCGTGACAAAAGTCTAAGTATGATTGAATTGTTAAGAACGCTCTACATATTTTGTTATATAACATTTAAAGGGTTTTTTTTGGAAAAAAATGCTCCTTAGCTCAAACTTGGGTGTTTCAATAAAATTGTTTTATTTAATTGTGTGCGTGTCAGTAGGCGGATTTAACACATGAGCATAAAGGGCCCCTAGAGAGTATATATAATAAATTTCAGCTCCCTAGCTCAAATGTTGGTTTTTCAATAAAACTGTTTTATTTATTTGTGGGCGTGGTAGTGGGCGGATTTTGAAAATATTTACACATGAGCTTAAATTGCCCCTAGAGAGTATATATTATAAATTTCAGCTCCCTAGCTCAAATTTTGGTGTTTCAATAAAATTGTTTTATTTATTTGTGGGCGGATTTTGAAAATTTTATATCCCGAGCAGTTTTAGGAGTCATAGATTATATATAAAAAATTTCAGCTTTCTAGCTCAAAATTCGATTTTTTCCAAAATGTTGTTTTATTTTAGTTTGTGGGCCCAGTTTTTGCCGACGGACGGACGGACGGACATGGCTAGATCGACATTACTATCGATGCTGATCATAAATATAGTAACTTTTAGGGGTCTACAGGCAATATTAAGGTATGTTACAAACTATGCGTCAAAATTAATATACCCTTAGAATATATATAGGTATAAACATTTGAAAATCAATTGGAAAAACTATGCCAGTATATCGTCCTAGAAATGGCATATCTCCAGCTATTCTGTGCATACCTTAACGCAAAATTGATTCCCAGTCTTTCATATAATATATGCTTGTAACTCGAACCAAGTACTCAAACTCAATTCACCCACTTTCCGTGTTTGTCATTCCTACAGTTTGCTTAGCTTAGACAATCAGCGTTTAAATCCTTGTGCAAAGTACACATTATAAACTGACGTTTTTTTCTACACACCACCATCATTGGAATAATGCTAAGCGATAGTAATGCATAAATGAATCTGAATGCCCTTATATTCAAGTCTATTTGTGCGGAGATATTCTCAAAAGCGGATCTCTTCCGTCGAATAATCCCCGATATCTTTATGACGCTAACATCCATTCATAATCTGAAACCATATGAAACTTCCATACAAATTCCCAGGGAAAAAAAACTAGAAATGAAACACTCCTCGCGAGGATAAAAAGGACACAGAAAATGAAAACGAAAAACAAATTCGAATTAAGATCACAAAAATTGATACTTGTCATGTGTTGCGAGGGTGAAAATCCTTCAATGGATTTAGATTTACCAAATCCTTGGTATTTATACGTTTATATATCCTTATTTTGTGCGCAGTGGATTGGTGTTGGCTCTTTCAAGAAAGGGAACTCATAAGATAGCGACATCAAAGTATATAGCGCGCGCGGAAGTGAAACGGATTATGGCGCCTATATTTCGAATGTTTTGTATCACCCCTTAATGGTGTCGTTCAGCTGGAGCTGTATGCGGAGCGGTTTACGACGTGCGGGAGGAAGTGATAATGTCTAGGGAAAAATATGTCGGTGTCGTAATTTACCCGACACCGGGGTGTGTGGAATTAAATCAGATAAAGCCAGTGTAGGCAGACATTAGAGGGTAATTAGCATTTTTAAGCGCCCCTTAATTTCAACACAAAAATAATAGAGGGGGCATCAACCCCTTTTTTCAGAAAGGATAATGTTAGAATGTCAGATTCATGTCGTAATCACATTCTCACTGGTGCACATGATGAGCTCTGGTCTAGCTGGGGGCTCTGCCTTTTTACGCGATGACAATGGAAAATATTTTGTAAGTAGGTATCCTATGTGTGACAAAAGCTTGACAAAAAGTTTCTACTGACAGACAACGATGGGATCAGGAAACTCCCAAAAGTCGTTATACGTCGTTTTTATGTTGTCAGTCTGTTGGGGATATTTTTCTACTGATAAGCTTATCCCGAGACTATCCTGAAATAAAATACAAGTTTCCTCTTGGTTAACCACATCAAAATCATTTAGGAGTTGAAAAGGAACTTTTCATTGGAAATTTATTTAAAAATGTGGTGGTGGATTGAGGTGGGTTTGACTGCAATGAATTTGGAAATATACTGACTATGACTTGAAGAAAATTATACGCTCGTGAACAAACTTATAGAAAGACCGGAAGACTTAAGGTCAGCCAGTCTTAAATAATGAGTATAGTAGCCGCTGTTGTTATTGTCGTGCTTTTTATGACATCAAAATTCAAAACCCAAATATATATCTCTCGACAAAATCGAAACTCAATGAATTCTATTTATAGTCAAACCTAAGCTACGCAATTAATATATAGAATCCATCGCGTTGACGTTGACGTGACAAGTGACAGCTGGATGCACAGCTACTTTCTGTTCATTGAGTCCGTTGGCAGTCCTCACATGCTATGTACGTCTGCTCCATTTATCTTTTTTCTATACGTTAAATACCTGAATCTGTAAATGCATGTTTTTTCTTCATCCGTTGTTCAGTCATCTCGGAACAGCTCTATTGCAAATAAACGTCAGATAACTTCACTTTAATGTCTCGCATATATTCACCGATGGGCGCAGTGACGCAGGGGTAAGTGCGCTGGATTACTAAATCTCAGGTTCAATTTCCACCGGGGCCAAGTAACATCTAAAAGTTTTTTCCGCTGCCCCACCTCTTGCGAACGTCTGAAAAACATCCAAGAACATCAATTGTCATGAGAAGCTTCTCAAATTTGCCGTTCGGATTCGGCTTAAAATTATCGGTCCCTTCCACTTCGCATAAGCAAATGGTTACCGAAGTTAGATTTTAGGCCCTGTATGGGCCGTTAATGCCTTATATTTATTTTTTATATTCAACGATTAGAAAGAGAATTAGGATCCGCCCATTTAAGGGCTTAATCCGTTTTTAGTTTATCATCTCATTAAGCTAATCTGTGGTAAAGGCCTCAACTAAAAGCTTTATTTGAATGGAGAAAATAGGTATCTACAGTTGTAGACTGGTAGTAAATATTTAGATATGGCATTGGACAAAAAATAGTTTTTTTCTATCTAATATATAAAATTCGAGTGTCACAGTTTTAGTGTTTATACTCCTTCGAAACGGCTGGACCGATTTTGATGAAATTTTATATGTATATTCCGTTGGTATGAGAATAGGTTTATAACTAATTTTTATACCACTAAGTGATAATGGTGGTCTACCACAAACATTTGTTTTTCTTTTTTTTGACAAACATTTTTATTTTTATTTTTTTATGATTTACCACTCTCAGTGATCGATAACTGATTTATCATTTATTAATTTGTTTATTATTCAGTGCGTGCAAAATCTTATGGGAAACAATTTAAAATAAAAGATAAAATACGTGTTTTATGATTGTGAAAGGAAGGTGAAATAATAAAAGAACGAATACATTGTCAGTTTATTGTTTTTCATCATTAAGTACTTCAATTTAATCTATGTATGTGTGTAGTAAACAATGCCAGCAAGACGCAAAGGGAACAATTTGGACCGTCGAACGAATAGAACGACATACATGCGAAAAAGAAGAGCCCAAAGATCAAACGAACGAGTCCAACAAGATAATGCAGATGTGGGTATGAGCATGGCACAATTTCGTAAATCACAATCACAAGAGGCACGAGCTGAACGAAATCAACAAACACAATTGGATTGAACGGCTTACTTATCGGTACGGATCCGGATTCTAACCTGTTCCTAAAGTCAACATTTAATTCATGTTTCGAAATGACATCGTTCGGAGCAACAGAAATAGTTAAAAATAATGCTGCAAATGGTCAACAATTCCATTCAAAATTCAAAATCAAAGGCCAAGTTTATCACAAAGTGGGCTCATTGCTGCCAATGCCGAATGAACCACATAATTTTTTACAAATTTACTTTATGGGCGGTGGGGACTCCGAAAACGCACTCGCCAATCGCGTGGATGCACGTTGCGGATACAATAACCTCAATTCACCATATGCCAGACGCATCGTCGGCGAGCTGGATGCTCTATAGACATTTTCACCAAGCTATCTCTTTCTGAAGTGCGGAATCCCTGTCTTAAACAACAGAAACAAATTGAATGATAAAATTGCAGAAATTTGCACAAATCGTATGGAATAATCATTGTGATTGTTAATGAACTGAATAATATGAAAGTGCAAACAAAAGCTATTGAAGGGTAAAAAGTAACAAATTATATAGAAAAAACCTGAGAAAGTATGTTAAAGCAAAACAAACAATAAACTATCCTCTATCATATTCTTATTCCCATCAGACACCTAAGGAGTCTATATCATAAATTTCAGTTTCCTAGCACAAACTATGACTTTCCAATAAAATTGTTTGATTTAATTGTGGGCGTGTCAGTGGGCTGATTTTAGAAATTTTATTTCCCGAGCAGTTTTGTGAGTCAAAGATCATAAAAAATTTCAGCTTTCTAGCTAAAAATTCGATTTTTTCGATAAATTAGTTTTTCTTTTAGTTTGAGTTTTTAGCGTGTCTGGGGGCGGATTTCAAAAATTCTTAAACTTGATTATTTCGGTGACTTGGAGAGTATATATAGTTAAAGGCTCAATTTTTGCCGACAGACGAACGGACATGGCTAGATCGACATTACTATCGATAAATATAGTAACTTTAAGGGGTCTACGGGCAATATCAAACTTCGCGTCAAAATTAGTATAGGTACCCTTAGAAAGGGTATAAAAACAGTTAATATGTTGACCGAAAACCCTGTTCAATTGTATTTAGATATCTAAAATGTTTGTTTAGAAAACTTTTCAACTTATTTGCTTCCAAACGAAAATATTTTTTTGCCACAACGCGATTGTCATGGTTTCACTTTTATTTTTCGTACAGAATCTTAATATATTGTTAGATTTTTAGTATTCCAAAATGTGGTTTGGATACTCCTTCTTAGTTCCGAAACTTTTTTTTGTTAAAATTGGATTTGTTATAAACTTTTTTGGAAATATTCGCGAAGAATGTATTTCCCGCCATGCGAATTCGCCATTGTTTTCCTTCATTTCATTCAGCTGTTGGTTTTTTTTGTGTTCATTTGCCACTGACGTTGTCGTGAGGTAGGTACTCTATTGAATGAGCACAATGAATTGTTCAAATTATTCAAATCACACATGCACAAATTACAAGATTACAACTGACAATCACGCTATTGTCAACAATCCTGATAAAACACCAGCTGGAGAGCACATGCGTGGATTTCATGCACCTGTTATTGACGACTTTGCTGGAATAATGGTTGGCGACCGTACAGCGACGCGACAAATCGTGATTTGAAGAAGAAATAATCATGCTTATTTTGAGATTCAAATGAATAGTCAAGTCGTTCGAATGTCTATTTTCGTTCGAATTATACCGGTTTTCCTCAAATAAATTTTCTATTCGGTCGAATCTCAAAATACAAATTCTTCTAATTCAAACTATCGTTCGAATTCGAATGCCAAAATCAGCATGAATAATCTTGAGTTCGTTGCTGATAGACACCGTTCATACCACGCTCTCCAATATCCGCTAATGTTCTGAAAAGGACAAAAATTCCACAGCGCTCAATTCCTCTTTCAGTCATAGACCACATCCCCACACACTTACAATAAGTTAGTTATTTTTCATTTCCCTACGAAAATATTGACTAGAAATAATTTATATGGCAAAACAACGTTTGCCGGGTCAGCTAGTATTTTTATAAAAGTTGTGTAAATTATTAAATGGTTTTAAAAAAACTATTTAATAAGAATAACTTCCCCAAAGGCAAACTTGCAAACACAGCTTGTGTCGATATCGCTTAAACTCAAGCACTATGAAAATGAACGCTAATAGAAAACGCAGTGCCACGCAGGCACTACTTAACCTGGGACTGGAAGAAATGCTCGGTCAGAGCTACTTGGTGTCCGGGTAATAACAAACTAATGCTTAAGCTCAAGCGAAACCTAAGGGTCGTGAGTTGGAGCGTTGGAAGTATGAGTGCTCGTAGCTACGAGCTTGAAGAGATGGTTAGAAGGCGAGTTGACGTCTTGGTTATTCAAGAAGTAGAGTTAAGTAGAAAAGTAATGGTGAAAATTAACTCCATCACCTCATCGACGAAGTTAAGGATGAAGAGTGCAGAGTACAAGACATGTGGAATTCCCTACAACAATCACTGCTAAAAGTCGGGCGCAGTGGCTCAATGGTTAGTGTGTCGGACTACTAATCGAAAGGTCCCCGGTTCAATTCCCGCCGGGGCCAAGTAACATCATGAGTTTTTTTCCACTGCCCCACCTCTTGCGAACGTCTGACAAACATCCAAGAGTATCAATTGTCACGAGAAGCTTCTCAAATTTGCCGTTCGGATTCGGCTTAAAATTGTAGGTCCCTTCCACTTCACAAAGAAAGTGGTTGGAGAAGCTATTTTTTAGGCCCTCTATGGGGCGTTAATGCTTGATATTTATTTATTTATTTTTTAATCACTGCTAAAGGCATCAAGCTCCGCTTCAAGCTCTATGAATTAGCTGCAAGGGAATAAAATCCAAAAGAAATATTTCCTAATGAAGGAACTTCTAACAATAAATGCAATTACTCCAAAAAAATGTAATGAAAGAAGTTCTTACGCAAAATGATTTATGTCCCAATCCAAAGTTGAATTAAGTCCAAGCATTAAGGGGTAAATTCATCATGAAGCTCCGCTTGTAAAATCAACAAATTCTACAGAATGGTTAACTGTGAAATGTTCGTATAAAGCGTCGCCAGCATACGACTTCCAGCAATCACTCATTAACATGCTACCTTAGAGAATCCAATTGTTAATTATAGGGATTAATGTTTCTCGGTCCCTTTCTCATCCGGAAAAAGAAATCATTTTCCATTGTCTCTCTCTCTATTCCTCCGAAAACCCAATGCCCTTCAAAAGCGTGACTACGATGGTAGTTTCCCTTACCAAATTTTTATTCATCGATTTCCACGATTCGTGCCTCTCATATTTGCATCGAAAACGATTTCTCGGAAAAAAAATATCAATCTACCAATGTTCTGGACGATGCTTTTCGTGTATGTTTCCTGATAGTTATAAAGGAACATTCTCAACCTATATATTAACTAAAATGTAAATATATTTTATAAATTAAAGATGAAGGATACCAAAAAATACTCCTCGGTTTGATGCTTACAGAATAACCACATGGTCGCGTTTTATTAAGATTCCTTTGAATACCACTTCTACATCGCACCATCTTTGTATAATCGCAGGCGATGTCCCATAGGACATTTATAAAGAGTCTATCATTAGGGATTTGACAACTTCTTTTTTAATTAAAATGCAAACTACTTGAGATATCTCAAAGTATCTTGGCTTGAATTGCTATGAAAACATTCATGAATGGAACCCGACTCCACCACGGGAATGCAGCGGTCGATACGTTGAACCAATTTTTGATAATCCGGCCGCACATTTCGAAAGATACGGTCGCTATTGCTCGTTCAATATTGGCTCTGAGCTCCTCTAATGATTTAATGTAGCCCCATACAAAAAGTCTAGAGACAACACTTTCACCGAAGTGAGACTTCAATAACTCGATTGTTGCACCGGATGTGTGGCTTGTGGCACCGTCTTGTTGTAACCACATATCACTGATGTCCAATTCATATAATTTCTAAAAGAAATAACGTTCCAACATGTCTTTGTAGCGAATACCATTCACCGTAACTTGACGGTAATTTTCATCGACGAAGAAAAACGGCCCAATAATGCCACCGGCATAAAAACCGCACCAAACAGTGACTATTTGCGAATGAAGTTCTGTTTCATGAAGTTCATGGGGGTTCTCACCCGTCCAGTAACGCATATTTAGCTATATCATCGCTGAAGATGATAGTGCGGTGAAATTCTTCATTTGCTTCCATCATGTCCAGAACGTACGTCGCTTCATATGATCAAGTGGCTTTAGTTCTTGAGTCAGCTTGATCTTGTAAGGATGTAGGCCAAGATCCATACCCAAAATTCAAATTTGTTCACTAAACTATGAATTGCTTGTTTACTGGGAAAGAGAATTACGGCCGAAAATTGGCGTTAACGCAATTAAAGTTGCGACCATCGACTCTGAATTTCGGCAGTAAATTTGAATTATTTATAAACGTTGTTCCTTCGTATACTTCACAATGATAAAAATGTTGATTTCACTGAATATTTTGACACTGACAGTTCTGTAATCGTTTTAAGGGTACGTTTACACTGAAAGTTTGAAGTTGTCAAGTCGCTAATGAAACACCCTTTACTTTCCCTCACGAGGTAGAACACGAAAGTCCATTAATATTATTATTAATAAACATAGGGACGGGCTACAGTCCGCTTGGGCGAACTGTTGGATACCCTATTCTTATTCCTATCCCTCATAAGTGGGCGTGACAAAAGTCTAAGTATGGTTGAATTGTTAAGAACGCTCTACATATTTTGTTATATAACATTTAAAGGATTTTATCAAAAAAAAAAAAAAGCTCCCTAGCTCAAACTTGGGTGTTTCAATAAAATTGTTTTATTTAATTGTGGGCGTGTCAGTAGGCGGATTTAAAAAAAATTAACACATGAGAATAAAGGGCCCCTGGAGAGTATATATTATAAATTTCAGCTCCCTAGGTCAAACTTTGAACTTTCAACAAAAAAAAAAAAAATTAATTGTGGGCGTGTCAGTGGGCGGATTTTGAAAATATTTACACATGAGCATAAAGGGCCCATAGAGAGTATATACTATAAATTTCAGCTCCCTAGCTGAAACTTTGGATTTTCAAAAATTAATATACCCTTAGAATAGGGTATAAAAAAATTATTTTATTTATTTGTGGGCGTGTCAGTGGGCGGATTTTGAAATTTTTTTATCCCGAGCAGTTTTAGGAGTCATAGATCATATATAAAAAATTTCAGCTTTCTAGCTCAAAATTCGATTTTTTCCAAAATTTGTTTTTTTTGATTTTGTGGGCGTGTCTGTGGGCGGATTTCAAAAATTCGTAAACTTGATTATTTCGGGACCCTAGAGAGTATAAGGTTAAAATTTCAGCTCTCTAGGTCCAGTTTAAAGGCCTAATTTTTGGATACAGACGGACGGACGGACGGACATGGCTAGATCGACATTACTATCGATGCTGATCATAAATATAGTAACTTTTAGGGGTCTACGGGCAATATTAAGGTATGTTACAAACTATGCGTCAAAATTAATATACCCTTAGAATAGGGTATAAAAAGACATCGCCATATTCTCCGTTCGAGAATATAGATTATATTGACAAAATCCATCAAAAAAACTTGTTTTAAAATAAGTAAAGGGCTAACATGTATGTATACATATAACTGTATTCATTTTTTACAATCTGGGGGGGGGCAAGCCGTGGCCTATGCCCCGTGCGGCAAGTTCAGAGGGCGGCCAAATTCACACTTTACAGATGAATGGACAACTCATCATTTGTACAAATAAATTTCATGGCCATATCAACTCGACCGATACCCAGAGCGCGGAGTGAGACGTGCTGCACGAACATTTATTATTCGCGAGGCGCGTAAGTATAGTTCAAAATAGGCGCCCGCTCGCCCGCAGGAGTCGCAGATCGCAATGGAGACAGATCCTGCGTATTGTTATTGATGCTGTATTGTATCTATCCACAAACTGCCTTTTCTGCTTTTTCGCGAGTCCCACGAAACTCCCACCGATCTCATCACATAATGTCCTCAGCCTAGTCACGGTAACTTCTTGAACTTAATTTCCTTGCTCGCCAAACATAATTCAACTCTTAAGTTTCAATTATAACACTTAAAAAGGGACAAGTTTCATATTTATCAAATACAATACCTACAGAATAAAATAATTGACATAATGACAAAAACAGTTAGAAATAACATTTTAAATGACATTAAAGAAGCTAAATACTACACAAGACAGGAAAGACAGGAGAGGACATTTGTCAACAGATTTTAGAAAAAATGTCAGTTGATGATTTAGATATTGGACAATGTCGTGGCCAATCTTATGATAATGGGTCCAATATGGCCGGCATCCATAAAGGAGTGCAAGCCAGGATTGCAGAAAGGAATGAGTTCGTACCGTACTTGGCTCACTCATTAAATCTTGTAGGTTTTCATTTTGCCTCATCATGCCAGGAAGCTATTAATAAATTTGGACTGATTCAAAAAGTATATTGCTTTTTTGTTAACTCCAATACAAGATGGTTGGTTGGTTGGCGAAACACGTTGCTGTGAATGCCCTATTAAATAATTGGCCAAAATAGCGGAAGCCTTAGAAGAAGTAAAGCAAACTTCTCATGCTCCAGAAGCTAAGTACGAGGCAGGTCATCTCTTAACTGCAATAAAGGATTTTAACTGTATTCTTAATTTAACTATTTAGGTGAATATTCTCCGCGAAATCAATCGAGTGAATATAGAAATTCAGAAAGAAGATATTATCCTTGCCCGTTCCGTCGCACTAATGGATGGTCTGCTCAAAACTTTGCAAACATTGAGACAAAATCCAATGCAATATTGGATAAAAGAGGCTGGAGAAGTTGCTGAAAAAGTGGTGTTGACCCTATTTTGCAAAACAAACGAGTTCCGAAACGTAAAGAAACATTTCGATGAGATGTGTGAAGACGAATTACAAACACTCCAACCTGTCAACTAAATATTTTCTAAAGAAATAGGTAATGATGGTATTTGATCGAATCATATCAGAATTTAAAAAGAGGTTTGATCGTGCTATTATGCTGAATTTGAATTTTGCTTTTCTTAATGGTACATACTAATATTTTGAAAATGTCAATTGAAGAACTGCAAAAGTATGTAGCAGATCTGGCACAAAAATACGAACGAGATTTAAGCGCCGTTGAATTTTGCCAGGAACTCTACGTTTTTAAAGAGCAAGCTCCGCTTTTATTTGGTGATATAGAAAAGGCTAACGGTTTCTATCTCTTGTAATAGATCTATGCGCACGATTTGAAGGATGCTTTTCCTAATATTTGTATTGCAGTGCAAATTTACTCTACGCTTCCTACTAGCAAACTAAAACTAATTAAAAATTATTTGCGATCTTCTATGAGCCAGGAACGCTTAGGTATGGAGTCTTGCAATCTTAGCGATAGAAAATCGAATTGCACACGAGTTAAATTATGACAAGGCCATAGATTTATTTGCTGAACAAAAAGCTCGAAAAGAAAAATTGTAATTCCAATTCACAAATGCAATAATATATTTGATTTTTATTTTTATTACCTAAACATATTTTTATTTTAAATCCTATCCTGTGCTGTGTATAAATTATTATATCCTACACATTCATGTCTATATATCTGTAAATAAATAGGCTTAACACAGAAAGAACAGCGATGGCTGCATTATTTCCGGAAGGTCTATGTAGGCTATTTCCAAATGTCAATCAATTAGTGAACATCTGATAGCTGAAATTATACAAATGATAAAGGTAAAAATAAATATAAGTGGGCGGGGGCGGCATTTTTTAGTTTTTGCCCCGCCTAAAAAAATTGAAGATCCCGGCCTGCTTGCATGTAAAAAATATAAATCAATAAATCCAACTTTCACGCAAACAAATCGGTGTATTAATAAATGCAACAACACAAAACAATTAAAAATAGTTTTTAAAATGCAAACAATTTGAAAAGTTTATGAATACGAAAAGAGAAAAAAGTAGTAGGTAACAGAAATAAAAGTGAGCAAATATATACCGCAATAAAATACGTAAATCCTATAAAATGAAGCCCACCCACCAATTCGATTACGAAAAGTGCAGTTAAAATGCAGACATTTACGAAATACATGCTTTACAACTGTGTTGCTCTTTTCATCCCGAGTATATCCTTTTGATCTTTTAAAAGGGTGCAAAAAAATCGCAGAAATATTTTATTAATAACCTCTTTCTGTGATATCAAAAGGCTTATTGCTTGTTCTTTTACATAAAGCTGGCTATTCCATGAGGTATGGTACGTCTCTTCACCAGACAGTAATAAAAATACCTTTCGTATTGAATTCCCAGTGCATTCCGCATTCCCTAGGGGCATTCCAAAAAGTAATTTATTAATCTTATAATGATCCTTATATTCGCCGAAGCCAAAAACCTACCAATCGTTGCCAATTTTCGATAAAATATTATTTATGTGATGACATTTCCACTCCACTCCACTAAACCAGGACATCCACTATTCACCTTCACCTTCGCATTCCACTCCTTACTATTGCTTCTACTCCGTAGCCGTACCTATACCTACCCCAGACAGACAACAAACCAACCAAGTCCCAGTTGAAAAGAGAAAACGAACATCGTTTCCATTTCACCCTCTTAAAGTGTCTGCTCCGTGGGGACCAGACTCTATCATGTGTGGATCTCCTTCATGTCCCCTGACAATATTAGTGCCGCAATAATATTGCTGTTGTTAAGTTTCATATGCAATGACTCTGCCGCTTCTTATGTATGCAAACACATATTGGATTTCTATTCTGAAAATCACTTCAGACAATGGCCAAGAAGATGGCGCACTACAGCTCCATACAGTCTATAGTGTCAATATTTAGTTAGCCACACCAGTGATAGGGTACACGATTGCCTTCTTTTGTAGTGAAGAAGAATGACGCTTTCCCTGTCGTGTCTGTGCTGTGTTGGGAACGTTGTTTACTTGTTGCCTCAAGGTCTGTTAGTTCTATTAAAAAAATAAGTTACAGCTTTTTAAACTAAGAAGGCACCTTTCAGGTCTTTTGTTGGTTGTCCTTCGGTGCAAACTAGTCAGCCAGTGAGCCAATTATGCACACCCGGGTGGATGGATGAATATTTTAGCCAAACAACTTTTATGTCAATATTTATGATTTACACAACTTTATTTCAGTCTGGCTTGTACCTTATCCTTGAGTCAGGAAACTGTGCGACTATCCACAATAATCTCAATCTATGGCAATCCCTTGGAATCCAATTAAAAAAATTCTGTTTAATTTTGTTTTCTTTGCCATTCTCTGAATCCTTGTCGATATGTCTTAATGGTTTCCGAATAAATTTGCAAAAGGGTACGTATGTCCTTTGTCAGAGGGAAAAAACGACAACCACATTCAGTAGAGAATTCCCAAATGGTGTGGCGATTGAACAAGTAAACAAGGATTAAGCAAGTCAACATGGAGGGTGTGTTTGAATTTATATCATAACATCGTTTTGAGATAAGCAATCGTTTTGTCAATATTTAAAATGTAAATTAATAAAGTGGAGGGTTCGGTCACGAGTTGAAGTGGTGTTTAAAATGTATGAATGGTATCTACGATAATAGGCAGATGGCAGCGTGCATTATTTATCCTGCTATACAGAATTATTTTTAATTAATCATTGATGCGACAAATATACATTGGAGTCGTAAGTCCCGTGTAAGTAGAAAGTGTGAAAAATGTTACCAGGTAGATCCCAGAAGTACCCGACTAAGAAAGAAAACACAACAAATTTGGGAAAAAATTAGTTATTTCTCTATCAAATTGATTGTCAAGGCAACTTTGGGAAAATTTCTTGGGGTACCAACACAAAATATTTGGTTGTCTACATTTTTCCACAAGTAAAACAGTTAAACATAAAACATATTATCTTTTCGCAATGCATCATGGACGTCCATCGCGAATTTAGTCCTAACTATGAAATATGATAGCCATGGCACCTCAAGAAATTTTATTACAAATTTGTTTACTACTTTGCAGTGGCTATCAGGTTTGATTTGTTTTCATATGCTTTTTTTGGTCACGAACGTCTGACAAGCATCCAAGAGTAGATATCAATTATTGTCATGAGAAGCTCCTCAAACCTGCCGTTCGGATTCAGCTTAATAGTGTAGGGCCCTTAATAGTGCACAAGCAAATGGCTGGAGAAGCTAGGTTTTAGGCTCTGCATGGGACAAATGTTCACACTCCGACAGATCTTGTAAAAAACCCAGGAATTTCAGATCGATACACACCATCTATTTATCGACTTTAAAGTCGCCTATGATAGCGTATATAGGGACGAATTATACAAAGCCATGTCAAGTTTTGGCATCCCCGCCAAACTCGTCCGTTTGTGCAGGATGACGATGGAAAAATCTCGCTGCTTCGTCAAAGTCAGCAAGATCACCACCGAGCCATTTGATGTCCAAAATGGTTTGAGGCAATGCGACGCGCTGTCATGTACTTTCTTTAACATCGTTCTTTAAGCAATTGTACGGAACGAAGATGGGTCTGGCTGTTAATGAGGACAAAACAAAAGTATATGCTTTCACCGAGAAAGGACTGTCAACATCGGCGACTCGGACAAAACGTCACGATGGACAGATACAACTTCGAAGTAGTTAAAGACTTTGTCTACCTGGGCTCCACTTCGCAAAATGGCATCGGCGCAGAGATCAAGCGAAGAATCACTCTTTCCGATCGCTGTTTCTTCGGGCTAAGAAGGCATCTACGAAGTAAAGCCCTCTCTCATAGAACCAAGGAGATATTATATAAGACCTTTATCATCCCAGTCCTGCTGTATGGTGCAGAAGCATGGAGAAGAAGATTCAACGACGAAATATACGGACTGTACAGCGACGCTGACCTGGTCAAAAAGCTAAAAATACAACGGCTGAGATAGCTGGGATACGTGGAGCGTATGGACAACAACGCACCAGTCCGACGAATCTTCCAATCGACCCATGACGGTCAACGCATCAGAGAAAGACCCCACCTTAGGTAGCGCGCACAATTGGAGAACGACCTCAACCAACTTGGTGTGCGTAACTTGAGGCAGCTAGCGAGGGACCAAGCTGGTTGGAGGGGCTCGTTGGTTGAGGCCGTGGTCCACCCCGGACTGTAAGCGCCACCAAAAGTTAAGTAAAGTAAGGAGGAAGTTACCATGAAATCATTTTTTTTTTTTTGTTTCCTCTTCAAATTTGTAATGCAAAATCCAATAAAAATGAGTGAAAGAAGGCTTGCGGTTGAAGAGATTAAAGCAATGGCGGCTGCTTCGGGTAGTGAATATGACTTCGATTCGAATGAATCTTATGCGGATCCAGCATGGTTTCCTGAAGATTTGAGTAGTGATGGTGATGATTTTGAGGCGGACAACGTATCGGATGTCATAAAAGCTATGGCAATGGCGGAAGAACAAGAGTACCTCAATGCACTGATACATGATAATGAGTAGGTAAATATCGAACACGTTTCCGTGGGAAATAAACATTTTGAATTTTTCTGTAAGCATGGTTTGCAGGTAGAAATTTCACCTCAGATCACGCCTCTGGAGATTTATGCTAAGATTGTTGACCAGGAAGTTTTGGGCATCATATCAAATGAAACCAATCGATATGCTCAACAGAATATGGCCTCTTACCAAAGATCAAAATATAGCAGAATGAACCGATGGAGGGAAATAAATCCCGAAGAAATAAAAAAGCTTTTTGGATTGATGATGTTGATGGGACTTGTGCTATATGTTCTAAAGTCGTCAACTGGGGAACAAGTCTGACTTGCAAGAAACGTATGCATGGAACTGTCTGAAGATCTCCTCAATGAGTCAATATGTTTGTATGTATACAACTTCTATGCGAGCTATGAATTGGCACAAGAATTGTTGCAAAAAAGGGCAAATTAAAAAAATATTCCAAAAGATGTCCTACTCTTTAAATTGGCCAGAGGAGATTTGTGTCTCGGGAAGATCAGAATGGCATCCTGATTTTAAAATGGAAAGATACTCGTGACGTGCGAATGCTATCCACCAAACATGCTCCTGAATTACAACCCGTTACAGTCAGCCAACCATCTACCATTACAAATCCACCGACTGTTTCAAGGCCGAAAAAATGAGGAGCTTATTTTAAACCCGCTGCGATACTTTCCTACAACAAGGGAAAATCGGGGATAGATCTTTCTGATCAGATGGGTTCTAACGCCACTACCCTTAGAAAAGGCATCAAGTGGTATCGGAAACTTGGCTGTTATTATAGGAGTTGGAGTTGTGAACGCATGAGTGTTATATAAACATGCAACAAAAGCCAAAATTCACATCCGCAAATTCAGGAAAATGTTGGTTGCTCAACATTTGGATATACCCGCAGCCCCGGTTCGTGTATCAGAACCACGTAGAAACAACCCCACCTCTTGGAAAGAACATCTACCTATGGGAAAAAAACTCAGAAGAAAATGCAGCATCTGCTATGCGAGAATAACGAAAGATAAAGGACGTAAAGCCCGAAAAGAGGCTAAGCATATCACATACTGCGATAGTTGTCCTGATTATCCTCAAGTGTGCAGGGACTGCTTTAATTCAAAACACTGAATCTATACCAAGAAGTCTGAAAGAAAAACACTTGCCTATATATACCTATATCTGATTCCTAAAGTTTATTTTTTTATAGATTGTATTTTTAGTTTGAGTTAGGCTCCTCTAATGTGATAAATTATTTATCTTCGTTATTACATAAAATTTAAAGTTTATCAAATGAATTATCTTTCAATATCATGGTTTTTTTCATATATAATATAATTATTTTTAGTTTTTCCACCATAAAACGTTAAGTTTTCGAAATCCTTAAACTAGAAAAGTCTATCTCAACGTACGGTGCCATGTAATTTATCCTCATACCGGATTTGTTTTAGTGGCTTTTATTTGCATGCCTGCAACCCGAAATGAAACCATGCTTGGATATCATATTTGACCACTGGCAATCACATATACCAGCCATGGCAGTCAATGTGACATAGTGTCATTTCAGCTCTATACATTTTTCCTGTACAAAAAATAAAAGTGAAACCGTGAGAATCGCGTTGTTGTTTCAAAAAAATATATTTGTATGGAAATAAATAAAGTTGGACAATTTTCCATATATACATTTTATACTACTTAATACAAACGAACAATAACTATTAATAATTTACAAAATTGTACAAAAAAAAAGAGAAATGTTTGTAAATTGCTCCATCAAGAGCTGCACAGGCGTTTTTGGTCAACATGTTCACAGTTTTAATTGTTTTTTTTTTTTTTTTTTGCTTTAACATACTTTCTCAGGATTTTTTCTATAAATTAGTACTTTTTACTCCTTAATAGCTTCTGCTATATGCACTTTATTAACAATCACAATGATTTTTCCATACGATTTGTTCCAATTTCTGAAATTTTATCATTCAATTAGTTTGTGACTTTTAAGAAAGTGATTCGGCACTTCAGAAAGAGATAGCTTCGCGAAGTGGTCTATTGTTCGTCTTGTAAGCATTCGTCCATCGTTCATCGAAACTTTGAACAGTTGTTTGTTGGCATTTGCGCTAAAGTTTCTAATATAGTTCCATCAACGTGTAATGTTTCATCAACACACAATAGGTGGCGCTCGAGTACGAAAAGACTTCAAAGGCAAATGTAAAAGTTCTTTTCTTGCCGTTTGAGAAGATGAAAATAATAAAGAAAATCAATAAATCCATAATGTTTTAATATGTTGGAAGTCCTGTATAGAAGTTAGAATAACAGCAATAAGTCTTTTACATATTCTGTACATGTAAATGTGCCTACTTTTTATATGTCAAACAAATTAAAAACAATTTAAAGAGGCAATTGAAACGCATGCCGGGCATTATCTGGTAAATTTTCAATTCAATTCATTTTATTTCGTAACAATATTTTCAAAAAAGTCTGTGACCGCATTCAGAGATTTGATACATTATCTTTCTACTGAAACATTTTCATGTATGGCAAATAATAAATAACTATAAAAGATGGGAAGAATTTATCAAACGAAAATACGAAAAAAACTTAATTTGACAAAAAAAAATAGATCTGGTAAATTATGAAACGAAAAAATAATTCTACTTAAGATCACTTTATTTTATGAGTCAACAATGAACTTCCGCATGCCTCTTACTGATTTCAGCGCCGTCTGGTTTTCAATATTAACAAACTGTAATGAGTTCTGGGTCCACTGACAAAATAAAACTGAGATTTGGTTTTGGTTTACAGGTAAAATGACTAATGAGTTAACTGAGTTGCATAAGAAACACCTCTAATGTAAAATTTCCAATTGACAGCCAGCTTTGGTAAGGATGTTTCTTGGTTTTTGCATTTATTCTGTAGTTGATATTTGCTCAATGTAATACGCCATGTTCTTAAAATGTTTGTTCTTAATGTTTAATAGGTTAAGAGGAGCATCAACAATGTAGCAAACAAAATTACAAATGGTATGAGTGTGTCCATAACAGCCACAGAAATAAGTAAATTTGGGCGAGAACGTAAGAAAATCCGGGGAAACATAACGCAAAGTAAAAACAAAAAGTTAGAAAAGCTGAGTGATATCCATCTACGTACTAACATTGATACAAGCCTCTTGTCTACGGCTCAACATGCACTGTTAACTCTGAAGGTGGATGACTCACTTAGTGAGCTAATTAATCTACTGCTCATAAGCAATTGTCGTCTCAGGAAAGTACCTTTGCATCCTGAAAGAACTTTTCTAAAACGATCTCAACAAACTAACGATGTGGGCGCATCCTTGTGGGTTAGGTGTCAACCCACACAAAACTGAACTGGTTCTCTTCACCAGGAAATATAAAATTCCACACATGAATCAAAGGTATAAGCTTAATCTTATCTGATGAAGCTAAATACTTGGGTCTTATTTTGGATAAAAAGCTGAGCTGTAAACCAAACATACAAGAAAGAGTTCGGAAAGCTACGGCAGCACTCTTCTCTTGCAAAAAAGCCAACGGTAATAAATTGGGTCTTCAACCCCGCATTATCAACTGGCTATACATCTCGGTTATAAGACCGACACTTATGTACGGTGTAGTTGTCTGGTGAACTGCCTTAGACAAAGCGATCAATCGCGATAAGGTTGGCAAAGTCCAACGATCAGCGTGCTGCAAATGACGGCTGCTAGTGCGGCTATCCTCCTCAAAGCAACTTTCCAGTGGAACGAGAAGGACCGACAAAGAAATCGGCCACTGCTCTATTCTAAAAAATTTCAGAATCCTCCCTAGATTTCCGAAGGGCGAAATTTGGAAGCTTCTCATTACAAATTATAGTCTTAGATGTTTGCAGTAAAAAAAATGTTTAGGTCTTGCTGGGGGATTTGAACCTGTTAATCTACGGTCAGTAGTACTACGTACTCCCCACTAAGCAACTGCACACAATTCTTTTTAATAGTCAGTGGTAATCCTAACGTGAAAAAAAATAACTGCGAGGGGCTTCATTGCTTTCTACCCATCATCAGGACAGGAAATTCCTCTTCTTTTGCAATATCCCGAAATATATCGGTCCTTTATTTGAATGTAGCAAATTACCCAGCCGTTATTCCAAAGTTCAACAACGCTTCCTTATTACGTTTAATTAAATTTTCAATCAGATGGATTTTTTTTTATAGTAACACAAGGCGACACTTTCCTCCCTTCAAAGATCTTCCAAGAAAAAAATCCCCACTTTGTCCCTAAAAAATAGATCATAGACCAAAGGCATTTCCTTTGTCCAGGTACTCCATTTTATCTGCTGACTGCTATCCAATAGAGGAGATGACAGGTGGCAACTTGAAGAAAGAAAATGCAATTTTATTCCACTGCCACCTACCATATCAAGTTGCCAATAAATCTTTCTTTAGATTTTCTATTTCTCACCTCCTTCGACATACAACAATCACCAGCAGGGCATCAGAGTCAAAAAAAAACTTTTAGAAAATTACCTGAAATGCATAGAAAGTCCTTATTTCCTGTTTGGCATCTCGCGTATCCACTCGAAATAAAAATGAAGAAAAAAAACTTTACGGAAACGGAATTGAAAAGCTTGAAAGTCGATTTCCATTATTCCTGGTGCCAAATCTCGTGAAGCCACAAAAACAATATCGACATGAACCGTTCTGGCATTCATCCAATGGATTGAATCCCTCCCTATTGCGATTCCAAATGAGCAATTTGCTGTGCATTATCGAAACGATGCCGGGGCGGTTTGAAATTCTTGTTCTCAAAACACAGGATGCAGTATTTACCCCATCTAGAGAATACATCACTTAGCCAAGAGGCCTCTCTTGACTTTGAGAGCACCCTTCAGAGCCTTGTCGCGCAATTAAAATGGCGGAAACAAATGTCAACATTTTGTCCACCCAAAAGTCCGCCCGACTACGAAAACGACGGCACAAGTCTAACAAATCGAATTTGCCAAGCAAACATCTGCTACAAGCCAACAACGGTGGTATGTAGCAAAACGATCATACGAGGACGTGTGTGGACGCAGTGTTATGTGAGCCTTTTGACAAAAAACCTTCGCCTGGTTAGTTGAGCACTAATTAATGCTGCGAAATAATTAAAACGAGTACACACTGCACAAGCTCAATGCATGTGTTGAGTTAATGTACCTTATTCCTACTATGAAATTCCGATTGATTACTGGCGAGGAAGGGATGAGTACAAAAATGAAAGGTAAGCTTCAGCCCCACCCCAGCGAGACAGGACAAATGTCCTGTAACTCATTCTTTATTTACTTGATGCTAATATTAGACGGATGAGCTTTCCGATTGACTGATTGGGGTGAATTTCAATTTTACTCCAAAGGGAGACACGGGGTCTAGTCTATTACTGCTGGAATCCAATTCTAATCATCGATAAGCCGATTTAGCTGCAATAAACTTCTAATAAGCTTTTGGACAACGGAATTGATTTTGAATTTTAATTGTGATTGGGGAGAGAAGGATTTTGTGTTTTTTTTTTTTTGTCAAGAGGAGGCCAATTTTATGGATGATACTTTTAATTAAAATGCACTTAATTTTAAATCCGTATTGATGGCTAGTCAATTTATTAAATTATCCTGTAGGAGTAGGTGCCTATGGAATTGAATTAGGAAAACTTATTTATTAATGAGTTCACAAATTGTACTTTGGAGGTTATATTTGGCAATATTTCCTTTCGTTAACCACAATTATGAGGTTTTTAAGAACTTGTTAAGTATTATAATTTGAGAGCTATTTAATCATAATTGAGTTCTTTCTTAACCTAGCAGTGTTTCAATTTTGCTACACTTAACTATTTAAAAAGTCCAAGGAAACTAAGAACTTGGCCATCTGTTTGATCTCAATTTCTGTTTATGAGAGCTAGGTTCTCTTTTCATGCCCTGTCCTAATAATCCAGTAAAATTGTTCTTAAAAGTGACTCTGGCGTTAAAGTTGTAGGGGTAGTTTTGATTCCATTCATTCTATCGATTTTCTCGGGTGCTGAATCCTAATCTGAGGTTTGCTGACAAAATTTCGTGATGTTACATTGAAAAAAATAAAAAAAAAGTAAAAAAAATCTCAATTTTTTGGCGGTTTTTTGATAATTACTCAAAAACCAACAACTTTTTGTGAATAACCCATAAATGTACAAACAATTTCCTACAATTTTTATTGTATGTACAGCAGTGGCGTGGCGTCCATATAACACGATTCCTATAGTCCGTACCAAAACAGTTGGCCAACGGTCGATTGCGCAGAGAGAGGATTTAAGAGAACAAAAATGACGCGAAAGAGATTTAATCACTAAGCGTTTTTGCCTGTAATTTACAATGCGTAACCCAACTTTACAGTGCTTAGAACTAAAATGCTGTTGAATATCTAAATAAACTTAATTTTTTATTATGAGGTCGACTTTTATACATTTCTACCTAGAAGTCCGATTGTATTTGAAAGGGTTCCCAACCCTTTTTATGGTTGAACATTTCGTGGTTTAGCGCTAGGTACCTGTATGGGTGGTGTGCTTGGTTAGCATTAATTTTATGATGTTTGATTTTACCTGTTTGACTTAAGTGTAAAAGTTTTACGACATGATTAGTGTTTGCATTTGGTTACCTGTAGGGGCAAGGAATAAATTTGTTGCTTGGTTTTTAGAGTTTTTTATTTTAAGATAACGCATATATATTATGGATTTCCTATTTGGAATTCACTTTCACGAAAACAAAAGCATTGCTAGGACATAAGTTTATTAAAATAAAATAAATTGTCATTGATCTTTCAAGAAAAGGAAAACCAATAGGAAGTCTAGGACGTAAGATCGTTGTTAGGATATATTACAAAAAAATTGAAGAAGCTAGGAATTTATGTATAGATAATCCAATCACATACGCAAATTCACAGACAGAGGAGTTTACGGGAATTTCGGCCGGAACAATAAGAAGGATAATTAAAGAATATGAGAAGAAAGGCGCTATTGAATCTCCAACTAAAAGAGTACCACATACAAAATGGAAAACTGGATTGGACGAATTTGGTATCACAGCTGTTCGGCGAATTATATACAACTTCCACATTGAAGAAAAAATGATGATAACATTAAAAATGTTAAGACAACGGGTGCAGGAAGATTTGGAGCTGAACCTAAGCAATATGTCGCTACATAGGATTTTAAAAAGAAATGGATTTTCTTATAGGAAAACGGAGAACAACCGTAAATTTCTTTGCGAAAGAAATGAAATCAAACTTTTACGAGTGAAATATCTGAGGAAGGTGCGGGAGTACAGGTCAGAAGGATATGAGATTATTTATTTGGACGAGAGCTATATTCACAGCTCTCACACAAGGCCAAGGGCATGGACTGACGGCACCAGTCAAGGTTTAAAGGCGGCAATTTCAAAAGGCCAAAGGCTGATAATGGCGCATGCAGGTGGAGCGAAGGGCTTCGTGAATAATGCCTTGCTTTTATTTAAATCTGGGTCGAAAACAGGAGATTATCACGATGAGATGAATTTTGAAAATTTCTCCAAATGGATGAAGGATCAAGTTTTAAATAACCTAGAGGAACCATCGGTTATTGTAATGGACAACGCATCATATCACAACAAATGGGAACACAAGCAAATCACTTCTGCTTCCGTTAAATCGGAGATGTTAGAATGGCTTTCCGTCAACAATATACCGCATTCTTCAAAAATGCTCAAAGTCGAACTTTATGACCTTATAAAGCGACATCGGACTAATCACCACCCCAAGCATAAGATTGACGATATGATTCACGGCGCGGGACACGAAGTACTACGATTGCCACCCTATCATCCAGATCTCAACCCTATTGAAAAGATCTGGGCAACAGTCAAGGGAAGAGTCGGAAGCCGAAATACAACGTTTAGATTATCGGATGTTCAGAAACTAGCTGAAGAAGAATTTTCAAAAATAACAGTTGAAGATTGGCGCAAAGTTTGTGAAAAAATTATAAGGACAGAGGAGGAATACTTTTCACACGAGCAGATGTGGGACACAATGTCGGATGCAATAATTATCAATCCAGGAGATGATTCTTCAACCGATTATGAAACTGACAGTTCTTCGAATTCAATTTAGTATACATTAATATTAACTATTTCATATATAGGTAGCAAAATCAATAAATATTTTTATCTTAGTACTAGAACGTGTGTGTTTTTACTTCTTAATTCAAACCAAACCAAACCACCCATTTGGTATACTGGTGTTTTGTTTTGCTGCTCGCTGTAAATCTGTTTTATATTTGCAATTCATCGTCAATTTTATCTCGCTATAATTTACACTTTTAATCAAGGTTACAAATTTAAAAGTGGTGCTTAGTTCAATAAGTTTTAAAAACTGCATTTCTTAAAAAAAATTATTGAAGAATCAAGAACGTTCACCATTTTGTCTTTAAGGAACCGTTTAATACCCCATCCTCTTTTTTGTGACAGAAAATCGTGCCTATTGTTATTGGGCATAAAATCGTTTACGTTTCCAAAAAATTCCCAAATTGTAAATTTTTTATTAAATTTACCTACCTCGCCCAAATTCAATGATATAAACAAAAAAAATTTGGTGTGACACTGCAATTTACTTTACTTTGCGTGCCAATATCAGTACCTACATGATCAATATGCACGACACAATTAATAATGATCAACGAAAGTATAATGAGCAAATAGGGTTTAAATCTAAAACCGTACACCTTCATACAGACACAGTCACACAATCAATTCATGTGCAATGTTTTGCTTAATCTATCCGACCGTGATCACATCATACTCCTACAAAGAACCGACAAGACAAAAAACGAAACAATATATTTGCCTCCAAGTAAAGTTGACATATAATGGTCTATATTTTTCCTCCGCTCCTAATTTCAGTATAAAAGAAGGAAAATGAAGAAACCACCCTCAGTGAGATCGCGAGAGCGATCTTGAACACAAGGCAGGGTATACGTCGTTTTTTATTATGGCTCCGCCCATTTTCGTCTCTTTATGCTTGTTTTTGCAATTTAAGAGATTGTAAAACACATTTTAAGAGACCTGCGCAGTAGAATGGCCAACTGTTTTGGTACGCACTATAGGTATGATCAAATCGGCGAATTTGTATAGCGGGAGGCGATTTCCGCGCGAGTATTTCTTAAAAAATGTATAATAAAGCGAATAAAGCGAAGGAGTATTCGAACACTTTTTTTTAATACTAAAAAGTTAATACATGCCTAATATTATAATAGGATTGTGTAAAAAAAAATGGAACCGTGGGAATGGCGTTGTTGTGGCAAACAAATATTTTTGTTTGGAAACAAATTAAGTTGAACAATTTTCTATAAATACATTTTATACTACTAAATATCAATGAATAAAAACAATTAATTAATGACAAATTTATACAAAAAAAAGAGTGAATATGCCTAAAAGCCCTTTTGGTAAACAATTTATACATAACATGCACAACAAAATAACAGACTTTTTCAGGTATTTTGTATACCTACCTTTCATTTCATTTCATTTCATTTTTATTTTATTTTATCTCGTAATGCCTATACACTTTAAGACATAATATCTTATAAACTAGTGATAAGCTTAATTCTCCAGATGAAAGCTACAAAGAAAGACGAACTAATTCAATAATATTATGCATCTATAAACACTACGTGGTCAATACGTAAAACTAAAAATAATTAATCCAATTAAAATTAATTTGAGTGTGCCAGATAGTTTCTTAATTCATTTTTAAACTTTCTTGTGTTAATGATTCTTCTAATAGGACACGGTAACGAGTTCCAAAGACGAATGGAGTTAATAAAAACTGACGCTCAGTGGTAAGGGAGGAGTAACGCGAAGAAATCAGCTGACTAGACCTGTCAGAGGAACGCCTAGCCAGTTTCTCGTACAGACCGAGAGGTTGTCGTGTTGTGAGGATGATGGAGAGAAAAGTTAAAATGCGGAACTGAAGTAGACTGTCAAACGTCATGTGTGGGGAGTTCCTCAAAAACAAATTTAATAAACTTTGCACCAAAACAAAAAATAATCTAATAAAATAAAATAAGAAATTATTCCCTACACCGCCCAACACCCTCTCGAACTGTCGAATTCCGTCAGCAATCAGTTGTTGTACTTTCGTCAAAAATGAAGCGGAAACGACTTATTTGACGAATCGTTTTTTTTTGGGTTGTTAAGTCAATTCTCGAGCAAACCACGCTCTTCTTTCTTTTTCTTTCTGGGATGCTGAGCAGTGTGGTTCATAGCTGTGCAAAATACAAAAAAAAGGAATTAAGGTTTTTTTTTTGCTTCTGTTTTCGAACACTCTTGACGATTTTTTTTGTGACCGCGCTGGAAGAGAATCATACTCCACGAACAAAATCACACAGTGTTTCTTTGCATCCGCCGACCAGCAACACTTTACAGAGATATATTTGCCTGTAATTTTGCGCAAAGTGACCGAGACGTGCGAAAAACAACAAAAAAAACAAAAAAGTAACGCTGTGCAGCATCAACAAGCAGCCACAAATCACGTGCCTTGCATTGAGACCCCATGAGTGTTCTCCAAATTATCTCCAGAAAGTGTCAAACAAAAACAGAAGTTCGCCAAAAAGAGATCGAGGCAGTTATACCCATCCGCTGCCAACAAACACTTCGTGGGCGTGTGAAAAAGTTATACACACAATAAAGTCTTCCAGTGTGATTCGATCGACATTGAACGAAGCGGCCACCATCCCAAATTCGTAACAAATTTGATCAGCAGCGACAGCGACACACGTGAATCCCATCGCTGATTTGCACCGTCACATCAGTATCAGCAGAAATCGCCAACCATCCGCTGCCATCGTGTCTACCAGCGGTCTTTCGAATATATTTACCTCGCTGCCCGCTAAAAACGCAAGCATCGAAGTCAGAAACGCCGTCGACACCCTTCATTGATCAGCACCACCAGTTGGCCGTAGTCAACGATCTGGAAAACAGCGTCAACAAACAGGTGTACAAATGTGCACCTGATAATTAGAATTGTATCGCATGTCCTCGATTTTAATGTAGATGTTGTGAACTTAAAGCTAAGTACCTATTGTTCCGACAGTCGTTCCGCAGCTCTCATCGAGATAGGTCGGCTAGTTAGTGTTCAGCGGGATAAAAGAATAGTGTATCGATTATAACAGCGATTTAGCCAATTGTTTTTAAGTCCAAAGTTGGCTTAGTAAGCTAGGCGTCCGACTTTCACAGATAAATAAGTTGTTCAGGAGGAAAGATCACAATGATATTCCTTGTGTTCGAACCTCCCAGACAGCAGAGAACAGACAGACAGTACTGACTGCTGGAATAAGTCCAGAAAGTGTCGCTTCAAACGACGATTTTTTCGTGGTCGAGGACCCACAGGAGAAGGTGGATTTGCTGGGCGCTTGTTTCGAAGCCGTGTATACGGTGAACAATCCTGTTCGCCGTAACCACGACATTGAGAATAGGGCTCTAGTGAGCCACTTCTATCTGCGCACCGAACTTGAGAATTGGCGATCTGACAATAACGGATTCACCGTGTTCACTGATGAAAACCATGCTAATGCAGTTGTCGCCAATGGCCGAGATGCATCGCACTTGTTCGTGTCGAAGAATGATCTTCTGTGCATCTTCGAGTCACTAAAGAATAAAAAGTCGGCGGGGATGGATGGTGTCCCAAACGTCGTATTGAAACACCTGCCTTTGGAGGCTGTAGATATTTTCACCACGCTGTTTAACAATGCGCTGAATAATGCACATTATCCAGCGCATTGGAAGGTAGCTGTGGTACACCCTATCCCGAAAAAATGTAAAGATAGGACGAATCCTGCCAATCTCCGGTCAATTAGCTTACTTCCGAATATTAGCAAGGTCTTTGAAAAGGTTGTCAATAGAGCCCTGTTAAAGTGGGTCGAGGACAATAACATAATCCCGGACAACCAGTTTGGTTTCAGGGCGAGGCATGACACTATTCATGCCGCGTCGAAACTGGTTTCCGACATGCAGTGGAATAAATGCAAGAACCAATGCACGGGTGCTTGTCTGGTTGATTTTGAGAAGGCTTTCGACACCGTATGGTTAGAGGGACTTTTCTACAAGTTGACCAGGCGGGGGATGCACAAACCTTTGCTATATGTAATTTATAATATGCTTATGGGAAAGAAGTTCGTTGTCAAATGTGGCAACGTGACTTCGAGCAGAGTCTTTCAAATTAAAAACGGTTTACAGCAGGGGGCGGTCAATTCTCCGATTCTGTTTAACATTTACACGAGTGATCTGGTGGGTTCACTCAGCCATGCTATAGCGTATGCCGACGATTTGGTGCCATACAGATCAGGTCCTAAAATCGAGGTCATTAATATCCTTTTGCAGCGTGACTTCTATCAAATTAAGCGATATTGCGACGACTGGAAGTTGAAAATCAACTTTCAGAAGACGGAAACAATCTTGTTCAGAACTCCATTGGCTGGGGCCTCTAGGGATACCAGAAAAAACTGGAAGAAATTGGCCATTATTGGACAGGATGGGCAGCCATTGGCGGTGAGAAGCGTAGTTAGATATCTAGGTATCTGGCTTGACCAGTATCTATATTTCGATAGACATATAGTTGCTTGTCTTGCTGGGGCCAAGAGGGCTTATGCTCTGACAAGGAGACTGTTTCATAGCAGTCAACTTGACTCCAGAGTGAAGGTCATTTGCTACGTGGCCCTTATAAGGCCGATCATCGCTTATGGTTGTCCATTGTGGTTTAATATAGCGCCTAGTTATATGGAAAAGATTCGGGTTTTGGAGAGACAATGTCTTAGGACCTGTCTCCGATTGTTCCAAACGCCTGAATCCAACTATATAAAATACTATCCCAACAAGGTCCTATACGATGGGGCTCAGTTGAATAGGATTGACAATTTCCTCATTAAGGTCACTCGAAGGCACGTTGCAAGGGCGATGGCCAGCGACAATAGTCTGATATTTGGGGCTTACTACCCCAATGAAATGTACATTGAGAGTACGCTCCGGTCTGGTTTTATCCCGCCAGAGGCATTTATCCATATTGATGCAAAAGGGCTGGTACAGACGAGGGATGGTATTCCGGTCTTATACCATCGCTACCGCAGCGCGAGAGATAAGCGGCTCCTCCATGACGGGGACGTCGCCAATGCTCATGAGCTCCTCCGTTTTAGTACCGCAATATCGGAGAGGGATAGATTCGACACGGAAAAGCAATTCGCCGAATTTTGGTGGCTTGTTGAGGGGGGAGGGGTCAACATGCCCTCCCAGGACGGTGCGTTACTCTAAGTAACTTCCTCTTAGCTTATAAGTTAGATTAAGTCAGCTAGGGCGTTTTTGGGAGAGGCCGGGCTCGCCAAGGTGTGGTGGTGCTTCCGGGAGTTGACTGACGCTGTAAGGCTCCAGTCGGCTCACGGCGGCGCGTGTGCACGTTGACGACTGCCAGGCGCTCGGAAAGCAATTGGGATTTTGACCACTTGTTGCGCCAGGCAACGAGTGCTCAGAATCCTAATTATAGTTAGAATACGTTAAGTAGTTTAAGTAAGTAGAATAGGTAGTTTGTAATTTGTTTTATATAAAATCTCAATAATGATACCGAGTTTTAGTAAATTTTCTCGAGGAATATATATGTAAGATTAGTTCGTAAAATAGTTCGTAGGCCGAAAGGCAATAATTCTAAGATATAGTTAAGTTTAGAGCGTTCGCATAAGGACCAATAAATAAGAATAAGTATCCTGTTAATTTTAAGTTAGGTTTAATCATTTTTGTCTAGTATGTAAGTAGATATTTATCAATGAATAAAAAAAATGAATTTCAAAGTCAAAAAAAAGGCGTCCGACTTTGACGCCGGAGACTCGGGTTCGATTCTCGGCCAGTCTTCAATTTTTTAATTTTATTTTTTTATCGGAAATATAGTGATAGAGACACAAAAATAAACAAAAAAAAAGTGCCGCATTATCAGGCGATGGACCCCGGAAAATCGGTGGTCCCGCTTACGGGTGTGGGTGTGCCGTTGCGACGTGTGGTGCGAACACGTGAGCCGGCAAAAAAATCAGCAGCAACAACAGCAGCAGAAATAACATCAGCAACAACAACAACAATAGCAACAGCAACGAGAACAGCAGCAGCAGCAGTGTGTATGCCAAGGGCAGTAGCTGCACATGCTTCTAAAATGGCACCAATTGCAGCAACAACAACGGGTCGATCGTTGCCTAGGCGAGTGTTCTCGCAGGCAATACCAGCACCAACAAAGTCAGTAGCAGCAGCTGAAAACCCTGCTACAGAAGTAGAGAAGGAGGAGTTTCGAAAGGTGGAGAAGAGGCGACGGAAGCTTAATCCGAAGCCGAACCTCTCTGCGAAGAGAAGGGCGAACCTGGCAGGCCCTAATGTGGAATCATCGATGGCTGGTACCGATGATGACACGGATAATACCAGCTCTTACGAAGCTGAAGTGCGAGCGGGCCGGTACGTCGGAGAGGGAAACTCCTTCAGGGACCTACCGGTCGACGACGATGATAGAAATGTCATCCAAATGGAGGATAGAGAAGAAGATGATGAGGAGGCTCAGCTTGACCAACTCATCAAACAGCTCCTTGAGAAACGTGAGCAGTTGAGGCTGAAAAAAGTACAGCAGCAGCAACAACAAATAGTGCTGAGGGAGCAAATCCAGCAACAACATCAACAGAAGCAACAACAACGACAACAGCAACAAAACCAACAAAAGCAGCAACAGCAGCAGCAAAAGCAGCAACTGCAGCCAAATCAGCAACAGCAGCAGAAATCAGCAAGGAAGAGCAAAATTCCCCCGATTAATGTGAGTAATTTCGACATAAGTGATAGTATAAGGTTATGTAGGCTTATAACAAAGAACTTTCATGTTAAAAGGCTATCGGCCAATAAACATATAATTATTTGTGAAGAAATAGAGGAGTACAATAGGGTGCGCACCGCCTTGGGAGAGGTTAAGACCGAGTACTTTACGTACACCCCAAGAGAGCAAAAGCTAAAAACCGTTGTATTAAAGGGAATTGATCCCTCAATAAAAATGGAGGACCTCGAAAGAGAGCTAAAGAACCTTGAAAGCGATGACCTCAAGTTCGTGGGGGTCAAGCCGTTTTCCTCGGCTGTGGCAAGGGGTGGTAACCGTCACTTACCATTCTTCCTGGTTCAGCTCACTCCTGACAGCAAAATTGACAGGCTGCGAAATATCTGCTACCTGTACTACCATGCTGTAAGGTGGGAGAAAATAAAGAGGTCAGATCGCATACTTCAATGTATGCGCTGCCAAAGGTTCGGGCACGCCGCAGCTAACTGCAACATGCAGTTTAGATGCGTGAAGTGCGATAAGGACCACATACATGGTGAATGCTCTCTAGGTAAGGAGAGAGTCGAAGATCGGAGTGTACTCTCCTGTGTGCTCTGCAGGAACTCTGGGCATCCCGCCAACTTCAGGGGTTGTCCAAAGTACCAGGAGTTGAAAAAACGAGTCCAGGCCCGCAAACAGCAGTCTGAAGATGATAGGCGTCAGAGGAGTCGCTCGTTCACAAATTTTGTGGCACCCAACGTGTCCTTTGCCCAAATGGCAGCTGGACCGGGTCAAGCCCACATGACATCAAACCAACCAAAGGTAGCCCAAAAGGCACCAGAGGTGGATCTGGACTTAAAATCGATCCTTCTGTCTCTGCACGGAAAGATAGATAAGTTCCAGAAACAATTAAATGAACAAGCGGCCCGAATTGACTTTATCTATTCGGAGCTGTTTGTGGGGTCTGGTGTGCCATAAATCTAATGGCTACGCTGGATGAGGGAAACTTAAAGATCCTTGCTGTGAATGTTAATTCACTAGTCAGGATCGAGAAAAGAACGTCACTTGCCAACTTGTTGAAAACCGAAAACCCGGATGTGCTTTTGGTTAGCGAAACTAAGCTAAATCAGAAGCACAAATTGGGATACAAAAACTATCATGTAATAAGAAGAGACCGGCCTCACTCCACTCAAGGAGGTGGGGTTGGAATCTTAATTCGAAAAGGCCTGCGCCATAGGGTTATATATAGCGGGGACGTACGTAGGTTCCAGTTGTTGGAGGCATGCATCATATGCATTCCTCTCCATAGCCGGAGGAGAATGTATGTTGAATGTATGGTGTCGCTTTACGCACCTGCTGCACCTCCACCAAACCAATTTATGACAAAGCTCGAGACACTTTTTCGTGGTCTGCAGCTGAACTCGGAGGAGAATTATTACTTCTTGGCCGGAGATATTAATGCCAAACATGCGGCATGGGGAAATGTTACTGCAAATCCCAGGGGCAACCAGTTTCACGACTGGTGGCGCCTCAATATGATTGAGTACAACCTCGAGTTGTACGCGACGGATATCCCTTCTTTCCCAAGAAGCGGTGCTTTCCTGGACTTGGCCTTAACGGACGCAAGACTTCAACTGACGAACATAGATCAAAACACGCGGAACTGTTTGCGTGCGTTTGAGTACGATAGTGATCACTACGGACTCGCCGCCGCAATACGGATCCCGAACGAGCAAACGCTGCTGGAGGAGTACGAAGCAGTGTGTTCATTCGATTATCGGAGGGCACAATGGTCGCGCTTCTCCAGATTGTTAAAGCGAGATATACGTTCGAGTGGGATCGACCCACCGACAAACAGTAACATGACAAATGATGACATTGATCGGCATTTATTGCAAATGAACGACGCCATCAAACGAACTATGGAACGAACTATTCCTCGAGTAGGACGTTCCGACGACGACCAGACAGAAAAGTACAGAAACCCTACAATCGACGCACTATACCGACAGAAAAGTAGACTGCTCTCGAGGCTTAAACGGCTGTACAGGCAATTTACTGATCGCAACGACCCGGATGTAAGGATGCTGAATTCAGAGATCCGAATCCTGAAACAGCTGATAAAAGAAAATTACAAAAAATCTGTAAGTCTGTATTGGGGCAATAAAATTCGGGCTATTAAAACCTGTAGTCCGAATATGTTCCCACAGATAAATAAGTTGTTCAGGAGGAAAGATCACAATGATATTCCTTGTGTTCGAATCTCCCAGACAGCAGAGAACAGACAGACGGTACTGACTGCTGGAATAAGTCCAGAAAGTGTCGCTTCAAACGACGATTTTTTCGTGGTCGAGGACCCACAGGAGAAGGTGGATTTGCTGGGCGCTTGTTTCGAGGCCGTGTATACGGTGAACAATCCTGTTCGCCATAACCACGACATTGAGAATAGGGCTCTGGTGAGCCACTTCGATCTGCGCACCGAACTTGAGAATTGGCGATCTGAGAATAACGGATTCACCGTGTTCACTGATGAAAACCATGCTAATGCAGTTGTCGCCAATGGCCGAGATGCATCGCACTTGTTCGTGTCGAAGAATGATCTTCTGTGCATCTTCGAGTCACTAAAGAATAAAAAGTCGGCGGGGATGGATGGTGTCCCAAACGTCGTATTGAGACACCTGCCTCTGGAGGCTGTAGATATTTTCACCACGCTGTTTAACAATGCGCTGAATAATGCACATTATCCGGCGCATTAGAAGGTAGCTGTGGTACACCCTATCCCGAAAAATGTAAAGATAGGACGAACCCTGCCAATCTCCGGTCAATTAGCTTGCTTCCGAATATTAGCAAGGTCTTTGAAAAGGTTGTCAATAGAGCCCTGTTAAAGTGGGTCGAGGACAATAACATAATTCCGGACAACCAGTTTGGTTTCAGGGCGAGGCATGACACTATTCATGCCGCGTCGAAACTGGTTTCCGACATTCAGTGGAATAAATGCAAGAGCCAATGCACGGGTGCTTGTCTGGTTGATTTTGAGAAGGCTTTCGACACCGTATGGTTAGAGGGACTTTTCTACAAGTTGACCAGGCGGGGGATGCACAAACCTTTGCTATATGTAATTTATAATATGCTTATGGGAAAGAAGTTCGTTGTCAAATGTGGCAACGTGACTTCGAGCAGAGTCTTTCAAATTAAAAACGGTTTACAGCAGGGGGCGGTCAATTCTCCGATCCTGTTTAACATTTTCACGAGTGATCTGGTGGGTTCACTCAGCCATGCTATAGCGTATGCCGACGATTTGGTGGCATACAGATCAGGTCCTAAAATCGAGGTCATTAATATCCTTTTGCAGCGTGACTTCGATCAAATTAAGCGATATTGCGACGACTGGAAGTTGAAAATCAACTTTCAGAAGACGGAAACAATCTTGTTCAGAACTCCATTGGCTGGGGCCTCTAGGGATACCAGAAAAAACTGGAAAAAATTGGCCATTATTGGACAAAATGGGCAGCCATTGGCGGTGAGAAGCGCAGTTAGATATCTAGGTATCTGGCTTGACCAGTATCTATATTTCGATAGACATATAGTTGCTTGTCTTGCTGGGGCCAAGAGGGCTTATGCTCTGACAAGGAGACTGTTTCATAGCAGTCAACTTGACTCCAGAGTGAAGGTCATTTGCTACGTGGCCCTTATAAGGCCGATCATCGCTTATGGTTGTCCATTGTGGTTTAATATAGCGCCTAGTTATATGGAAAAGATTCGGGTTTTGGAGAGACAATGTCTTAGGACCTGTCTCCGGTTGTTCCGAACGCCTGAATCCAACTATATAAAATACTATCCCAACAAGGTCCTATACGATGGGGCTCAGTTGAATAGGATTGACAATTTTCTCATTAAGGTGACTCGAAGGCACGTTGCAAGGGCGATGGCCAGCGACAATAGTCTGATCTTTGGGGCTTACTACCCCAATGAAATGTACATAGAGAGTACACTCCGGTCTGGCTTTATCCCGCCGGAGGCATTTATCCATATTGATGCAAAAGGGCTGGTACAGACGAGGGATGGTATCCCGGTATTATACCACCGCTACCGCAGTGCGAGAGATAAGCGGCTCATCCGCGGCGAGGACGTCGCCAATGCTCATGAGTTCCTCCGTTTTAGTACCGCAATAGCGGAGAGGGATAAATTCGATACAGAAAATCAATTTGCCGAATTTTGGTGACTTTTTGAGGGTGGAGGGTTCAACATGCCCTCCCAAGACGGTGCGTTACTCTAGGTAACATCCTCTTAGTTTGTAAGATAGACTAAGTTAGCTAGGGCGTTTCTGGGAGGGGCCGGGCTCGCCAACTTGTGGTGGTGCTTCCGGGAGGTGATTGATTCTGTAAGGCATCAGTCAGCTCACGACGGCGCGTGTGCACGTTGACGACTGCCAGTCGCTCGGAAAGTAATTGGGATTTTGACCACTTGTTTCGTAATGCAACGAGTGCTCAGAATCCTAATTATAGTTAGAATATGTTAATTAGTTTAAGTAAGTAGAGTAGGTAGTTTGTAATTTGTTTTTTTATATAAAAATATAAAATTTGATAAAGATGCCGAGTTTTCTTAAAAATTTTCTCGATGAAAACATAATATGTAAGATTAGTTCGTAAAATAGTTTTTAGGCCGAAAGGCAATAATTATAAGATAGAGTTAAGTTTAGGGCGTCCGCATAAGGATCAATATTCTAGAATAAGTATCCTGTTAATTTTAAGTTAGATTTAATCATTTTTGTCTAGTATGTAAGTTAAGCTAATAATTAATAAAAATGAATTTAAAAGTAAAAAGTACCTATTGTTCCGAAATAATGTAAAGTTTGTTCAGTGCCAAATATTTGCCTTTATTTTCTTTAATACAGATTTAGAAACCATCCAGACCGTCCATGAATGTTGTGCACACCACTCATTGGAGTCTCATCAATTTAAATTCGGTAATTCAGTAATGTACAAAAAGGTACATGATCACCGGTGAGTCAGTTGTTTCTTTTTTTTATACTGAACGATCTAGTTTTTTTTATTGATCTTTATTAAAATTTAAATACACTGAAAAGGCCTGAAAGTAGTATAAACGTTGAATTAAATTACCCTAATAGAATCAAATGAGAATTAAGCGATAATTAAAAGAATTGAACAATACCTATGTACATACGAGTACAATACAAATCAATGAAATAAAAACTATCTAAATATATTTAAAATTAATATAATGGCGCTAAATAAAGTCTTAAAACATAAAACAAGAATAGGAGAACTGATTGATAAGGACTAAAAACTTATATACATGCATAGTTTTAAATTGTTTTTATGTTAGTTATAAGAATTCCTTTGTTTCTTTTTTTTTGAATAAATCTCTCGTGAAGCATTTATAATGTTAAAGTATTTGAGTTTTCGCTTTATTCTATTATTTTTTTTTTGAGAATTGCCATCGAGATTTTGTTTCAATAATTTTTTTTCTTATGCAAAGGGGCAGTGCAATGCCAGTGATTAGAATCTTCGGTGGTGAGCTAAGCGAACCGTGAGCGGTCGCTTAGGTTTTTTTCTTAAGGGGCTATCGCAAGTACTGGCGGCGCGTTAGCCAAGGATGACTTTTACTCCAAAAGGTAACAAGTTGTGGGAGGGTCACGCAAGGGAGACCACTAACACCTTCCCAGGATTTTGCAGATCTCAGATCCTCTTCAATATAACAGGTTTATGTTCCTTGAACATCATAAGAGATGGTTATACATTTAATTCGGGCTGTAGCTCCTTGTTCTTTATATAAATTTCAGGCATGAAATAAATGTGCGGATGTCCAGCAGCGGGTGAAAGACCCTACGCCTCCGTCGAGCTAATTTGTGCGTATACAAGCATGCCTGCCCTCATCTAGCTGCGAGGACAACCTACCCTACAACCCACGGATCTCTGTAGGAAAATCCTGTGTTCCTATTGATTGGTGGGACAGCAGTACATCGCATTTGTAGTATAGGCACATCTTCCGCTACACATGTTAAAAAGGATCCCTGTGGGACACCATTTTGGATCGAAATGACATCCGATTGAATGTCCCCAACTTGAACAATTTGCCTTCTACCTGAAAGGTATGAAGCAAGTAGTTTGACTGCATCATGTGAGAAATTAAATAGCTGATGCAGCTTATCTATAATTTGATAGTTTTTCATCTCCCATAGATTTTGTTTTCACTTAAATATACAATTAACTAACAATCGCAATCATTTTTCGGTACGATTTCTACAAATTACTGAAATTGTATCATACAATTAATTTTTGACGTTTAAGAAAGAGATTCGGAACTTCAGAAACAGATAGCTTCGCGGATTTTGTTTCAATTCATTTGCAGCCTCATTTCCTGCAAATTTTGTAGACTTTACCTCATTTCGAAATGTGAATGTGTATGCAAATGAGGTAATTTTAAATCGAATTTGGAAATGTGCAACAAAATTAGCTCGTTTGCCCTAATGAAAACGTAGTTTGAGATTAAATTTCATAAAAAGAAGTATTACGCTTTAGAATGCCTTATAAATGTGTATAATAATTATTGTCTTTTCCAATTAATTCTTTTTATAACATTATTTACTATTGTTACAGAAAGCAATTTATTTGTCGTTTTATTATACCCTATTCTAAGGGTATATTAATTTTGACGCATAGTTTGTAACATACCTTAATATTGCCCGTAGACCCCTAAAAGTTACTATATTTATGATCAGCATCGATAGTAATGTCGATCTAGCCATGTCCGTCCGTCCGTCCGTCCGTCCGTCGGCAAAAATTAGGCCATATACTCTCTAGGGTTCCGAAATTATGAAGTTTACGAATTTTTGAAATCTGCCCACAAACTCAAAAAAACAAAATTTTGGAAAAAATCGAATTTTGAGCTAGAAAGCTGAAATTTTTTAAAACTGATCGGGATATAAAATTTTCAAAATCCGCCCACTGACACGCTCACAAATAAATAAAACAATTTTATTGAAAAACCAAAATTTGAGCTAGGGAGCTGAAATTTTTAATATATACTCTCTAGTGGCCCTTTAAGCTCATGTGTAAATATTTTCAAAATCCGCCCACTGACACGCCCACAATTTAAAAAAAAAACTTTTTTTGAAAATCCAAAGTTTGAGCTAGGGAGCTGAAATTTATAATATATACTCTCTAGGGGCACTTTATGCTCATGTGTTAATTTTTTTAAATCCGCCTACTGACACGCCCACAATTAAATAAAACAATTTTATTGAAACACCCAAGTTTGAGCTAGGGAGCGTTTTTTTGATAAAATCCTTTAAATGTTATATAACAAAATATGTAGAGCGTTCTTAACAATTCAACCATACTTAGACTTTTGTCACGCCCACTTATGAGGGATAGGAATAAGTATAGGGTATCCAACAGTTCGCCCAAGCGGACTGTAGCCCGTCCCTATGTTTTTTTATGTAATTCATTGGTGTAGAACTAACAAATTAATCAATTTCTTCAAACTTCGGGTTTTTAAATGTTTTATCTTGCCCAGGGTATGCCAACGCTGTAAAACAAATGAATCACCTATATTATTTTTAATGAATCATTTCTTTTGAATAAATAAAAGTAGCCGTTACTGCGAATAAAAAACTTCGATGTTAACATCCTTTGTGAAAAGGAAATGCATTTACAAGCTGCAAAATTGTCTGCAATTCATTTTTGAATTATAGATCAAATCAGTTTTCAACTCATAACATATTTAACAACAAGTTTCGTTAAATATCTCTAATTCTAAAGAAAGAAATCCTGCGTACGCCCTTGACTACAAAACTCCAATTTATTTTCGAATCTTTTAGCGCGTGTCAACGAGATCGGTCGGCAATGATGATGAGCGATGTTGAGCTTCGTCTAGAAGACTCTGTGTTTGCCGGAAAATTGGTAAAAATAATTCAATTGTAACAAGTAACTATTTACCAAAAAAAAACATTTCAGGAAACTTATTTAAGGAAATACAGTACAAAATTGGAAAATGTTTTCCGTTTCTTAGCTACTGACATGGTGTAGGTATGTGGATTTTAATTTAGATGGACGAGCCGGATAGGGATCGATGAACGCGACATCCATTCGCAAACTCTTTAATATCTCAGAATGAACCTGACCTGATGCTTACATTGCTAAAGCCGCAGGGGTTAAGGAGAAAAACGTGCACTGTCGAGATTTCATACGTATAAATGTATGTGTGTATTAACTCTAAATTTGGTACGCATTATTTAAATAAAATTATCGGCTTCGATATGATGAACCAATACTACTATTCTTGTGCGAAGACAACATTGACTGCCTGCTTTTGGTTCTTCGAATTTCTTCTTGTAATTTCTTTTCCAGCGTATTTTGTATATTTATTTCCTTCAAGAGTTCAACGAAACGCAAAACGCTTCCATTTTTCAACTTGTTCGCTATTTCCATGGCATCCAATAGGGTCTCGTGGATTTTTTCAATTTTTCGCAAAACTGCATGCGATTTGCATATAAGTAGCAGCCCAAGTAGATTCCACACAAGACTGTTGCAGGTTTTTGATTCTAGTAAAATTGTATTTGGGAATGATTAGATAGATGAATCGAATGTGGCAAAACGATTCAGATAAAGCAAACGCAATAATAACTCCTGCACATACCTTCAATAACTTTTCGTGATACATTACAACACTCATCGAATCGTGAATTCTTCAAGTGACTTCTGGCAATCTCATGCCATATATAGCACTTCTCAATAGGATATTTTGCAAATACTATGCGTTTTTCCATTCGTGCAAGAAATTGTCTGCAAACGATTTTTGGATTAGCTGAATTTCGGAATTAAGCTTTCACACATACTTCTGCTTGGTAATAGATAAATCAGCAATATCCTCATCTTGATATGTGGATTTGTCGCCAAAAATAAAAGCAACTGGTTCCTTGTCCTTTTCAGTTGGTATTTTCAAAAGTACATGCAGCCGTTCTCCTTGTTGGTATTCGGTTAGGTGTTTAGGTGTATCAACATATACATCAATATGAGTCAGTGCCAGTAAATTATAGACTTCGTGAAGGAATTCAAACTTCCATGGCATCACACGACGTGTCTTTAGGACTACATACTCGCCCATAACCTCTTCTACGTATTTTGTTAGTTTCTGAAAGTCAAACATATTTATGGGGAAATAGTCATTTATATAACGACAGGTATTTCACAATTTTTTTATAATTTACAAAAACTAAAAGGATTGAGAGCGGAGAAACCGTTGCTCGTTGAGTTAAATAACTTAACCCAGCCTGCAAATGAGGCTGTTCGGATTCCACACATTGGACTTGTTTCCCCCCTCTCATCCTGATAAGTAGTCTATTCAGACATTATCGCCTCTAGGTTCATTGGACCATTATATCAGATCAGACAATTTCTCGTACCATCCCCCCCCACAATTAAAGAAAAAACTCCTAGCTGCCATACGGTACTGCAATACGAGAAGGCTAATTGGGACAGGCTTAACAGCTTCTTTAGGAACTTTAATTGGTCGCAATGCTTCTTCAATAGTGACGTAAATGCTGCCGCCGATATGATATCTAATATTGTTCTCTGTGGTATAAAACTCTTCATTCCTAAGGAGAACGCATTTATTTATTTATTTTTTACGCATGGTGCGACTTGACCAGATTGTACTTTGTTCTCCCCTGTGATTGAGCGCGTACAATTTTCTATGGGACAAATCCACTTTCGCACCGCACAGTTGCAAGAGCTCTTAATATGGTATTTCCCCATTAATTCTGAATAGGTGTTCTTCCACGCTGGTAAAACTGCTCCGTAAGCTTTTCCATCTGTTCTACTCCTTTGATCTCTTCCCAGTAGATGGAAAACTGCATTTGTACAGCCCGTTCCAAAAAAGGGGAGTCATCCTAACCATCCAACTACAGACGAATTATAGCACGGCTTTCACTCCAATAGGTTCACTAGTGATTTGATGATCGATCTCACCGAAAAGTGGAACCAATCTCTTCACCAATTTGATGAAACGAGGATTATTGCACTTGATATTTCAAATGCATTTGAAGAGTTTGGCATCAAGCTCTTTTGTCGAAAATGTGTGCATTTAGCATCGATGTGTATTCAATGGATTAGCAATTTCCTTTCTGACCGTTCAATCCAAGTTGTTTTGGATGGCTTCAAGTCTGACATCCACCAAATGCTGGTGTTTCGAAAGGCTCTGTTTTGTCTCCGACCCTTTTTCTCATTTTTCTGAAACTTTTATTCCAATTTACTCCTTTGCTAATGATAGTACCCTCCGTTACTCATATTCATTGCAGAACTCTCGTCCCTGCTCCTCGGGGGTGCAAATAGAACGGCAACGTATGTTAAGATCATTAAATTCTAAGCTTAACAGCATTATTAGATTGGCTTCAGCGGACCGAGTGGAATAAAATGCTTCTAAAACGCAATGCTGTCTTCTAACATTAAAGCAAAACCTTAATAGTCTTTCAATATCCATGAATGACACTTTTATCGGTGAAACTGAAAGACTCCATTCTCCGTACGAGTGTAAATGACAACCTTCCTTGGAATGACCAGATATTCGATGTAGCTAAGAACGATGCGAAATATCTAGGTTTCCTCTGCCGATGTAACAACAGTCATACAATCCTTCCCACTTGAATAGGACACCCCTAACGTCTGCTTTCTGTCCTTCATTGCTCCCAAATCAAGCATGCCAGAGACTTAATTTTGTTTGTAAATTTTAATTGCTGTAATTTGATCAAAAGAAAGATTCAACGCTAAAGCTTTAAGTTTTAACAAAATATTATCAACCAAAAACCGACAAAATGCGGGGTCGAAAATTTGCGCCACTTGAATAGGACATGCATTTAATTTGACCGTTGTCTTTGGCACGCGGACTCATATTCTTCATTGATCGATTTTCTTGGTTAATTTCGAATATTTAATTTAAAAAAAAAAACAAAAACCTAAAATGGGTCGTGGTAAAGTATTAACCCAGGCGGAGAAAGGGCAAATCAAAGATTACAAGGACGCTGGCTTATCTATTGCCAAAATAGCAAAATCGAGAGGAGCCGACACGTTATATTCACATTTTTAAGTAATGAGTATGAATATGGAAAAAAACATGAAAGGCCGCACACGCAGCGTGCTTACTAATGCGAAAAGGCGACTTATTTTAAGAAAGGCGTCAAATTCTCACGACTCTTTGGCAAAAATCAGGGATAAATGCGGTGTCAAGGCAAGTCCTACAATGATGCTTCATGTTACATATTTCAAAAGCTAAACATCTAAAAAGACTGAACATCAAGAAGAAGCCACCTCCCAACCCGGTTCGAAAAGAGCAACGCCTTAGTTTTTGTCGCGCACATGTGACCTGGACTTCGGAGTGGCATAGAGTAGTCTTCTCCGATTAAAAAAAATTAATTTGGAAGGCCCCGATGGCTATAGCTACTATTTCCATGACCTCAGCATAAAACACATTATTTGGACCGCCTGCATAGCAGATTTGGAGGTGTGATGGTGTGGGGGCCATTTCCTGTTATGGAACCTGCCAACTACAATTTATGTCAACCACAATGAATGCGTTGTCTTACAATGCCATATTGAAACATAGGGACGGGCTACAGTCCGCTTGGGCGAACTGTTGGATACCCTATTTTTATTCCTATCCCTCATAAGTGGTCGTGACAAAAGTCTGGTTGTATTGTTAAGAACGCTCTACATATTTTGTTATATAACATTTAAAGGATTTTATCGAAAAAAACGAAGCTTTTGTAAAAAAAAACGCTCGCTAGCTCAAACTTTGGTTTTCTAATAAAATTGTTTTATTTAATTGTGGCATGAGCATAAAGGGCCCCTAGAGAGTATATATTATAAATTTCAGCTCCCTAGCTCAAATTTTGGTTTTTCAAAAAAATTGTTTTATTTATTTGTGGGCGTGTCAGTGGGCGGATTTTGAATTTTTTTTTTATCCCGAGCAGTTTTAGGAGTCATAGATCATATATAAAAAATTTCAGCTTCCTAGCTCAAAATTCGATTTTTTCCAAAATTTTGTTTTTTTGAGTTTGTGGGCGTGTTCTGTGGGCAGATTTCAAAAATTCATAAACTTGATTATTTCGGGACCCTAGAGAGTATATGGTTAAAATTTCAGCTCTCTAGGACCAGTTTAAAGGCCCAATTTTTGGCAACAGACGGACGGACGGACGGACGGACGGACATGGCTAGATCGATATTACTATCGATGATGATCATAAATATAGTAACTTTTAGGGGTATACGGGCAATATTAAGGTATGTTACAAACTATGCGTCAAAATTAATATACCCTTAGAATAGGGTATAAAAAGGTCTTACTTCCATACTTGCATACCCTTTTTGGGCTTCTGCCTTGGATTTATCAACATGATAATGCGAAAGTACATACAGCTCGGGTAGTTAAAACCTATATACAGAGCCAAAAATGTGGAGCTGTTAAGCGGGCCGCCCTATTCTCCTCATTTAAATATCATTGAAAATGTTTGGGGTGGTTGACACGTCAAGTATACGGATCAGGACAACAATATTCGAATAGATAGATTAGATTAGATTCTTTATTTCATGAAATATACGTATAATAGTTTGTGTTTGAGAACACGAGCATGGCAGAACTAGCCGTCTGCCGAATATTCGAATATACCCGAACTAACACAAGCCATCGAATTAACTTGGAGCTGGATTTCACTGAAATATTTGGCTAATTTGTATAGGTACATCCATTTCAAACCGGAGGTGTGAAGTTTTGGAACAGAAAGGTGGCTCAACACACTATTAAAAAAAAATTTTGAATGTAAAATACTCCAATTATTTTAAATTTAAGTTATTTTTGTAATATAAAGAAACACAAATCCCTAAAATGTTTTTTTGAAGTAATTTATTAAACATTTTGACGGTTTTTGGTTGATAATATTTTGTTAAAACTTAAAGCTTTAGCGTTGAATCTTTCTTTTAATCAAATTCCTTCAATTAAATTAACTTTACAAAATAAATTAAGTCTGAAGCATGCTTGGTTTGGGAGCAATGAAGGATAGAAAACAGACGTAAGGGTGTCCTATTCAAGTGGGGAGGAGTGTATTTGGTCAGGCGCACCAAAAACAGCAGCTCCAAGGCTGCTTGATAGGATAAAAAAAACCTGCGATAAAACTGATCGGTGACACAAATATAGCGCTAACGATTGATCTACTTCAGCATCGTCGCAATGTTTCCCTTGTTTCCCTGTATTATCGCTTCTTCCGTCATCAGTCCTCTGATGAAACAGCCATTTGCGTTCCGCCCCTTAAAATCTCCTTCCACAATACCCTTACTTCATCGAATGCTCATCAGTTTACCCTTGAGCCATTGTTCGAACGTACTGTTAAATATAGAGAATCTTTTATAAGGCCCAACACACGCATGTGGAACGCGTTGCATGTCTTTGTTTTTCCTCGTCACTTTAACGCTTAAGGCTAATGTGCACGTGCACCAGTGTCCGTCTTCTTCTCTCCCGTTTTCCCTTCCCGCTCGTGCTGTGTTTTAAACATCTTAATGCTATTCAAAACCCCTCGTGCAACAGTACATTATAAAACAAAGTTGGTTTTAAATGCTTGTAAATTATAATGGGTAGGAAAAACAGAGTAGGATTGGCACTCCACATTCGTATTGTACGGCTAAGGACATATTTTTTGTATATCACTGTACGTCCGAAAATAGGTTTAAAGGTGAACTAATGTGAATTTCTGACATAACGGGTATTGTGGCTGAAATGTTCTGAGGGTGGTTATTTCGCTTGAGCACTTGTGGAGGATATCGACAAAACAGCTATAGCTAGGCCACATGCGGCGATATATAAGAGACCTTAGAGATATCGGGATATCTCGATCGCTAATAACTTTTATCGCACGTTTTTGTTATCTGTCAATGAGTGCCAAATATGTGATTAAGACACCGGTCTAGATATCACCGATTCAAGTTTGGGCGAATAAACGCCTTATAGATTGTAGACACATCAGAAGAGGGATATATTTCTTGCATCACTTAAGGAAGCCTAGACACACCATTATTGTTGACATCGAATATGTGGCCATCCCAAAGAAGGTTCTCATTTACTTGTTTTTTTTATAAATCTTTTGTATCTTAATGATTTACTATTCCAAGAGATGTACCGCTTCTCGCCAGCACATCCTTGCTGGACGAATTTCTCAACTCTGCTGGCATACGTAGTTATCTGCGAAAGAAACCTTCTTAACCAATTCAGTGGCGGGCATTCACGGAGAATGTTCTCGGATGATTCATCCTCCTCTATACTTAACCTACAATCTGTCTCTGTTGAATTTATTAAGATACTACCTAAAGCCACAATGGGCTGGAAGGAATCCCACCAGCTGCCTTAGACTTCTTTTATCTAGCATTATTGCTCATACCGAGAATCGAAAGCCATTCGGTTTCAGAAATGGAAATGCCATTCATAGAGTATGACAGTGTAGGGATTTAGCTTGAATGACAGCAGACAGCATTGCGATTTGGCAGCATTAAATTCCACCCTATTGGTTGTAACCCACTGAGTTAAGCTGTCAAGATCGGAATTAAATAAGCTTAACATACTTTGTCGTTCCAGTTCCGCACCCGAAGATGATAGGATGATACAGGACACGAATTTGAGAAGCTTAGGATTCCGTCATCAGCAAAGGAATAGGGTGGATTAGAAGTAACACACAAGATATCATTCATAAAAATTAAAAAGAAAGTGCGGACAAAACAGAGCCTTGGGGGACACCATTCCAAGGGCAGCATTTATTTATTGAGTTCCTGACTTGAATCATTGCCAAACAACTAGAGTTGAATGGTGCAAAAGGTAATCTCTAATCCGTTGAAGAAGAAAATCATTGATTCCTAATTCACGCATTTTCGACAAGAGAGCTTGATGTCAAACTATGTCAAATGTTTTTGAAATATCCAGTCCAACGATCTTACTTTCAGCACCCTGGTGAAGAGATTGGTTCCACTTATTGGTTAGATAGGTCATCAAAATGCCAGTGGACCTGTTGCGAAGAACCGTTTGCATGACCGATGGGCTGTGCAAATGATAGGTGAAATTGATATACGCAATATCGCACCTATTCCAAATCCAACAGTGAACCCAAGCGGAAGGGTTCACTGTTGCACCTGTTTATGAATCCAGTTGTAAATCCTCAATAGAATTTGTTAGCAGAGTGAGGTTAAAACAAATATTTTAAACACTTTTTTCTTAAGCGATAACTTGTGCAAACATTGTTTTCAGGCCTTTTTCTACCCTACAAAAATTAATAGTTTATTAGAAGTGCGTGCCCCTATTTGGGGAAGCGGGCCCGATCGTTGGGTGGAGGGGAAGAAGATTCGCCTTTCTTTGGGGACGGCCTGAACAAATGCGGTTTTCTATAGTCTCGGAAAGAGCCATGACGAATAAGACTAATATAAAAGTTAACGCTATGGTCTTGCCAACCAAATTTGGACCAGCGGATTTGTGTCCATCAAGATATTGACGTACTCTTGTCACTGTACGAGTGCGAAATTGGAATGCTATAATGGATAATTCTACAAGCCGGGAGAGACAAAGCACAATCTGGGAGCATTGAGCTGGCTGCAAAATGAGCAGCAAGTAGATTGGCTTTGTCTCAAGACCTAACAGCTGGATTGTCATTGTGAATGAGTTTTCTTTTCAAATCAATTCATTTGTTTTACGCATAATGACCTCATCATAAGCTGCCGTTGAAACTTACTTCGATTTGCTTAGTCTCCCTCAAATATCGTATTCTCCTCAATATTGCCTTCATATTTCGATGCACCTGATATTGTACTCGGTAAAGATATTCTTCGGTTCTTGTCTGTGATAGTTTCTTATTGGGACATTTCCTAAATTTTGCAGTATACAATGGACTGCGGGCGTGTAACATTCGCTAAAAATACGAGTACATCATGTAAACCAATGTATCCCTTTCTTCTTCTACTTACCATGAATCGCATGGTAGCATCATATTTGCTTTGAGTCAAATGCGCCAGCAATGGTTTACTCCATTGTGACTGTGGAAGGAGAAGATTGGGATCATTTTTCAATGCCTTCAAAAATAGTACATCAATCCAACTTCTCCGCATATAAATTTGATTAAAAATATTTAAGGCCCGTGATCTTCGAGCAACCTCTCGGGGAAAGAGCAGGATGTTCTAAAATGGAGATCATTGAAATAACATTTGAATTTTCTTTTATATATGATGAACCTCCTTTTCGAGGACACTAAGAACATCACACTTTTCCTGTTCTCTTAATACTTTCCACAGCGGCCTTCTTTCGATTGTTTTCTCTCGATTTAGCTCTTCCAATGCTTTATTCAAATAAGTTTTCTTTTCTAAGATGAAGAGACCTAGAGTTTTGCCAAGAGTTGCAGCGAAATTTTCATCAAGCTGATGATAGGAATATATATATACATGAGTTCTGTCGTCAAACTTTTCTTATTTTAGATCTCAACGAATTTATTGCGATTCTCATCGGCTTTCAAACTCACCACTTCATTTCGATTTTGAAAAGCACTCAATTTCAATCCCTTGAATTTCAGGGAATTATTAAACAGTTCACATTTTGTTTTTTCAAACTCGTTAAGTTGATACTGTGCATCGCAGACTTCCAAATTGAATGGTTGGCTTTGAGGGTCACTAGCTGAAAATATTCCATTTAATATTCGGTAACTTTCCATTCATTTTGAATTTACCCATAGCAGCTCTGGCATCTCGTAGAGCTCCAATCGTTTGAGCTATACTACGTTTGCATCGACTCCGATTATACAAGGCTTTTGGATCGTTCTATAGATAAAAGGCGAAAAACTGAATTGAGTCAATCATTTCTATAATCCACTTATGTATATTTACTTTCAAATTCAGCGATATATCATAATAGTTTTTTGCAATATCCAGTTTCTGTTTATGCGTATAAAAAACTCCCCATTCTCGGTAAATTATTTGAAGTTGCTCCTCTGTCAATGCTTTTTTGTTCCATGGTTGCATTGTAACAATAAGCAATTACGGGTACAGTTTAGATTACAAAAAAGTTGGGCAGTGTTGCTTATTTTTATTAAAAAATAGAACCTGTCAATGCTTTGTTTGACTTTTAAAACGTTGCTAGTTTCGTTCGGGCATCAACTGAAACTACCTGTCTAGGGACTCCAAACTATTCATCTATGGTTTGACATTTTTATTTTCCTCATCAGTCATCACTAGAACCAGGAGCAATTGTTGAAGGCCAAGATGTACCAGTGAGTAGGAATTACCTCCCACTCACTCAACTATTTTGCTGTGTTCCGAAAGCCCATGGGCAGTAGTGAATAACACAAAATTAAAATAAAACTTATTGCCATTGCTTAGCGCTTTGAGATGAATTTCTCTCGCCACATCTTTTAACTTTGCCGAAATGCCCTAAGTCCAACATCCAGTTTACTACGTCGGTAAAGTTCTTATCCATTTTTCCAAATTCATTATTTAGTTCATCGTGGAACGCAGTCTCCCAACTCAAGGAAACCAAAGAGTCTCGCGATCGAAATAACAACCGGCGATTTTACAAGAAAGCGAAGCAACTGGCTGCTGGCTTTAAGAACGGCGCCGGCTCTTCGAAACAGTGACAGAAATTTAGTCACCGTAGATCACACTAGTAGATATATTTAAGCAGCATTTCGAATAGCTGCTAAATAAGCATAATGAAGAGAGAGTGAAAGTCCAACAAGAGAACCCACATTTTCCAATGAAGAACAGATTTCACCATCCAGAAAGCTTAAGAATAATAAGGCCGGAGGCTTTTATGGCTTACCAGCGGAGCTCTTTAAATATGGAGGTGATATTTTGGTAGGGCGCATGCACTGGTCCTCCAGGTGCGCGGTTGTGCCGTCGGGGTAACTTAACTTCCCTACCACCAGCCTCGGATATGGACACCCCTTATTTAAGATAATTGGAGATGTGTTCAAGCAGCATTTCCAGCAGGTGTTAAATGGGCATCATGTAAAAAGAGTGATAGGGCAAGAAGAGAACCCAATTCCAGTCAACGAAGAACTGGTTCCCCAACACAGCATTGAAGAGGTAAGCATAGCTGTAAAAAAGCTAAAGAGCAACAAGGCAGCCGGTATACCCGCGGAGCTTTTCAAATACGGAGGTGATGTTTTATTAGGACGCATGCATCAAATCATCAACCAAGTATGGGTGGTAGAAAGCATGAACGATGACTGGACTATCAGTTCCATATCCCATATGCCCCATCTACAAGAAAAGCGATCCTATGTCTTGCAAGAACTATCGAGACATATCGCTGCTAAATGTCGCAAATAAGATCCTATCCAATATACTGTATGAGAGTGTAAAGCCGTTCTGCCATACACTAATCGGCACGCACCAGTGTGGATTCCGGCCTGGCAGATCGACTATTCGAGACCCAGCATCTTTTTATCGACTTTGACGCGCAAGGGATCTACTTGGCGATGACCAAAACAGTTCTTACGATGCAGCAGGTGTCAACACGGAAGGCACTATCTTCATCATCGCAGATCTCAGCGTGCCGTGTTAGAGGGTTTCATGGAGATTGAAGAACAGTCAATATTGGTTGGCCTTGAAGTCAACGAGGACAAAACGAAGTACTTCCTATCAACAAATAACTTCGAGGTCTTAAGGGAGTTCACCTACCTAGAGTTAAACATCAACTCCACAAATGACAGCTTAGTGGCGACACGACAGAGGGTTATCCTAGGAAGCCGCTGCTACTTTGGGTTGGTGAAACAAATGGGTTCAAAACTCCTAACGCGGAAGACCAAGTGTAAGCTTTACAAAACACCGATACTGCCAGTTCTGCCTTACGGCGCGCGTCGAGTGCTGCACGATAAGCAGGAAAGGCGAACTAATTTAGGGTTATGTGGAAAGTCCTGTGTGCGAGGAGGGCGAAAGAGGAGAAAATATAACAGCGAACTCTTGCTGTAACAAGATGTGGATGTAGCCGAAAAAGCTTAAATACACAGCCGCCAGGTTCGAGACGACAAGGAAGCCCGAACCTCCGTTTTAAAAACCAAGCCATTGCGAATGCCAGAGCTCTTCGTTTGGACAGCTGAAAGCAACATGCCCGGGATCGCGGAGGGTGGAAGGCAGAGACTGTCCACTGGTCGGTAGCTCGTTAAGTAAAGTAAGTATGCACCAAGGAGGCGTCCTCAGTCCTTTGCTTTTTATTTATGTCCTTGATTGTCTTCTTGGCGAAAATTGATGGACTCCTATATGTAAAACGTTTTCAAGGACGGGACCATCATAAGCGAGGATCAAACGTCCTCACAAACAGTTTCGGGTATATAGATGGATTATTTTTCGTATTATTCCGCAAAAAATAGAATCTATATATATAAAAATCAATCCATATTTGAGTTTGTTGCCGGCGTTTGGCCAAACGCGTTAACCATGAAAGGTGACGTCTATACAAAGGATGTTTGGTATGTGCGACATCTGTATCTGCATCGGTGTGTGAATTATGGGCATTTGAGTGTGTACACATGCATATGTGCATATGCGTGTAAATTCCGATGCAGATACAGAGACCGCACATATAAAAAAACCATCGTACAGTCGTCACCTATTTTGTTATCTTAACGCGCGTATGAAAAAGGGAGACCAGACCAACGTTTTAAGCCTATTGTGGTGTTTGTGCGCACTTTCATTCTTGAGATATCGTGTGTTCAATGTTTTATTCAAATAACTCTTATTGATTTTTTTTGCATTTTTTTGTGAATCGGACATCGGAAAGTTGCTTTTCCCACATTGATAACAATCGGTGTGAAAGTGAATGAAAAGTGATTCTATCGAAGTTTTTTACTTTCGCTTTGTTGTTTGATTCGCACAAGTAAGCTGACATAGGCGCCTGCCAGACAAAAAGCACCTACCCTAAGCGGAACAGGTTGAGCTCAAATCAGGCAATCTTCGGTATTGGCCTGAGAGTGTTTCTGTAAAGTTTGGCCAAAATCGGTTTTCTTTTTTTAGGGGCAGCAACATAGGTACGCCAGATACCCGCTATAGACAATAATAAGGAAGTCTACTCGAACATATTGGCCAATAGAATTCTCGGGCACGGGCAAAGCCGGGCGGGTGCAGCTTGTTTCTATTTAAATCATTATTTGACTATTGCCTCATAATGAATCTTTCTTCTTGAACTTAACTTGAAAAATCTAAATTCAATTATTCAAATTGTTCAACTTGCAATTATTAATTTACACACAATTTTCGATAAATGTGTACGTACATCATTTCTTCGGATATCATTGTTATCACTGAGAGTGGAAAAGATGACAGCTATAACAACAATATGATATTTCAGCTATTTTTTTTCTGTTAACCGTATAGTAATTCTTCCGTAGAGAATAGTTTAAACCAACGATTTGGAGTGTCCTAATTGGAGTGAGGAATAATTTTTAAGCGACTGAAATCGAGCAAAATTTACCTGAAAATCTCTACAAAATCATATGTTACTTGCGTCTACATCCTACTTAAATCCCAGCTTCCTCTTGTAACAAGGTATTTGGACGCCTTCCGTTTTGTCTGAATTCAAAACTTAATAACAGTAGTCTTATCTTATTTATATAAATAATATTCAAAACCATAAAAAAATTTAGGCCTAAAGAATTTAGAAAAAAAAAAAAATTAGAAAAATAAAAACGAATTTCTTTTAATAGTCAACTTGCCGAATCGCCTTCTGCCGTTTGTAGCAACTATGCCTTATGTTTCCAATCTGTCTCTTCAGATAAAGTCTTGAACATATATGAAGAGTCCTTTTGCTATCTATTGCGGGCGCAGTGGCTCGGTGTAATTGAAAGGTCCCCAAGAGTATCAATTGTCATGAGAAGCTTCTCAAATTTTCCGTTCGGATTCGACTTAAAATTGTAGATCCTTTCCATTTCACACGTGGTTGGAGAAGCTAGATTTTAGGCCCTGTATGGGCCATTAATGCCTAATATTTGTTTTGTATTTTTTCCTTTTGCTATCTCAATGTATCCCATAATCCGATTTTGAACAGGCTGAAAATCTTTGAAGAAAGCACAATAGAGAGTCTTATTTCAATGTTTGAAGTTATAATCCTGACCACGATGGCGTAGATACCTTAAGGTTTCTTAAAAAAAAATGAGTGTGCTAAGACAACACGCCTGAAGTAAAACTTCTTTCGCTCCATTTAATTTAAGTTGTGACACGCCAGTGGGTGAATTTTGAAAATATTTACACATGAGCATCAAGGGCCCCTGGAGAGTCTATATTTTAAAATTCAGCTCCCTAGCTCAAACTTTGATTTTTTGCCGTTCGACCTGAAAATCTGACGATGACGGTGACGCTCTATATTTCCAACTAATGAACTGTGATTCATGGACACAATGACTTTACTCACTTCCAGTAAATTCTATCTGACGGCAACTGTTTTAGATATAGCTTTCTCCTTTGGATCGGTTTGGATAGATGATGAGCTTACTATTGCCCTCTATTGAGGAGATTCAAGGGTGTTTACCCATTCCAAGAACCTTTTCGCCGACTAAATTTTATGGGTTGCAACAAAAGAGTGTATGATCCGAAACGTAACTCTCTCTCTTTCTATCTTCACTAACTTATGTTTCCCTTTTAACTTCCGTTTTCCGGAAGTGTGCGTTTGTCTACACTTCTGTTTTGCCGGAAATGTGCGTTTGTCACACTTCCGTGACACATTCACCAGCTTACTCCCCAAGTCAAGCGTGCGTAAAGAAGTTTTACTTCAAAAACTGTGCCTAATCACTATATTCGATTATTGGCACACATGTATTCTATCGCTGTTAACGGAAACATTCCTATCCACTTGTAAAGATTCATTTATTGTATCTCTAGGAAGAAAAAAATAAAGTTGAAAATTATATGGCTATATGTAAACAGTCAGCTTTCCTTTAATTATTTGATAGATTGTTCACTGAGCAATTAAACTTTTTTTGCAAATTTTTAATTTGTAATAACCAGCACGGGTTTGTAAAAAAGCATTCAACCGTGACAAACCTCAATATTTTCACCAAATTTATAATCACCGAAACAGGTAAAGGAAATCAGGTTGATGTTATTTACACGGACTTTAGCACAGCATTTGCTCATGCGTACCACAGAATCTTATTTAAGCGGAAAATTTCAATGCGTTAAATTTCGAAATAAAATCTCAAACCTACTATTATGGGATCTAAGAGTTGAGAGTTTAAATTTTTGTTAGTCGAAGAGGTGTCCGGAGTTTAAAACTCTTTTCCCCGAAGAGCGGCCCACTCAAGTGCTATTATGAGATCAGAGGAGATTTTTTTATTTCCGGGGATATTCTGACCGTGGATATTATAAAAGAGGATATACACAGACTATACACTGGCGATCACATAATGAGGCCATACATTTTGCAATCGATTTTCAGTCTTTATACCTGTTGTAAATTGTATACCCTGAAACTTTTACTACCTGGGAACAGATACATATTTTCCCAACAGTAAGTCATAAAATTAAAGGGTTAATAAGAAACGACCGCAGGAATTTCCAAAGTTCAAACAATGAACTACTTGAAAAGCTTATAAAAATATGCGCCACTAGGATGCGCATTGCGCATCCGTAAAAAAAAACCTAAAGAGAAGTGAATGCCGATTATCTTCACATTTGCCCGACTTCAGCTAGGTACATGAAACATATTTAGATGAACCTACGTATTAAAAAGTCATCCGAATCCAAACGCTCAAGCAAGAACAAAATGTTCTTGGATCTGATCAAAATAAATAAATAAATATTTTTTTCATTTTATTGCAATCAGTTGGAGATTAGTTAGAGAAAGACATTTATTCTTCTGAAAAATGGTTCGTGACTCAAACAAAATGATCACACATTTCCAAGACAGTCGTTTTTTTTATTTTCATAGAAGGAAACCGCTCGTGGCAAATCTCAGAGATTTAAAAGAAATTTTAACCACTTTGGGGGTTCCAGTAAATTTTTAGAAGTTGTTTTCTATTGATCAATTCACTTAACACTTAAAAATTGAATGAAATAATAAAATCCATTAAACATATTCGTAAACAATTTATTTTATTTTGCCATTATATAATTTCACACTCCTTTCAACTTGTCGAATAGCAATATTTAATTGTTTCTTGCCCCACCCGGCCGACGCCTTACGACGTATCTTAGACCAGTAAATCTGAACCTTCTCTTAACAACATTGGTGCTGTTCGTATTTTGAGCTTGGGTAATTCCTAACGCAAAAACTAATGCGACCAATACTAAGAGCCACAAATACAATTTCATCGCTCAAATGACACTTTTAATCGTTTGCCAAAAACGATCTGGACAAACTGATACCTTTCAATGGGTTTCGCAGTTGCTTTTATATTCCAGTTTGAGTTTAAAGCACATATCTCAAGAAACAGCTTTATTTGTTAACGCATCAGTTTTGTGTTTTGTTTTGTTTTTGCAAGATTTTTTCATAGACGTGCTGCTTGTATTAAAAGCTAACAAATATGTCATCGAGTTCGAGCATGATAGGAAATCTGAGTTTAGACTAGAATCAGTACAAGTTGACGCTCAAGGGAGACCAAACTTAAATGTGGGGCATATCTCTGCAAAATTATTTCTTTATTTAACTTGCCCCCGACCCATGAATAACCTCTGTCTGAGTCGCTGCAGCCCTCCATCCTCTACGTTACCGGGCACGCTGCTTTAAGTTGTGCAGACCAAGCGCTCTGGTATCCGCAATGACTTGGTCTTTAAAACCAAGAGGTTCGGTATTTCTTGTCTTCGTTGACGATTCAATTGGCTGGGACATTACTTTTCGTTCGATCGATGTAGCCGAGCCAACGTGATTAAGCATTTTCGATTACATCCATATCTTAGTACATCTCATAGAGTTTGCTGTTGTATCTTTTCCTTCGTTCAGCCTCTTCGCACACAGGACCAAATATCGGACGGATTATTTCTTTTTTAAAAAGAACCCAATAAAAGCTCCCCTTCCCTAGCTATCGTCCAGCACTCGCCGCTATAAAGCAATACCGACAGGATTTATGTTCGATAGAGCCTTCGAGTAAGGAGTTGTTTACCAATTTTTTTTGCCAAACCAAAGTAGCAGCGGTTTCTTAAGGTTATTCTCTCTCGGATCTCCACGACGTCATTTAGCGCGTATATGACCAGTTGCCGAATTCACGTATGTTACAAAAATTAAAGAGCACGGCTGCGACGAAAACATTCTCGCTCTTATAAGAATTATGGTAGAAACAGATCACCACAGCCACTTCGACTTCGAGTTTGACAACCACGCAGCACATTTTAGAACTAATGCTTTTTAATGGTATGGAACACAGTGGCACCTCAACTTGATCTTCGGCTTCAACGTCAGACCTAAATCCTACATTCGAAGTTGACGTGCAAATTGCACCAACTGTGGGACGCTGTTTTAAGTTTTTCCAACATACGAGTACAAATGCTTATTATTTGACTTTTGAATTTTCCTCTTCTTTGTACATGGAAAAATGGTCTTTCTTGTGTTCAAACATTGTGAAGTTGCCTTTTCCATTTTTAAATTGACTTGACTTTGAAGGCTGAAGTTCTCCCTCCTGTCAAAGCCGAAGTCGCAGTGGCAGTGTTAATCTATTTCTACACTTGGTCTCGAGTCACATTTTCTATATCTGCCTTTTCGTAAAATCAGGAAAGAAAAGGGTCTTAACAATACAGATTTTATGTAGGATACGGTTTATATTTGATTTGTCTTAATTGCATTTGAAAATGGATTTTAAATAAAAAAGTACTTTCAAATGCATCTGGTTAATATCAGTGTAGAAATGTCCTAGCTGCCTCTTTTTATACCATATTCTAGGGTATCATTATTTTGTAGCATACCCTAATATCGCTGTAGTTACAATATTTGTGATCAGCGTCGATAGTAATGTCTGGAAATGTCCTTTCGTTCTTTGACAGTTTTTAGTTCCTAAAACTCGACCTATAAAGATGAAATTCGAAACATATTCTCTTTAGGGGACAGAAATAATCAAGTGAACGAATTTTTAAAATCCGCTCACTAATACACGCCCACATTCTCAAAAAAAACGAATTTTTCGAAAAAAAAACAAAATTCGAGCTGGAAAACTGAAATTTGGAGTAAATTCTTTCTTAGTGTCCGAAATGCTCATGTGTTATGATTTTTAAAACCTGGCCACTGAAACGCTCACAATTTAACGAAAACGTTTTTTATCGATAAGGCTAAATTTTATCGGAAGAAGGTGACAGAAGATGCACACTTAAAAACGCTGCAGCGCAAAACAAAGGCGCAAAAAAAAAGAAGGGAGGAGAAGAAGATCCTGCGTAGAAAGAAGAGGGCGTACGCAGTCTCCCAGCTCAAGGTAATCGAAAAGTCTCGTAATCGAAACAACATTCTTTTGTATACCCTATTCTAAGGGTATACTAATTTTGACGCATAGTTTGTAACATACCTTAATATTGCCCGTAGACCCCTAAAAGTTACTATATTTATGATCAGCATCGATAGTAATGTCGATCTAGCCATGTCCGTCCGTCCGTCCGTCCGTCCGTCCGTCCGTCTGTCGGCAAAAATTAGGCCTTTAAACTGGACCTAGAGAGCTGAAATTTTAACCATATACTCTCTAGGGTCCCGAAATAATCAAGATTACGAATTTTTGAAATCCGCCCACAGGCCCAAAACAAAATTTTGGAAAAAATCGAATTTTGAGCTAGAAAGCTATATATATATATGATCTATGACTCCTAAAACTGCTCGGGATAAAAAAAATTCAAAATCCGCCCACTGACACGCCCACAAATAAATAAAACAATTTTTTTGAAAATCCAAAGTTTGAGCTAGGGAGCTGAAATTTATAATATATACTCTCTAGGGGCCCTTTATGCTCATGTGTTATTTTTTTTTAAATCCGCCTACTGAAACGCCCACAATTAAATAAAACAATTTTATTGAAACACCCAAGTTTGAGCTAGGGAGCTCTTTTTTAATAAAATCCTTTGAAGGTTTAGGTTAAGGTTTAGGTTTAGGTTTATGTGGCTGTCGGAAGAAGCCGACACACTTAGACCAATATTAAGTCCATTGTGATACCACGTACATATAATTATCTACCTCAACTCTGTAGATGGGACTGGCCAACGACACGCGGTTGTTCTCAAACGGTCCCACAAATCATCAAAAGACATTACAGAGCTAGTACGCGAGGGATGTTTCTGCAATAGTGATAGACTTTAACTCATCTAAAAAAAACTCCCGGGGGACTGACATTTGCCATCCCGACTGAGATTGCACCTAGTCGACGACTAATCGGCAATTTGTTATCGGTTATAATGACTTTCAAGGGACTGACGAATTTGGTCGTTATAAGCGATAGGTCACTATAACCGATATCAAGCTATGTATATACATACTAACTTTTTTCCGCTATTTTTTTTTTTTGATTTTGAGCCATAAAATAATAAGAATACAGATTTACAAATATACGTGTACTGTTTATTAAAAAAAAGTGGAAATATCTAATTGCTTAGTACAGAATTTTCTTTTTTGACTGATTTTCCGATAAGAAGGTTTTTTGCCTCACAAAATTAAATGAAATTTCTACAACCACTTGTCACAATGAAAAATTTGCACTGAGTAAAACTTCGCCAACGTAGAACCAACTCAATAAACGCAAAAACAAAAAATAACGTCTACAAACGGTAACTGTAACATATCCTAGATTCTACGAACTTAGATACATCGCATCTACAGGGAATCAGTTTACCGTTCTAGAAAAAAAATCAGTTTTGCCAACAGCTGCGTCGATTTTAGTCGTTATAACCGATATTAAATTTAAAAACAAGGGTAAAATCGGTCGTTGTAAGCGATATGTCGTTATAAGCGATGTCGATATAAGCGATTGTCGTTCAATGGAATTACAATGGCGCTGATTCGGGACCTACGAATTTGGTCCTTGTAACCGATACGTCGTTATAACCGATGTCGTTATAAGCTATTTTGACTATATTTGATGAATTTAAGAGATAAATCCGCCGTTTGTCGAATTTCTAAACTTTTTTTTGTTTGAAAACAATACCTGATTTCTTAGCCCTATATAATTCCTATAGATCAAGAGGTTTTACCCTTCTCAATCTTCTGATTGCATTGTCATTATTTAATAGTTCTGTTATTTCTGTGTTTACGTGGTTGAGAAGCCTACTTCTATGCCTTTGAGCAACTTTCTTAACTTCATCTTCAACCATTTCAACATTTAGATCGTTATGCAGATCGGCATTGCGTATGCACCAAGGTGCACTCCGGCATGTTCAACTCATCTTCCTTTTTTTACGTGCGCTTTCCAGCGCAGTTTAGCGTCAGATATTTGGCTGTGTTTGAATATTCCACTACGTTGTTGTTAATGTAGACTGGAATGTGTGATACGTTTATATACATAAAATTAATATGGAATGACTTAAGGTCATTTAATCTAATCTGCCATTTCTTAGTCCATTTTGAAATATTGTTTATTGCTATTGGAAGCTTTTTTGTTGTTCTTTCGACAGTGGCTCCCACAGCAAGGACAGCTGTGTCATCTAAAAAAGTAGCTATGGTGGTTTCTTCACTTTCAGGCATATCGCTAGTGAAAAATAGGTATAGAACTGGATCTAGCACACTGCCTTGCGGTACACCAGCTTTAATCTCTCTTAATGTTGAGTACTCTGCATCTTGTTTAATTCTGAAGAATCTATCTGATATACTGCAGAATGGTCGCATACTGCTTCATCAGTTGTTTTTGTAATTTGTGTATCAGTCCTTTGTGCCAGACTTTATCGAAAACTTGTGCTATATTAAGAAATACTGTATAGCACACATTTTTCTCTTCAAATGCTTTTTCGATTTTATCTGTGATTCTATGCACCTGATCAATGGTAGAGTGCTTATTTCTAAATCCAAATTGGTGAATTGGGACTAGCGATTTTTCATTTATTATTTTTTGTAGACGTTTTACCAGCACTTTTTCGAATAACTTGTACAACATTTTTAGAATAGATATTGGGCGAGGTACCTTCGTTACGTGGTTTGCCTGGTTTAGGTATCATTATTACCTCCGCGACTTTCTACATGCTTGGCACATACCTTAATTTAAATGCAGCATTTATAATCTGCGCTAGTTTTTTTTACATATTTTCGTGGAAATTGTTTCAAAATTTCTCCTGTAATCAAATCAAACCCTGGGGCCTTTTTTATATTTATGGTTTCTTTAATTTCTTTGGCAAGTTCTTTAGCTGTTACCGGCCAAATAGGTCTATCGAAACAACATCCGGAGATTTTATAAGAGAGCAAAGCAACTGGCTGCTGGATTTAAAATAGAAACGCAGGCTCTTCCGAACAGATTTCACCACCTAGTATAAAAGAGGTTGGCTTAGCTATAAGAAAGCTATTGAACAATAAGGCCGCCGGCTCTGATGGTTTAACAGCGGAGCCATTTAAATACGGAGGTGATATTTTGGTACGGCGGATGCACCAAATCATCAACTAAATGTGGGTGGAAGAAAGCATGCCCGATGACTGGACTATCAGCTACATATGCCAAATCTTCAAAAAAGGCGATCATATGTCTTGCAAGAACTATCGATGCATATTTTTTTTTTTTTTATAATTCCTTCTTAATCTCGCATATAAGATTCTATTCAACGTACTGTGTGAACGTCTGAAGCCGTTCTGCAACAACCTAATCGGCACGTACACTAAGGCAAATCCTGGAAAAGACCAATGAATTTCAAGTCGAGACCCATCACATTTTCATTGACTTTAAAGCCGCATATGATAGCATTCATCGTCAGGAGCTCTACGTGTCGTTTTCCGAATTCGGGATCCATGCAAAACTAATCCAGTTCTGTCGTGTTGAAAACACGCGGTGTAATGCGCAGTTTGGAAGCAGCTCTTCCGAATTATTCCAAGCGTGTACCGGATTTCGGCTAGGAGATGCACTGTCATGTGTCTTCTTCAATCTTGTTCTGGAGAAAATAGTGCGAAGGGCAGGTGTTAACACGGAAGGCACTGTCTTCAATAGATCTGTTCAGCTACTGGGGTTTGCGGACGATTGAAGAACAGGCGAAATTGGTTGGTCTTGAAGTAAATGAGAACAAGACAAAGTACATGCTATCAACAAAAACATCTGTCCACCGCCTAGGACAATACGTCAATATTGATAGCAATAACTTCGAGGTAGTTAAGAAGTTCATCTACCTAGGATTAAACATCAACTCCAAGAATGACATCTTATTGGAGATCCGGCAGAAAATTACTTTAGGAAACCGCTGCTACTTTGGCTTAGCAAAACAAATTGGTTCAAAACCCCTCACTCGAAAGACAAAATGCATGCTCTATCGAACCTTGTTCCTACCAGTTCCTGCTTTATGGTGCTGAGTGCTGTAAGATAAGTAGAAAAGGGGAGCTAATATTGGGTTCCTTTGAAAGAAAAATACTCGGATATTTGGTCCCGCGAACGCTATGAGTTGTACCAAGATGTGGATGAAGTCCAAAAACCTAAATCACGTCGACTACATTGGCTCGGCCACATTGAGCGAATGGAAAATAATGCTCCAGCCAAGAGGATCTTCGACGCCCAACCCCCTGAGTAAGTAAGTGAATTTGAGCCAGGAAGCTGAAATTGTAATATATACTCTCTTGGCGCCGGAAACGCCTTGTCCAAAGATTTTTAAAATCGGCCTTTTTATACCCTATTCTAAGGGTATATTAATTTGGACGCATAGTTTGTAACATACCTTAATATTGCCCGTAGACCCCTAAAAGTTACTATATTTATGATCAGCATCGATAGTAATGTCGATCTAGCCATGTCCGTCCGTCCGTCCGTCTGTCGGCAAAAATTAGGCCTTTAAACTGGACCTAGAGAGCTGAAATTTTAACCATATACTCTCTAGGGTCCCGAAATAATCAAGTTTACGAATTTTTGAAATCCGCCCACAGACACACCCACAAACTCAAAAAAACAAAATTTTGGAAAAAATCGAATTTTGAGCTAGAAAGCTGAAATTTTTTATATATGATCTATGACTCCTAAAACTGCTCGGGATAAATTTTCAAAATCCGCCCACTGACACGCCCACAAATAAATAAAATATTTTTTTTATACCCTATTCTAAGGGTATATTAATTTTTGAAAATCCAAAGTTTGAGCTAGGGAGCTGCAATTTATAATATATACTCTCTATGGGCCTTTTATGCTCATGTGTAAATATTTTCAAAATCCGCCCACTCGTCAAGGCCTTTTTGAGAAAAAGGAGGTTTTCAAAAATTCAAATATTTAACTGTCATAATATAATAGTTGGGTATTTGAATTTTCGAAAACTTAATTTTTCTAAACAAATTATAAAATAATATTTCAAAAAATTTAATATACAAATTGAATTCAAACGTACTACTTGGTGTGTAAATTTTCCTAGAAAGAACTTGACCCTTTTTGAGATATGTACATATTAGCATTTTTGTAAAGTACAGTTACTCCACTATTTTAGTAAAAACTAAGTAGGGAACGATGTTGTACCTTAGTTGTAGGTCGCTTACAGCTTTGTCCGAGTGCCACTTCTCCGCAAAATACGGTTTTTCTATGAAATGTTCTCCTTTCGTTCATTTTTTGTCGCAATTTTTTTGTGGATGTGAAGCTGTACGCGTCTAAAATAATGTTGAGGAAAACTGTTTTGAACTACAAAAAGTATTTTTTTTTTCTTTTTTTTTATGAAGTGTCTAATGGATTACAGTTTTTTTCATTTTCTTGTTTCGATGGTCGATTTAGGTAAATGTAATTATGTTCTTTTGGTGGAAACAGGAAACTCATTATCATAATGTATGCGTCTTATATAAAATTTAAAAAATTCAATTTGATTGCAGTGGTGTTTGTGTACCTTCAACTTATCGTAATGATTGAACCTTGGACAGGCCCAAGCTACGCGTTATTAATTCAGTTGTATCAAAATTATTTGACTGTGTTCCAGAAAAAATATGGCAAGAGGTAAAACAGTTTATCCAACTGTGTTTAAATACTCTGAAGTCATTGTTTTTTCATTATTTTTTTTTTCAATTTCATAGCGACTGCATTTTCTTAACTTCACACTAAAAACGTTGCAGCAGTTTTTTTTTTATGATTTTTTAGCTACTGCTTTGAAGACGAATAAAAATATTTTTATATTTACAAAAATTCATCTTTTTAAGGGAAACTTTAAATGGAATTTGGGTTCCAAGATAAATCTCCCTGTTAACCAACGTACAACCAGGTCTTGTACCTTGGACCGTTAGAGGTTGCCAACGAGAATTTTCGTTTTCTAAAGTATGATGAGAAAAATACTACAGGTATTTTCACCATGTTTTAGTATGAAAAAAAATTAAACTGAAGTTATTAAAAAAAAACAGAAATCCGGACTATGGTACAACACATTTCCTATGCCGTTTTCCTACGCTCACCCTCAATAATTTTATGTTTCAAAATCGATCAAAATCGTTAGAGCTATTTTTGAGAAAATCAGTGTACGGTGGGTAGTATTATTTAAAATGGTAAAGTATAAAAAAATGGCCGAGATATAAGCCTAGAAGCCCCATACGAAGTTTGAAGGAAATTCGTCCAAAAATTTGGACTGAAGCCTCAGTGACAGGCGGACGGAAATGCACAACACACACTTTTTTGGACCTCTGCTTACCTAATCGTAATATCATAACCCATACTCAGTTTGAGTTCGAATTTCAGTACGATTGCAATATATTTGTCTTTAGTATAGGTTTGCGAGAAAGTTTCAAGAGGAGGTATCGTTTTCCTGCAGAAAACTTAATAAGCATCACGCCGAAAAAAAAGATAAATCATTTTCTTCGATTCACAAGTCTATAAACTTAAATAACAAAATGGGTTTGTTCGTACCTTGCTATTTTTAAGCAAATCACTGCAGCGTTCCTACAAACAGCGCTCGTCGTTAAATGCAAATAAAGGAGGAAGTCACATCTAGGCAATTTTAATATCCAGATGAGCCCAGCAACACATATAACATCCCGAAGCAGTCCCGCAAGTGTGCATGCAAGTCCGTCGGTTGATACGACTGGAGATCACCGCTGTCGTAAAAGGTCGATCGAACAATAATCAATGAAGGGAGCATGCACGTGTCAAAAGGGTAAAAATGATGCAGGCCTAAAAATTGCAGGATCACACAAATGCAACAACACCAGCATTTGAATGGCCTTAGTGATGAAGTGATTTGAAACCAGGAAACCTGCCGATGTCGATTGAGGTCGAACCGGCGAACCCCACAAGCGGACCAGTAGAGATGCAGTATAGTGAGAGGGTTATGATGCCCTAATTGTGGTAATAAACTCGTCATAAAAGAAGAAGAAGAAGAAGGTTTCGGTCGTATCTATTCTATTTCAGACTATTAAATAAAATGCAGAACGATTTACTATTTGCATTCTATTGTTAATCAAATATTAATTATAAACCTAAAATCCATTTTCGACGGAGTTATATATGTTTAGATAATTGGTGTTTTGTTTGCTGTTTCTTAGACAAATATTTTTCGACAAAATTTCGCTTTTTTGTTTACGTAGTTACTTTGGAAATTTAAATGACGGCGACATATGTTAATTTTACTTTCCGCTGTTAAACAATTGGCGAGATCAATAATTGGGCTTCAGTGTGTACATTATGTACCGCTCAGTTCTTCTGGCTGCAAAAAACTACTTTAGCTTTATGATCTGAGTAGTTCGGTAGAATAGTTTTCGAATTAATTGTTGTTGTTTAATGCGACATTTTTAATTCCGAAAGAAATTAGTTAATTTATAGAATTTTTCCGGAGGGAAATAAATAATTTTGTGAATTTACGACTGCCACAAATTTTATTTTTACTGTCAAGTAAATTGTATAAAACAGAAATTTATTCCGAACTTATTAAAATATGTTTTTATTTAGTACTAGCGGATACCCGGTGTGTATTGCTGTGCATATCAAAAAGAAATACATGTTTTTTTAATAACAAAACAAATTGCAAAGCAAACGGCTGGACCGAATTAGCCCACACTTTACAGTTAGGTTCTCATGCCAATAACAAGGATTGCCTAATCAGTTCACGCAACTATGTTGGTCACGAAAGCAACACGAAAGACAGAAACTTCGATAGAATCACTTTTCATTCACTTTCACATCAATTGCTATTATGAAAATTACCAATTAGTGGTGAGAAAAACAACTTTTCTATGTTCGATTCGCGAAAAAAGATGTAACTGCAAAGAAAACGCTACGAGTAATAAACAAACAAATGTCAGAGCTGTTGATAATTTTATCTCGCATCACCATTTAAATCAATCCAACATGATTCTAATCGTTCTCCATACAAAGTTTCCATGCAAAACCCTATATCGTTTTTTTGCGATTTTCCGATATTTCTTTCGAATTTTTTCACTTTTTTTTTATTACAAAGCAAATCCATCGTGCCGTTCGTAAGTTACGTTGACACTTACGAACAGCATTTCATTTGTATACCCTATTCTAAGGGTATATTAATAATTGTTGTTCATAGTTTGTAGCATACCTTAATATTGTCTGCAGGCCGCTAAAAATTACTATATTTGGGACCAGCATCTATAGTAATTTCGGTCTAACCATTTAAGAAATTTTAACCATATATTCTCCAAAGGCCCGAAATAAACCATTTCAAGAATTTTTGAAATCCGCCCACTGACACGAATACAATCTCAAAAAAAAACACAAATTTATCCAAAAAATCGATTTGTGAACTACAGAGCAGAAATTTTTAATTTAAATTATCTTTAGGCTCGCAAAATGCTCACTAATTAATATTTTTGATTCCGCCCAGTGACACGCCCGCAATTAAATAAAACGGTTTTTTTTTCGAAAAGTCAAACTTTGAGCTAAAAAGCTAAAATTTATAATATATAATAGGTAGAGGCCCTTAATGCTCAAGTTAAAAGATTTGGAAAATTCGGTCAATGACACGCGCACAATTTAAAAAAACGTTTGTTTAAAAAATCAAACATTGAGGAAGCTGATATTTGGAATGTGTACTCTCTAGAAGCCCTCATTGCTGTGTAAATAATTTCAACATCCACCCACTGCCACGCTCAATTTAGAAAAAAATGTTTTATTTAAGAAATCATTCGCTAAAAATGTAGTTAAAGTCGTTTTGAACAAGCGTAACAGCTACAATTATTGGCACCCCAAATTGTTGACCCAACTATTGGCACCCCAGCATTCAACAGTGATTTTCTCAGTAACCCTTGGTCCGAATAGTCAATTTATATTTTGTTTTGAACTTGCACATTTTTCTCACATTTCTGCGTCATTAGTTTGGTGATATTACTTTTTAGTTCTGTTTTTTAAGTGAAAGTGAGAACACGTGCGACAAAAAAACCTTTGAAATTTCCTTTGTTTTCGTTAAGGACCTATAATTTTGTAAGTTTCTTATCACTACTTCCTTTTATATGTTTTAATGAAAACTTTTTTTATTCACTATAATAATACATTAAAGAAGAAACTTTTAAATTGTAAAAAAAAAATATTATTTTGTTAATAAAAGGGGTGGCGATAATTGGCCCCAGAAAAAAATAGGGTTCAATTATTGGCAGGGGAGTGCCAATAATACAATCATAGGTAGCTATAGTTATTTGCACTGCCAATCGTTGCACTATTATAAGTGCCAATAGTTGTATCTTTCAACCGTTATTAATTTATTGAACAAAATGTCGAAAAAAAACTTGAACTAGACTTTATTCGTTTTCTTTAAAAAATAATATAAAAAATATTTATTTAACTATTTTAATTAATTAATTTTGGGAATGAATCAAAAACTAATTTTTGTTCCTTTATTTAAGAATGTGATATAAGTATACATTTATTTAACTATTTTAATTAATTAATTTAGTAGTGAATTAAATAATATATTTTTTTTATTTTCCTTTAAAAAATATGTATATTTAGCAATGTAGCTATTTGCTTACAAAATTATATGGCTATTTACTTTTATTTAAGTAAAGAGCTATGTTCCTTTAAACAGTAAAGTAAACTAAAGTTCCCTAAAAATATATATATTTATTTATTCATTTATAGATACTGTATTCATCTATTAATTTATAATTTAAAATAAAACGTTTTTAAAACATAAATAAAATAGTAACCCTTGATGTTTTTTCTGTTTTAAAGAGTGCCAATAACTGTAGTTTGTTGGGTGCCAATAATTATATCAGGGTGCCAATAATTGTAGTTTTTAGTAAGCTTTTTTTAAATTCGCATTTTAAATTATTAAATCTTTATTTATAATACTCAATCTATGCGAAATATAATATTTTATACTCTGGTAAACAACAGATTCAAACAAATTTAGAAATAAACATAGGGACGGGCTACAGTCCGCTTGGGCGAACTGTTGGATACCCTATTCTTATTCCTATCCCTCATAAGTGGGCGTGACAAAAGTCTAAGTAGTCTAAGCTCTACATATTTTGTTATATAACATTTAAAGGATTTTATCAAAAAAAACGCTCCCTAGCTCAAACTTGGGTGTTTCAATAAAATTGTTTTATTTAATTGTGGGCGTGTCAGTAGGCGGATTTAAAAAAAAATTAACACATGAGCATAAAGGGCCCCTAGAGAGTATATATTATAAATTTCAGCTCCCTAGCTCAAAGTTTGGATTTTCAAAAAAATTGTTTTATTTATTTGTGGGCGTGTCAGTGGGCGGATTTTGAAAATATTTATACATGAGCTTAAAGGGCCCCTAGAGAGTATATATTATAAATTTCAGATCCCTAGCTCAAACTTTGGATTTTCAAAAAAATTGTTTTATTTATTTGTGGGCGTGTCAGTGGGCGGATTTTGAAAATATTTATACATGAGCTTAAAGGGCCCCTAGAGAGTATATATTATAAATTTCAGATCCCTAGCTCAAACTTTGGATTTTCAAAAAAATTGTTTTATTTATTTGTGGGCGTGTCAGTGGGCGGATTTTGAAAATATTTATACATGAGCTTAAAGGGCCCCTAGAGAGTATATATTAAAAATTTCAGCTCCCTAGCTCAAATTTTGGTTTTTCAATAAAATTGTTTTATTTTTTTGTGGGCGTGGCAGTGGGCGGATTTTGAAAATTTTATATCCCGAGCAGTTTTAGGAGTCATAGATCATATATAAAAAATTTCAGCTTCCTAGCTCAAAATTCGATTTTTTCCAAAATTTTGTTTTTTTGAGTTTGTGGGCGTGTCTGTGGGCGGATTTCAAAAATTCGTAAACTTGATTATTTCGGGACCCTAGAGAGTATATGGTTAAAATTTCAGCTCTCTAGGTCCAGTTTAAAGGCCTAATTTTTGCCGACGGACGGACGGACGGACGGACGGACGGACGGACGGACGGACATGGCTAGATCGACATTACTATCGATGCTGATCATAAATATAGTAACTTTTAGGGGTCTACGGGCAATATTAAGGTATGTTACAAACTATGCGTCAAAATTAATATACCCCTAGAATAGGGTATAAAAATGTTATAGTTGATCAAAGTTGAAATTTCCTTAGGGGTGTCAATAATTGTAGTCGTTACGCAATTCTTTTACATAAAATGTTGTGCCATGCCCACTTTTAGGTGGTTTTTTTTTGCAAAAACTTACTATTGGCTTGAATTACTATCAAAACATTTATAAATGGAAGTCTACTTCGTTCATATGTCCACCACGGGACCGTATGCAGCGCTCGATACGTTGAACTAAATTTTCGATGATTCGGACCCACATTTCGACCGATAGACGCCCGATGTGTTACTTGTGGCACCGTCTTGTTGGAACCACATATCACTGATCTCCAATTCATGCAATTACTCAAAGACCTGTCCAGTAACACATATTTTGCTTATCGACGAAGCCGTTTAACGGAAAATGCGCTTCATCGCTGAACATAATTTTGCGATGGAATTCTTCATTTCTTTCATCATGTACAGAGCCCAAACAGAGAACGTACATCGTTCATATAATCAAGTGGCTTTAGTACTTGAGTCAGCATGATCTTGTAAGGGTGTTGCCCAAGATCCTTACCCAAAATTGCCATAATGTGGTCAGGACCAATTCTTGAGAACGCCGTGAAATTGACTGATTTGGCTGGTTTGCTACGGACGCTGCTACGGCAGCAATATTCTGCACACTTCCGGCAAAACGTAGTCTGAATGGTACTGCAAAATTAAGCAGCGAATATTCTGACTCAAATTTGTTCACTAAACTATGAATTGCTTGTCTACTGGGACGAGCATTACGGCCGAAAATTGTCTTAAAGTTGCGACCACCGACTAGAATTTCGGTAGTAAATTTTAATTATTTGTTAATTCGTGTACTTCACTATGAAAAAAATGTTGATTTTATTGAATGTTTTGACATGGACAGTTCGGTAATCGGTTAAAGGGTGCGTTCACACTGAAAGTTTGAAGTTTTCAAGCCGCTAATAAAGGATCCTTTAGTTATTTGTTAACTGATTTGTATATATTTATTTATTTATTTTTAGCCATTTTTATACCCTATTCTAAGGGTATTGCCCGTAGACCTCTAAAAGTTACTATATTTATGATCAGCATCGATAGTAATGTCGATCTAGCCATGTCCGTCCGTCTGTCGGCAAAAATTAGGCCTTTAAACTGGACCTAGAGTGCTGAAATTTTAACCATATACTCTCTAGGGTCCCGAAATAATCAAGTTTACGAATTTTTGAAATCCGCCCACAGACACGCCCACTAACTCAAAAAAACTAAATTTTGGAAAAAATCGAAATTTGAGCTAGAAAACTGCAATTTTTTATATATGATCTGACTCCTAAAACTGCTCGGGATAAAAAAAATTTCAAAATCCGCCCACTGACACGCCCACAAATAAATAAAATATTTTTTTTATACCCTATTCTAAGGGTTTATTAATTTTTGAAAATACAAAGTTTGAGCTAGGGAGCTGAAATTTATAATATGTACTCTCTAGGGGCCCTTTATTCTCATGTGTTAATTTTTTTAAATTCGCCTACTGACACGCCCACAATTAAATAAAACAATTTTATTGAAACACCCAAGTTTGAGCTAGGGAGCGTTTTTTTTGATAAAATCCTTTAAATGTTATATAACAAAATATGTAGAGCGTTCTTAACAATTCAACCATACTTAGACTTTTGTCACGCCCACTTATGAGGGATAGGAATAAGAATAGGGTATCCAGCAGTTCGCCCAAGCGGAGTGTAGCCCGTCCCTATGTTTATTTTTGTTTTAGATTTATATACGAGGGCGGGTCAATAAGTCCGTGACTTTTTGAATTTCTGACCTCTTTACTGAAACGGCAACACTGCTCCTGTCAACAGGCATCTGTCAGTTGACTCCTGTCAAAATTTAAACTTGCTGCGTCAGTTAGTTTGTGTTTGACAGCTATTTTTATCAGACTACTCACTAATTTGAGGAGAAAATGGAAAAAAGTGAATTTCGTGTGCTTATTAAGCATTATTTCTTGCGAAAAAAAACCATTACCGAGACCAAGGCTAAGCTTGAAAAATACTGTGGGGACTCTGCACCATCGATTTCAATGGTAAAAAAGTGGTTTACTGAATTTCGTTGTGGCCGTACAAGCACTGAAGATGCCGAACGTCCTGGACGCCCAGTTGAGGTCTCTACACCCGAAACAATCGAAAAAATTCACGATATGGTGTTGGCCGACCGAAGATTGAAAGTGCGAGAGATTGTGGAAGCCGTAGGGATCTCGCATGGCTCAGTGGTTTCAATTTTGAATGATCACTTGGGCATGAGAAAGCTTTCCGCAAGATGGGTGCCGCGTTTGCTCACAGTCGACCACAAACGCAATCGTGTAACAACTTCACAGGAAGGTTTGGCGTTGTTTAATCGCAATATGGAGGAGTTTTTGCGCCGTTTTGTAACCGTGGACGAAACATGGATCCATCACAACACACCAGAGACCAAACAACAGTCAAAACAGTGGGTTTCTAAGGGTGAATCGGCGCCAAAGAAGGCCAAGGTGGGTTTGTCAGCCAATAAAGTTATGGCGACTGTTTTTTGGGATGCACGCGGGATAATCCACATTGACTACCTTCAAAAGGGAAGAACAATCAATGGGGAATATTATGCCAACTTATTGGACCGATTCAATGACGATTTGAAAAAAAACCGACCTCATTTGGCCAAGAAAAAAGTTCTTTTCCACCAAGACAATGCATGGGTGCACACATGTGCAGTTGCCATGGCAAAAAACCATGAATTGGGCTATGAATTGCTCACTCATCCACCCTATTCTCCAGATTTGGCTCCGAGCGACTACTTCTTGTTCCCAAACCTGAAGAAATGGCTTGGTGGAAAAAGATTTGACTCCAATGATGAAGTCATCTCGCAAATAAAGGCCTATTTTGAGGACCTCGACAAATCATTTTTTTTGGAAGGGATAAAAAAATTGGAGAAGCGTTGGACAAAGTTTATAGAGCTCAAGAGAGACTACGTTGAAAAATAAAAATGTTTTTTATCAAAAAATCTGTGTTTTATTCCAAAAGTCACGGACTTATTGACCCGCCCTCGTACATACATTTAACTATACAGTCAACAAATAATCCTAGCACAACGTTCGGACTTTAATATTTTGTACACTTATCCGGTCTGTGCACATTTTTGCACTTATAGGTACTTAATTAGTAGCGTGCAGAATTTCGAACACACATGTTCACAGAACTAAGCTGATCTGTTTGCATAATACATACAAACTGTATTTACGCACTCAAAGGCAGCATCTGAATCTATGTATACTATTTGGAATTCTTTTATTGAACACAATTAAACAACAATGAAAAAATCGCAATTCATTTTGAGCTCTGTGCCTACGTAATTGCACATCTGTATTTGTACATATGTTTATTTGCTTGTGCGAAGTAAAAGGGACCTACAATTTGAAGCCGAATCCGAAAGGCAAATTTGAGAAGCTTCTTATGACAATTGATACTCTTGGATGTTTTTCAGACGTTCTCAAGCGTTGGGGCAGTGGAAATTTATTAAGATGATACTTACTCCTATGGTTTGTACGAGTAGATAAATTAAGTGAAAACAATTTTAATTGAGGTTTGAATTAACGAAACAAAGAAAAAAATTGATTTTCAATTTCGTCTAGATTAATATAATGCATAATATGTAGTAACACTGCCAGTTCATTCACCATTCGCGTATGCAATGGTTAATGTCGTCATCACAGGTTTTTTTTTTTTTTTTTTTTTTTTTTTATAAAAAGGAAATCCAAATCCCAGAGCACTCAGACTCGGTGTAACGGTCCATTGTACTACCAGGCAGAAATCCTTCTTTTGGTGTAGAGGCATGTGAATGGGTGGCGTATGTTGTTGTTCCCCGTGGGGATTGAACCTACACCGCACGGGTCACAAGCCAACACACTAACCTCTACACCGTCGCCACCCATTCATCACAGCTTGCTTCCTTATTGATCATAGATCCCAGATATTTGAACTTTTCGCACTTGGAAATCATTCTTCTATTCATGTTAATATCTGGAAAAGGTCAGAGTGGATCAGGGAATGGGCATTCTGTTTGTTTGGACTAATGCGATACCCATCCAAAACATCCACCCGTGCATCAAGTGCTTGTTACAGGCACGTTTGATCCTCGCTTATGATGGCTTCATCGTCAGCAAAAATTAACTGATGATGAACTTCGGTGTACAAAGTTCCTGAGCATTTCTCCTTTTCTGAGCGGGTAATTTGAAGAGGGTCGTGCACCTGTTCAAGCTGGTTTTTCGGAATTCCTGAAAAGTCACGTTTCTATCAGCAACCATAAAAGAAATCTCTTCTTACACCTGATACAGGCCCTCCACATTGTGCTTGCATTTGAGCGCACTTTCTTTACGAAAATCTTATGCAAAGTCTGTATTCCACTTTTATTATTATGTTTGCGTCAAGAGCCAATGAATGATTGGCGGACATGCCTTCGTCTAAAATATTGGTTCTACCAGTATCTATTAACTCCAAATAAGCTAAATCGATGGAATCTTTAAACGTTATATGCCTTCGCATAAAAGGAACAAAAGACAGCTCCAAATAAAGGAGATTTCTTTATTCTGATTTTCCTGCTCTCGACAAACTTTTATACAATGATACTCTGCTCTTACTCGAGCGCAAAGCTTCCAATTTTTTCTTAGTGCGTATATCTACCTTGTTGATATCCACACAAGTTTGAAGATAATTCAAAATTTGTTCGCTTTTTAAAGTTTCGGCAATTGTCACTGCTTTACTTAGAGTATCGGATACTTTTTCAATTTTTCTTAAAATTGCATAAGTCTTACAAATCAGCATGGTCGCGTGTAACATCCAAATAAAACTATTACACTTAGTCGCTTCTGTAAATAACAAACAAATAAAGCAAATATGAAAGATCGACAGACTTCTTACCAGCAATGCATCTCTCTGCAATTAAACAGCACCTGTCGAACCGATTTAGTTTTAAGTCACTTTTTGCCATCTCATACCACAAATACGACTTCTCTATAGAGTACTTGGAAAATTTCAGACGTTTCATCAATCTAGAATTCATTGCTCTAGGTAGGTGAGTGATTAATCAATTTGGAAAATAAAAAATAAAAAGATTTCTGGCAAACTTGTAGAAGGTCCAATTTTTATCTGCTACGTCCGCATCTTGAAAGGTGGCTCTATTGCCAAACTCCGAAGTCACCGGTTCCTTCTCCATGTCGGTTTTTAATTTTAGAAGAACAATCAAACGATCTTTTTGTGGGATGTCAGTTAGGTTTTCGGGTATATCCAAAAATTGATCACAACGGGCCAGTGCCAGAATATTGTACACTTCGTTAATAAACTCAAACTTCCATGGCATCACTCGATGAGTTTTCAAAACCACATAATCGCCCATTACTTGTTCAATGTATTTTTGGAGTTTCTGGAAATGGAATTTGTTTTTATAAATTGACCAAATATCCTTGCCTTGATATTTTGTTCCCTTATTTCGAACGACTTATTTTATTTATTTTATTTTATTTTATTTTAAATATATAATGTTCTCTGTACATATAAGAATCAGATTCTTTTAGCTTATACAGGAGTTTGTAAACAGTTAACAGCACAATAGCAATAATGAAAAATAAAAATCCGAAACAAGATTAAGTAACAGAAAAATTACAACGAATACCATAGAGGAGAAGCTTCAATTTTGACTGGATAAAAACGAAAATGCAGATAATAGAAAATTCTTTCTTTGGTTGATTTTCCGTCTAACATTAAGAGGTAAGTTATTCCAAAGACTAACGGCATGAACAAAAAATTGTCTACGGGAAGTTAAACATGTATGAACGGGCGGGATTAAAGAAAAGCTACGACTGGAAAGCGGAAATACGATTTTCTCAAATAAATAAGTTGGCTGCCGCGTATGGATAAGCTTATGTAGAAAAACGATTACTCTATAGTTTAGAAGACTCTGGAGATCGCATCCGAGGAGTTGACGGGTGAAAGTGGAGACGAGGTCGTATCGTCTGAGGTTAAAAACATATCTTGCAATTGAGTTTACTGCAACTTTAAGTTTCCTAAACGACTCTGAGTCGCAGTCAGCAAATAATTCGCAACCGTAAGTAAAAACTGGCACAATGAGTGCTTTAACGAGTCTTAACTTTGTTTTAACCGGAAGAGAGCCTCTGGTTAAGGACAGGCCACGAAGTGCAGCATATATTTTACCTACCACGCTGTTGATGTGGTCATTCCAACTAAGCGAGTTGTTAAAGGTAATTCCTAAATTTGTGGTTTTACAAGCAAATTGAATTGGCGTGTTATTAAGCAAGATTTTGGGGATGGACTGTAACTGTAGATGTCGTTTATAAATCGGGAGAATCTTGGACTTGGAGGGATTTAGGCTAAGATGATTTTGGGTTGCCCATGTATATACCGAAGACAGATCGTCATTGATTTTTTCAGCAGCCTCCGCCATACTCTTTATTTCAAAACTGTAGTAAAGCTGCACGTCGTCAGCGTAAATGTGGAATTTTGAATAACAGATATATTGAGACAAGTCATTAATAAACATAGAGAACAGAAGAGGGCCGAGGATCGACCCTTGTGGGACACCCACATGAGTGGGAAGATAGGCAGACTGCACTCCGTTGTAAGACACTGATTGGACACGACTGGTGAGGTAAGAATGTATGAGTTTAATTGAAGTCACGGAAAAATTAAAGAACATTGAAAGTTTGTTACATAACAGCACAGGATTTACTGAGTCAAATGCTTTGGAAAAATCTAACAGAGCGATCAAAGTCATTTGATCTAAGTCAATAGCCCCCCGAATATCATCGGAAACTTTGAGAAGTGCTGTAATGCAACTATGGTTAGATCGAAAGCTGGACTGTAGACATGTGAGTAAATTGTTGTTATTAACATGGGTTCTGATTTGCTGATTGATGATAGACTCGAGGACTTTAGACAGATATGGAAGAATGGCACTTACCTCTAACTTCCCCTCCTCCCTGAGAAGATGCATTCTTTTGAGCATTTTCAGCAAACTACGATGAACCTGATTTTGAACATAAAAGAGGAATCCTTCGGTATGTTTCTTCCTCATTAACCGATTGGGACAGTTTCGAACTGTTTCTGTGTAGAGGGGGCTCCGAGCATTAAGCATTTTCTAAAAGTAAGTAAAATGAAAAAGAAGCGTCCAAGGATTTGTAGTTCCACTAACCAATAACTTCGCAACGACAGTGTATTTACGCTGGGTCAAGTCTTTTAGCAATGGCGTACTCATCTGTGACTGCGGAAGCAATAGGTTCTCATTAGTTGTCAATGCCTTCATAAACAAGACATCAATCCAATTTCGTCGCAAGTAAATTTGATTAAACAGGCAGAATGCTCGTTTTCTTCTTGCAACCTCTCTTGCCGATAGAACTTCTTTCTGCGACCCTTTTAATTAAATAATCAGCTTTTCAAAAATAACCTAACCAAACCTCAGTCTCCAGAATGATGAGGTTCTCGCACTTCTCCTGCTCTTTCATAATTTTGCAAATTGGTCTCATGTCAATGCTCTTCTGGCGAAGTATTTCGCTATATGCTTTGTCGATATGTTGGCCATTTTCTAAAATAAAGTATCCCAGTTTATCACCCAACGCATCCTCAAGGTTCTCATTTAGCTGAAAGATACACACAGCATGTAAAATGATGACATATTTTCAGTTTTTCTATTCGTCTTACCACATCTTCTCGATTTCTAAAGGCATTTAATTTCTTCCCTTTAAATTTCCTCGAGAAATTTGAAAGCAAACATTTACATTGCTCAAATTTGTTGAGCTCATAAACACCGTCGCAAACTTCCAAGTTATAAGGCTGACTAAGATCGTCGAGTGCTGAAATAATTCGTAAGATTATACCATTCAACAGCAATTGTGTTTATTGGGTTATAAAGGAATATAAAAACCTAAAGCCTTCTTGCCATCGACTAATGCCTTTTCAGTGAGAGCTATGCGACGTTGACATTGGCTTCGAAAATGCAAAGCCTTAGGATCGTTGGGATTAATAGCCAGGGACTTGCTGTAGTACAATTCAGCAACGTCTTGGTTTTGCTTCTTTGTATAAAATAGGCCCCATTCTCTGTAAAGAATTTGCTCTTGTTCCGGAGAACAAGCGATTGTTTTCCAAAGTTCCATTAAAAGAGTATCTTTAATTAATTTAGACAAATAAAAATAAGACGCATTCCAATTAATTTTAAAAATACATTTGATCATTTTGATAAGAATATGAGTGAAGGCGAGATGAAAGAAAGTACGCAATACTGTACAAGTGGGGATTCATTTAGAAGCATTTTGAAGCGTTCATTATGCAGCTGTGTACCTTGTTTATGGAAATGTGGATAGCAAACTTAACTACCACATTAAAATTGTCCTAGGTGATTTTAATGTAAAGATAGGAAGAGAGGGCATCTTTGGTAGTACTGTCGGAAGGTACGGCCTACACGACACCGCCGATAACGCATTAAGGCTGATCGATTTCACGGCGGGGCGAAATGTTGTCATAGCAACTACGCAGTTGCCGCATCTCGATATTCATAAGGGCACAGCATCAACCATCAACCAGATTGACACAAGGCACTCCTGCAGTATTATGGATGTCAACCGCCAACCAGATTGCCACAAGGCACTCCTCCAGTATTATGGATGACGCCGCCTCTGATGTGGTTGGTTTCACCCGGCCACCACAACGAAACCCTTGGTTTGACGACGAGTGCGGGCAAGCACATGCAGCGAAACAAGAGGATCAGGGCTGCTCGTGAGCTCTACGCGCAGAAAAGAAGAGACGAACACCGGCTTCTCAGGAGAAAAAAGAAAGCACGAGAAACTCGCGATCGAGGAAATAGAGAGATGTTACAATAGGAATGAAGTTCGGAAGTTTTACCAAGGTGTAAAAATAACCTGCCAAGGCTACAGAGCCCGAACCGAAGCCTGCAAGGACGAACAGGGGAACATCATAGTAGAATCGCAGTCGATGCTGATGATATGGAAGAACTACTTCTGCAGACTGTTTAACGGCAGAATGCACAATTCAACCTGGACGATGAAGACCAACAATTCCGTCCACCCGACCTGGACGAAGTGAAGATAGCAATATCTAAGCAGATGGGCTAACCGCCGAGCTATTCAAAGTGGCAGGCGATTACTTGGTTAGGAGCATGCACCAAATCTGTAAAATATGGTAGGAGGAAAGAATGCCCGATGAATGCAACCTCAGCATTGTTTGCCCGATCCTCAAGAAAGGAGACCCTCTGAACTGCGCCAACTACAGAGGTATTAGTCTTCTTAACATCGCCTATAAGATCGTACCTGCCGTGCTGTGTGAACGCCTGAAGCCTTTCGTCAACAACCTGATTGGTCCCTATAAGAGAGGCTTCAGGCCAGGAAAGTCTACCATCGGCCAAATACACACTGCGGCAGATCTTGGAGAAAACTCAGGAAGTCCAAATCTATACCTACCACCTTTTCATCGATTTTAAGGCCGCCTATGACACTACAGAGCAATGTCTAGTTTTGGCATCCCTGCCAAACTCGTCCGTTTGTTTCTTTGGGCTATGAAAGCAATTGAGTAGCAAAGCCTGTATAATATTGAACTGTAACGTGGAAAGAAAAATAAAAAAACCGAAAACTTTGTTTGGGACAAAGAGCTGTGCTCAGAAAAAACCCATCTTTATTGCTTGCTGGCTGGCTGTAAGTGGACTAAAATACAAAAGAGAGGTACAGTCGTACGCGCAGTAGCACGACGATACCCCTTTCTATGTAGTGGTATACAATTACATATGAATTATTTTATCTGATGAACTCATATGTCAATACGATACAAAGCCCTCTCTCGAACAACTAAAATGCTCCTTTATAAGACCCTAATAATCCAAGTGCTTCTCTATGGTGCAGAGGCATGAACTCTATCAAAAGCGGATGGGTCACTCTTGGTTGTTTTGAGAGGAAAACCCTTCGAGTAATTTTTGGTCCAGTATCTATGCAGACGGTGAATGGAGGAGGGGATACAAAGACGAACTGTACCGGCTGTAGAGCGACATCGACTTAGCCAGAAGAGCAAAGGTCCAACGACTGAGGTAGCTTTGTCATGTAGAGCGAATGGACGTTAATGCTCCGCAGTAGAGAAAGACCGCGACTCAGGTTGCGCACGCAAGTGGAAGGGGACCTTAACCAACTTAGTGTGCGAAACTAGAGACAGCTGGCCATAGATCCTGCTGGCTGGGGACGCTTGTTAATTGAGGCCCAGGTTCACCCCGGACTGTAGCGCCGCATTAGGTATGTAAGGATAGCAAACTTGAAAACTTTTGACCTTGCAAGATCTATATACAACTACAGGGGGCTCCTGGTAATCAGAACATTGGACATCCGAAATTGCATTCAGGTAACAAAACGAATAATTTGTTCAAGTTTCTCGTAATTAAAAATGCGGCCATGCCTCACTATTATGATTCATATCATCGAGGCGTTAATATTAATAAACATAGAAAATATAGAATGCATTTTTTATTATATCAAAAAAAATATATTTCTGTAGAAAAAATTATAACCAAAAGCTACAGCGTTGGGTATTCCACCTTTCCCCATCACTCTCCAGTTTTGCTTCTTTTGCTTGGCTATTGCAGGCGCTGTATCATTTATCTGTCTGTCGCTGTCAAAGTCTTTCAGGAACCCATTTTTTGTAAACTAAATAAAAACAGTTCTTTTCAACGCATTTTTAAATATTCTCAACAAAACTTTGAAAAAAATCGCTGATGTGAACTCCTGCAACGAAATATTCGCAATGGCCTGATCCTAGTGGCGCATCTTTTTATACGCTTTTCAAGTAGTTCATTGTTTGATCTTGGGAAATTCCAGCGGTCGTTTCTTATTTACATTTAAATTTTATGACTTACTATTGGAAAATATTTACCTGTTCACGGGTAGTAAAAGTTTTCGGGTATAAAATGTCCAACAAGTACCTACATATAAAGACTGAAAATTGATTGCAAAATGTATGGCCTCATCCTTAAACGCATTATCCTTCGATTCATTTCACCTCATTGACCCTCAAACTATTATTTTCCAAAATCATAGAACCAAATCGAAGCAAAATCGTATTCCTAAGTTTATTTACTAAACTCACAAAAGGCTCCTTCTACTGTTCCGTCCCAGCCAAAGAGGAAAAATAAAATCAAATTACACTGAAATTGCAAAGTTGAGTTGCTAATAACTTTCTAACTTTTCGTTTTTTCCTTTATTTTCGTCTTTTGTTTCTGCAACTAAATCAGGAGGCCGCAACCTTTTCAGGTGTTTTCCACTTGCACGGATGAACTTTTTTCAATCATCACAAACTCCCATCAATATTCTTTTGATTTTTTTCCTACAGATTTGTACAAATCGTTCGTCCGCCGCCTTTCGCATTCAATCTAAATATATATGTTTGGATGTGTATATTATAACCAAGCGCCCACCAAATTGAACGCAGTAAATTAAAATGCCAACAACAACACAAAAAAGGATCAAGTACAAAGTAATTTTTGATTGAGGAACAACAATTTTCTCAATGCCGCCATTGGAAAGTAAGTTCTCTGTCTCACTTTGTTTTTTGTAACTGAATTTAATTTAGAAAAAAAGTGCAAACTCAAAATGGAAAAAGTTTCCGTCACTAAGCATACATTTCTCCCCATCTCCTGAGTCTCGAGTCCCGACACTCGTTCAGGTAAATCCGGATCGAAGTTTAACGCAAAAAACAAACTTTTCTCCTATGTAGGTAGCTAGCGTTGCCACAACTTCTCATGGTTATCAATTTCCAATGATGGGTATGTTCAGTGATGGCTACGTGAATTTTTTCCACAAATAACTACGACGGAGGGTTAACTCATTTTTAATGGGTCGCTCACATTGAACAACATATTGGCGCAGAGACTAGCGGCGGCGACGTCGACGCGATGTGGCAACTGTTTCCATTCAATATTCATAAATAATTGTTTACAGAAAGTTTTGTGAAAATATTTCAATGTAGGACGTGCATGTAAGTACGAGTATATCACACCCACATGGGATATGGTGCAGGGAGATTGTCTAATACCAAATGGTGTTGTTTTTGAGGAAAACTTTTCGCACATAAACTACATCATCCGCCACTAGCAGCGCTTCGATAGTTTGCACTATACGAGAGGCCATCAGCATGGTGTTTTGCCATAGCGATGTCGACGAACGACGCACGGTGCGATTATATTTTAATGTTGAACGTGGATCGTAAAATTAACTGTGAAAATTCCTGTGTTTCTCACGCAAATGTGTATGGAGATTGCGTGTGACAGAGTTCAGGTTCAAGTTTAGTGGGCGGTTGTAGGGTCATTGGCACACAAGTGTTCGTACAAGTTTTATACTGATCCCTGCCAACAGTAATTAGAAAAGTTGGTTTTATGAACAAAAGCCATCGAAGTTTATGTATAGATTTTGTCGTTGAGCTGTGTACTATTTGCAAACCCTTAGATACGAATAGGCAGAAAAAAGGTTGTCTTCCTTTAGGCTTTTAGTCTGTAAAGTCTTATTGCATATTATTACCTGAAAGCTGAAGATGACATTAAAAACGGTTTACAGCAGGGACCCATGAAGTCTTCAACCATGGGGCTGGGGTAATATGTCACTGAATTCTGTGAGTTTGGCATTACTGCTTAAGATATCGAGCATGGTATAGAGTTCGTCCCTTTGTCCTTTCCCTGTCAGTGTCTATTGCAGACGAAATGACATTAGGAGCGTTCCATGCGAAACAAAATCCCTGAGCGCTCTGAGCAAGAAATAGAGATATGAATCCATACAAAAAAATCCAAAAAAAACGTTGAGATTTTGTATCCCACTTAAAAAATCTCTGCTCGTTCAGAGATCTGTCTTTGTGGGACCCGCCCATTATCTTCTTCCAATTACAAATTGTACTAGAACTATCGTAGTACGACTGAAAATTGTATTCGATACGTTATGCCATCATTGCGTTTCAAATGATGCTTTGGAGCGTCGCGCTAGAGTCGGAACATTTTATTTGATATTAGAAGTGAATCGGCGTAGTGCGACGAAAGCATGGCATTGTTTCACATTTCGAATACAGTTCATTTAAATAACACCACCCATTCAATCTCCTTAAATCTTCATTTAGCATAACACAATCTTCAATGCACCTAATCATCCGATAAAATTTAATATCGCCAGCAAAAAGAAGACACCTTGAACTCATAAATATATCAGGAATGTCATTTATGAACAATTGAATGAATATCGGATTCAAATGACTACCAGATGTTACTGGAATCTGTCCAAAAAAATTATAATCAATTTTAACAATTTTGAAACTTCCCGTCAAGTATGATACTAACCAATCGAAAACTTTGGAGTGACAACCAAATTGCATTAGTTTATGCTTGCAAACCTAACCATAAGGTGAAATGCTTTGGCGAAATCGGTTAATATGATATCGGTTTGTATATTATTTTCAAAATTGCTGATAGTAAAATTTTTGTCATCGATAACAAATTAGTTGTTGTTGATCTAACCGATAAAAAACCGATACATTATGGATGATATATTATCCTTTATGCGAAAGGAAAGCTTGTCAGAGACAATCTTGTCGAATAGTTTTGATACTGCTGGACACTTTCAGATAGGGGAATAGGTAGGGATATCCTGTTTGGACCCTGATTTGAAGACTGGCGTTATAAATGACGAATTCCAACTATCTAAGAAGTTGCCCCTGGAAAGGGACAACTGCCAAAGCTTTTGCTATAGAGTGAGCACATTTCACCAACAAAATTGGAGGAATCCTATCAGCACATGGGTCTTTGGTTGGGTCTAATCCAAGCAAGGCTGATTTGATGTTTGAGAAATGTAATACCGTAGATTTTAAAAGTCTCTGGGACTTGTGGTAATTTAAGGCTATAAGGTGAGTTTGTGGAGTAAACTGTCTTGGACCGGGAAGTTAACAGCAAAAAGGGTTATCGATCTCATAAGCATCGCTTGTTGTCGTATCTTAGTACTTCATACAGCTTGGATAACTATTTGTTTTCTGTTTGGAATTAATAAAATTCCCAAAACATTAAACTATTTCATTTGATATAAGATTCTATCGAAAACATACAAGATCGATACAAAAAATCGTTAAGAATTTTCAAATTTTTTTTGACCGTATAAATAAATCGAGGGTAGCTCAATATTGTTCGGATTTTTCTTATAGGTACATTTTTAAAGATATATTTTTAAGATTAATTAATCTTTTATTAATCCAGGCAGTTCTTGAGTAAGATTTAGATTTTTTGTTCGGAACAAATCGACGAATAGCTTCATGAATAACGGAGAAAAATGTTCCGTTCCTGATATCGAAGTTGTTGTTGAAAATTTGTGTATCCCACTGTAGTTTGTCGGACTCCGGGAGAAGATTGACGCTGTAAGGCTTCAGTTAGCTCACGGCAGCGATTGTGCATGTTGACGAATGCCAGGCGCTCGGAAAGCAATTCTGATTTTGATCACTTATTGCGCAAGGCAATCCTAATTATAGTTAGAATACGTTAAGTAGTTTAAGTAAGTAGAATAGGTAGTTTTTAATTTTTAGTTTTTAATTTGTTTTTTAAAATATATAAAATTTAAATATTAATGCCGAGTTTTAAAAATGTTCTCGATGAATATATACATTTATGTAAGATTAGTTCGTAAAATAGTTTTTAAGCCGAAAGGCAATAATTATAAGCAAGGTTATAGTTCAGTTCAGAGCGTCCGCATAAGGACCAATAAATAAGAATAAGTATCCTGTTAATTATACCCTATTCTAAGGGTATATTAATTTTGACGCATAGTTTGTAACATACCTTAATATTGCCCGTAGACCCCTAAAAGTTACTATATTTATGATCAGCATCGATAGTAATGTCGATCTAGCCATGTCCGTCCGTCTGTCGGCAACAATTAGGCCTTTAAACTGGACCTAGAGAGCTGAAATTTTAACCATATACTCTCTAGGGTCCCGAAATAATCAAGTTTACGAATTTTTGAAATCCGCACACAGACACGCCCACAAACTCAAAAAAACCAAATTTTGGAAAAAATCTAATTTTGAGCTAGAAAGCTGAAATTTTTTTATATATGATCTATGACTCCTAAAACTGCTCGGGATAAAAAAATTTCAAAATCCGCCCACTGACACGCCCACAAATAAATAAAACATTTTTTTTGAAAATTCAAAGTTTGAGCTAGGGAGCTGAAATTTATAATATATACTCTCTAGGGGCCCTTTATTCTCATGTGTTATTTTTGTTTTAAATCCGCCTACTGACACGCCCACAATTAAATAAAACAATTTTATTGAAACACCCAAGTTTGAGCTAGGGAGCGTTTTTTTTTTTTGATAAAATCCTTTAAATGTTATATAACAAAATATGTAGGGCGTTCCTAACAATTCAACCATACTTAGACTTTTGTCACGCCCACTTATGAGGGATAGGAATAAGAATGGGGTATCCAACAGTTCGCCCAAGCGGACTGTAGCCCTTCCCTATGTTTTTAAGTTAGATTTAATCATTTTTGTCTAGTATGTAAGTAATATCTAATAATGAATAAAAAATGAATTTCAAAGTTAGTGTGTCGGACTACTAATCGAAAGGTCCCCGGTTCAATTCCCGCCAGCGCCAAGTAACATCTTGAGTTTTTTTTCCACTGCCTCACCTCTTGCGAACGTCTGACAAACATCCAAGAGTATCAATTGTCATGAGAAGCTTCTCAAATTTGCCGTTCGGATTTGGCGTAAAATTGTAGGTCCCTTCCACTTCGCAAAGAAAGTGGTTGGGGAAGCTAGGTTTTAGGCCCTCTATGGGCCGTTAATGCCTAATATTCATTTTTATTTATTTACGGTAATAAGATACTTATTCATTGTATGAAAGCTTGCTTTCTTAAAGTTTGATACAAAAACTTTGCTTCTACAAGTTCACATATAACAATGAAAGCTCTTCAAGTGCAATCAGGCAAAAAAGTACTGAATGATGACAATTTATTACTGCACAAAAAATGTTTCATGTGCATTAGGGCATGCATTACTGCGTGCGTCCCTGCTACTCATCTGTTTCAGGTATAAGGTACAGATGTCAAAAACATCTGATTCATTTTGCTTCAGTGTTCGTAGTTTTCTAAAGTCTTCTGCATACGAGCGTCTCGTCGTCGTTGACACGCATTGGATGCAAGCATAGTCTTGCATTGAAAAATTTCAGAAGATATCTATGAATACATTGTAAGAATACTCTAGAAAGATTTGTTTGGGTATTATAAAAGGGGAGGCATCTTGGATGTAAGGCGAGTCTTGATTTCTTGTGATGAGCCGCTCTGTGTGCAGAAGACATACGCTTTCGCTACATCTGTGAACATGACAGCAAAAACTAGGCAACGCTTTCACATAACTGTTCGTAAATTTACTTGCAGGCGATTTGTGTTGCCTTGGAACCTGAACATGCCCGTTATGTCCTGATCAAAGTCTAAATGGAATTAATGTCCATTTGAAGAAGACATAATGTACTATTCATTTACTTAAAACGGCGGAATGAAATAAGTGAGCAACGCAAAATAGCCCTAAAAATACAAAAAGGCCCCAAAAAATGAGGTACTGAGCACCTGCATGTAAGCCCGAATGCCGGCCGCTGTATGAGTCGAAGAAGTATCATGAATTTTAAACCATTTTACAAGCGAGGCGGGACACCTCGGTATATGAGTTGAAGACGTGTCTACCCATTACCCGCAAAGCACGCCACCCAGGTACTGTTATAAGTGCTACTTACTACTAAATGCGTATTCTGTGTTTCGTTGTTAGTAAAGGGTTTTTCAATAAGAGCGCTACAAAAGTTTTTTTAAAATAAAACAAAAACGGTTTTGGATATCAATGAAATTCTTTATTCCTGTGAAAGTACGTTCGATGCCATTGTGTATGGAACTCGATTTCTTTTGCATGGCCACCACGGGCACGCTTGCAGAAGTCCAAACGCTGAACCCAATTTTCGACGGTTTTCAAGCTTAAATCGGCCGTTACTGCTGCAATTTCACGTTCAATATTCGTACGAAGTTCATCAATCGTCGCTGGCTTGTTGGCATAGATCATAGACTTGACGTAGCCCCACAGGAAATAGTCTAACGGCGTCAAATCGCACGACCGAGGCGGCCAAGCAACTGGACCATTTCGTCAGATAACACGGTTTCCAAACTCCGAATCATTTTCAAGTTGTTGCTCAGCCCAATTCACGAACATACGACGCTACTAGCGGTCAAGCGGCTTCAGTTCTTGCGCCAATTTAATCTTGTAAGGATGTAGGCCAAGATCTTTTTGCAAAATTCGCCACAACGACGTCACAGAAATGCCCAACGCTTGAGAACGTGTGAGAGACACATTTGGGCTTTCTTCAACTGAAGCCTCAGCGGCAGCAATATTCTCGACACTACGGGCACTTCTTTGTCTCACTGGCACGGGAACATTTTGTACTGTGCTTGTGGATTCAAATTTTTCCACTAGACGCTCAATTGTTGATGGACGTAGCGCTCTTAACGTTGACTCTGAATTTCGGTAGTAAATTTTAATAGTTTCGAGTCGTTGTTGGCTCGTATATCTTTCCATCATGAAATGGCAAACATTACTGAAGAGAAATGTCATAAGAGCGGTAAGAAATTCGGCGTCGTTTGCTGTCCCTGTCGCTCTACTTTTGTAGCGTCCCTGTTGAAAACCCCTTTATAACCCAAGCAGGGGGATACATTGTTTAAAGTATCTACTTGTGATCACCCCTCCGAGCAATAATATTCGAATTGTTTCGTGTTTATTCATTTGAGTAAGTATTGCCTAAAAAATAATGTTGCGCTTTTGGAGATTCTGCGATTTCTGAGGACATTACATTTGAAAACTCAGTTTTATAAATCTCGATGAAATAAACACAAAATTATATCCAGTAAAATTCTCGTTTTCGACTAGTTTAGGAGCTATGCGGGGGATTATGACCTCAGACTTTTGTTACAGTGAATGAATTTAAATGGTCGAGCGGGGTTTTTCTTTTTTTACTATAAAGTGTAAAGTTTACCAAAAATTTTTTTGTGCTTTTGATTTTTTTATTATTTAAACAAAAACTATAAAAAATTAATACTTAAGCATGCAATTTTATTTAAAATATTTTTTTTTTCGTATCTATACCTACGTTGAATAATACTTAAATAGACATAAAAGAATATTTTCTTAAATGTTGGAGCGTATGAAGGGTCAAAGCGACCTTGGACAGGTAGTAGAACGTGTTGAGGGGAGAACGGCAACGGCAGCTGCCGTAATGTGATAAATTAATCATTTAATATATTCAATTGTTTGCTATCACAGTTTTCTAACAATAGATGAATCAAGGACCAGCAGAATAACTAATGAGTACAGCTGCATTATCTATGAAAAATTGGGTTCATCTTCCGCAATGCAAATCCAGGCGGAGACTCACCATACGTTCATTGTATCCGTTTTCCGAAGGTTTGACATATCTGGCAAACTGACACAGGCTTCGAATAACTACGATCCTAAGTCGACAGACTGAAAAATGCATCGAGGACTTGTCCTTCCAAAAGTCAAGTGAGACCACGTGAGACCTGGATGAAGCAGCCTCAAAAAAGTGGTGCTAGCCTCCTACGATAGTAGTTGTCTCAGTAAAACCATTATGAAGAAACGTAAGGTTTCCTAGTGGAAGGACCAACTTGCTAAGCTCGTAAAGAATGTTAGGAAGCTCTTCATCGAGCCAAATAAATAAAATTGTGGGACCATTACAGGATCGCTCTCACAGAATATAACTCAGAATTGAGAAGATCAAAACGAGCTACATGGACTAAATGCACCGAAGACATAGCAGACATGCCAGTCGCAACGCGTATCTATAAAGCTCTGGGTAAATAGCATACAAACTGTGTAGGATTACAAAAGAAACAGATGGTACCTACACGACGTAACCCGGGGATACTATAAGAAACTTACTTCAGGTTCACTTTCCAGGCTCATCTATCCGTGCTACACCCGATAACTAAAACGCCACAGACCCCAAGGCCTTTGTAGCCAGTAGAGTCAACAGTTTATTCTTTTCATGTAAATTAAAGATTTGAACTCATTGGAGTTCAATTTCTTTGTAAAAGGAACAGCCAAAAAAACATGTGTTCTTTTGTCATCATTACCTCCTACAGCTGATGCTGTAGTCCAGTTATGGTTAGGAAATGTAGACATTGAAAATTGGGACTGGAAGTATTTTAATAACATGTTTATCCCAATAACAATGCTCCAGATAATTTAGCTCCAGCTCCAGCTCCAGATAATTTATTGCAACATTTTGTTTTGTAGCTGCAAAAAGGGTAGTGTAGCTGCTTGTGGAAGTCGAAAGAGTGGATTGTACTGCAGTGTAGCATGTCTACAGTGCAGCGAAAATACTTGTTTTAATACTCTGCCAATCATTGAAATAAGTGATTATTCTGTCTAATAATAAGTAGCACCGAAAAGCATGCAATGAAATACGATATAGTCAGGCGCTGCTTGCTGTTAAACACAAATGCTTACGCTATGTTCTTAGCACTATAAGGGTACTGTAACAGCAGAAAATACACCTTTAGCGTAAGCTAATTATAAAAAAACGTAATTCTATTGCAATTTTAACAGTTTTGTTACGAAATTAATAAAAGTGTGGCGTATTTATAAGAGTAATGAAAACGATGCGCTGATTGGATTGATAATAAATCTAGCATATTCTTAGGTATTCTGAATGCTAGAACTCTCTGATAAAATGTAAGAAAAAGCTATAATATTCTTAGGCGCTAACCATAATTGTATACAGTTAATAATTATCTGATAGCATTTAGAAAAAAAAATAAACATACAAATGGTATAAATAATCTTGAGGAGGATTCATCCGGGTTTGTCTCCACGAGTGGTGTCTAAATTGCTTATTGAAATCTAGTTTTCATGTATTCGACTAAAAGTAATGAACTTGGCCGGGATTTGAAAACACGACCTTTCAATCACTAAGCGAACACTACTACTGCACTGTTGCCACCCTTCTTAATATAAAAATGAGACGATTCCCGTGTGTCCTTTATAGACTCACGAACCGCTCAACGAATTTTGATGCACTTTGTGAGTGTGTTCTTCATGGTTTCTGAATTAATCTCAACAAAGTTAGGTTTATTTACTGTATACAGTGGTGTTCGAAATTAACCAATTGTAAAAATTTGAATTATAGAACACTTTAAGTAAGAAACGTTTTCACAATAAATAGCGAAATGAATTGCTTGCCAAAGACTACCGTACGGGCCAGGTTTATTGTGTCAGTTCGTCAGTTACAATCAAGTAGAAGTTCAAAGGGTTATAAACGCATGTGACGATTGGTTACAGTAGAAAGACATAAAAACACCAACTCTAATTAAAATTGCAAAATCCCTTTAACCCTGTTTGATTCAAAAAAGTATGCTGACACTGGCGCCTGCCAGACAAATAGCATCTACGCTGAGCCGAGCAAAAAAGTTACGTGAGCGGGCTAGACCATGTGGAGAAAAAAGTCAAATTTCTTTAACCCGCGAAGCTGCCCACCCAAACACGTTTGATTCGAAAAGGTAAGTTGGCATAGGCGCCTGCCAGACAACGAAAAAAATATCGGTGTGTTCCGCTGGTAAATAAATAATTAAAGGAAAAATATGTACGGCCAATCTTTCATTATGTAAATAACATCCTTAAGTCCACAAACGAATTTCAGGAGGAAGTGATAGATCTATTTCTTCCTTTAATGGCGGTGAGGCTATGATGAGAATAAAAGCGATCACAGAAGATTGCTGAGTTTTCCCGCCACTTCACCCACCCCAAGCTTACGCGATGCTTAATGTCGTCTTCACAGCTTGCTTCGCTATTGATCATAGATCCCAGATATTTGAACTTTGAATCGTAAAGTGAGTGAAACGTTAAACAAAATCTAGTTGATGTGATAGAATATAGAAAGTGCCCCACCACTTTCGAAAGTCTGACAAACATCCAATATTATATCGGCTGCCATGCGAAATTTCTCAAATTTGCCGTATGAAGTCGGCGTTAAATTCAAGGTCCCTTCCATTCATGCCAAAAATTCTACTTCGCACAATATTTATTTATTTATTTTTAAATGTGTACATTGTTATTTGGTTTTAATTAACAATTTTATGTTACTTTTACATTCATTATTTACTTTACCAGCAGCTGCTGATATTGTTATTAATTTATAATTTACTTGGAATTAATTATTTCTATTAAAATTCAAATTATTATTGCGATTATTATTATTATTTCTTCGTCCAGGCCTTCTCCTGTTAGTGTATTGTAAGTTTTGGATTCTGAAGTTTTTCCTCGTTGTGTTCTGGGCTTCAACAGTTCCCAAAGCTGCGAGGACTCCAACTAAAACGAAGACCCAACAAATAAGATTCATTGTTTTTGTTTGATTTTTAATTGTTTTTGAATTGAAAGTTGTAGAACCACTGATACCGTTCGAATGATAAGTAACGTTCTCTTATACTAAAAAAAGTAGGGCATTCATTATTTGCACACCAGCGTATAATTTGTATGACTTTGAGCGATCTAATTATCAAATATATTTTTCTATGTGAACAGTTTTGTTTGTTTCATTGCGAATCTTTTTTATTTGCTGATTCGTTGATTCATTAAAATAGGAATATATTGACTGCTGGAAATACACCTAAATAATATGTAGTAGATAGTTAAATAGTTCCGATTTTAAATTTATTTAGATAAATAGGAAATAAAAAAAGGGGAAATGCTACACTCAGTTGGGGTAAATCGTCAAGAAGGATATGGTCTGTTTTATACATTTTTGAAAGGATTTTATAGAAAAAAAAAATTGAAGGAAAACGCGGAATTGTTCGAAACGACTTTATGTATATACTTTGAAAAGAATAGGACTTTCATTTCCAATTATTTCTTCAAAAAAACGTGAAAAGGTGGGCGTGTCATAGAGCGGATTTTAAAAAGTTTATACATGAGCATTTCGGGCCTCTAGAAAGTATTTCCAAAATTACAGCTTCCTAGCTTAAACTTTGATTTTTCGATAAAACTATTTTTTTTAAATAGTGTACGGATTTTAAAAAATTTTTAAAGGGTCTGTCACTAGCGACTTGACAACTTCAAACTTACAGTGTGAACACACTCTTAAACCGATTACCAAACTGTCAATGTCAAAATATTCAGTAAAACACTTTCATTGTGAAGTACACGAAGAAACAACGTTTATAAATAATTAAAATTTGCTACCGAAATTCCGAGTCGGTGGTCGCAACTTTATGTGCGTTAACGCCAATTTTCGGCTGTAATTCTCGCCCCAGTTGATAAGCAATATTCATAGTCTAGTGAAAAAATTTGAGTCAGAATATTCGCTGGTTGATGTTGCCAAACCAGTGAGACTACGTTTTGCCCGAAGTGTGCAGAATATTGTTGCCGTAGAAGCGTCCGTTGCCCAGACCACATTATGGCGAATGTCGCATAAGGATCTTGACCTACACCCTTACAAGAACTAAAGTCACTTGGTCATATAAAGCGATGTACGTTCTCGAATTGGGGTGTGGACATCATAGAAGAAAATAAAGAATTTCATCGCAAAATCATCTTCATCGACGAAGCGCATTTTTGGTTAAACGGCTTCGTCATTAAGCAAAATATGCGTTACTGGACAAGTAAGAACCCTCATGTACTTCATGAAACAGCACTTCATCCGAAAAAATACACTGTTTGGTGCGGTTTTGCAGGTGGCGTCATTGGGCCGTTTTTTTCGTTGATGAAAATGACAGTCGCGTTACGGTAAATGGTATTTGTTACAAAGACATGTTGGAACGTTATTTCTTTGAGCAATTGCATGAATTGGACATCAGTGATATGTGGTTTCAACAAGACGGTGCCACAATCCACACATTGGGTGCAACAATCGAATTATTGAAAGATCAGTTCGGTGAGCGCGTTATCTCAAAAAACGGACCCGTCTATTGGCCGCCGAGATCGTGTGATTTATCGCCTCTAGAGATTTTTTTATGAGGCTACATTAAATCATTGGTCTATGCCAAAAAGCCGGCGACGTTAGAGGAGTGCAGAGCCAATATTGAACGAGAAATAGTTGCCGTATCTGTCGAAATGTGTTGTTCAAGTCATCGAAAATTGGGTTCAACGTATCGACCGTTCGATACGGTCAATACGTTCCCGTGGTGGACATATGAACGAAGTCGAATTCCATTCATAAATGTTTTGATAGGAATTCAATCCAATAAATTGTTTTTTTGATATATCTCAAAGAAGAAGTTGCCAAGTCCTTAATGAAAGACCGTTTACATGAGCATTTCGAGCTTTAGGAGACTAAATGTTCCAAATTTCAGCTTCGTAGCTCAAACTTTTACTTTTCGATAAAACACAATATATTCCAAATTTCAGCTTCCTAGGTACAAAGATGATATAAACGGGCCATTAAGCGTCTCCAAACCTTTATGTTCGCAAAGATATGTCTGTTTCAAAGTTGGATATTAGGTGTGACCTTTGGTGACCCCGTGCACCTAGCTTAAGATACGATCGAAGAAAATGGAATCATATTAAAGAACACACAGGTTGAAGAGATAACATTTTGTGGAGATACATCAGTTCTGTTGACAACAACTGCGTGGAGTTTGAAAACAGAATTTTTCAACAGAAGCACGGTATCCCTGTAGTAGCGTGATATCTCCTATCCTAGCGGATATTGTTATGCACTACTGAATGACGTGCGTGGGAAACTCACATCCATACCTTAAGTATGACAAAGTACGTTGATGATCTTTCCGCTGTTATAAAGCAAGATAATAATAATAAGACAAACATCCAAGAGTATCAATTGTCATGAGAAGCTTCGCAAAATTGCCGTCAGGATTCGACTTTAAATTGTGTTTCCCTTCCACTTCCACAAGCAAATAGTTGGAGAAACTATGTGAGGTATGGTGACGGCGAGGTGCAATATCTTGACATTAAACTTATCTAAGAAAATGGGCGCATGATAATCGACTGGTAGAGAATATCAATGTGTTCAGATTGACTTATCAACTATTATTCGAAGTATTCCAGCCAGGTTATTATAAACACCGCCAAAAATTCCATTAACCATGTACTGGGGTGGAATCTGCTAAGGTGAAAGTTCATTGTCGCTTCTTTGATAGTCATTTCTGATTATCAACTATTCGTTGCTCTAAGTTAAGCGATCACTTAAAACGGATTGACTTTTGGCACAACTTGTATACTGAAATGGTACTTCCTTACCGACGCTGTCATTTCGAGCGGCGGTTGCATATCCCAATTTCCTGCAAATAATATGCCAACTACTATTTCTCAATTTACATTCCTTGTATGTATATGTAAACAAATTTAAATTAAAAATTCGATTTAATCATCAACTACAGCTGAGTGTTTCCTTATTAACAATATTGTAGAAAAAAATATGATTTTATTGATAGCTTTCTTTTGCAATTCATGGTTGATATTATATCTTTGAAATAATTGTTGTTAATAATACCTTTAAATTGGCTATCATTCAAAGGTATTATTTTTATAAATAATTGTCATCTTCGTTATCGTCAAATAAAAACAACATGTTTAATGTTCGGAAAGTCGCACCAACTAATTTTAAATTAAATTGCCTACAAAATCATTTTCAATGAAGAAAAACAACGATTTCAAAAAAAAAGCATATTAAGGATCTTATTATTTTTCTTTTTGTGCTTGTTATTAGTAATTCGTTCTAATTTGCCCATGAAATTTAAAAATTGATTAACTCTTTCTTAACTTTTAGCTTTATGTGTTAATGATGATCTGTTGGATCTGCGTTTATGATAAACAAACTCTTCCCCCTTGCCGTAAGTCCTTGATATTTCACGTTAAAATGTGTGATAATCAATTGCTTATTTTTGATATAAAAAGAGGGTTCCCGGAAAAAATCTCGGCGGATCCCATAATGATACCTGATTGGCCCGCTTCGCGGGTAAAAGGGTTAAAACTGTGAACACCTCTGCGACTAACAAAAATTTAAACTCTGGACACCTCTTCTCACAATATTAATAAATGGATATTACTTTGTAGAATTTTTCCGGCGAGATTTTTCCGTTCACATAAATAAACGCCGATGAAGGACGTAAACACGTCCGAAATGTTGCAACCCAAAAATTGCAACCTTGCTTTAACCTGCTTAAAACAAAGATTATTATTTGTATGCTTCTGACACGAATTTAATGGACGTACAAGTTTATACTTTTGGATACTTGTCAGAATTTCGCAAGGGATGGGACAGCTACAATCTAAAGTAAATGGACTACTTACTTACCGAGTCCGAAGATTGCGAGTCATATGTAGTTTTTACCTAGCCTTAATATCAGTCTTAGAATCCTTCAAGTTACTATATTTGTGATCAGCATCGAAAGTTATACCGTAAAATTCGAGCTGATATTTGGGAAATATACTCGCTAGGGGGCCAATATGGTCAAGTTCAAAGATTTTTCAATTCCGCCCACTGACACGCTACCTATTTAACAAAAAAAAAACATTTAACCAAGCAGTCGAGGGAAATAAAGGTCGTGTTCTTCGCAAAGTATGAAGAGAAAGTCTTTCTTAACAATACAAAGGAATTTAGCACTTTTTGGAAGCGTTTTTGATGTTTTTCCCCAAGAAAAAACAGTTAAAACAAAAAACAATAAGACCATTAGATAATATGCCCATAACCAATTCGCCCATTCACTGTTTTTTGACAGACACACTTTTCCACATTGAGATTTCCAGAAAATGCATCAAAAACAGAATTTGATCAAATCGTTTCAAACCCTACTTGTAATCGAACAGTTTTTGAAGCAAAAAAAAAGCATTCGAACTATTAATCACTGCTCATCCAGGCGCGTATCTAGAACTTGAGTTTAGTAAGGGGGTTTCAAATTATTTCGTAATTGTTATAAACATTACTTTTGGGGTAATTGGCGCTTTAATTTTTAAATAGAGGTCGCCCCATGGTCGAAATTCGACCAATTTATTCTATAAGTTGAGAAAAAAAACAAAATCGACTGTTATACATATTAATCGGAAAATGAAATTTTTCGACATTGCATTCTCTGATTTCACATGATATAAAATTTTTCCGGCATTTGCAAGTAACTTCAAGCATTTTCAAGTAACTTCAAGCACTTTTAAGTAACTTCAAGCATGTCCCAGTAACTTCAAGTATGTTCAAGCATTATCAAGTAACTTCAAGTTTTCAAGCATTTTCAAGTAACTTCAAGCATTTTCAAGTAACTTAAAGTAAGTCCAAGCATTTTCAGGTAATTTCAAATAACTTCAAGCATTTTCAAGTAACTTCAAGTAAGTCCAAGCATTTTCAAGTAACTTCAAGTAACTTCAAGCATTTTCAAGTACCTTCAAGCATTTTCAAGTAACTTCAAGCATGTCCATATGTCTAAGTAACTTCAAGTATTTTCAAGCATTTTCAAGTAACTTCAAGCATTTTCAAGTAACTTCAAGATAAAAATGTTCCGTTCCGATTGGCAGATTATTGCCTCACACAGCAATGTTTTTGTTGTAATTTCATTCAATTCGCTTCATTTTACCTGCTGTAATTTATAATGTGTGTTATATATGTGGATAATTTTTGTATTGTGCACTTCTATGTATTGTCCCCTACCCAAATATATATAGTGTTGGCATATCTATGTGACGTATAATAGTAAAAATGGGTGGAAACACGTTATAGGCAACTCCGTATTAATATTTTTTAATAAAGAATGTTGACAACTTATTTTAACCAAATTTAAATTTTTTATTTAACATTTTAGGCTAGTGTTTCACCCCTTTATACATTATCCATCTAAAAAGGGAACTGTGTAAATTAAGCAACACAGCTGATTTAAAATATAAAGCGTCTTAAACCAAGCTCCTGTAAGCATTTGCTTGTGTGAAGCGGAAGGGACCTACAATTTCAAGCCGAATCCGAACGGCAAATTCGAGTAGCCTCTTATGACAATTGATAGTCTTCGATATTTGTCAGACGTTGTAAGAGATACGGCAATGGAAAAAAAAGTCTAGATGTTACTTGGTCACGGCGCGAAGGGATTTGAATCGTGGATGTGGGCCCACAAATATATCAAAACAAAATTATTCAGGGCTATCGGCAATTCCGGGGGAAAAAAATTCCCCCCGAACATTTTTTGTTCCTTGGAAATTATTCCTAGTATCGTGAATCTCCATCGGAATTTATTTCCCCCGGAATTTTCGAAGTTATGTTCGAAGGCGTTTGACAGTTGTCAAACGCAAATTATTCAATTTATAAGCTCATATTTGTGGAGATTTTGGTATTTTTTTTTAACAGAAAATTGTGTTAATGTTATTAATTTTTTTTATTATACTCGCGTTCGGTTTAGTGAAGTGACATAAACAAATTCTTCATTATTTGAAGTTTCTCCTCTTCAATTTGTATAAGACGCTGCTTAAATTCTATTTTTGCCTCAATTTCCCTTTTTCTTAGTTTTTCCATCTCCATGTTATGGCGTTTTGTTTTCCAAAATGTATTCATATCGTCTTTGCTCCTATTCGTAGTGAAGCCATTGGCAATGTCGCGGCTTCCACCACATAAATGTACCATCATCTCCAATTGTCTTTGATTAGTTGAGTTAGACCTACATATGTACATATATGTTTATTTTTTTATAAAATTATCGAAATAAAACTTGAACAAAAAATACTTGCATAAAGACAAAATGCTTCTTCTTTTCTAAAGCTAAAGTTTCTTTTTTTTTGAGCCACAACAAACCAATGCAACTCTTATTTCACTCTGGTTTGGAATCACTTCTTTACTGAGGCCAATCAAATACTGATGGTGTTATTGCATTTGTGTGATCCAGGAGTTCTTGGACCTTCCTCTTTATACGATTTCGCATGGTCCTGTTATTGATTATTGTTTCAAATTTTTGTTAAAAGGCGGTTAACACAAAGTCAACCTCAAAAATCTAAACAAGGTACAAGGAATCGCTTGACTGTGTATAACGGGTTTACTTTAATCGAAACCGCAACTACGAGTAGATCTGGAAAAACAAATAATGTGACAGCCATGATGAGCTCCTCTTTATCTAATAGCTCCATTGACTGCTACGGTCAGAGAACAAAATTTCGGAGCCTAGTCCGTCGAACACTCGATCATATTCGATCTTTAATTAAAATGTACAGGGTGTTTGTTTATAGAGGCATACATTTTTTTTTTTAAATAAAACACAACCAATTTAATGGAGTGACCAAACTTTGGCTATATTAGCTCACAAACTTCATGGCATTTAATGTTTAAAAATAGTTTTTGGCATATGGCCTCCGCGACTGCGCCTTATGAACGCCATCCTGTTGGTCCAATTTTGCATCACTTTTTCGAGCATACCAGGTCTTATTTCGTCAATAGTGCGTCGAATGCTGGCTTCTAAGTGATCAATCGTTGCTGGTTTATCAGCATAGGCCAGAGACTTGACGTACCCCCACAAAAAGTAGTCCAAAGGTGTCAAATCAGACGAACATGGTGGCCAACTCACAGGTCGATTTCTTGAGATGATTCGGTCACCAAATCGGTTGGAACCATTTCTCCTCCAAATGATTTCCAATGACACGAGGAATAAGAAAATCACGAATCATTTGCCTGTAGCGTTCGCAATTCACGGTAATGCTGGCACCGGTTTCGGATTTAAAGACAAATGAGCCGATGACGCCCTCGGCATGTATTGTACACCACACTAAACAGTAATTTTTTCCGGATGTAGGGAAAGGTGGGGACCCTTCGTACGGTTTCCGATTCATATCAAAAAATGACAGATGATTTCATCTGATCTTTTAACTATAATTATGATTTAAACTAATTCTGGAATATGTACGAATCTGCCCCAACAACGTGGCACCTATATACAGTGTTGGGGGTACCTTCGTACTAATGGAGTCTCAAGAGTCTCTAGAGGATTTTGCTCACTCCAAAAACGCCAATTCTGCTTGTTTACAAGCCCGTGAAGCCAGAAATGAGCCTCATCGCTGAAGATGATTTGACGATAAAAATCTGGTTCAACTTCCAGTTAATTCTCAGCCCATTCACAGAACACACGACACAATTGATTGTCCGCCAGCTTTAACTCTTGCACCAGTTAGATCTTATATGGATGTAGGCCGAGATCTTTCCTCAAAATTTTCCAACAGGCAGAGACCAAGTTGCTGAGAACGGCGTCGGATAGATAAATTCGGGTCCTCTCTCACACTCAGGACTACAGCGACGATGGCTTCTTCTGTACGCACGGTACGGGCTCGATTTGAATGGTTATTATCACAAAAAGTAAATGTGGTCATGAATCGATCCATATTGTTCCGTATTAGCTGCTCAGATGGACGATTATGTGCAAACTTGACGAATTTCTCCATAAGTTTGACGAACAGAGCACGAGTTTTGCAAACAAATTTCCACGATTAGTAAACATTGTTCTGGTATAAGTCTTTCCATGGTGATTTGCCAAAGTATACCTGAAAAAAAAGTCAAACACACTTTATTAGTATGACAGCTAGTTTGACAGTTATCCCTATCAGAAGTTGTATACCTCTATACAAAAACACCATATACTTAGGCATCTCTTGCGAGAGTCAAGCTGAAATCTAAAATTTTTGGAGTGGGATGAAACGAGACAGCAGATAAGCAAGCCAGATGCAACACTGAATCAGATATGCTTCAAGCTGACGGATAGGTACCACCAGCCCTCAATACAGCTAATAGACCAAGAGCCCAAGGCATTTTTTGGGAGTGAAGATATAACCAAAATTAGGATATATCCAAGTTAAGTGCCTAAATAGCTTAACTCTATTTCGCTAGTCTGGCAGCATTTGTTTGGGGCAAATGTTAGTAATAGTAAAGTAAAAATACGTTTTTTTCCAAATCCTGGATCGCAAATATAACCACTTATGAATAGTATTAAATGAAAGAGGTTGAAGCCATCTACACAAATCTGTGGGTGCCAGACGTTTTGCATGGGGCAAAACTCTTGCCAGACGTACTAATAGTATGCAAAAAAATCAGTTTTTGAAGCAATTGGTATAACCACACATTGAATATACCAAAATAGTGGTGGAAGTGCCCTGATACCGAAAATGTGGGTGCCACACGTTTTGTATGGGGCAAAACCCTTGCCAGACGTACTAATAGTATGCAAAAAAATCAGTTTTTGAAATAATTGGTATAACCACACATTGAATATACCAAAATAATGGTGGAAGTGTCCTGATACCGAAAATGTGGGTGCCAGACGTTTTGTATGGGGCAAAACCCTTGCCAAACGTGCCTATGGTATGCAAAAAAAATTAAACTAAAAAACTAATTTATGTGGTTGGTATTATTGCACCTATTTATAAAATAAATGTATTAACAAAAATATTCTTATTCCAATATATTAAATTAACGTCTTTGTTCCTTATACACCAAGTTCAGTAATGTTTTTTTTACTAAATGGATGAATTCAAAAGAATACTTAAAAAAAAATTGTTCGATGATATTTCTAAGAAAATAAAAACATAAATAATAATAAATAAATCTTAAGAGGTTAAATGAGTTCTTAGTAAACGAATGGTCGGAAAGTGAAAATTGCTATGTTATTGGTGAAAAAGAAATTTGTGTAACCTACGACTCGAAGTGCTTTCACTTTTAAACTCGAAATGATAAAGTTATAAGAGAAGAAGTGGAGGCATTAAACAGTTCCCAGGAAGAAGCTGACACTCGTATGATGCTGCATGTGTCGTTCCTGCCAAACAACTTTTCCGTTGTCATAAGGTCCTCTGATACCGATGTCCTCATAATAGCGCTTTGCATATTTGCAATGCTAAAAAACAGTGTCAAAGTGTGGCTTGAGGTGGGAGTTGTGTCCAGAAATACACAGAGATTCATAGATGTAAACTCTATTTACAACAAACTTGGATCCAGTTTTCGTAAGGCTCTACCAGATTTTCACAGCTTCACTGGCTGTGATTATACTCCACCCTTCTTTAAAAAGGGAAAAATAAAGCCTTTTAAGAGTTCACAGAGTCTACACGATTTTCAGTTAACTTTTGCAGAACTAGGAAATACAATTGATGTAAATGAACTCTATATAAATCTGTTTGAAGATTTTGTTTGCTGTATGTACCAAACTAAAGCTAAAAATGTCAACGAAGCTCGGTACGAAATATTTTACAAAGCCTGCAAGCCCACTTCCAAAAACCTAAATATCAAGAGTAAGTAAAACTAACTATTAATTTAGTCATGAAAATAAACATTTTTGTTTATTTTGCGAAGGTTTTGAAAAAATTCTCCTACCTCCAAATAAATTCGTGCTACTGCAGCAAATATATAGATGCAATGTAGTTGTCAGGTGAGGAAAAATGCAATTTTAAATGAACCCATCCAAATATCGCCATTAGACAATGGTTGGATACTAGACGACACAGGGTATCAAGTTAAATGGTTTGATGGCAAAACTGCACCTGCCAATCTCGATGATACTCTTAGGACTAACTTGGATGCATCCGACGATGAAGAAAATGTTGTATTCAACGATTCATCTGATGAATCAGATTGTAATTAGTAAAATCAATATTGTAGGGTTAAAAAAATATTGTAGTGTATGTAATCTGTAGTTATTAAGTTTTATTTATTATTATTTATGTTTTTATTTTCTTAGAAATGTCATCGAACAATTTTTTTTTTTTAAGTATTCTTTTGAATTCATCCATTTAGTAAAAAAAGCATTACTGAACTTGGTGTATAAGGAACAAAGACGTTAATTTAATATATTGGAATAAGAATATTTTTGTTAATACATTTATTTTATAAATAGGTGCAATAATACCAACCACATAAATTAGTTTTTTAGTTAAATTTTTTTTGCATACCATAGGCACGTTTGGCAAGGGTTTTGCCCCATACAAAACGTCTGGCACCCACATTTTCGGTATCAGGACACTTCCACCATTATTTTGGTATATTCAATGTGTGGTTATACCAATTATTTCAAAAACTGATTTTTTTGCATACTATTAGTACGTCTGGCAAGAGTTTTGCCCCATGCAAAACGTCTGGCACCCACAGATTTGTGTAGATGGCTTCAACCTCTTTCATTTAATACTATTCATAAGTGGTTATATTTGCGATCCAGGATTTGGAAAAAAACGTATTTTTACTTTACTATTACTAACATTTGCCCTAAACAAATGCTGCCAGACTAGCGAAATAGACTTAAGCTATTTAGGCACTTAACTTGGATATATCCTAATTTTGGTTATATCTTCGCTACCAAAAAATGATGTGGGCTCTTAGACTACAAGAGGTTCATTGAGATTGTCGCAATTATTTTTGTGAATGAACAATAGTACAATAGAAGCGGTTGTGCAATAACCCGTCGGTTGGCCTTTCGATATTAACAGAGCAAACACCATTATATCCTTTGATAGAAACTAAGTCCGATTGACTTCGGGTATTCACCGAACACTGTTCCATTGGAAACATTGCTAGAAGGCAAGGTATTATTACGAATGGATTCTGCAGAAACTCTAAATATCTCGCATAACACTGGCAAGATATTTAGGAACGCACCTTATCTCCTTAATGAGCATGGCTCTTTGACAGCTTGGACGACCCGGCAGGGATATTTTTATCTGGTCTGCAAATGTTCATTTATATACCTAAATGGTTTCGTTAGTTTGCACATCTTGCCATATTCCACATGCGTTCTCAAAATGGTCCCTTTTGGCTTCACGATGAGAAATTGCAGATTATTAGAACAACCTTCCTTCCTAACCTAAGAATAACGAATCCTAAAGTTTTATTCTAAAGCATTTTTTTGTTTGTTGTATACATATATGTGTGTCAGCAGAACTTCATTGTAAGATTTCCATGCTCACATGAAAGGCTAACAACCGATTGTTGCGTTTTTTCAGCATGTGTACGTGATGCCCAAAGCCATCGGAGAATATAAAGAAAATCAGGCTATTCTTGCAAACAAAGTAATTTAATTAATCCCCTTGAAATCCATTCATTCCGTTGTTTTGTGTGTGTGTGTGTTTGTGACAAAAATATAATAGAATCCTTTTATCCTGTCCGACACAAAAGTATGATAGATGAAATCTCATTTCATCCAACATTCGCAGAGTCCGCCAAAATTGGGGAACATTTATTCGCTGAAAATTCTTTGTAAAAATCCACAAATGTATCCTGGGGGTATCTTAAGATTATCAAAAAAAAAAGCCCACCGAAAATTTGTAACAACTTGAAACGGAAGCGAAAAGTTCTTCTTTTTGTTTTTGCACGTTTTACTTTTCCCTACGAAACCCCTATCTGTGGGCGCAAGGAAACTGTTCAAATACGCCAGTTTTATCTATGTCGCAGTGGTCTCAATCTCAGTGTCAGTCTGCATTGTACATATTCCGTTTTCATTACAAGATTAGAGAAGGAGAGTATGATTGCCATAGTCCATCCAAAATCAGTTGACGCAGTACAAAAACAAACTGAGTTTGGATGGACTATGTGTACTTTCAGTTTCGATATGGCTCGAGTAAACTTTTCGCTAGAGACAAGGTCATTTCCAATACAAATATTTGATCTTCATGTTGGTCTTTTTAAGCATGTCCCTAAGGAGGATATTATGTTAGTCCAGAAGCAGAATCCGATTTTAGCCGCATAGAGTGATATGTCTCGTCATTTACCTTCAATACTGCTGGCGGCAGATAGTCAGATGGGCGAAGGCGGAAAATGATTATCATGTTCAGTTAACTGCTTAGAGGGATTTATTCAAAAAGTTTTTCCGCCCTTTGTCTTGCAATAGCTGGGATGGGAAAAGAATAAACGGATTTTAGTTGAAAATACAGTGGAAAATGTTGATGATGGGTCATTAAGATTTTGAAATCGACACAATCTGCCCGAGGAGGGTAGGATAGAATAATTGGAAAGTTGTATTGTTGTGAATTGGTGGTTTGGCGGTACTCAGTATATATTCTTGGATCTTAAATAAGCCAGCACCAGCAAATTAAATTGTATATTTATAATCGAGAGTTGGAGCTTCTAATGAAGCGTTGGAAATTTCTAATGTCAGTGTTAAGTAAACGGAGAAGATGGGGAATAGTCTCTTCCTCCTTCTCTTCCATGCAACTTCTACAAAAACCGTTTGATAATACGCTTTGAGACAGTGTCCAGTATTGGCTGTGGCCAGTATTGGCACCTATGGTGGTGCTTATATAAAATCTGTTTAGGAAGATCAGACCCTTAGAGCGTCGTATGTGTAGCATTGGTCAGATCTGATTTATTGCTAGACGTGTGTTATCACTTAGCTTAAAAATGAGTATTCATTATTGAGATTGGTATACCTAGGGAACCTGTGGAACTGCTCCGCCATCTCCTTAAGAGTCGATCGGCACTGATTTCAAGGTCTTGATGGCAGCTAGGCTGTTGGAGAAAATTCGGATATCTTTAGCGGATATCTCGTTTTCTTTTAGCCAATCACAATCAAATTCGCTCGTGGTTGCATAAGACTTTTTTAGTCCCATAACTTCCGCCTGGAACAAGAACAAGAATTGTAAAGACGGAAGAAGCGACTAAGACTTAGCCTCCCTGAGAAAACACCAAACCCCGTCATTGATTTTACATCACCATTCTCAGAGTGACCTAGAGGGGATGGTGATTCGCAAATTCTTACGGAATTCTAACTGGGGTATGTGGTAGTTTTTGATTCTTGGAATGAATGTATTCAGAAAAGTGGCGAGGCCAATTTCTTTATTGATCTACTGTGGTCAGGCTTTGGGACCAAGAGCCGCATTTGCAGTTGCTTGTCTGCTGAAAATGTCGAAACCAAAACTTTCAAAAAAATTGTCAAATCTGTTGTCAGATTGAATTTGGTTCTACGAAATATGAAAGCATTAGCTATACAGTCAGAAAATTTGTTCGTAAAATCTTATTAAGCACTGGAACTTCTGCTCTCCTGAGAAGCATTTTAATGTCAGCTACGGTTAGACTGCCCCTATACTTTTTATACGGTGAAAATGCAAAGTTTTGGCTTATGGCATTTTTCGGTCACTGCCGTTTTCCGCAAATTTATCCAGCCTACTCAGTAGAAGCTTCTCAAAATGTACGTCAGGAATCGGCGGTAAATTGTAGGCCCCTTCCAGTTGTGCCAACAATATAACTTTGCATAAACAAATTGTTGGAAAAGCTAAGTTTGAGGCCTTGCAAGGGCTTCTAATTCCTTTATTAACGGACTAGAGGGATCATAGCCCTGCCTCTTCATTGTATCCCCATTAGTTCGCCTGTGGAGTTACTCGGTTTGACCTCAAATAAATATCCCGTTTTGAATCACTTCGTTACTGACGCCAATCAAATGCTGATGTTGCTGCATTTGTGAGAATCAAGAGTTACAGGCCTGCCTGCCTCTGTGTTTCCTTTGAACATGACAGTAAACTGATCGAGGGGTCGTAACACCTAAAGTTTTTCTTTCAGTGTCCCACCTCTTGCAAAAGTCTGATAAACATCCAAGAGAAGTTATTAATTCTCGTGAGATGCTTTTAAATTTACTGTTGGGGCAGTTATGCCTTAGATATATCTGTTTACTTTTTGTAGGCTGTTCAACAATGTGAACCATACGTGATAGCCAGGCGCACAGCTGCGGTGTAGATTTTTTAAATTTTTTTAGATTTTATAAGACTTTTATTTCAAATAAATATTTAACAATGGTAAGTTTAACTAAGCCTAATTGGTTTGGCCTAAGGCCGTCTACCAGGTTGACAATATAATTAAGTCTCAAATTTGTTTCCAAACAATATTAAATAAGGTAATACTATTAACAAAAAAAAAAAAATATTAAAAATCTCCCTCTAAGATTCGTTTTCTATATTTAAGTGCGGCTACGGTGAAGTTGTATAAAACATCCCATCCTTTTTCCCCGTTTAAAATATTTAGTGCTTCTCCTTCATCTAAGACAGCTTTAAAAAAAGTCAAACTGCGAATTTCCTTCAAAATTGGGCAGATTGCAAGAAAATGTAACACGTCTTCTCTAGTCCTCATGTTGCAAAGTTCGCAGAGTGTTGGTAAATCCGTACGGTGGGGTATAAAATTTAAATTAACTAGCTCTCCTCTCATTCTAAAGATCGTACTAATTTTGTCCACAGAGTAGCAGTTAAGGAGGTATGTTTTTTCATTTAGCTGATAGTTCAGTTTACTATAATAATTCCTGACCAGCGAGCCTCTAGCATCTTCAGTATATCTTTCATACAAGATTTGGCCTAATTTCTCCAATAACGAATTAAATTTCTCCCTTAGAGAAGAAGGTTGTTCATTTTTCTGGATAGCCAGATCCATTCTGCAGTCCGATGTAATTTCCTCCCACTCTTTGCACATATTTCCGTTCGTTCTTATAATAATTTTCAGTATTATGTTTGGTATCCTTGTTTCTTCCATTTCCAATACTTTTATTACATAATTAAATTGTGATCTCAACGTAAGTAAGAACATAGGTGGAGTACTAGTTTCAACATACAACATATAATTTGGAGTATTATTTGGTAAACGGAAGATCCTCTTTAAAAAGTAGCGCAGGAACTTTTCTACGGCTTCATAAGATTTATAGCCCCAAACCTGAGCTCCATAAAGTATGATTGATGTAGCAGTTGAACGAAATACCTTTTGCTTCGCACTATGTGAGATGTAATTGCTACTAATGCAACGTTCCCATATCGATGAGATAGCTCGCTTAGCATCCGCTAATTTTTCCTCAAGGTGTGTTTTTACATTTAAGTTTGCTGAGACTAACATCCCAAGGTATTTGTACTTGCGTACAATTTCTACTTCTTCCCCATTTGACATCCACTTTTCCGAACGAGAGTAACGGCCACCTCCATCTCTAAAGATCATAATTTTGGATTTCTGCAGATTGACTGTAAGATTCCAACTCTTACTGTATATGTCGAGTCTGTTAATCATCCGCTGAAGCCCGTCCACAGAATCGCTCAAGAAGACGATGTCATCCGCGTACATCAAAGCTGGAATTGTTACTCAATAGATATTTATCCCACCTTGCACAGCATCAGTCACATCATTAATATACAAAATGAAAAGTAAAGCACTGAAAATACACCCCTGCTTAACTCCCATTGAGGTTTCAAATTCTTCAGAGGTCAGCTCTCCATCCCACACGAGTGCAACGTTGCTCTCATACAGGGCTCTCAAAATGCGTATAATTTTGGTTGATACCCCAATTTTCGTTAACTTGAAAAAGAGAGCTTCGCGCGATATCGTGTCAAATGCCGCCCGAAAATCCACGAAAAAGGCATACAGTTTCTTGTGATTATCTTTATATGTAGCAGCGATGTTGGTTAGTGTAAATATTTGGTCAATAGTGGAATAACCCTTTCTAAACCCAGCTTGAAATTCCGTAAGGATGCTCTTCTCTTTAACCCATTCGCTGAGCCTTTTGTATATTAAAGCTGCAAACAACTTGGTAGAAGTGTTTAAAAACGAAATGCCCCTGTAGTTTGATGGATCTTTGTAGTCGCCTTTTTTGTGTATTGGAAGGATTATGGATTTTTTGAAGTTTTCGGGAACATGAGCAGTATCGAAGATACGGTTGAATTCTACCGTCAGTGATTCTATGAGCTCGCTTGTACAGTTTTTGTAGAACTCAAATGGAATCCGATCATTTCCTGGCGCTTTGTTGTGTTTAGATTCGCGTATAACTTCCTGAACATCTTCAAGAGAAAAGGGTGCATCCAATTTGTCATCTAGAACCATTGGGGCTGCGTACTGAAATAGAGGTGATGTTAGTGGGGCGTTAAGAAGCTTATTAAAGTGGGTCCTCAGGATGGGAGCTTTCAGTGCTAGGGCAATGGCGTTAGTGCGTCCATTTACGTTTTTCACGGCTTTCCAAAACGCAGCTGAAGATCTGGAGTTATTTATTAACGTTATATTTGCTTGTTCAAATGTTGGTTTTTTTTTTCATAACAAAGCCTTTTATAAACTTTGTTGGCCTCGCTGTAGAGCACTTTAAAAATGCTTGAGTTGTTTGTTCTTAATAGTTTTAAAAGCTTAAAAGATTTATTTCTGGCTTTCGAGCATTCTGAATCAAACCACTTTTGTTTAAAGATGGAACTACTTCTTGATTGTTTCATCGGTGGTACAGATTTCTTTATTGTTTCCGTTAAGTTCTCAATATCAGCTGGATGGTTTAGTTCCTTCAGGTAATTAAGGTAAACATTCAAACTATGTTGATAACTTTCACGCATTCGATCGTCCCAAACAAGCTTCGGTAGGAGTCCTAGTTGTTTTAAGCCTTCCTTGTTTGCACTTGCAGTTACAGAAAAAGTTACTTCTAACGGCATGTGGTCAGAGAAAATCTGCGGCCCCACTTGGAAGTCGTCCAAAAGATTGTTCCACTTTCCAGCTATAAAACAGTAATCTATTACTGAACACGATGATCCTCTTATAAATGAAAGTTGACCTTCGGAGTCTCCTGCACAGCTACCAATCAGAACATGACAGTCACATGCATCGGCAATTTGCAGTATTTTTAGCCCTTTAGAATCACAAATTGAGTCCTTAGATTTGCGATTTTCTGTTAAGAATGCTCCGTCATAACCCGTTATGAATATATTTTGGGTCAACCCAATCCGACCATTAAAATCGCCGACAAGCATTAAATCAGCCGTATCTAAGAATTGAAGCGCATCACATAATCTATCACAATCTCGTTGCCAGTGGTTGCAGTTCAGGTAAACTGGTAACAAGACTATGTCGCCATTGTTTCTTGCAATATTCAAAGCTTGTACTTCGCCTGTTGCGGTGTATAGAGCCTTCCTTTCAGCTAAGGATCCATTTTTCGGTGACAGAAGATGGAAGGTTGCTTTGCTATTGAGGATCGGACCAGTATATTAAACGCGACGTTGAAAATTCATTCTGTGTGACAGGGTAATACAACGCGGCGGTAAGACTCGACATAAAAAAGTGTTCTGTGTGGTGAAGCCTGAATTATGTCAATTTTTGTTTTGTTTTTTCTTTAACCTCCCGGCTTACCAAGGCGAAGAAAAGACACTGCGACCTATAAGATTATTTGATACTTTCCGTATAAAGCAGATAATGCTACCCACAAAGCACATCCTAAATCTTCGGAACTCAGTTGTTCCTTGAAGAATATCTTCCTTCTAGTTGCATTGAGGGCTGGACATTCGCATAAAATGTGTTTAGCTGTTTCGTCTTCTTCAAAACATATGCAATACTCTCGAGAGTCGGATATTTTAATTTTATTAGGGTGTTATCGTAGACCGTATTGACCATTAAGATAACCTACTAAATTTTTGGTATCATGCCGAATCAAAATTAGACATTTATTGGCATGCTTCGTTTGGCCTGCCGTAGACCTGGAATTCTGTCCCAATATGTGACGAATTCTATTTGTTCGTAGCATTTTATAGGTTCAATAGCTGCCGATATAGGTGTGCAGCAGAAGTGGTCGGGACTTTCCAAATTGAATAGCGTGAAGCTGTGCTTGAAATACGCTGATACTTATTCCCATAGCTATTTTGTGTTTGGTCCGCAAATCCCAGCTCCCACAGCCGATTCCACTTTAGAACGATCTGTACACCACTATATGATGTTGTGGCTATATGGTGGGCTATTTCTTTAGTCTTTATTGGGAATCCCCGTGCAGAACCGTTTATTGAAGCAAAAAGTGTTATGACGGCAATCACAACGCAGTTCATGTCAACTTCCGAAAGTTCAGTGAATGGTCATTAGCTCCGGGCGGTCATTAACACTTATCTCATTAACCCATTAATGCCTATTGGGTATTTAAATACCCCAAAACAAAAATCTTAAAAAACAAAAATCTAACAGCAGGAAGATATCGAGTTAATTCTTTTTCCATAAGATAAAAAAAGGATGGTGCTGTAAACAATTCTTGAGAAAGAAGTCCAAATTCTTCTGTTTACTTGCACTTTTTTGCAGTGGAAAATCATGGATTTTCGAAAACTGAAAAAGTTACATAAAATTTGCTGTGAAAGATGGACAAATAGAAATTCCGGGAAAACCTGCCAGAGGTAGTTAGCCTTCAATATCATCTATTTAGTAAAAATGAATCAGCACTTTTGCATTACTAATTAGGTCTTTAGAGATAAAAAACCCTGTTGGGTATTTAAATATCCAACCGGCCACAGTGTGAACAAAATATACATGCAAATTGAAAAACAAAATTTTGTATGTAAACAACCGGATACGTGGTATTTGTCTACTTTTATTGAATGAAAATAAAGAAGCTTTTACATTATTTGGCCTTTTTGACCTTTGTCATATCACGTGGGACGTCATTATGGTAGTCCGCGAAGCACTTGGGGTCCAAAGTCACCTTACATTTTTTCCAACCAAACTCTGTTTTAGTACCGTATTGGCTACAACGTGCGCGTTTTGGCATTTTATCGACAATATGATCGATGCGATCTACGCGCCTGGTCTTTTGGAGAGTGTTACTAACAGCTCGGCCACCTGGAGGATGAAGCTCTAGCCTTGATACTAGAGCTTCCACCACATTCCCGCGGAAATCAAATTGGCTCATGGGTGTTGCTTGTTCATACTTCGCACACAAGACATGCAACTTCCATGCATTGAACATAGCTGCATCGAGCGCATTCGTAAGCAGTGGCCAATACCACTTCTTGCCTCGGACTGTTATGCGGTAGTTACTCATTGCGTTGTCAAAAAAGTCAACGCCACCCATCCGTTAATTATACTCATGAATGAGCAATGGCTGAAACATCGTTACCATCTTGCGCTTCTTCCGATCACAGCGTTTGGCACGGTACAATGGCGCATGTCTCAAGAAGTTTGACATTATAGTGACAACCTGAAAATGAAGCAATAAAGAAATAAATGTAGTGAATCAATTGAACGATTGAATAATTACCGAATTATCATTCCAGCGCACAGCCAGCAAGCTAGTGCTTCTGTCAAATCTAAAATCGGATGTACCGCGCGGTTGTTTCTTGAATTTATTTATTTCCATTAGAGGAGCATGGTTGGTACGATTGTCACGCACGGTTCCGGATGCAAATTAGCCAAGAGCATTCAGCCGGCATATTATCTTATGGCTGGTAAAGATGTTGTCTAATGTAACGTTATGATTTTTTGGAGTCTCCAGATGTGACAGCAACTGCAACACAACGTTTTCGCCAAGGCCATAATTGGCATCCTTATTTGTTGATGCACCAGCATATGGCATGAATTGGTAGCAGTATCCTTCGGATGATGCCAAGCAACAATACTTATAGCCAAATTCTGGTAGCTTTTGTAATTTTGTTGTTTCTGTGAGAGTTCCAGATAAGCCTTTTGCCTAGGATTTATCCAACATATTTAACTTCCTCGGAATACTCGACGACTGTGGTGTTAAATATTATGTCGGGCTTATGCGCGCCACGGCTAGCCAAGATCTTTCCGCAAATTCTTCCACGAAGTGGATGGGCATAGCTCCAATTGCTGTGTACGATGGCGAATTGACTCATCCAGATTCTTCTCAACACTGCGCTCCACAATGGCAATAACCTCTTCTGTTCGCACTGTTTGTTGTCTTTGGGGATGCGTATTATCCACTAGAGTGTAGGGTGCAAAAACGATTCATCGCACATAATAAGTTTTTCGAACCGAACCATGGTATTCAAAATCAATTTGTACAATTTGTACGCGTTGTTCTGGCGTCAATCTATTCATCGTAAAAAGGCACAACTTACTAACCACAAATCAACTTTCAACTGTCAAATTGACAATCTGTAGAAACAGTGTTGTCAGTTTAAAAACAACATTTGTAGATACCTCTCTGTGGGCAGCCCCGGCTGGTACCAATACTGAAGTCTGTCCTGACAATGAAATTTTTTCCAGCATCGATTTGATCCATTTTAGAGTGGGTGCTGGTTGATCTTTATTTCTGTAACGCAAAGCGTTTGATATGGAATCACGTTCAGTGTTTTCAAAAGCACCCTCTATGTCCAGAAAGGCGAACAGTGCGATCTTTTTCCACCGGTAGGCGGTTTTAATCTCTGTTGTAAGTTTAAGCAAAGCACCTTCAGTTGGTTTGCCCTTCTAATAGGCATATTCTAATGTCAATTGACAATTGTACACGAGGAGTAGACTGCTGAAAAAATACTTTTTTATTGAAAGTTTTCGTAAAAAGGCGGATGAAATGGTAAAATTAAGCAATTGATCTAAAATTATGAATTATGTTTGACTATCTCTTCAAGCATTCTAAAGAAAAGATTTTTTTGCACATTTTCAGGCGTAGAGGAATTTTTGCTGCCTATATGAGATGGTGAGGTTTCACTTGTCCCATCCCCTAATACCCGCGAATGGGCATTGCCTAATCGTCTATCGAAATTTTATCGATGCATATTTTATGTGAAACATAACAATTACTTGACGTTTATTTGCAAAAGTCCTGTCCAGAGATGGCTGAATGGCCTTTGTTGTTGGCAACAACAAAATGCATTATTTATTTCTGCTATGGATTCTGGTATATACGCGAGGTCGATTTCTCTGCCATCCCTGCTTTAAAATCGAAAATTGAATTTGCACATTAAAAAAGATGGCGGCGCAAATGGAAGGGTACTTCCACCATAAGTGCTCAAACGAAATAGCCAGTTACATTCCACCCCTAGAACATTTCAACCTCAATACCCGCTGTGCAAGGAATGCGCATCAGTATACCCTTAGGCCTGTTTTCGTACGTACATTGAAATACAAGGAATCTTTCCTTAGGCGTACAACACGAATGTGGAATGCACTTCCCCGCCCCGTTTTTCCTACACATTACAATCTACAAACATTCAAAACCAACGCGCATCGGCATCTCTCCCTATTTTCTAACCTTAAATTCCTTAACGCCCGCGCTGTGTAGCTATTACATTATACCCTTATAAAATCCCTTTAGTGCGAGTACATTATAAAAAAGAAAAAAAAACTTTAACCAATACACAAACAGTAAAAACTGATTTTACAGCTTTTTTTCGTTTGGGAGCACATTGGGAGACTCCCTCGAAGCTGACTATCTCATATAGGTAATCTGTGGGCGAGACTCTCCGTGTGCAGACTATACTCTATCCAACAAAAATTGTCAGAACAGGCCTTATGGAGGAGCCAGTGGTGCCTGCAGATACTCTCACGGCACTCAAACGCAAGAATTGCCACTGAAAGAAAAACCAAACCACTGTCATACCAAGGAATTGTTGTTGTAATTTTCCTAAAATTCGCATACAACCCACCACAACCAGTCTCCAACACAGCCGAATGGGAATGATCATGATCGTCTTGTGTTCGCTTGCTATTATATCATCCACCAAAATAAGCAGTGTGTGTGACTGAAGCAGATCAGAAGAGTATTACCATCTCTACAATGAAGCATATCATAAAGGGTTTTTCTGTGGATTTTGTCAAAGAACTTTCGGTTTTGGTGCTTTTGAGAACGAATTATTACGTGGAGTGTTGCCATTCGATTTTAATTTGATTGTATTTGTATTGTACAGCTGCACAAGTGCAGTTTTTTTTTACCATCTGTTTAGGTATATGACATTGCGTCGTGGTTATATACATAATTTTGTATTCTAATTGCCTGATTGTGTCTACCTTTCACAATATACATACATAAAGCGGAAAGGACTGGGAAATGTTTTTAGAAAATCTTGCTGATTGAGTTTATGTCGCAAACATAAAAATTGAATTTGTCTACATAAGCTGCCTAACTGACTGCAAGTGTGTTATCAAAAACCATTTCAAATTGTAATATTCTTGACCAAAAAAAGTGTCAAATCTTTCACCCTCTCTCTCATTCCCATTCTGTCCAACAATGCTTGTCAAAATGTGGAATATAATTAGAGAAATAGAAATAGAAAGAAAACAGATAAAAAAACACATAAATACATCCTTTCATCTCATTATGTACCTATTTGTATGATGTCTTTGTTTTTCCGATGAATGACGCCTGTTTTGCCAATGAATACGGGAATTCCCAAAAGGAAGCTCTCAAGTTAGGTAGGGATGCAATCATACAATGGGTTGCTTGAAATCGTTAAACGTTACAAAGCCAAGTATGAAACTTATGTCGTGGATGAAATGGCTCAAAATGCGGGACATAAAGTGCTTCGCTTGCCGCCTTATCACTGTGACCTTAATCCAATAGAATTGGGTTGGGCTCAAGTGAAAGGGTTTGTAGCAAGTCAAAACAAGTCATTTAAAATGGCTGAAATAAGAGACTTACTAACGACAGCACTTACAAGGGTTGACAAGGAAAAATGGCATCGATGTGTCCAACACGTTGAACAGGTTCTTGAGCTAAATATGTGGGAAATGGACGTTTCTGCCGAGGAAGCAGTTAAAAAGTTAATAATAGACCTAAATAACGAGCGCAGTAGCAGTAATTACTCATCGGATTAGTTGAGTAGTGATATTAGGAATTAGTATTTTATGTTTTACAATATTTATAATGAATAAATTGGATTACAGTGATATATTTTTCGTTTTGATTTTTTTTTGCGTTACGAAATTTATACATTTTGCTAGTCTACTGGAGATACCCTTAAAAAACGCGCCTATTATTATCTTACCAGACAAGGAAAAAGATAAGACTTTAACCAATTTATTTTATTTATTTCGTTCCGCAATATTTTTATTTTAAATTGGAAGATGGTAACCCTAATAGAATTGCTCATACACACTACGTCAACCCTGTGAGAGCTTTAAAGAGGGACCGATTTATGTAAGTCATTGCAACCAGACTGAGAGACCTACATCCTAACTTCCCTGTACTGACAATTTTTGTTGGATAGAGTATAGCTAAGTTTAAATTTTTTTAAGCACAGAAAACATCTGCGAACTTTGACAGCAGTAATCGAAGTGCTACGCAACGCGTTTAAAAAACTAGTGTAACTTGTTGGCGCCATTGTTTGTTTTTTAATTTTCCTATGAATCAACCTATGAATTCGCATGCACACTTGCGAAACCTTGGAATATTTAATTTCCAACTCACCCGAATGTGTTAATTGCATAGCGCTATTTATCGGGCGCGCTATTGTGAGATTTTTGCCGACGTCCCACTATGGGGGCCTCACATCTCTGCGCATTTTTAGAAAACAAAAACCTATGCCCCATCAAATAAATAATAATCATGAGGTGAGGAGCAAAACAAGTGGGATTCAAATTGATGTCACCATAAGCCGGAATCTTTAATGTACTCATTCTACTGGTATTAAAGCCCAAGCCCCAAACTCGTCGTAAGTATGTGCGCAGATGAGCAAACAATTATTGTCTCAAAATGGAATCAAGATCAAGCGAATATCTGGGGTATACACAGCGTATATTTTTATCTACGCATAAACATTTAATTCAATCAAATATGTATTCATTTCGCAATTTGTTAACGATGGTTGAATATTTTAAGTATGATAGGAAATGGCAGGAAATAAATAAATATTGTGTTCGACTTGAATGCTTGAAGGGTAAAATAACATTTGCCCACACGCACCTTACTATCGAAGATTAAGCAACTAAATTAAACATTAGTTATAGCTTTAATATCATCATAAAAAAAAAAATACAAGACCAAACACACAAATTAACTTAAAAACCATCTAAATTGGAATAACAAAAGGTGTAACTCTAGCTGCTTCGGTTATCATCCTTTGATACCCTAACCTGAGCCCTCTAACACTTGAAACCCGCACGATAAATGCCAGATAATCTAATTTGTGTTTCCTCATAAAGTTTCTCCTGTAGAAAATATCACCTCGCATGTCCTTTTTGTGTCATTGTGGTATAGGTATCTATCCCCAGAGGCAACTTGTATTCTCGAATTCAAACTATAGGTATGCAGACTTTTCCAAACACCAAACATATGCGGGATAGTAACGAGCCCATATTCGAATTACTGAAGTTTTAAAATATCTCTCCCGTTAAGCCAATTTATATTCATGAAATTTAAATTGGCACATAATGTTAGTCATTAAAAGTTTTACCATTAAACATTCGTTGGCCCTTTGGTGGATGACAATATTTTAAAGGAAAGGACCTGAGTGAGACATAAGAGAGTACCATTTTTTTAAGTATTTACGTTTACTTGTTTTTCGTGTTTTATTTTTTTTTTTGCTGGTCAGTGACGTGTGTGAGTGTGTATGATACGAGTAGGTAAAGGATGTCTTAAACCATATTCGCGGTTTGAAAATTTCCACAAAACTCTAATATTCATTTTCGGCTATCAGGAATGCCATATTGAGTTCACACTTTAATTGAGTTTACAATTAAATAATGGATTGTTTTTTGTTTCTATATGTAAAATCAATCCTATTGCGATTATGCGTTTTGGCATAATGTTGTCTTATTGCTTTCTTAAATGTCCTTACTTGTGTCGATAGCCTTTTAGTGCTTACAAAAGAACTTGTAAGAAAGGACTGTGATCAATTGATTAATTCAATTTCAAATTGAATCACTTTCTTTCGCAATGCGGACAGAAAGTGTTGAAGTACAGAAACATCAAAATACCGCGGTCCAATCGTAACCACCACCAATACTCCATTATGATATCTATTTGTTGCTAAATTTTAGATCCACTGCCTTTCAATGCAACATAACACATTGATCACAGCGACAGCAACAGCATTCTCAATAAAAAACAGGTTTTTGTTTCGAAGTGTTTCGGTGGTGGTTGTCGAAAATACATGCCATTGTATACGAGCAACACATACCGAATGCAACAAAACTGTTTCGACCCAGCGTCGTTGACGATAATTGCCTACTTTCGTATGGGGCAACACACACCACATGAAACGAAACATAAAAACAAAAGCAAAACAAGAAAACGTGCTTCGTTGCCGATAGCTGACCTATTGTTTTCTGCAAAACATTGTGGGGTTTTTCTTAATACTTTTTTAAATACACATGACTTGATCCTTTTCACTACGTGCAGTGGTACCTGATTTATTATACCCTATTCTAAGGGTATATTAATTTTGACGCATAGTTTGTAACATACCTTAGACCCCTAAAAGTTACTATATTTATGATCAGCATCGATAGCAATGTCGATGTAGCCATGTCCGTCCGTCTGTCGACAAAAATTAGGCCTTTAAACTGAGCCTAGAGAGCTGAAATTTTAACCATATACTCTCTAGGGTCCCGAAATAATCAAGTTTACGAATTTTTGAAATCCGCCCACAACACGCCCACAAACTCAAAAAAAAAAACAAAATTTTCGAAAAAATCGAATTTTGAGCTAGAAAGCTGAAATTTTTTATATAATGATCTATGACTCCTAAAACTGCTTGGGGATAAATTTTTTAAAATCCACCCACTGACACGCCCACAATTTAAAATCAATTTTTTTTGGAAAATCCAAAGTTTGAACTAGGGAGCTGAATTTTATAATATATACTCTCTAGGGGCCCTTTATGCTCATGTGTAAATATTTTCAAAATCCGCCTACTGACACGCCACCAATTTAAAAAAAAACTTTTTTTGAAAATCCAAAGTTTGAGCTAGGGAGCGTTTTTTTTTACAAAAGCTTCGTTTTTTGGATAAAATCCTTTAAATATTATATAACATTATATGTAGAGCGTTCCTAACAATTCAACCATACTTAGACTTTTGTCACGCCCACTTATGAGGGATAGGAATAAGAATAGGGTATCCAACAGTTCGCCCAAGCGGACTGTAGCCCGTCCCTATGTTTTTTGAAATGGTTTATGGCTGGTTTTTCTGATTATTTTTGTTAATGATTACACCTAATTATGAGCCTCTACAATTTTCGACTTGATCCTCGTTGTGTGTAACTTTTCACTACGTGCACTGTGCAGTGGTACCTGATTTACTTCTTGAAATAGTTTATGGTTGGTTTTTCTGATTATTTTTGTTAATGAATACACCTAATTACGAACCTCTACAATAACCCAGTCAAAAATATGAGAGTATCCCTACTCATTATATGGATATACTCTGGTTTACTCTGTGCGTAAATTTTAACAAATATGGACGTAGATGGAGAAAAATTGATTTCTTTAATTGAGGCAAGAAGCCCTATCCATAATTTATAAAAATAAGGAACATGCTAATAAAGTTACTATTGAAAAGCTGTGGATAGAAATAGTCTGAGTCCGACCACATGTTGAACAACACTGGAGCAAGTCGCGAATTCAATTTTGTTTTATTTCAACACACACCAAATGAAGCAAGAAAACAAAACGTTTTGTTTTTTTACATTCTGTTTCGCTTGGTGTGTGTTAAAATAAAAAATGTTTTCTTTGACTATCGAATCAAAAACGTTTTGCTTTATCCGGTGTGTTTTCAGCCTTAGTGATCACATCGCTTTCTATTTATCAGCATGAAACTAGAACTACTTCTATTCATAAAAGGTTGTTGTACTTACTTTGGTGGTGAAACTGTAGGAAAAAAGTAAAGAACCACCTTGCCTTCTTGATTATGAGTGGCTATGTTCACTAATAAACACTAGGCTTAAGTTGTGCAGTAAATTAATTTGTGGTTTGCGGTTAAAATAAAAAAGTAAGTGGGTATAAATTCGCAATAAAACAGGATTCGATACGTATATCTATCACTGAAAGGAATAATTTCAAAATTTGATAATGCGAATTTGCTAAAAGTTGTAGTGTTATTCAGTATTTTTCATACAAAATTTATTAGAGATTTGCTTGTAGCTCTGCTTTTCGATGTAGCAGGAAACTGAGTGATTGCTCGCAATACTCGCAGGCGTATTGCCTTCAACAGTTTTTTAATTATATTTTTTTTTTTTTATAATTAGCGCGCACTAAAGGGATTTGTTGGGACCCTTATAATGTATTAGCTACACAGCGCGGGCGTTAAGGAAATTAGGGTGAGAGGAAAAGGAGACATGCCGATGCACGTTGGTTTTGAATGTCTGTAGGTTATAATGTGTAGGAAAAATGGAGCGGGGAAGAGCATTCCACATTCGTGTTGTACGGCTGAGGAAAGATTCTTTGAACTTCACTGTACGTCCGAACACAGGCTTGAGGGTGAACTGATGAGCATTCCCTGCATGGCGGGTATTGCGGTTGAAATGTTCAAGGGGAGGAATGCAACTGGCTATTTCGTTTGAGCACTTATGGTGGAAATAACGATAAAATAACGACAGGCAGGAGACATTACGACGATGACTAAGAGAGTCAATCGATCTCGCGATGTCTCGGTCGCCAATGAGTTTTATCGCGCGTTTTTGGATCCTGTCAAGTAGCTCCAAATAAGTTATTGGTGCACCGGACCAGATATGAGCGTTGTACTCGAGTTTCGGGCGAATAAACGCCTTATAAATTGTAGCCAGATCAGAAGGGGTGAAATATTTCTTACAACGCTTAAGGAAGCCTAGACATTTAGCGCGCACTAAAGGGATTTGTTGGGACCCTTATAATGTATTAGCTACACAGCGCGGGCGTTAAGGAAATTAGGGTGAGAGGAAAAGGAGAGATGCCGATGCACGTTGGTTTTGAATGTCTGTAGGTTATAATGTGTAGGAAAAATGGAGCGGGGAAGAGCATTCCACATTCGTGTTGTACGGCTGAGGAAAGATTCTTTGAACTTCACTGTACGTCCGAACACAGGCTTGAGGGTGAACTGATGAGCATTCCCTGCATGGCGGGTATTGCGGTTGAAATGTTCAAGGGGAGGAATGCAACTGGCTATTTCGTTTGAGCACTTATGGTGGAAATAACGATAAAATAACGACAGGCAGGAGACATTACGACGATGACTAAGAGAGTCAATCGATCTCGCGATGTCTCGGTCGCCAATGAGTTTTATCGCGCGTTTTTGGATCCTGTCAAGTAGCTCCAAATAAGTTATTGGTGCACCGGACCAGATATGAGCGTTGTACTCGAGTTTCGGGCGAATAAACGCCTTATAAATTGTAGCCAGATCAGAAGGGGTGAAATATTTCTTACAACGCTTAAGGAAGCCTAGACATTTCGCGGCGTTCTTGGCGACATCGAATATGTGGTCATTCCAACGAAGGTTGTCATTAACACACATACCGAGAATGGAAAGTCTTTCGGTTTCAGCGATGTAAGTGCCATTCATAGATAATGGCAGTGTGTGTGGGTTTTGCTTTAATGACAGGAGACAGCATTGAGTTTTGGAAGCATTAAATTCCACTCTATTGGTTTTACCCCACTGAGTTATGCTGTTAAGATCGGAATTTAATGAGCTTAACATACGTTGCCGTTCCAGTTCCACACCCGAAGATGAGGGGCGTGACCCAAGAAACGAATATGAGAAGCTGAGGGTACTGTCATCAGCAAAGGAATGGATAACAGGAATGAAGTAACAGACAGTAGATCATTTATAAAAATGAGAAAGAGAGTCGGGGACAGAACAGAGCCTTGGGGGACACCAGCATTTATTTGGTGAGTTGCAGACTTGAAGCCGTCCAAAACAACTTGAATTGAACGGTCCGAGAGGTAATTTCTAAACCATTGAAGAAGAGTATCATCGATTCCAAATGCACGCATTTTCGACAAGAGAGCTTGGTGCCAAACTCTGTCAAATGCTTTTGAAATATCAAGCGCAACGATCTTACTTTCACCACCTTGGTGAAGAGATTGGTTCCACTTTTCGGTTAGATATGTCATCAAATCACCAGTGGACCTGTTGCTGCGAAAACCATACTGCCGGTCATTAAGAAGTTTTCGCGATTCAAGATATTTCATTAGCTGACGGTTTATCAGCGTTTCCATGACCTTAGAAAGAAGGGACGTAAGTGCAATTGGTCGGTAGGAGGAGGGAAAGGAAGATTTGCCTTTTTTTGGTACAGGCTGGACAAATGCTGTTTTCCATCTTCCCGGGAAGAGTCCTGAAGAATAGGACAGATGGAAAAGCTTACGCAATGGTTTTGCCAGCGAAGAAGAACACCTCTTCAGAACGATAGGGGAAATACCATCTGGACCAGCGGATTTGTGAACGTCAAGATCTTGAAGTACTCTAGCCACTGTACGAGTGCGAAAGTGGATTGGTCCCATAGAGAATTATACGCGCTCGAGTACAGGGGGAGACAAAGCACAATCTGGGAGCGTTGAGCTGACTGCAAAGTGAGCAGCAAGCAGATTGGCCTTATCTGTAGAGCTGACAGCTGGAATGTCGTTGTAAATGAGTGTCGGGATAGATGACGAGGCCGAATTCTTGATGTTTTTAACAAATGACCAAAAGTTTTTACTACCAGTGGGACTTTGTAGTATTTTTTGCCTCAACTTTTGGTCATAGGAGATTAATTAATTAATCCTCCTATTATAATAAATGTGAGAGTTTAAATGTTTGTCGCTCAATCACGCCAAAAACGTCTAAACGGATTTGGGTGAACTTTTTTGAAGGTTTCTTCTGATGCCTGAATTGGATATATGCAATTTTTTTATTCCACTTACTCCACGCCTACCATTAAAAAAACATTTTTATCGAAGAAGTCGATAGAATTTAAGATCGTATTCTTCGAAATGTATGTACCATAAGTCTTTCTTAACCATTCGCCAATACAAAGCTTTTTGCCACGCCCACTTTATGAGAACGTTTAGACAAAACGATTGTTTTTCTTACTCAGAGTTCTGTAGCTCTTTGAGCTACATCAAATATAAAACAGATTTTCATTAATTAAATGCGAAAATATACAAAACGATTGTCCCTTTTGCTGTTGTTGGTATCGCATTGGTTAGCTTATTCTTGTTAATAGGTACGAGTATATAGATAGATAGATAGATTTATTTTGCATATAAATTTACCAAGGAATGGTTACCACACATTTACAGTACATACAAAGATATGATAATTTGTATCTTTCTTCTGAAATATTATCTACAAAACATTAGTGATTTAAGTTGGAAAAACGATATAATACTGAAGGAAAATACGAAAAAACCTCAAATTAAAAAAGAAAAAAAGAAAAAAAAATGTAATACATAATAGATATTGATATTTAATAAATTTATGAAGCAATTTATTTTTGACTATAGGAATGGAATAAAAAATTAAGTTCACTTGAGAAAAACGCCCAACCTTTTTGAAATAGGTTCAAAGGTGTTAAAAACAAAAATAGGCAGATACAACAAATTTATACTGCACTGATTTAGATAAAGCAAACGCCCTTGCATGCAGATTTACCCACAATCACTCTGTTGCATCTAATTTAGGGGATGCAAATACAAATATTTTTGTTAATACCACTATTCAAAATTGTTTGGCAAGTCATACCAATCAACCACCTCAAAGTGACTATATCACGGTAGAAGACACCGAATTATTAATTAACGACTACAAATATGTACATCAATTAAAAATATCTACATTAAACAAATGTCCATATCTGGACAAGCAGTTCCAACAGTTATCATAAATGCCTGCATAAAGATAGCATATTTTTCTGATAAATTGGCCAAAGTAGTGCCGATAAAAAGAGCTGGCAAATCGGCTGAACAAATTAAAAGTTACAGGCCGATAAGTCTGCTGAGCAGTCTCAGCAAAATCTATGAAAAAGTCTTAAAGGAAAAAATTGCCAAGCACATTTCCAACAATAATTTGTATCCAAAGGAACAATTTGGCTTTAGACCTTTTCATAGCACGACTCATCAAGTGCTTAGGATTTGCAACCATATAAAAAGTCATCGTTCAGTAGGCAAATCTACGGGAATGATATCTACTACTCGATATCGAAAAGGCTTTTGATACCGTTTGGCATGAAGGACTTATATCCAAAATGATAAATTTAAAGTTTCCCGCTTATATCTGTAAAATTGTCTGCAGTTTCTTGTCAAATCGTTGTTTTAAAGTAAACGTCAATATTGGCGTCTCCAACCTTGTGTACTTTTATTCAGAAGTTTCCCAAGGCTCAGTTCTTGAGCCTATTTTATATATACATCGGACTTTCCGCGTCTTCCACATTGTGAGGCAGATTTTCGCTGATGATACTACAATATTCTCATCTCATGAATTCGTTCTTAACATTGAGAGGAATCTAAACAATGCGATGGAAATATTACAAGGATATTACAATAAATGGGAAGTAAAATTAAATGAGGAGAAAATAAAAGCTATCCTTTTCGGTAGAAAGAGAAAAACTTGTTTTCTCCCCAGTGGCCGCTTACAAGTAAATGGGATAGACATTAGTTGGGAGCCTTCTGTAAAATATTTACCAACTTGACATTTAGTACTCATATTACAAATACCCTCAAAAAAATTGCGATTGGGATTGAAATGTTGTACCCTCTTATCAATAGAAAGTCATTGCTCCCAAATGGAAATAAAATAATTATCCATAAGGTAATTTTTCCGGCAATTCTGTTATATGGATGCCAAGCATGGGGAAATTGTGCAATGTGCCATATTAAAAAACTACAGACATCTCAAAATAAGTTGTCGAAAATTATGCTTAATTTACCATGGTATCACTCAACGTTGGACATTCACGATAAAGCGAATGTTGAAATGATCTTAGACTTAACTTACGTTTCCTAGGCCGCTGTGAATTTGCTGACAATCCTCTTGTAAATAATTTAAATACCTAATAGTGGAGATGTGCGCTATTATTTCCTCCTATTTGCGTTTTTTCGTTGCTTGTATTACCATATTTACTTATTTGTATATTAAATCATTAATTATTGATTTATTTATTTGTTTAACTATTTTTTTTTTACCTATTTATTTATTTATTTAGCAAATTATTTATTTATTCACCAAATAATTTATTTATTACTTTTTCTTATTACTTATTTATTAATTAACTTACCTTATTATTTATTTATTTATTTATTTATTTATAATATTGATTTACGTATCTATTTATTTATTTTAATTTATTTATATCTGTGATAATTTTCTTCTTTATTTATTAACTTAAAAGGTATATTGATTTACCAAAATCATTGATTTTTCTTACTAAGCTAGTTTTTTGCAGTAGTGCAAGTTGTTCGTGTGGGTGAGCGTGGTGCAGGCATCGCATCGGAGCCTGCAGGACTTCCGTGGCAACCAAGCTTTGATGGTGGCGTGGTCGTTCAAATCGCAGCAGGCAAACTCAATCTTTTATTGCGAGAATAACGCCGATTGGCGAATGAAATGAACGTGTCTATAAAGGCTTCGCCATATGTGGGGGTTAGGGTGAGGAGCACCTATAGCTCACTTGCAACATGCGGGTCCTGCTTAATAACGACTTTGAGTCAGGTGCTTATAAGCTTTTGCAAATTGGAGAGGGCACTTAGATGCAGATTGCACGCGTATTTATAAATTTACAGACCGACATTTTGAACTAAAACTGGTTATATGAGACGGTAATTTTGTTGCTAAAAAATGACTCTGTCAATTAAACTAATAAAATAATATTAGATTTCATTTTCGTGGAACTAAAAATTATGGCGTTACTGCCTACCCCATTGAAATCTTAAATTCTTTGGAGCTATCGGATTTTCCAGCCCACAAACTGGATCTGAAAGTTTGGGTCTCAGTTCTGCTAATGCGAAATCTTTATGCCCCGAGACAATGCAATGGTACCAGACTACTCATCACAGAGTTGGGGAAGAAATGTTATTAAGTATACAATTCTCAGCGGTACAGCCAAAGGCGAGGACGTATCAGCTATAGTTTTATTGATTTTGTCAACAAATATATGACGTATAACAATAAAATTTATATATGTACAGTTAAACTTCTCTAATTCGAACCTTCCCTAGCGTGTACGTTTCCATAAGTTGAACTTATTGTTTGGTTCTTTAACACTGTACCGAAATTTAAAATTGTAATACTAAATACTCTGCTGAAATTGAATAATTAAACATAGGGGCGGGCTACAGTCCGCTTGGGCGAACTGTTGGATACCCTATTCTTATTCCTATATCTCATAAGTGGGCGTGACAAAAATTTAAAGGATTTTATCGAAAAAACTAAGCTTTTGTAAATAAAAACGCTCCCTAGCTCAAACTTTGGTTTTTCAATAAAATTGTTTTATTTAATTGTGGGCGTGTCAGTAGGCGGATTTAAAAAAAATTTAAGTATGAGCACAAAGGGCACCTAGAGAGTATATACTATAATTTTCAGCCCCCTAGCTCAAATTTGGACTTTCAAAAATAAAAAAAAAATAATTGTGGGCGTGTCAGTAGGCGGATTTTGAAAATATTTACACATGAGCATAAAGGGCCCCTAGAGAGTATATATTAAAAATTTCAGCTCCCTAGCTCAAATTTTGGTTTTTCAAAAAAATATTTTATTTAATTGTGGGCGTGTCAGTGGGCGGATTTTGAAAATTTTATGTCCCAAGCAGTTTTATAGGCCAAAGATCATATATAAAAAATTTCAGCTTTCTAGCTCAAAATTCAATTTTTCCCAAAATTTGTTTTATTTAATTGTGGGCGTGTCAGTGGGCGGATTTTGAAAATTTTATGTCCTAATCAGTTTTATGGGCCATAGATCATATATAAAAAATTTCAGCTCTCTAGCTCAAAATTCGATTTTTTCCAAAATTTTGTTTTTTTGAGTTTGTGGGCGTGTCTGTGGGCGGATTTCAAAAATTCTTAAACTTGATTATTTCGGGACCCTAGAGAGTATATGGTTAAAATTTCAGCTCTCTAGGTCCAGTTTAAAGGCCTAATTTTTGCCGACGGACGGACGGACGGACGGACGGACGGACGGACGGACGGACGGACATGGCTAGATCGACATTACTATCGATGCTGATCATAAATATAGTAACTTTTAGGGGTCTACGGGCAATATTAAGGTATGTTACAAACTATGCGTCAAAATTAATATACCCCTAGAATAGGGTATAAAAAAACGACAACCTTTCTTTTGTACGTCCGATTTTATTCGCGTCAATATTACAACTTAACTGGTCTCACTCAAAAATGTGTGTGTACCTCTCGCATCGGTAGTCCCTTTTTTTTGTTTCTTTTGTTCTTTATTCTTTTCTTTCCGTTACATTCCTTTAGAATTGTTACAATTCGGCCCTCCTGACCAGAAATCGCCCCGATTTCACCTGGTTTTGTTTTCTTACAATCAACCCATGGTTTGATATTTGCGACCTCCCAAATCCCCTCGTATAGAACCTGACCTAGCTGAAAACCGTCCGCGTCTTTTATTAAATACCTATCATTCTGCAAAACTTTCATTATTTTGTACGGTCCTTTAAATTTAGGTATAATTTTCTTACATATCCCAGCTCTACTTTCGAAATTCTTTATCATCACATAGTCGTTTTCTTTATACGCGGTCTGAACTCTAAGACGATCCTTTGACATTTTATTTCTATCCTGAGACTTTACCATTCTACCTGCGGTCTCAACTCTCATTTTACTTAAATCTCTGTCCATTCTTTGGTTGTCACACTCATTCATACTTTCCCTCAAAAAATCAATGACTACCCCTCTTTGTTCAACTCCAAACAGTAATTCGCTCGGGGTAACACCAGTACTCCCATGTACCGTGTTGTTTAATGCAAATTCTATCTGTGGTAACACCCTGTCCAAAGAAAGGGCCGTACCGGCGCTAGTCATCATTGCTATCATTGGGCCTAAGGATCTGTTCACTCTTTCGACTTGGCCATTTGCCTGGGGAGATCCCGTGGCGATCTTTATATGCTGTACATTATTTTCCTCCAAAAACATTTCAAAATCTCTAGATGTAAAAGCACTTCCACGATCGGATATCAATATCTTAGGACGGCTATAGTGTGTGAAATAAGACCGCATTGAATGTATCACCTCCCTGGTATTGGTAGAACTTGTAGCGTATAACTTCACATATTTAGTAAATGCGTCTATCACCAGGTAAACATATTTTTTTTTAGCGGTCTTCAACAAAATAGGACCGAAATGATCCACATGTATAGTATCAAAAGGTGAATTACCTTTTGGAATGTTGTGCATTAACCCTTCATGCTTTCCAAACTTTGGTGAGAAAGCAATGCACTTCAAGCAATTTGAAATGTGATCTTTTACCTTTTCCTTCATCCTAGGAAACCAATATGTCTTCATTATAACCCCAATCACCTTTTCGCAGCCCATATGCCCCATTTCATCATGATAAACCCGTATCACATTCTCCTCCATACTACGTGGGACATAAAATAAAATACGTTGCCCGACTTTACGATAAACAAGTCCATTCCTCATCTCATAGAAACTACTTTCCCCTTTTTCTAGTTGCTCTCGAATTTTATTTATAGTTTCGTCCTTATATTGCTTTATTGAAAGATTCTGTTCGAATGTGTTTTCTTCCAATATCAAAATATTCGTAGTACGACTGAGTGTATCCACGTGCTGCATTCTACTCCCACCGCGATGCTCGAGTATATAATCGTAATTCTGAAGCTCCAATGCCCATCTGGCTATCCTTGGATTTACTTCCTTCTTGTTCAATGTTAGTGTTAGTGAATTACAATCAGTAATTATCTTGAATCTAAAGCCGTGTAAATATACTCTAAACCTTTTTAACGCACAGATGATTGCCAGTGTTTCCAATTCGAAACTATGATATTTGCTTTCATGTTCGGAGGTCCTCTTGGAAAAATAAAATATTGGATGGAACTTTCCATCTACCTTTTTCTGCATAAGTATGGCTCCAAATCCCAAGGAACTAGCGTCGCAATGCAATTCTGTCTCATCCTTAGGGTCGTATAAAGCCAATATGGGTGCTTCAATCATTTTTTGTTTCAGTTGTTCAAAACAGCGTAATTCTTCCTCACCAAATGCAAAGGCAACATCTTTCTTAACTAGTCTATATAGAGGCCGCGCTATAAGTGAAAAGCCCTCAATAAATTTTCTGAAATAGGAACACAATCCCAAGAAACTATGTACTGCCTTTGAACACTTTGGAACGGGGAAGTTAGCAACGGCTTCGATACCCTTTTCATCCGGCTTAATGCCTTTCCCTGTCACTACGTACCCCAGGTACCTTACCTTTGATTTCATGAACTGACATTTGTCTAGACATAACTCCAATTTGTTTTGAACTATCCTAACGAATACCTCTTTCACTATTTCCAAATGCTCTTCTACAGTTTCTGTAGCGATCATTATGTCGTCAATGTATATCCTAACCTTGCCTGCCCTTAACAAATCATCAAATACCCGATTCACATAACGCTGAAATTCTGATGGTGCATTCCTTAACCCAAATGGCATTTTCAGGTATTCAAATTGACCTAAGGGTGTCACAAATGACGTATATTTTATTGATTCGGGATGCATACTAACATGATGAAACGCACTTTTTAAATCCAAAAGGGTAAAAATCTTTTTGTTCACCAATCCGTCTAACAAGTCTTCTATTAACGGTATAGGGTAGTTATCCTTTAAAGTTACTTTATTCAACACACGATAGTCTACGCATAATCTTATGTCTCCGGATTTCTTTTTCACCAAGACGATAGGTGAAGAATATTCCGATTTGCTATGCCTAATAACTCCCTGATCCAGCAAGCTGTCTAGTATTACCTGGACCTGTTCCTTTTCAAAGTATGACAATCTACGAGGGGCACAATGGAAGGGCTGTTCATTATTTAAAGTTAATCTCATTTCACATTTTACCTCTGGGATTTCGGGGCGCTTTCTGTTTACATAGTATTTTTTGAACATATCATCAAATTTCTTTTTTTGTACAAAATTGATATCTTCGTTTGATATATATTCTTTACCTTGTTCATCAAATTCAATATTAAATAATTCCTTACATTCTTTTTCATAACTTTCATCATTAAGTTCGTTTCTCTGAATTTTCATTTTAAACCCCCCAATCTTTAGGAAATCTTTTCCCAATATTACCGGACATTGCATTGTTCTATCAGATACAACGAGTAAGTTCATTTTTACTTCCTTTTCTTCACATAAAATTATACACTCAGTTTCTCCGAGAACGGATAATGGACTTTTATTAATCCCTACAAAATTACATTTCTCATTGTTTTCAAATTTTCTTAAGCATACTGATGGAATGAATTTTTCTCGGATGAAGCTGACGGGACTACCGGTGTCGATTAGTGTGCCTAATAAAAATTTATACATATAATTCCTACCTTTCAATATAAAACATAAGTCTCTTACATAATCGTCGTCTGCTTCTTGTTCTTCCATATAGTGGACTCGCTGGACTTTCCTTCTTTCGTTGCAGTTAGCCGCAAAATGTCCCATAGTTCCGCATACATAACAGGATCCGACCTCGCGTTTTGGCTTGCGACACTCGGCGGCGATGTGTCCCAGTGAGTTGCAGTTGAAGCATCTAGTTGGATTTCGCTGCTCGCTGTTCCCAGTATTTGTGGTGTTCGTTGGCCGCGGCCCGGCGTTCGGTGGTTTCGGCAAAGTAACATTAGCAAATGCGTCCAATAACTCGTTTTTGTTAGTGAAGCGATGCATTTGGGCTTGTGCACGCAGCTGCTGGTCTGGTATTCCTTCGATGATGTACTCCACCAATTCCTCATCTGTGATATCGACCTTGCCAGATAGGATCAATTTGTCATGGAAATAATTCTGGAAGTTCTCTCCAAGTAACCACCTTCTCATTTCAAATGATCGGCGCATTCGTAGCCTGCTGATGCGGTTGTCGAAGAGCATCCGCATATCTGCAAGGATTGACTCGATTGGGGCTGTCACAATGTCGGTCCGTGAATGTAGCCATTTGAGAGCCTTTCCTTTTAATTTCGACGCTATGAGAGCTCTCATATTGTTGGCATCTAGTTTGTATGATGATTGCACACTCCTCAGCTGAGACTCCCAAAGCATAAAATTGTCCTCCTCCCCAGAGTACTCAGATACTAAATCCCTCGGCACACTGGCACTAATTTGGTAACACTCGTTTTTAATTATATTGTTTTCTTTTGTATGACACTCTTTTTCATCACTCTGTCCCATTTTCATTTGTTCGTCACTTTGTTCCCCTGTATTATTTTCTGCGCTTTCTTTTTCGTCACTCTTTTTTTCATCACACTTCTTTTCTTTCTCTTTTAACATTAAACACTCATTTTCGCGTTTCAATAACTCAATTTCTTTCTTTTGTAATACCATTTCTTTTTTCAATAGTTTTAACTCTCTTTCCATATATTTCCACTCAATGTCACTGTCACTCATTTTTCCTTTCTTTTGTGTTGCAGCTGTCTGCTCCTCGTCGTCGTCGTCGTCCAACAAATTTGCCTGTGGCTGTGTAGTGCCGTTGTTTTCGCTTCTTACGTTGTCTACATCTGCCGTTTCAATGGCATCACAGCACACATCTGGCGGCTCGCCACGATCCTCTTCGGGGATCGACAGCAAGCGCAACAACAATTCGCTTTTGTTGCCCGTTTTTTTCTTCCCAAGCCTTTCCAGCCATGACTTTAAATGCGACGCAGTGAACTTTCTGTATTGTTCAATGTCAGACATTATTCTTGTTTGTTTTTTTTTTTAGATAAGATTGGATAACACTGTTCACAATCCCACTTCTGAATTTTAACACTGTACCGAAATTTAAAATTGTAATACTAAATACTCTGCTGAAATTGAATAATTAAAAAAACGACAACCTTTCTTTTGTACGTCCGATTTTATTCGCGTCAATATTACAACTTAACTGGTCTCACTCAAAAATGTGTGTGTACCTCTCGCATCGGTAGTCCCTTTTTATACCCTATTCTAGGGGTATATTAATTTTGACGCATAGTTTGTAACATACCTTAATATTGCCCGTAGACCCCTAAAAGTTACTATATTTATGATCAGCATCGATAGTAATGTCGATCTGGCCATGTCCGTCCGTCCGTCCGTCCGTCCGTCGGCAAAAATTAGGCCTTTAAACTGGACCTAGAGAGCTGAAATTTTAACCATATACTCTCTAGGGTCCCGAAATAATCAAGTTTAAGAATTTTTGAAATCCGCCCACAGACACGCCCACAAACTCAAAAAAACAAAATTTTGGAAAAAATCGAATTTTGAGCTAGAGAGCTGAAATTTTTTATATATGATCTATGGCCCATAAAACTGATTAGGACATACAATTTTCAAAATCCGCCCACTGACACGCCCACAATTAAATAAAACAAATTTTGGGAAAAATTGAATTTTGAGCTAGAAAGCTGAAATTTTTTATATATGATCTTTGGCCTATAAAACTGCTTGGGACATAAAATTTTCAAAATCCGCCCACTGACACGCCCACAATTAAATAAAATATTTTTTTGAAAAACCAAAATTTGAGCTAGGGAGCTGAAATTTTTAATATATACTCTCTAGGGGCCCTTGTTGCTCATGTGTAAATATTTTCAAAATCCGCCTACTGACACGCCCACAATTATTTTTTTTTTATTTTTGAAAGTCCAAATTTGAGCTAGGGGGCTGAAAATTATAGTATATACTCTCTAGGTGCCCTTTATGCTCATACTTAAATTTTTTTTAAATCCGCCTACTGACACGCCCACAATTAAATAAAACAATTTTATTGAAAAACCAAAGTTTGAGCTAGGGAGCGTTTTTATTTACAAAAGCTTAGTTTTTTCGATAAAATCCTTTAAATTTTTGTCACGCCCACTTATGAGATATAGGAATAAGAATAGGGTATCCAACAGTTCGCCCAAGCGGACTGTAGCCCGCCCCTATGTTTTTTGTTTCTTTTGTTCTTTATTCTTTTCTTTCCGTTACATTCCTTTAGAATTGTTACAGTTCGTTAATTTTTTTTAGAGGAAATGCAAAGACAAATCTGTGTTATTTGATTTCCCCTAAAGTGAAGTTTTCTTTAACTTGTTCCAAATTTGTAACGAGCCTGTACGCTTTTGCTCCCAGTGGAACATCTCTAACTGAAACTACATACACAGTGGTGTTAAGTCTAGGGCCTAGGCTTCATCCAGGAGCCTTGGGTTATCAGCGGATATATTAAAGGTCTTGGGAATAGGGCAGGTAGGTTAATTTACAAGTGCGGTGAGCAAGTGCCGAGGGCGGCCTGCTTAATCGATATATGTAAATAGCAACTTTCTTCCCATTTCAGAAGTCATCAGCAGAGACCTGGTTGCCGTACTACTGGAAGTACCTACACCCAGAGGCACACATAACATCATATGTGCCTCTGCGTATTTCCCCGGAGATGAAGACAACATCCCTCCACTAGAGGTACAGGCACTCATTCGCTACTTCCTACAAAACAACTCACACTACATCTTTGGATGTGATTCCAACGCGCACAATATGATATGGGGTAGTAGCGACAACAATAAAAGAGGTGAGTTTTTGTTAAATTGTATAGTCGGTAGCCGCTGAAGCCGCTTTCGTCGGTCCCGAAACGTACTGCAGTGTCAACTGGACTACTGCTCTAGGGCTTATCAAAGATTGGGAGCAACAGTCTCGCCTTAAACATTGGGAAAGCGCCCCTGGTCTGAGACAGTCCAAACGCTTGATTAAGGCCTACTCCTATAAGGAAATCCTTACACTAAATAAGGAAAACATTAGATTGCTGGTTGGCTTTCTCACTGGCCACTGCGGTCTGAGATATCATCTCAACAAAATAAATCTTAGTCCAACGTCAGAATGTAGATTCTGCATGGAGGACGAGGAAACCTCAGCACACATACTCTGTGAATGCCCGGCTCTGCATTGGCTGAGACGACGCCTTCTCTCCAGAGAGCTGTTATCACTGGTGGAGCTTCGCAACTTTACCACCAAAGACGTGCTGAGTTTCATTAGGAAAGTCAGACGCCTTTTGGTGTAAGTCAACCTTGTGACACAAAAGATCTTTTAGGTAGCAGTGTCGGCCCTTGGGCAAGGGTTAAAAAAAAAGTCTAGGGAATAACTCCCTTGTAGGTAATTTCCACTCAAAAATGAAGCCGTAGGGAAAAAAGCAGAATTTAGGTACTTTGCAGATTTTGTTTTCAAAAAGTCCCTAATTATGTTTTATTTCAATAAAACTTCTCTCAGAACTATTTTTTTTAAATTAAAACACTATAACTATCCGTGTCGTGGAGTATTAAAGCAAGCAACTATACCACCAGCAGAAATTTTCCGGCAGGAAAAGTTCTCTGTGTCTTTGACAACATCGAGAATTGCTTCATGGCTGATTGCATTATTTCCTTTGAAGAAATTCAACAAAGTTTGTCAAAAAAAATGAAAAAATATTTAAAGAAATTGCTTTCTTAAACCCTAAACTCGTATAAGGATAAGATGGCGACAGATCTAAAATTTCATTTGATTTTCTATTCCAAAAACTCTCTTTGGACTTACTCGTAAACAAACTTTTGTAAGAATGGAGACTAATTTGATACACTTTTAGCGAAGTAGAAAAAAATATATGATTGATTTAAATATTGAACAATTTTGGTGAACATTAGTTATCTCTGCGATTTCAGCTATGAACAAATCTATCTTAGCTTGCAAAATTCTGAGTCTTCTCCAAATCACGGCCATAGCCAGGGGGGGTCACAGGGGGTTGACCCCCCCCCCCCCCCTTTAGCATATTCGCAACACTATTGGTACCATAAAATCCGTTGGAATTTTTTTTAAATTATGGGCAAAGCGCACACATTTGTTGCAGGAAATGATTAAACAAAATTATCCTCAAAATAAATGGAAAAAACAGCAATGTGTGAAACACGCTGGGTGGAAAACCATGATGGGTTGATGAGGCTTAAGGAAATTTTTAAAGCGATAATTGATGCTTTGGAAGAGTTGTGTAGTGATGAGGACTCTGATACGTCATCGAAGGCGAGTTGCTTTTTAAGATCTATTTCAGCTAGTGATTTTGCAGTAAGTTTGTGTTGTTTAAGTGTTTTGTTTACATATACATTGCCTTGCCACTTTGTAAGATCTTACAATCCCCTTCATGCGGCTTAGTGTCTGGATTGGAACATGTGGAATTAATAACAAACACATTCCAAGGAATACGCGAAAATATCATTCCGGAATTCAAAACAATTTTTGAGACTGCACAAAACTTCCTAAATGTTGTGGATGAAAAACTTAAAATTCCACGAATTGTGTCAAGGCAGCAGCACAGACAAAACATAAGCACAACAGATACTAAAACCTATTTTAGGATAAGTATAATGATTCTTTTTTTAGATGACTTTTTAAGTCAGCTTAAAATGAGATTTGAAAACCATATGTCCATACTTTCCTCTTTGTGCATTTTGATTACATCGAACAAAATTATAGCGAAGAAAACTTCAAATTTTATAAACCTTTTTTGGATTGGGACACTTTAAAAGCTGAATTTACGCTATGGAAGACAAAATGCCGTACACAAAAAGATACAGAGCGTTCAAAGGGTGCAATAACAGCTCTTGGGGAATGCAATGAGAATCTGTTTCCTACCGGTTTCAACATGTACACCGGAAAGAACATTTTCGACAATGAAACGTCTAAAAACTTATCTAAGAAATTCTACCGGTGAAGAAAGATTAACAGGATTGGCGTTAATGTCAATTCATCGACAAATTGAGATTGACACTGAGGAAATTTTAGATATATTTGCAGCGCAGAAGGCCAGAAGATTAAATTTAATTTTATATAAATGATTGCTACCTACATGTTATGTAATACTTTTTGTAATAATAAAATCTTAAAGAATGATGATATGTATACCTAATAAATAATAACTTAAAATTATTTAAAAAAATATTGGAAAAATCTTTTAGTTTTTCAAATTTGTTTGAGAGTTTTCTTGAAAAACTAAGTATGCAATAGTATTTTATTAGCAATAGTCTACCTAGGAAAAAAAATATTGAAAATCGTTAAAGCTGTTTTTTTTTTTAATTTTTGAAAAATACTTTGCTATTTTTGAGTATTTCAATACAAGGAAATCTGTAGTTTTCAAATGTAAAAATTCAATATACCCGTTTCCAGCATATTCAAAAAATCAAAAAAGTTATGTAGGAATTTGATCATAAAAGCCTTCCTAAATTTTAAATTTAATTGAAATCGGTTTTGTTGTTAGCGAGAAATTGTGATGTTAAAAAATCGGTTCTATAGGAGGTACCGTTTTAAGATAAATCTCGCAAAATCCATTCTTACCAAAAGATAGACTGTTTTATCTAAATCGTTAAGGCCGTTTTTAGAAAAAATAAGTTTTAACAAACCGCTATATGACATATAACATTGTTTTCGAGCTAAAATTCCAATTTCAACAACGCCTAGACGAGAGACTACTAAATAAACATACGAACCAAGTTTGCAAATCGGCCATCCGCTTAGGCTGCAGATCTGCAAACAGGCAGACGGACGAACAGAATTTTCCAACGCATTTTTTTTCTACTTCCCTATCATCGTTATGTCATGTTTAATTGTTATCTCAATTTTTTTTTTGCACTAATCCATAAAGTGATGCGCATTCCTTGCACAGCGGGTATTGCGGTTGAAATGGTCAAGGAGAGACAGAAACTGATAAATGCCCATTACTTAAAAAAAATGTTCGTCTTAATGATCTTATTGAGTAATTTTGAAAATGTATTTTTATTTATTTGCCAATAATTAAAACTTATTTATTTTTTTTATGTATTTTACTTATTTACATAAAAAGTAGGGATTTTTTTTTCCTCACTGCGATACACACAATACTCCTATTTCGTTTGGAATGCTATCCGTAGTGAAGTAGGATCCCACACGTATTACAAATACAAGATCATACTGCCGATGAAAGCAGAAGTGAAAGCCTGCTGCGGATAGAATGAACGAACTTTTAATGAACTTGAATGAACTTTTGGCCGGCTCTTTCTTATATGATGGTACGGTTGATAAGTTTTATGCTTCGTTCTTAGAGTGGCGTTGAAACACACACGTAAATACACAGTCCCATCCAACCGTATAAAACCAATTTCAACTCAAGGCTAGTGTCGACTATACGACGAGTATCTATTTTAAACAAACGAATATACTCCTCTCACTTTGGTCTTCTTTTTGATATCATTTCGCGAGAAATGCCAATAGAGAATAGTTGAATGCAAACCTTAAATTTTGTGTATTATTAGAAATTCTTGCTAATTTTGACTTGGCACGGATCTATTTGTTCCATTTGTTTATAATTCCTGCAAATTACTGTGACAGCTCCCAGCTGTTATCGTAGTAAGAGTACCAAATTTCCAATATAGAAACCAGGCTTCTGCGGATGGTTTCGGTGGGAATTCCTACTGTACTATAGATAGCCTTCCCAACAAAACAGGGTAATATACGATAAACATTGAACTGAGTATCATGGAGAAGGAACTAATGGGGGATTACCCGAAAAAGTTGCTACGAAAATCATCCGCAATCAATAAGTTCATTTTTGTGTTGTACAAGGTGGCGCAAAAATAAACTTCCGATGTTTTTTGGCTGTAATTTAAAAAAAAAAATTAAAAACTTTGATTCTTCTTGTGGATTATATTTATTTGGTCTTTTAATTTTTTTTTACATCAAGTCGAGAATACGATGTCATGTAAACGGCCGCCGCCACAGTTGATTGTCATTTGAGCCCTTTTTATGGCATTTTCCATTACTTTGGCCAAAACTTCCGGCGATAGGTCCTCACATTGTTGACGGATATTGCCTTTAAGAGCTGCAAGAGTCTGAGGCTTGTTGACATAAACCCGCGACTTCAAAAAGCCCCACAAAAAGAAGTCTGGAGCGGTCAAATCAGGCGATCTTGCTGGCCAGTGCAAATCGCCAAAACGGGAGATTAGGCGCCCGGGAAATGCATCCTTCAGCATATCGGTTGTGGCACGTGCAGTGTGTGCCGTTGCACCGTCCTGTTGGAACCACATGTTTTCCAATCCCAATTCATCAAGTTGCGGCAAAAAGAACTCGTTGATCATTGCTCTGTAGCGCTCACCATTCACAGTAACCGTTTGGCCCGCGACGTCTTCGAAGAAAAAAGGTCCGATGACTCCTCCAGCGAAAACAGCACACCATACAGTGACTTTGAGCGGGTGTAATGGCTCTTCGTGGGTTACACGCGGATTTTCAGTGCCACAGTAGCGTAAATTTTGCTTATTTACGTACCCGCTAAGATGGAAATGGGCCTCATCACTCATGATTATTTTTGATGAAAAATCATCTTCCTCTTGGTGGTGATTAAGGATGGCTTGAGCGTATGTTAGACGCGATTGGCGGTCAGCAGCTAACAGCTGATGCACCGTCTGGACTTTGTACGGAAACATCTTCAAATCTTGTACCAAAATTCGCTGTAAAGACCGTCGAGTGATACCCATTTGCGTGGCACGGCGCTTCCATGACATCTTCGGCTACAGCAGCAATATTCTCTGCAGAACGGCTACTCCGGGGTCTGCCACGCCTGGCAGCATCTCGTGTTTTGCCAGTCTCTTCGAGGCGAGTGGCTAAACGTCGCAGTGTTTCACCAGTAGGCGTTGGACGGGTAGGAAATCTGCGACGAAATTCACGTTGTGCCAAAGTCACCGACCGATTATTGCTCAAATAAATAGTCACCAATATTCCGCGTTCTGCAGCAGTGTAGCGTGACATTGTTTATTAACGTGTATTTCGCATGTGTTTACTACACAAATGTCAAAACAGAACTGACATTAGGGGCCAATCGCAAAATTTATAGCATTTTCTGATAGGAGGATTACTTTTGCGCCACCTTGTATTTTAAATTTTTAAATGTGAAAATTTTAATTGTGCATAATTAGTTATTATTTTATTAATATAGTCATATATGGCGAACCTCATGGGTGGATCTTTTTAATCCTGATCAAAGTCTCACCGCCAATAAAGAAGAAGAAAGAAAAATATATGTTTTATTATTAATAAAATAGTAAGTCTTTGAATAACCCCCCTTTAAAAATTTAGTATGTCTTAAAGAACGAACATTTAGGTTTGATTCTTCCTCCAATTCCCATAATTCCGGATAACTTACAATTCCAATTTAAACGGCTGCAGTTTCCTTTGAAGCTCGCGTTTTCTTAACGCATTTTGGTTTGGTCAACTGTATGTAGGCAACTCAAGGGTATCGAGTGCCCAACACTTATATGTGCTCGCTGAGAACAATAAATCTTTTAACATTGTATACAGAAATTTACTACAATAAATGCCACCACGCCATATTACTTATCGTTTGAACAACTCTTATTATTTCAAGTCAAATATAACAGTTTTTTTTTTGTTTTCTCGAGGAAGCCGGACGGGTCTGCTATAGACAATAAGTATGTAGTCTACACGAACATATTGGCAAATGCATTTGCTGGGCACGACCAAGCAGGACGAATGCAGGTAGTAGATTTATAAAACTAATGCGTCCAGAGTCATGATGGTTTTGAAATTACTCCTCTTGAAGTAGGGGTAATTTTGAAAAATTCCCAGACACCCTGTGTAATCGTTTATACATATTTTCTAGCAAAGTGCAATGTATTGTTAAAGGCAATGAATGAAATAATTAATATACACTTTGCTTAGGCACTCTATTGATTGCCAAGTTGATGTGAGACAAGGTGTAAAATAAAAGACAGTGTTAGAAAATTGATATAATTATTAATACAGAAACGAACCCCAATGATAATAAAGTTCAAATAAAGTTCAATGCAACTAAGTCCTCATCGACTTTAAAAACGCATTTGATAGCAGTCATCATCAGGATCTCTATATGGCGATGACCGAAAATGGGATCCCGGCAAAACTGATCCAGCTGTGTCGCGTGACACTTGAAAACACGCGTTGTGCTGTGGATTTTAGGAGCATCTCTTCCGATTTATTCAAAGCGCTATCATGTGACTTCTTCAATCTTGTCCTGGAGAAAAGAGCTGGGCAGCTGTCAACACGGATGGCACTAATAATAATAATAATAATAGATTCTTTATTTCATGAAATATGTGTATAATAGTTTGTGTTTGTGAACACGAGCATGGCAGAAATAGCCGTCTGCCGGATACGGCTGGATACGGATGGCACTATTTCAATAGATCCGTGTAGCTATACGATATAGACATCATCGGCCGTTCCAAGCGTACCGTGTTAGAGGCTTTAACGGCGATTGAAATACAGGCTAAATTGGTTGGACCTGCATTAAATGACAAGAAGACCTAGTACTCGTACATGCTATTAAATGGGTCCAGCTTTATAATACCGAGTACTGGGCGAAAAGTAGGAAAGGTGAGCTTATATTGGTTTATTTTGAAAGAAAAATACTCCGTAGGATATTTGGTCAAATGTGCGACGAGGGCGAATGAATGAGAAAATACAACCGCGAAATCTATGAGCTGAATAGTGATTTGGATGTAGTCCAAATAGATAAATCAGGTCAACTACATTGGCTCGGGCAATTTGAACAAAGGCAATAATACTCCAGCCAAGAGGATCTTCGACTCCCAGCCCCATGTTCAAGAAGGAAAGAACGACCAGAGCGCTTGGTCTGGACAACTGGAGGTAGCGTGCCCGGGATTGCAGACGATGGCAGGCTGCAGTGTCTCAGCCAGATACTCTTTACGGATCGGGAGCCCATAAAACATTCGTTGTTTCGACGCATCCATCAGCGTTGACGAAATTAGCGGAAGGAACCTTCCCATAGAATCCGTCGTCAACTTTGTCAGTCGAAAATACATCGGTCATATATAACATGCCTAGTACCTAAATACCACCTAAATACCACCAAATGATCCAACTACTTAAAATGTCAGTACAGAACAATTTTTCATTTCTCACATAACTCTCTAGCCAAATTTAAAAAAAAAAAACTCCTTACTGTTTTAAACCATTTCAAACTAATCAGCGGACGAGCTGTAGTTTCGTTGTGGTATACTGAAGTGTCTGTCAATCGGCAATGTCTGAAAGATCAGAAGTTTTCTCTTATTTTCCAATGTCTTAATAAAGAATGCGTGTATGTATTCTATTTTGCCCTCCGTTGGAAACGACGCATCGACGGACCAACAGATTGTAAGGTTTGAGCCCTTAAGCAATTGAGCACAAACCCAAATGTTAGACTTTATCGAATTTTAAGAGCTCACTTAAGTCTAAAACGATCTTAGACTTTGTTCGATTCATCTATTTCCCAGACAATGGATTACTTTTTCGTTTCAAACAGTGTTTGTGTGGCCCAAAGTAATTTCGCCTTTTTCTCTCATGGTTGCTCTGCTAAGTGTAGGTGGCAGTTGACTGGCAGGCCTACATCAGTTTATTAGGTACGCGACGTTGCTTTTCAAATATCTTATTTCACACATTGCCGGGTACCAGTCAGGCATTCTATAAATAAATAAATATAGAGCATTAACAACCCATACAGGGCCTAAAAACTAGCTTCTACAACAATTTTCTTGTGCGAAGTGGAAGGGAAAAAGCCGAATCCAAACTGCAGATTTGAGAAGCTTCACATGACAATTCATACTCTTTGATGTTTGTCAGACGTTCGCAAGACGTGAGGCAGTGGAACAACACTTTAAGATTATACTTGGCCCCAGCGGGATTTAGACCTGAGTCCTTTAGATAAGTAGTCCAACACTCTAACCTCTGCGCCACTACGCATACCATATATTATGTTTGATCACATATAAAATTTTTATAAATGCATATGAGATGCATACGGCTACATCAGCTCAGGACATATCGGTTTCCAAATTAGTGTATCCTGTTGTCAATAATTCAAACCAAACCCCAACCATTATGCTATAGTGTTCAAATTATTAACAAATACCATTATTGAGTGTTCAATTCCATACGCCCAATAAAACGCCGAAACAATCAAATTTAAGTACAAAGGGTCAAGAGTCCATTGAAGTCAATATAATTAAATATAATGGCCTCTAAATCCCGTAGGGCCTTTAAATAATAAAAACACTGAACTTCGTGTTAAAGATTCAATCACTACATTAGCATTTCTATAGCGAACAATATATTTCAAAGTCTAGTGTATCCGCACTTTGATGTATTTCCTGCATCCCGCCTTTCAAAACACCTAAATTGAAAATCCAGCATAATTCCACTGTTCAGTAAAGTTTATGGTTACGCCTTAGAAGTGCCATAACTTTCGAAGGGGTTTTTATTTCCAAAAACGAAATAACTGCCATCATTAAATATTTACGACGTTTCTTCCTTAAAGGTCTGTCGTCGGCATTGTAACTCAAAATCAGAATGATGTCAGAGAGTGGTGAAAATTATCGCAGTTGCAGAATCTAAAATATGTGAATCCCAAAAAGTTTTTTTCTTCGTCTTTCAAGGACATTTTTATATATTATTTAATATAAAGAATTTTGGAGATTTGTTTTGTACTCAAAATAGTTGCCTAACTATTCAAGGGATAAAGGAATATTCCATTTCAACCAGTGTTGGCGAGATTGCTGGTGAGCTGAAATGTCTGTTAATCCTTGGGCAAACAACTATGAGGGTAATTCAATATTAATAATTTATTGTAGAAATGATTGCTTCGCATATAGCAGTAGGTAAGTTTTATGGAATTTCAAATGGACTTTTTGTAAACGAAATTTAAAGGCTGCATAACAAACTAGGAAAACTGAAAGGGCAGGGTGTGAGATTTCAATGGACTAAATCGTAATTAATTTAAGCAATCATTAATGCAAAACATTATTAGATTTTATGCAAACTGTTTGGGTTACAGGAGGTTAGACAAATGTGAAAGCAAATGTGTGAGGGATGATTTTTAAGTTAAATAATTTAGCAACATCATATAAGGGAGAATGTTTTTGCACGGACTGCTATTTATGAATTGCTCTGTGTGCTAATTAAAATTTTTAGGACACGTTTTGTCAAGAACTTGGGATTCCGCACTTCCAGAATGGTACGCAAATTGAAATTTGACTCATTTAAATCAAATTAACATAAAAACCAAGTTACGTTTCATAACCTTACTTTAGGCTACCTACAATATTCACAGGAAATTAAGACATGTTTTTAGAAAAAAATGTTGTTCAGTGGTAAGTGTGTCAATAGCATCCTTATTGCTGACAGGATTCCCAAAAGTACGGACAACTTTGTCCCAACAATTGACTCCAGCAAGAAATATAGAAGTGTCATCCCATACCGTACCGGCTGGGAGGAAGTTCGCATTCTAAATTAAGACGCCTTGGAAAAATACACGGAGACAGGCATCTTTTCAGATTACCCTGAAGCCAATATGGCTCTATTATTCCTGACTACTGGAATGGGGTGGAAGCAGCATGCAGACTCTCTATGAACCCGATAGGCGATAGAACTATCGTTACTTACATAGGCAGTAAGGCGATAAAATCACTAGAATCACCAACGACAAGAATCAACTTGGTGAAACAATGCCGAGAATCCCTTAACGATATCGCCGACAAATGAACGAACTATGCTGGGTGAACTACAAGGCAATTGTAAAGCGGATTGGCTATCCGGAAGACCTTTCTGCAACACAGAGGCACAAATATAAGGTCGATAGTCGGAGAAATCACCGGTCACCGCCTTTTGGGCTAGTACGCCACCAAAATAGGAGTTCCCTCTAACGACTTCTGCAGAAGCTGCAGAAACCAATAAGGAAGAGCGAACCAACATATACCTCTTGTGTAACTTCTTCGCAATAACTTACACAAGGAAAGGAATTCTTGGCGTATATTCTTTGAATATCGAAGCGATCTCAGCGAAAAAAATGTTTGCACACAATGTCACAAAATCAAATTGTTTCAACTAACTTGAGGATGAACCCTCCTCCTACATTTGACTGTGACAGCCACCCCAGTCTACTCTCTTTCCGTGAATCAGTGTGGCTTGAAATTTGAATGGCAAATTTTACTCCAAGCTACACCACACTCCATGATGCTTCAGTCATTCCCTCAAGAACCGCTTTTCAACTAGTAATTCGATTGTGCTTCCGACTCATCCCGATCCTCTTCCATTGAATCTAATAACGATACTGCATACCGTATACTGATCTCCCTCCAGGGATTTCAGCCTAAGCTGTACTACTACCAAAAAATGATGTTGGATTGTAACAGTCACTTCATCAGCGTTCCTTTTCGAGGGTTAGATAGGATAATCGATTAATACAGTCACCTCCGATTTATCACCGGATTTATTAAAAAATCGACATTGAAGCCAGAAAGCTGGAATTTTTAATATATGCTCTCTAGGGACCCTCGATTTCAAAGAGTCTCAAAACTCGCCCACTGACACGCCCACTTTATGCAAGATATCAATTAAAAGTCCTATTCTTCGCAAAATATGTAGATAAAATCATTTTTAACAATTCTCCATACAAAGTTTTCTGCCATTTCCACTTTATGGAAGTACTTTTTAACATAAACATTGTTTGTCCGATAAAATTCTTAAAAAACGTACGAAATAGTTATGGATAACCAACCGGGACAATACATTGTAAAAATGTGGTCCAAAGAATTTGATGACCCTAGTGTTTTCTCCCTTGGCACAATTGTTCTGTTTTGCTTCACAAGTTTGGTTATCGTTTTATAACATTTATTCACATCGAAGCGAGGACCTTCCTGCAGTGCCCCCAAAAAAAAACAGCGAAAACAAACTGGTCAACAATGTTTACTTACCAAATGACAACCGCAAATTAATTGGATTTTACTCATTCTACTTAGAATCTCGAAACTCAATAAAATAGATTTTTGTTTGCACAGACATTTCTCTACGTAAAATACGAGTATCATCGTTTTATGCACGCACCAATATGTTCCTGGAAAAAATTATTGTGGTCCAGTCAGACGAAGAAGTTTTATTTATTTATAAAAAAAGTTTCTTTTACAAACTTATCCGAATTGACCCGTATTAGATTAAGAAAACTGTGTTTATAGAAATCAAGAAGTTTCAGGTTTTTATATTGCTAGGAAAAGAGTTAAAGTCAAATTTGGCCTGGCTAGTACAAGTTGCCCAGTATCAAATAAAAAATAAAAGCAATTTGTATTGTTTAAGTTTAAATTAAGTTGGTGTTGCGACTACTGGCCCACTCTGGTTTTCACTTGCTTGGATCGTCACTTGGCATGCTTGCATATGCACAGCTAGGAACGTCGGATAGGATGGGTTTTTGATCCGCAAGTACCAGACACAACAAAAGAACTAAAATATGTTTTACTTCATTATATGTACTCCTTCATTATCAAAAAACAAAAGCTATAGGAGCTCGCGGGCAACCAGATGCCATATCGCCAGAGTACATTTACCCCACCCCTTTGTAAATAAATGCACCATGTCAGCTTTGGTACTCGATCGCTTTGAAGCTGTCCCTATTTCAGCCCTTGAACGATTTACTGCTTCTTACGTTGTGACGACACCTGAAAATTTACCACACACCACCCCATTAAACTTAAAAATCACTGTATGTTGCTAAATCAATGCATGATTTATGGTTTAAGTAATTATATTTAAAATTCGGTTCTGTTTCTTCCTCGTTTCACCAAAAAATTAATGAAATATAAAGTTAGGTAAATTCAAATTTATGGGAGAAAAATAAGCTAGATTTTGTTTGGCAATAATAAATTAATGTATCCACTATTGAAATATTGCCCACATTAGTAAAATTAACAAAAAAAATCACCCTTGTCCGTCTGGAGATTGTGCACAATTTCCCGCGTGGTTCCGTATCTATATGTTATATCCAATTCACTAACGCTTAATTTATAAGCCAAACTCACTATCACAAGTAGGCCCGCCACCAACTCCAGACCGCACCTCCCGACTCACCTATGACCGCTGATTACTTGTGTATCGCGCTCCTCGATCGATGGGTAACTGGACCGATTAGGTGATATCTGCTGATTTAGTAATTGGTCTATGAGTGGGAGTGCGGGCGAGGTGGGTTGTCTCCAAAAGGGTGTCGATGGACTTTTGTACTGGTCGTCTGCGGTGGTGCTCTGTGGATAGATAGATTGTGGGCGAGCCCCTAGACATAAAGGACTCGTACAGACTCCCCAATGAATGTAGCGTCTTTCAAGCTGAGATAGTCGCCATCATCGAGGCAGCAAAAACAATCTCCGCGAAGAATCTGGATCCTTCCAAGATTACAATCTTCGTAGACAGTCAGGCGGCGATCAAAGCACAAGACAGCGAAACCATAAAGTCACATAAAGTCAAAAACAGTCAGGAACTGCCAAAAATCCCTTTAACGATACAGGATCACTCTCTGCTGTGTCCCCAGTCATAGCAATATTGTTGGAAATGAAAAGGTAGACGAGCTAGCAAGAATCGGGTTAGAACTTGACGCAATGGACGCCATTACGTCAATAGACATCCCAATTAGTGCAGCAAAAAGAAACATTGACCAAAAACTGAGGGAACAAATTAAGACTACCTGGTCCCAACGGCACGATTGTGTTATATCTCGCAGTCTATGGCCAAGAATCGACGAAAAAAGAACAAAATGCATTCTGGAAATGAACAAGCAAGAAATACGTATCTTAACCGGCGTACTGACAGACCGCTGCACCATAGGTGTAATGGCAAACAGGCTGGGCATCAGCTCACCAAACTACTGCAAGATACAGAAGAAACCGAGACCATCAAACACCTGCCCCGAGAGTGCCCAAACCTCTAGACATCTCGACTTCGCTATCTGGGCAAAAGATTTTTCGAATACCTAGAGGACGAAGCGCAGGTCCCACTGACGGACACAATCAGGTTTGTCAAGAACACAGGTTCGTTCCAACAGGCCAACCAGCAAGAAAAGAAAGGGAACGCTGGGTAATATAACCATGGAGTATTGGCTGGATGTCTGCATGTGCATAAATAGAATTAAATAATACCGATTCCGGCTTCCACCATGTCGAACAATTTCGACAGGCTGTTTCGAATTCCGTGCAATGTACAGGGTGGGCAAACGAAAATGTAAGTTCGCACGCTAAATTCCACATCCGTAACACTGGGAATATAGATAACTATCCAGGCAGATGGAAAAGCCATGCTATTCGATTTTTGTAAATTGACTTTCTAACAGAGCAAGAAAACATACAATAAATCTAAATCTATCTATCTATTTATCTATCTAAACAACTATCTGTTGTCCCATTAACGAGACTTTTCAATTAATGTATCCCGTATTGAATCTTAATTCTTCGGGATTATTCGGTAGAGCTGCTCCTTGGGATTATTTAGATTGTTTGAGTCAAGAAGCAGCGTCTTTCCGCAAGCATGTCCAATATTTTGCCATTTCGCGACCCACCAATATTTACTTAATTCGTTTAACAGCAACTTTTTAGATTTTCTCGAGTTCTGATAGGCAGGGCCGGCCCAACCATATGCGCAAGATGTGCAAATGCACAGGGCGCCGAATTCCGGGGCGCATTCCTAGGAGTAAGAAAAATTAATTTTACCTTGCACGGATTGCCATTTGCATTTAAAACAAAGAACCCAAAAGCCCAAAAAAGCAACATCCATCACAACTGTGCTGAATTTTTGCACATTAACTCATATCACTTGAAATATTGCAACTTCAAGGAGAATCTAACTCAAAATAAAACAAAATCCCACTAAACAAGTTCATTTCTTACCTACCTACCTAATCTCAAAATATTCCACCCTGTTCGTGTAGGAATATTTCTTGCACATCTACTTACATTTAAAAATGAATCTAAGTAGGTGCACGTACATAGTTCAAAAAATTCAAAACAAAAAAAGTTCCACCTCGTATGTGCAGGTTTTAATTATTGCACATTCGCTTGCAAAATGTTCATAGGAATGTATGTCAAACAAAAAATTCATTACGACGGAATCGTATGGGTTAGAGCGTGCAGGTTTTTGATTCTGCACACAAGAAGAATCGTAGTTATTTTTGTTGTCTTCCATTCTCGTCATTTATCGAATTTATTTTGTATACCCTATTCTAAGGGTATATTAATTTTGACGCATAGTTTGTAACATACTTTAATATTGCCCGTAGATCCCTAAAAGTTACTATATTTATGATCAGCATCAATAGTAGTGTCGATCTAGCCATGTCCGTTCGTCCGTCGGCAAAAATTAGGCCTTTAAACTGGACCTAGAGAGCTGAAATTTTAACCATATACTCTCTAGTGTCGCGAAATAATCAAGTTTACGAATTTTTGAAATTTGCCCACAGACACGCCCACAAACTCAAAAAAAAACAAAATTTTGCAAAAAATCGAATTTTGAGCTAGAAAGCTGAAATTTTTTATATATGATCTATGGCTCCTAAAACTGATCGGGAGATAAAATTTTTAAAATCCGCCCACAATTAAATAAAACAATTTTATTGAAAAGTCAAAGTTTGAGCTAGGAAGCTGTATATACGAGTACTTTCTATGGGCTCTTTATGCTCATGTGTAAATATTTTCAAAATCCGCCCACTGACACGCCCGCGATTTAAAAAAAAAAAACTTTTTTTGAAAATCCAAAGTTTGAGCTAGGAAGCTGAAATATATAATATATACTCTCTAGGCTACTGACACGCCCACAATTAAATAAAACAGTTTTATTGGTAGCCCAAAGTTTGAGTTTTTTTTTCGATAAAGTCCTTTAAATGTTATATAACAAATCCTTAGCCTCCCCCACCAATCGATAATACCCAGGTTTACGTGAGTTTGTGGTAACAAAACGCCACTCAGTGCTAATTGGGTTTGTCTTATCAAACCGCCACACCTACCTACCCTACCTATTTAACAAAATATGTAGAGCATTCTTAACAATTCAACCATACTTCGACTTTTGTCACGCCCACTTATGAGGGATAGGAATAAGAATAGGGTATCAAACAGTTCGCCCAAGCGGACTGTAGCCCGTCACTATGTTTTTACGTCTCATGATGTGGATATGATGTGTTGGTGAGAGGGGTGCGGTGTATGGTTGGTAAATTATTTGTTGTTTTTAATGGAAGTTTGGGGTAGGTTATGGCATTTTGCAAGGAGGCCGTATCATTCATCAAAGAAAATGGGTATTCATTCATAATCGGTATCAAAAATCATATTATGTACATATTGCGACTCCACTATGTTACACAATTAAATTTCCGAATATAAGCAGAATTTTTTCTTGGTTTTTCACAAAATATATCCCACCTTCAGAATATTCTTTTTTGTGAGTCGAACATGGTGTCCAGAGTTTTAATTTTTGTGAGTCAATCAATGATGATATTTTCCTGGGATGATTCTGCGCACAAGAAGACACAATGTATGGGATTTCTCATAACTGATCTACGAAAAAAGTAATAAATTTCTCTTAGAAAGAGAACGAGTACATAGATTTGTTATGAAAATCTCTTCGACTTATGCATCCGATTCTGATGTCGGGTTTTTATCTCACACTCGCGGTGTGTGCGAGTTTGAAATCCTGCACATAGGAAATTTATGACTTATGTGGGTTTAATTTATTTCTCTTCCATCTTTCTAAAATATAAGAGCGGGAAATTTATTTTGAAAATTTATACCGATGAATGTCCAGAAACTATATTGGACCCGAAACAAAGATTCAAAGTAGATTTTTATTTCAAAATACTTGATCAAGCGAGTCAATGAATAACAGAAACGTTTGAGCAGCTTGACGCATATAGTATACATTTCATCTTTAAGTAACATAAGCGAATGTTTGAAAGATAAAAATCTACGTTCTTCATGCCTTAATTTGCAGAATGTTTAAACATCTGGTAGTTTTCAAGATTTAGATGGAACACAATTGTATCAAGAGTTAAAACTCATTTCCCCGCTTGTTACGCCACAAAGTTCACGTTTAGATGTGTGGAATTTTATATTCAGCTCAAGCCTTGAAGATCTTGCTCCTAATTTAGTTATTGCTCTGCAAACTCTTAATACAGTCCCTGTGACTGTAGCTTCAGGAGAACGTAGTTTTTCTGAACTTAAAATTATTAAAAATTGTCTCAGATCAACGATGACTCAAGAGAGATTGGTAGGCTTATCTATAATGTCTATAGAATAGGAACTGTTAAAATCTTTAGACTATGATGATTTGATTGCTGAATTTGCCAAAGCTAAGGCCAGAAAAGCAAGTTTCCAAGTTTAAAGGTTTCTCTCTGCACTTTTCTTCGCTGCGTTTTATTTATGGTTATACTTTTTTTCCTTTAAAAAAATATCTAAAGTTCCTTAAATTAATTCCTTCATTATTTATTTATATTGTTAATACATACATATTTTTTTTTATTATTTTAATTTATTTCATTTATTTATTTGTTTTAATTATAAATTTTCTATTAAGACATATAAACATATATGTGAATATACATACATTTTTGTTTTTAATTGAGGATTAGGCCTACCGGGGATACCTCAATAAAAAATTGCTTTAAATGCTTTTTAAATATTTTTAACTTTATACTAAGGAGAAAGATATAGCAATCGTGCTAAAATGTCAAACTCAAACTGAGTATAAGGTATGATATTATGACTATAGAGAAGTCCAAAAAAGTGTGTCACAAGTTTTCGTCCGTTGGTTCGTATGTCCGTCTGTCCGTCTGCCACCGAGGCTGCATGCACATTGGGTGGACGGATTTACTTCAAACTTCGTATTTGGGATTTGTAGGCCTCCATAACATACAAATGGTTTTTTCAACACTGATTTTCTTAAAGATTGAGGTGAGCATTAAAAAATTGTGAACTTAGTTTTTGCAAAAATGGTCGAATAACGGTACTTTATATAAAATGCTTATTTCTCCAAAACTGGTCAAGATGTTTCGATGAAAATTTACACAATAACAAATAGTTCATAAAAATGTTTTAAATATTTTTTTATATTTTTCTTATTCATATAAAAGAATTTTGAATTTTTGAAAATTGCACTTTTCTTGAAATCGGCTCAAACGATTTTGACCAATATTAATGTCTTGCATACTTTGGTTGAGTGTGGCAGAAGATGGCTTACACAGTCTTTTACAAAAGATGCGATTAACGGTATTTTGAGAAAAAACCAATATATCAAAAACGGGGACATAATTTCAAGGAAATTTGATACCTATATTAGAAGTTAGAAATATGTAAAACATATCTCAATAGTCAGATTTAAGAAATATTTTTTTTTTTACTTTTTTATAATTTTTTTAAAACAGTTCCTAATGTTTTGAAAAATATCACTTTTCATCAAAACCGCTCTAATGATGATGATTATTTTCGGGGTTTTAATACTTGGAGATATGTAAGAACATGGCAAACTCAAATTTTCGCAAAAGACTCGAATAACGGCACACTAAATAATGGCTGTATGTATTTCAAAAACCGGTGGAGAGATTTCAAAAAACGTTCAAGATTCTAAAGCAAATAAAATTGTGAGGTATAAATTCATATAACTCTGAAAAAAATTTCACCTTTCTCAAGAAAGTCTTGTACGATATTGATCTCTGTTGGTGTTTTAAATACTTGGTGAAAATTGCGTGCTCAGTTTTCCAAAAGACTGAAACAGCGATACTTTCGAAAAACAACAATATCTCAACGAGGCTAAAGGGATTTATTTGCTTCGAATAGACACATTAAGATCGAAAGCTATTATTACAAATCAAAAACCGCTCATAACATCACAATCACAAAATCAATTACCATTATGAATCGGACTAATTTAAGTCAGTTCAAGAAAAAATCAATGCCGCCACGTGGCAAAATTTAAAATGTGACATCTATTACGTGCAAAACGTTGAAAAAAGAATACCATCAGCACATATCTTTCATACATTAATTTATATTAAACATCATTATCCGGCTTTATTTTTAATAATTAATTAATTTTAATTTAGTTGCATGTGCGGGCATTGAGGAGATCGGAATAAGGATGAGAAGGTTGGCTATTTCGTTTAAGCACTTGTGATGGAAATATTGAAGGACAAGAGAAATAACGACTATGACGAAGTGAGTCAGATGATTTTGTGGTATCTCGATCACCAAAAAGTATAATCGCTCATTTTTGTACGCTGTCGAGGAGCTAAAATTACGAACGTCGCCTCAAGTTTGGGGCGAATAATTGCCTTATAAATTGTAGCCAGATCAGATGGGGTGAAATATTTCTTGCAGCGTTCTTGGCGACATCGACATTCCAACGAAGCTTATCAGTAACACAAATACCGAGAATCCGAAAATGGAAAGTCGTGCGGTTTCAGCGATGCAAGAGACATTCATGGATACTGGCAAAGTTTAAGGGTTTAACTTTAATGAAAGAAGACAGCATTGAGTTTTGAAAGCATGAAATTCCACTCTATTGTTTGTAACCCACTGAGTTATGCTGTTTAGCTTGGAGTTTAATGAGCTTAACATATGTTTCCGTTCCAGTTCTACAGCCGCAGATGAGGGGAGTTACCCAAGAAACGAATATGAGAAGCAAAGGGTAGTGTGATCAGCAAATGAATGGATTCGATTGGGAGTAACAGGGAGGAGATCATTTATGAAAATGAGAGAGCCTGAGAAAAAACAGAGCCTTGGTTCATGTACTTCGTCTTCTCCTCATTTACTTCAAGACCTAACATTTTCCATCTCAACGGCCGTTAATACGCTCTCATACTTTGTGTACGCTGGCCAACACAACATATTTCGGTCACAGAAGATGGCTACGTTTGCGCGTCACTTCATCCACCCTAGGCTTCCGCGATGTTATTCCCATCATAACTGCTCTTTAAATTTCAAATACTGTTTTCTTTTTAAAAATAAACTTTTGTAGAGAATATTCGCTTCATTGTACCAATTTCTCAAATTGGCATTACATATTGTAAGTTGGTATGATCCTCAAAAGTGCAAAAGATTTTTGCTGTGCTTTCAAACAATTATTGTCAAACCAGTTTCGTTTGAATATACTCGTATCTCCAATTACCCAGACACGTCTTTCATCTATGATATTTGCGTCAAATACATATTTCATTTCATTTCACTCACATTTCAACCGGAACCGTCTTTTTGATATAAATTCTCCAGCACCTACTGCAAGCAAAATTAAAATTCATGAAGTGGTTACTTTTCCTATCGTACGTGCTTCCCTAAAAATGTTTCCGTTTTCTAGACCGCAGCCCTATAGTACGCTGTGCCGCCATTATATTTTCACAAACCAAAGAAGAGCTACTTCCGTCCTCTGTTCGTCATTGCGGTTTTCGAAACCAGAACACCACAAGAGAAAAGGATGCTAATGGCCAGTCTTCAGGTACACCAACCCCGTGCTATGTTCAGCATGCAGACCACGTACCAAGTGGCTAATTTATTAGACGCGTTTGGTAAAATTAGATTCATCCTGAACCTTTCGACTTCCCGCCCACCACCGCCTTAGGAGGCGAAATGGTCGAAAATCTAATTAAACAACACCCTGCAATGGAAGATTTCTTTTCCTGAAAGTAATACGTTTTTTTTTTCTTTTCGTTAGGACTTTTTTGTTGTTCCTCTCATACTTCAAGTGTTAATTAACCCATCCTTAGCTACTCATGCAATGGAGTCGAGGTCCAGACGTTGTCTGGATGCACAATGTATCAAAATTCACCACCAGACAGAAGCAGTGTAAGTGCATAAGACCCTCTCATTGTCAAGTGGAAACATATGAAATGTGTCAAAAAGCTGCTCATGTGCTACTCGAGACGGGATACACAACCGTAGATAGAGCAGGCGTAGTATATGATTTTCCATTTCCCTTAGTCAAATCCATGACAATGATGCAATAACGTGACCATAAGCGTTCTGCAGAACCTCCTAAGCCAGCTAGATGAATGATGGGGGTTATTGTTGCCTTTTGGGAGTTACCCGAGCTACGCATCGTTGCAAAACTAATACAGATGTAGGAACATAAATGCTCTGAATTTTGTGTTGTAGTGAATTTACATCATTTTGTATTGGCCTCTGCCGTAAGGTCGGCAGAGCAGTATGGGGAGATTGTTTATATTTTAGTTGAATAAATTGTGACGGTGTTCCGTACTCGCACTCGCATTCTATTTGCATGGCAACGAAATACCTACACGGGATATTAAATTTGCACAACCTACACAATTTATGATTTACATGAATATCGATTGCAACCAAGGGGGCTTAAAAATCGAAACAATTAAACGAATTGCAAATCATATTGTCAATGTTTGAAATTGTAAACTCTGATGCAAATTAAGGAGTATTCTGTGGGTTTATGTAAATTATATTGGCTTGCACGTATGTTGGGGAGATGACGGTCGGTGCGGTCACTCTTTGGACCACATCAATTGCATAAAGTGTTATTGCGAGAGTTGTTGGATTGGCTGGGTTTTAATAGGCCTTAAATTAAATTTGGTTATAAACTTTTTATCTTGCGTAAGTTTCAAAAAAAGTAATGCTCCCGTTTTGAATCGTATGTCGCAACAAACAGCTTATTGTGAAAAGAGTGAGATGACTAAAATTCAAATTCAAATGGAAAATTTGTTTGACGATATTTAGATTTATATGCAATTATCTGTAAGGCCAGATAACAAACAGCTTGAAAAAAAAATCCCATTATTCAGCCTTCATTGAGATGGGTATCATGTGGACAGTTTGTGAAGACTGAGTAGATCATCCCTTTGGTTAAAAATCAACTTGACTAAAAGAACTCCACCATCCTGTTAACTTCATGTGCGACAGATGAATGAAATGCAATTTGGAGCGAAGAATTCTTTTTCTTATTTGCGAGTAGGCAAATATTACTATTAAGAAAACTATTAATAAATATTTATAATCGATACTTATACAATTTATAAAAGATATATAAAGGTCCCCACTTTTGAATTATTATGACGTTCGCGGTGACAAGAGAAAATATTCTGTATGTTTGCTGTGCAAATCAAAAATACTTCGTCGAAGAGAAGCAACATAAAGTGCACCAACACTTGTATTTGGTTGCATATCACATTTTCTCATTAGCCATTTTCTGTTCTCGTAAAATCATGAAAAAGAGAACCGTAACAATGTAGATTATATGCAGACAGCTATATTTGATTTCTGTTAATTGCATTAACAACTGCACAATAATAAAAGTATTTCTATTTTCACTTTCAATGCACTTAACACGGTGTCTCCTACAAAGAGTTTGATATGAATTTTGAAATTGCATTTTATATATTGCTTATTTCATAGCATTCTATGAATAGTATTCTGTGGGCGGGCATTTCATAGGTTACTATTTCAGTGGTGGATATGTCCCAGAGCGAAGAACTTCATAAAAATGTCATATGAAGTGCTTCACTCTGTGACATATCCACCAATGAAATAGCAACCTATGACATGCCCACCGCACAGTTTATGGTATTCTTTATACCCTATTCTAAGGGTATATTAATTTTGACGCATAGTTGTAACATACCTTATTCATATTGCCCGTAGACCCCTAAAAGTTACTATATTTATGATCAGCATCGATAGTAATGTGGATCTAGCCATGTCCGTCCGTCTGTCGGCAAAAATTAGGCCTTTAAACTGGGCCTAGAGAGCTGAAATTTTAACCATATACTCTCTAGGGTCCCGAAATAATCAAGTTTACGAATTTTTGAAATCCGCCCACAGACACGCCCACAAACTCAAAAAACTTTTGAGCTAGGGAGCTGAAATTTATAATATATACACTCTAGGGGCCCTTTAAGCTCATGTGAAAATATTTTCAAAATCCGCCCACTGACACGCCCACAATTTAAAATAAACTTTTTTTACAAATCCAAAGTTTGAACTAAGGAGCTGAAATTTATAATATATACTCTCTAGGCGGCCCTTATGCTCATGTGTTAATTCTTTTTAAATCCGCCTACTGACACGCCCATAATTAAATAAAATTATTGAAAAACCAAAGTTTAAGCTAGGGAGCGTTTTTTTACAAAAGCTTCGTTTTTTTTTGATAAAATCCTTTAAATGTTATATAACAAAATATGTAGAGCGTTCTTAACAATTCAACCATACTAAGACTTTTGTCACACCCACTTATGAGGGATAGGAATAAGAATAGGGTATCCAACAGTTCGCCCAAGCGGACTGTAGCCCGTCCCTATGTTTATTTCTTTCTTTCTATTAAAAGTGACAGATAGTAAGCTATGAAATATTGCTCGTGGAGACGCGGTGTAAGGAATATCTGTGATGTATTTTGGTAAAAACTGATTAGGTATGCAAATTTCCTACCTCCACTCCAAGAACTTAAAAGTTAAAACACCAACACAGATCAAAGTCGTTAAAGCCGTTTTCGAGAACAGTGAAGTTTTTAAAATTTTTATCAAACTGCTATATGAATTAAAACTTTTTAAAAAAATCTGTTGAGAAGCTGAGTATGCCAATTTTTTCAAGCATTAATGACCAATTTCTTTGAAAACACCCATTTTTGAGCTTTTGTTGGTTTTCTAAAGTACCGTTAATCGAGTCTTTTTGGAAAAACTGAGAACAGCATTTTCTGACACACATCCCAAGTATATCAAAATTAATCAAAATCGTTACAGGCGTTTTCGATAAAAGTTCCATTTTAAAAAATTCAAAAAACTTGTATGAACCAAAAATTATAAAAAAAAATTTTAATACGCAAATTTGTTTAAAATAATAGAATTTTGTAGTGCGTGTGTACATTTTCATAGAAATAACTTGACTCGTTTTTGAGATTCGAGTACCAAAATCTGGTGTTGCTGCATTTGTGTTGAGCTTTTAAGGCGTGCTTTTCCTTCGCGATTCTAAAGCAATATTAGCCGTGTTTCTTTGCACGCGGATATAGGGATAATTTGAAATTTGCATGTAAAATACAACAACAACTTATCCTATATAGGCTAACTTTAGCGGGGATAGCTATCGCAGCTAAGTCCTTTAGCGGGGATAAACAGTGCTTCCAAAATCCATTTTCTTCGTTTCTGATGAATCCTTCCGACGAATTTTTCAGGAAATGTCAAAGTTTGACAACCCACCGACCACTCACACATCCTGTCGAATATTTTATTCGTGATTTATTTTTAGTAATTGAATTTAGCAAATCTGTTAATGTGAAATGGTTTTTCATAATTTTAGAATATATATATAATTATTTTTCAATTTCAGGATTTTCAATACAAATTTCTTAACTACAACTTACAGCTGTGTCACGGTGCATGTCATAGGTGCATGTGGTTACATTCCCACAAATCCCACACATTGAATTATAAATCCACTGAAGACAAAGTCTTCATAGATATTGTATTGTATAAAATGTTACAGCCCCCACATTAATCCACTGAAGACAAAGTCTTCATAAACAAAGATATAAAATGTAATCTGATACAAGACATAAATAATGGCAGTGCCAACTTCATTTGTTGACACAAGTGTACATCTTCAATGTATCACAATAGCAAGATCTTTCTTGCATAGAAAACTAATCAACTACAATGTATCATAATAGCAATATCTTTCTTGTGTCGAAAACTAATAAACTACTATGTCTTGAATCAGAAGTAATAAAGATGAAATAAATGATCTTCAATCAAAATGCTCACCCAGCAGATATTTCACTATATAAAGGGATTCTTTCTGAGATTAATTTTAGTTCCTGTTCATAGTTCTAGTTCTTCGTACAGCTAAAGATCCACACCCCCCCCCCCCCCCCCCCCCCCCCCACCCAGGGTAAGGGATTGGAAGCTTCTACTAATAAATATTTTAAAACTATTTTTGTTTTCATTTAAAAGTGGTGGCGTTCTCTACAAAGAGAACGAACAAATATTTTTTTTAATAATTAGATTCCACGATCTAAAATTGTGTGTGCTGCCAAGTTTTTTTTGATGAATTCTTAAGCGGCGATAGTCGTTTTCTGATGCCATCCCTATATCCGCGTGCCAAGAAACACAGCTATTGATAGATATCGCCTTTTTGATAGGGTTCGTATGATCTCTCTTTTGAACATGACTGTACCGACTGAGGCGGACGTGCTCCATTGGCTTTGAGGTTGGTTCTTTGACGTGAGGGCTACCTCGGAGGTACTTCTTATTCTATCAAGCTTTTTTACTCCTGCTATCAATGAAAGCATATTCATCTCAGCTGCCGTAAAAAAAAAGATTCGAAGTATTCAGCATCCATCATCATCATTCCTTACATCTGCCTCTTAAATGGTTTTATTACTTTTACTTAAACGTCTTTATGGAAGACCCGCCCGGCTTTGCTCTGGTGTTATTTATTTATTTGTCAACCAAAGTTGTGTGTAGCACCCTTTTTTTAATTTTGTGGTCGCACACTAAAAATTTAATATTTTATTATTTAAAAAATGAATTGAATGAAGTCCTTCCTTACAAAAAAAATATCAACATAGTTTGTCTTAACCATTTAACCATACCTAGACTTTTGTCACGCCCACTTATGACGGATAGGAATAAGAATAGGGTATCCAACAGTTCGCCCAAGCAGACTGTGGCCCGTCCCTAAGTTTTTATTAAATTTCAAAATTTCTTAACAGCTATAGCAATTAAAACTCTGAACAACTACACATTTTCGGCAGGCGTCGCTACTGCATGCCAGTCCACAACTTGTCAAAATGGGACTATTTTTGCCAATGCTGGCACGACGCGGCAAAGCCGGCTCTCGTTCACTAAGGATGAGAAGTACCTGATCACTGTAGATAAAAAATATATCCACCAGTAGGGTTCTGCTATTTTGTTGGTGGAGAACAGTAAAACAGTTTTTTCTCTGTAAACGCTTTCTATACCCTATTCTAAGGGTATATGAATTTTGACTCATAGTTTGTAACATACCTTAATATTGCCCGTAGACCCCTAAAAGTTATATTTATGATCAACATCGATAGTAATGTCGATCTAGCCATGTCCGTCCGTTCGTCCTTCCGTCTGTCGGCAAAAATTAGGGCTTTAAACTGGACCCAGAGAGCTGAAATTTTAACTATATACTCTCTACGGGTCCGAAATAATCAAGTTTAAGAATTTTTGAAATCCGCCCACAAACTCAAAAAAACAAATTTATTAAAAAAATCGAATTTTGGAAAAGCTGCAAATTTTTATATATGATCTTTGACTCCTAAAACTGCTCGGAGGATCAGCATCGATAGTAATGTCGATCTAGCCATGTCCGTCCGTCCGTCTGTTGTCAAAAATTAGGACTTTAAACTGGGCTAACAGACACGCCCACAAACTCAAAAAAAATAAATTTTGGAAAAAATCGAATTTTGAGCTAGAAAGCTGAAATTTTTTTATATGATCTATGACTCCTAAAACTGCTCGGGATATAAAATTTTCAAAATCCGCCCACTAACACGCCCACAAATAAATAAAACAATTTTAATGAAAAACGAAAATTTGAGCTAGGGAGCTGACATTTTTAATATATATATATTTTCAAAATATAGTAGGGGGTACTGACACGCCCACAATTTAAAAAAAAAACCTTTTTTGAAAATCCAAAGTTTGAGCTAGGGAGCTGAAACTTATAATATATACTCTCTAGGGGGCCCTTTATGCTCATGTGTAAATATTTTCGAAATCCGCCCACTGACACGCACACAATTTAAAAAAAAAATAAAAAATTTTGAAAATTCAAAGTTTGAGCTAGGGAGCGGAAATTTATAATATATACTCTCTAGGGTCCCTTTATGCTCATGTGTTAATTTTTTTTAAATCCGCCTACTGACACGCCCACAATTAAATAAAACAATTTTATTGAAACACCAAAGTTTGAGCTAGGGATCGTTTTTTTTCGATAAAATCCTTTAAATGCTATATAACAAAATATGTAGAGCGTTCTTAACAATTCAACCATACTTAGACTTTTGTCACGCCCACTTATGAGGGATAGGAATAAAAATAGGGTATCCAACAGTTCGCCCAAGCGGACTGTAGCCCGTCCCTATGTTTTATCTTCTCTTTAGTCGTAATATCATATAACATTATCAGTTTGTGTTTGAAACTTCATCTTGATTACAATGCGTAATACAATATATTTCTCTTAAGTATATTGAAGTGTAAGAGAAAGCTAAAAATGTCCACAATAATAGGCATTGAACTGAACGCCAACTAAGCCACTTTCCTAAAGGGATAACTTTCTTTGTGTCAAATCAGAAAATGACAAAGTAAAAAAAATCACAAAAATATATACAAACACAAAGACGGTTTGTTAAACTAACTTACCCAAGGATAGCTAATTAAATTTGAAATTTCTCTGACATTAATTTCTTTTCTTCATCCGCTGGAAGAAACAAAAAAAATGCCAGTTATTCTCAACAAAAGCCTGACAAAAGTAAGTATAAGGAAGAAACGAAACCTTCAACTCACTTAACATTCCTTAGATGCCGCTTTGCAAGTTTTCTTGTCATTCTTTTTTCTGTTTTTCTTTTTTTGTTGATCATTCGTATGGTCTTCAGTTGGACTTTTTCATCCTACTGGACCAACTTTTAAATGCAATTATTCACAATCTCCATCGGATTGAAAAGCATTTGCGCATAATGAAATACCAACACTAAAACAACAATTAGAGAAGAACAACAACTCCAGTTCTAATCGAAGTGAGGGATTGTGTGAATAAAGCGAACAACTGAACTCGATATGGCATAAAAGATATTATGCTCTCGTAATCGTATTTTATTTGTAGTCTCAATAGCAAAGATTCAAATCCAAATCAATTTTTCAAAAAAGAAAAATACCAAAATATAAATAAAAAATGCAAGAGGAAACGAGAATGACACTGTGCTGGACGTAGGCATGGATCAACGAAAAATTGAAGCATCGTCTTCCATGTCCATTTGTTTTATTATTATTTTTGCCTTCCTTTGGTAGCTCGTTTATTTGGCTAAATGTGTGCTGGATTTCCCCAGGATCAGGATAGGATTCTTTTATGAGAAAATTTGTTGTGTTGTTTCGCTTGACCTCAAAAGCGCAATTGATTAAAGTGCATGTAGAATGGATGTTGGCTATATGAGTGGAATATGGACTGGAGTCCGCTGTAGAAAACAAAATCAATTAAATTGGAAGCGGAATGTGGAAAAAAAGTTTTTTTTTGTTTTTTTTTTGTGTAATCTTTCCGCTTTCATTACCAGCCATTGTAAGGAGATTGAAGGAGATTTTAACAATAATTCTGAGTGCGTGGTATCAAAATCGAGGAGGGAAATGTGTCTGTGTGGTGATATTCAGACATGATTTGGATTTCGATAAATTTAATTGTTCTTTCGTCGTTTCCAACCATGTGACATTAAACCCTCTTAAATTATTGAAAAAAACAAATTCATTAAAGGAAACGCAGAAAACTTGGTAGCCTTCCAACCTTGGTTTGAGCTTGATTTAGGCTCGCTGTTTTATTGCTTGCAGAATTCGTTAACCGTCGACGAGGCGGTGAAATATTTATTTACAAGCGAAATATAATCCAATAATTGTAATGTTTGAATAAATTAATTTTCTATTTTAATTAATAAAAAATTTTATATATCTGGAAAATTATGAGTGAATAAAAACCATTTATAATACTAATATGTATGTATTAAATAAAGATAAACAAAAACATAAGGTACAAAATATTATATTTATTTTGAATTTGTTTATAAATAATCTATTAACAATTTCTTCATAAAAAAGCCAGAGCCTTCGGTTTTCATTAAAAACAAAAATATTCAGTCGCATGGCAACTTTGCGTTAGACTTTGCAAGGGACCTAAGCTGTGCAATGATTTGCTGATGTTGATGGTTTAGATGAAAATGATCTGTATTAAGCGAGGGATTCGAGCCTTCGGCGTTAAAGAGCGAAAAACCGGACAAGCTAGTTTCGTCGCTATTATCTTCGCCATCAAATAGGAACTACGGAATAAAGAAATACAGACTGATGGAAGGTCTCCTTCTTCTTTTCCCTTGAAGACGGTGAGGCAATGACCAGGATTTAAGGAATCATAACCTTCCCACTTAACTGCATCCCCTCTGGTCCGCCTGTCGGGTTCGCCGTCATTTCAATGACGTTCATAAAAGTTAATTTGTTTACATTCCTCGATTGCAGCTGCTCTATTTGTTGCCTTAAATTTTCTTTAAATGTCATTTTCTGACAGGACTTAACTATTCACAATCAATTCAGTTCACAATTTGGTTGGTCTGGACTGTTTTATTTTCGTCGTGTGATCTATATGGATCAAGAATTCATGGATCATAATTAAAAACGGCTAAGCACACATTTGGGCACACCTAATGTATAAATAAATGATCTGATTAAAGGCTCGGAAAATTTTCCAAAACCACATGTCATCAGAGGGTTCTTCCCGCAGAGTACCGTAGCTAGCGAAAGGATCCTAGCCTTATTAGATGACCAAAACAAAGAGCTCAACACGAGAACGTGGAGAGTTCTGCAAAGATCAGATGAGCGAGACACCGCACATATGGTCTTTGCTATTAATGACAGCACCATGAGGAGACTCGTGGAGCTGAAGGGTATGGTCTCTTTCCGGTTCGGATAGACCAAACTTATCCTAAAAAGTGCTGACAAGACGGCCAAACAGGGCCCTCAAGACCAGAAACAGCACATTTTGGGTTTTAAAAATGTCACAGCTCACGGCAGCACCGCAACTGACCCAACTGGGGCCAGCACCAGCGCTGCCGCTAAGGCTGCAGCTTCAAGCACGGCAACACCTGTGCCAGAAAAAGAAGCTAAATGCGCGAAGTCAAGCGCAGTCGAAAAGGCCGATAGTGCCCACAGCACTGCCAGAGAAAGCCAAAAACGATTCAGGCCTAAGTTAGGCATGGACCGTAAGAAAGCACTGGCACAAGAAGGACATAAAAACAAAAGTCCTAGAGGCAGACAAAGTGGTCTTCCTCAACAGGGTATCGTTCGTAGGAGAGGTGACAACAAGCCCAATAGAGTACGAAACCCTGAATACAGACGCAAATAATGACCACCCGTCTCAGCGTTTTGCAGGCCAACCTGCACAGGGCTATGGGTGCCTCGGACACCTTTAGCCAGCGATGTGCCGACTATTGAACTAATCCAGGAACCATGGGCAATCAATGGTAAGATATTCGGATTAAATTGTAATCACAGAGAGCTAATTTTCGCCAAAGGTCCTTTCAGACCAAGGGCGGCTATCACTATTAAGAAAGATATAAAATTTTCTCTCATTCCAGGTTTCACAACTAGGGACCTGGTGGTGGTCCTAATAGAGCGCCACAAAGGCCGAGAGTACCAGTACAGGAACTTGTCCGGTACTGTGAGGACCAGAAAGTACATATCCTAATCGGCTGCGACGCAAACGCACATAAAACATCTGGGGCAGTCGAGATACAAACAACAGAGGTGAGCCGTTATTAGAATATTTATATAGCAATAACCTCGACTTTCTAAACATGGTAAATAGTCCTACGTTTAGAAATTCCATAAGAGAAGAAGTTTTAGACCTTACTATCTCATCTCCTTTTATGAAGGATATTATAGAGGGCTGGCATGTGTCTGGCGAGGCATCTCTATCGGATCATATACACATCCGATTCCAGATAAGATGCAATGCCGAACACGCGTCAGTCCGTTATGACAACAGACTGACTAATTTTGAGATAAGGTTAAATGGGCAATTAACTCATTTAAACCATTCAAGGCATCAGGAACAGACGGTATTTTTCCAGCCCTCATTCAAAATGGAATAGAATTTTTATTACCATCCATGATTGCCTTGTTTCAGCTTCAACTGGGGGTATATACCAGTTACCTGGAGGGAGGTAAACGTAGTATTTATACCTAAACCGGGAAACAAGGCGAGTGAATTACCTAAATCATATCGTCCGATAAGCTTGACATCGTTTTTTCTGAAAACAATGGAAAGGATTATTGACATCCACATTAGAGAATGCATATGAAAAAGCATGCCTCTGCACCCTCAGCAATATGCGTACCAAAAGGGCAAATCCACGGAAGGCGCTCTGTTAAGACTAACTACAGAGATAAAAAAAAAAACGCCTACCGTTGCAAAGAGATCGCACTTTGTGCATTTCTGGACATAGAGGGTGCTTTTGACAACAATGGATATGAATCCATATCAAATGCTTTGTACCAAAGAAACATAGACAAACCAAGCATTAAATGGATCAAAGAGATGCTGGAAAGTCGCAAAATAACTGCCTCGTCAGGAATGACCTCAATATCAGTAACAGCCGTAAGGGGCTGCCCACAAGAGGGAGTACTTTCACCCCTTTTGTGGTCATTGGTCATCGATGACCTGCTACACAAGATGAACAATTTGGGCTACACTACAATTGGGTACGCCGGTGATATTGTCATCATAGTCAGGGGCAAAGACTCAATTGGAGTCACATCAAAAATGAAAAATGCTCTAAAGATAGCTATAGACTGGTGCATTAAGAAAAATCTTTCCATAAATCCCAGTAAATTCTACATCGTTCTTTTCACTAAAAGGAGGAAATTAAGCCTAGGCCTAATCACAATAAACGACACGGTCGTAGAGTATTCCGACGAACTCAAGTATCTTGGAGTAATCCTGGACAAGAGACTTAACTGGAACTCTCACATAAACAACAAAATCACTAAAGCTAATAGAGCTTTATGGGCCTTTCGTCACACATATGGCAGAACCTGGGGAATCTCTCCAAAGATCGTCCACTGGATATACACAGTGATGATAAGACCCATTATAACATACGCCTCCATTGTATGGTGGACAAAATCCACACAAAAGGTCGCAATAGAGAAGCTCAAAAAGGTACAACGGCTTGCGTGCCTTGGTATCTCCGGAGCTGCCATAGAGGCAATAACAGGAATTACACCTCTCCACATATACATCCAAAAAGTGGCGATCCGCAGTGCAATAAGTCTAATACAGTTAAACGAGATAAGTCTTAATGATCATCCGGAACTAAAGACCCTTCTCGATGAACTGCCAGAACTTAACATGAACTGCGCGGTCACAGACCGCATTCAAAAAACACTATGCTTCAACAAACGGTTCTCCACGGAGATACCCAAGAGAGAAGCATGGGTTAGTAATAACCCACCAAACAGTCACAACGGCATAAAGTGGTATACGGATGGTTCTAAAATGGAAACGGTGGTAGGAGCGGGAATATACGGACCACACAAACGCTTTACGATACCCATGGGAAAAAGTCCCAGCGTATTTCAAGCAGAGCTACACCCCATTCAAGAATGCGCCAGCCACATTATTTTATCTGGCATAAAAGGTGCAACCATCCATATTTTCACGGATAGTCAAGCAGCTATAAACGCCCTTAGCTCTTATACCATTGACTCCAAATCGGTCATGTACTGCTTCAATACCCTACAAACACTCGGAATAAGAAACAAGACCAAATTATAATGGGTTCCGGGTCATGTCGGGGTGGAAGGTAACGAAAAAGCCGACGAACTGGCCAGAAAAGGTTCAGAAACACCATTCTTAGGTCCCGAACCTTTTTGCTGCACTCCTAGATCAGCAGCAACGGCAGCAATTAAAAGCTGGGAACATAGAAAATGTATCTATCTTTGGGAAAGCATCCCAGGTCTAAGACAGGCCAAACGAGCCATTCGGCCCTTCAATCAAAATGCCAGCAAATGTCTAAACCTAAGGAGGCATGATATGAAAAACCTAGTAGGTTACCTTACTAGTCACCATGGTTTAAGATATCATCTACACAAAATGAGAATATCAGACTCTCCTGAGTGCCGACTCTGTTTTGAAGAGTACGAGTCAGCTGAACACATTTTATGTGAATGCCCAGCCTTTAATGGATTTAGAAAGAAGATCTTTCTCAGGGAGCAAATGAGCCCCGAGGACATAAAGAATTCTTCTACTGGTAAAGTTGTCCGCTTTACACGGAAAGTGGAAATTCTACTAGTTTAAACTTTTCTGGCCCATACGGTACAAAAGATCTTTTAGGTCGAAGTACCCCCCCCCCCCCCCCCCCCCCCTTATAAATCGCCTTGGCGATCCAGAATTTAAAAAAAAAGGCTCGTAAGTTGTTTTGATTTCAGAATGACAAAATTTGTATACCCTACACGCTGGACATGCCGGCTTTGCCCGTGCCCAAGAATCGTATTGGCCAATATGTTCGCGTAGCCTACATAACTATTGTCTATAGTGGGTACCCGGCGTGTGTTGCTGCACAAAAAGAAATAGGTACATTTTTTTTTGTATCAAACAAAATTGCAACTCAAGCTTGGTGGATCAATTTTGACCGAACTTCACAGAACTCTCAGGCCAATACCAAAGATTGCCTGATTTGAGCTCAATTGTTTCGGTAGATAAAATGACTGCACCTTCTTCGCGACATTGCTAAGCCCGCTCACGCAACTTCGTTGCTCCGCTAATTCCTCCACACAAAGTCTTCTGCCATGCCCACTTTTTCGGGGCGGTTTTTTACAAAAATATTGCATTGCTATAAAATCCTTAAAATGTCGTACAAAACAGTTCTTTTAACAAAATATGTAGACCATATCCATCTTCACAATTCACCCATACTTAGATTTTTGGCGAGCTCACTTTTTGGGGGATAGGAATAGGAGGTGTCATACCAGCGAATTTCTCGTATTCCAACCACATAGTTAAAGAACAAACTCCCAAAAGAACCGTATGCAAAACGAGAAAGAAGTTTAACTGGTCGCTGCGCTTCCTCGACAGCGACTTGGATGCTGCTGCTAATATTATGAGGATTTATCTGCAATTAACGAATGGACTGCAATAAACGGACTGCTTCTCAACCCCAATAAATGCTTGGCAATTCCCATTGCTAACAAATTTTTTGAACTCGATGTTGTTCCAGACATTTGGCTTTCAAATTGCAAACTCAAAGTAGCTGAATCTGCTGCCTGTCTTGGTTTCATTATCAATCGCAATCTATCATGTTACAACCACATTAACACTGTAATTGGGCGTATCTACGGTTGTCTTCGGAAACTATGGCTAACTGCGAGCTTCACACCCCCTGGAACCAGGCAAAAACTTGTTCGCACCCTCATTCTGCCCTTAATAACATACTCTGAAGTTGTTTACCCTAACCCTGACTCGCTATCAATGCATAAACTCCAAGTAGCTTTTAATGACGCTATACGCTACATTCATGGTCTTCGTAGGTGGGATAGAATCTCTGCTTACGCCAATAACTTCCTTGGATGTACTCTCGTATCCCACATAAATGCTAGGAACTGCATATTTTTGCATAGAGTTCTCTCCTCCAAGTCTCCTCCCAACATTTATCAAAAAATAGAATTTTCTCGATCTAATAGAACCATGAACATTAACATTCCTTCCTACAAATATCTTAATTCTTCCAGACTGTTTTATATTCACGCAATTAGGCTATGGAATTCTTTACCTTTGCATATTAAATGTATAAATAGATCCGCCAAATTTAAATCCGAAGTTATAAATTTCTTCTCAGCACAGCAATAACCTCTTTTTCTTTTTTTTTCTTTTTTTTTCTCCTATCTTTTCTTCTCTTCCCCTATTTATAATTTTTTCCTGGTATAAAACCACTGTTAGTTTTAATTTGTAGTTTTAAGAACATTGTTAACTTACTTAAACCATCTTTGTACTATAAAAGACCAAGTCTTATTGTACTTATATTATTTAATAATAATAATAAATTGAAATTGAAAATTGAAATTGAAAATATGATAACAAACAATATTTTACTGTGTATGAAATGGTTTATCCCTTACCGGATAAAACCTAAGGTACACGCGTGGTGTGACTCGAGCTGCAAAGAGGCTGTCAGTTTAAAAAAGGTAAGCTTTCGGTAGGGTAGTAAAACATTTTGGCCGTGAACAATAATATTCTAGCTGTCAGCTCTTTAGATAAAGCCCAGCTTGCTGCTTTCCTTGCAGCTAGCTCAACGCTCCCTGATTGTGCTTTTTCTCGCCCTGTACTTGACCGCGTATAATACTCCATGTGACTAATCCATTTTCGCACTCGTACAGCGGCAAGAGTATTTAGAGATCTTGACATACGCAAATCCGCTGGACTAGATGGTATTTCCCCTATCATTCTGAGGAGGTGTCCTTCTACGCTGACAAAACCACTGCGTTTTCTATCTGTCCTATTCTTCAGGATTTTTTCCAAGAAGATGGAAAACAGCATTTGTCCAGTCTGTCCCAAAAAAATGCTCCCTCTTCCTAGCGACCAATTGCACGTACGTCCCTTCTTTCCAAGGTCATTGAAACGCTGATTACCCGTCGCCTTATGAAACATCTTGAATTCCGGAAACTTCTTAATGACAGTATTGGTAGTATGGTTTTCGTAGCAACAGGTCCACGGGTGATTTGATGACTTATCTAACCGAAAAGTGGAACCAATCACTTCACCAGGATGGTGAAAGTAAGATAGTTCCGCTTGATATTTCAAGGGCATTTGACAGAGTTTGGCATCAAGCTCTCTTGTCGAAATGGATTAGATGGATTCTTTTCGGACCGTTCAATTCAAGTTGTTTTGGACGGTTACAAGTCCGCAACCCACCAAATAAATACTGGTGTTCCCCATGGCTCTGTTTTGTCTCCGACCCTCTTTCTCATTTTTATAAATGATCCCCTGTCTGTGACTTCTAATCCGATGCATTCCTTCGCTGATCACAGTACCCTCAGCTTTTCATATTCGTTTCCTTGTACACGCCTTCTTCTTCGGGTGTGGAACTGGAACGGCAGCGTATGGTAAGCATATTAAACTCCATTCTTGACAGCATAGTTCAATGTGGTACAACAAATAGGGTATAATTGAATGCTCCAAAACACAATGCTGTCTTCTGTCATTACAGCGAAACCTTAACAGTCCTCCATTATCCATGAATGGCACTTGCATCGCTGAAACCGAAAGACTTTCCATTCTCCATATGTGTGTTAATACAACCTTCGTTGGAATGACCACATATTCGATGTCGCCAAGAACGCTGCCAAATGTCTAAGCTTCTTAAAGTGATGCTAGAAATATTTCACCCCTTCCGATCTGGCTACAAATTATAAGGCGTTAATTTGCCCCAAACTTGAGTACAACTCTCATATCTGGGCGGGTGCTCCAATCGCATATTTAGAGCTGCTCGGAAGAATACAAAAACGTGCGATAAAACTCATTGGCGATCGAGATATCACGAAATTTCAGCACGAATGTGGAATGCTCTATCACGCTCTGTTTTTTCCACATATGATTTACAATTATTCATAACCAACGTGCATCGGTTCCCAGCCTTCCTTCACACAGCCCGTGCTGTGTAATTATGTATGTACATGTTAAAGGCTGGACCCGTCGACTTTAACGTACTTGTCGGATCCGTCCCAAAGAATCCGTAGCCAACTTTGTCAGCCGAAAACATTGTTTGCATTTAATATGCCCTTGCCTTAATACCACTGAACGATCCAACTACCTTGAATGCCAGTACCTATAGTACAATTGTTCATAACTCACCTAACTCTCTCGTCTAGTGATTTAACTAACAAAAATAAATATCCCTACCAGCTAGGAGAAAAATCCTAGACATTGTCACCACCTAACGCTCACAGGAGTTCAGAGTTTAAGAAACCAATTTCTTTAAACAACCTTTGTTGAATTCTTTTCAAAGAAATAATGCAATGCAATCAAAATAAGATGATATTAAGGAATTCATGATGTTATCAAACTACTTCTGAAAGAAGTTTTACTGAAATAAAACATAACAAGGGACTTTTTGAAAATAAAATCTGCAAAGTACCTATACCTAATTTCTGGCTGATTTTAACAATCTGTCCTTTTTTCCTTAATGTCAAAAACATCCCTACAATTTTAAGCAATTTCAAAAAATCCGCGATCGAGCTGCAGTTTCGCTGTGGTATACTGAATAGTCTGTCAATCGGCAATGCCAGAAAGTACAGTACTTGTCTCTAACTTTCCAATGTTTTCTCTAATTATGAATATTTTCTCTTATTTTCCAATATTTAGTATAATGTATCAACCTCCCTCAATTTTGTTATATGTGAACCTCAATTCTTGAATTTTTGTAAGTACACGTGCGTCAACTGTAAGAAAAGTACAAAGTAGGGCTTTATCCGTCAAAGTTCATGAATCCGTTCGCTATGAGCCACTTTCCGTAAGAAATCGTGTATTCTGTATGACTCTGCGTTGAATCAACGGCTCCGTTGTATTGACAGATTCTATGGGTTTGGCCCTAGAGTCATTATAAAACCCCTAGGCGGTTATTTCCTTAGCAATGATTTTTTTTGAGAATAGTATATTCATGCGTATTCTCTACCTACTTACAGAGAGCTCTCCACGAACAACGTTTTGCACGCTGTGCCTGTGTCTGACAATATCATCGGCTGCCTTGTCCACACTCTCATCTGAAGTGTTATGTTTCTTCGCTTAATACTTCGAACTAAACGAATTTGTTTTGCGGTTACTTAAAAGGGTAATGTCAATTATACTTCTTCATTCGTCATCTCGCACTTTGAAGGTTGACAACAATCCTTTATTGGAGGCAATGACAATGAGAAACTAGAAGTTTGAAATACATAACATTAAGTTAAGTTAGTGCTTGCCCATAGACTACTTCGCGAAGCTATATCCGAAAAACAAATTGAATAAAACGATTTCAGTAATTTGCACAAATCGTATGGAAAGATTATTGTGATTCTTTAAAAAGTGTAAATAAAAACTATTGAAGAATAAAAACAACCAAATTATAGAGAAAAAACCTGAGAAAGTATGTTAAGGCAAACAAAAAAATAAAAACAGGGAACATGTTGACCAAAATGGCTTGTGCAACTCTTGATTCACTTTATTTTTGTACAATTTTGTTATTAATTATTTGTTTGTTGTTCAACTTGATTTATTTCCAAACAAACATATTTTCTTTGCCACAACAACGCTATCCTCACGGTTTCACTTTTAATTTTATGATACAATTTTTCGATATTGTTAACTTTTTAGTATTCAAAAATAGTGTTTGGATAATTCTTCTTAATTCTGGAACTTTTTTTTGTTAAAATTCCCTTTATTATAAACTTTTTACGAAATATTCGTCATACAAATTTACCATGTTTTCTTCATTCTGCTGCAGGTTTTTTTCATTTGCCACTGACGTTGTCGCGAAGTACTCTATTGTGGTATTTATATTTCATATTCAGATTTTAATATAATTTTACTCAAGCAACTAATAGAGGTTCGTGGTTCATACTCATACCTGCACCTTTCCTTATAATTTGTATTCTGATTATAATCCGTTCCCCCCCCCCCCCCTCCCCCCACCCCCCCCCCCCCCCCCCCTCTCGCCATCCCTATCGCTCTCCTTCGCTCTCTCTATCTATATCTCTGTCTCTCTCTTTGTTATACGCCGCGACGTATGTCCATTATGCATCGACTATCGGATTAAGATTCCTTATGCTGCGCTTTCCTGTAAAAGCTAAACCAAAAAAAAAATAAATATTGGTTCCTAATTCAAAACACTTGCCATTTCCACATTACTTTAATTGTTCAGAAAGCTATCCGAATGCAGAGACCACTCACAAACAATATGAACACACACAAGAAAATAAAAGAAAAGAAACACAGTATTCAAATCGACGAGCCTCAATCTATATTCTTTTTGCGAAAATCCCTTACCAAGCAATTAATCAATCCTTGCACAGAGTGCTGATATTTCTACCCACTCACAAGTTTAATGGCAAAAAGTCATTTCACTGCAGGACGCCACACACAGGCACTTTAACATCCAACGAACCAATTCAAATTTGATTCGCAATTCATCAAGCCATTAACAAAAGTGAAGAATCAGAAAGGAATGAGTAAAACCGGAAACAATGTCCTTCAATTAGTTTTTCTTTTTTTCTGTTACTTTTGTTCGTTTTATTGTTCTCTAATCCTTTGTTGCCTTCAATTGAGTACACACATGATTGTCACGATCAGAGAAATAAAATTCTGGACTTCACAGAGAAGTCACTTAACCTAGTCGCCAATAATAATATACTCGTATATAAAATAAACCTGAAATCACAAAAATTAAATTTTTTTGAGTGGTTGAATCAGGAACATTAACTTGTGATTGCCACTACGTGAAGTGAGGGCTGGAGTTAGAACAATATTTCACCGCTGTGGTGCTGGTTCATTTTCTACTCATTATTCTCGAAAAAAATATTTGATTCATTTTTAATTCATTTTTTGTTAACTTAAAACTAACAGGATAAACCTGATCGGTGCGTACATTTCATTCGGGTAGTAAGCCCCAAAGATTAGACTATTGCCGCTGGCCATCGCCCTTGCAACGTGCGCTGAGTCCCTTAATGAGGAAGTTAATCATATTCAACTGAGCCCCATCGTGTAAGACATTGTCTATCGAAAACCCGTAGTAGCAGAGTAATAGCATATGGCCTTCACTCTAGAGTCAAGTTGACTACTATGAAACAGTCTCCTTGTCGGAGCCCGAACCTTCTTTGCCCCAGAAAGACAACTATATGCATATCGAAATATAGATACTGGTCAGCCAGATACCCATAGATATTATGATAACTACCCTTCTCACCGCCATGTCCAATAATGGCCAATTTCTTCCAGTTTTTTTCTGGTATCTCTAGAAGCCCCAGCCAATGTTGTTGATTTTCAACTTATAGTCGTCGCAATATTCCCTAATTTAATCGAAGTCACGCTGCATGGATTAGGAACCAAGAGAGTGAAACAGTCACCCCAGGTAGCTCTCGCTCCGCTGCGCAGTGAATCGGGATCAGTCTGGGGTTTGTACTGATTACAGTCACCAAACTCGGATCCTATCACATGGTATCTGGTTGTGTACGACTGAACTACTCTTTGTTGTGCACGACTGACCTACTCTTTCCTTAAGATACGCAACCATAGTAGCCAGACACCGGTTTTTCACCAGGGATTTCGTACAACAGGCTGGGAATCGACTGAGATGAGTCATCCCAACCTGTACTACTGCCAAAGAACTGTCACTTCATTCAGCAGACCAGATAAAATTCAAGGGGTTTAGACTGAAGCAGTCACCCTCGGCATGTTATTTTCTTGCCGAGCAGGAAAATGGGACCAGAACTGACCTAAACGGTCACTCCACTCTGCTCCTCTCTAGGGGTATTAGAATCGTGTGCGTACTGCTTCTACTCTGCACTCTCCAAATTTCCTCCTAGAAGTTATGTCCATATAATCACCACCTCACAGAAGGCAAACAGTTTCCCAGCGAGACAAGCGAACGCCGGCAACCCCCCGGTTTTTGTATTTATTCCGCTGAATGTGGGAAACCAGTTTCGACGCGGCATGAATAGTGTCATGCCCAGTCCTGAAACCAAACTGGTTGTCCGGAATAATATTATTGTCCTCGACCCACTTTAACATGGCTCTATTGACAACTATTTCGAAGACCTAGCTCTAGTTAATATTCGGAAGCAAACTAATCGACCGGAGATTGGCAGGGTTCATCCTATCTTTATCCTTTTTCGGGATAGGGTGTACCATAGCTACCTTCCAATGCTCCGGATAATGTGCATTACTTGCAATTCCGTCCGTAACAATAGTTACTTGTGTTTGCTACCACGTGAACTTGACTTGTTTTGCTAATCAGTTATTTGCATAATCATTTTCTTGTTCACTTTAATTTTGCACACTCAACTAACCACAGCGCTAAGTCAAGCAATGAGAATAAGTTTTATAATTGTACATTCTGAATAAATCTATTCATACTCTGAGTTTGATATTTTGTCCCGGTCAGAATTTGTTTCCTTTGTTGGTATGATTGCCGCTTTGATCGCTTTGACATCGACATGCCACCGTGTCGAGTATTCTACTGTGAGACATTTTGTTTGATAGACGTAAATTTCTCGATCAGTGCAAAACAGATCTCATAGAATAATTAATAAATATATATGAAAATATGTTCATAGCAGCGGCGTCAAACAAGGTAGCAAATAAATGTGTGAACAGCCGCTCGGTATGCCGCTACCGCGCTTCTATTGGAACCAGTACCGCGTACCGCTCTGATGTGTTAGCACCTTTATTTCAAAGTAGCTCACACATCTGTCTCAAAAGTATCATCAATATGCGATCGCAAGCTGAAATTACTCTACAAGGATGACTCGCTGTGTTTTGAAACTCGTATAGAAGAACTTTCTTCCGAAGGAATTATTGTAGGAGCTACCAAGTTCTTTTGTGGAAATGGTTTAGACGAGACTTCTTAGTATGTCTGTTACATTCCGTTTGCATCCCGTAATGAAATGTTCTTGTTTTGAACCATTTATCGACACAGCTTTTTCAGAGGTCCTGCTCTGGTTAGCTCATTTGCTTTTTCAGTTTGAAGTTATCTAAAAGAATTTTGTTTCAAACGGTTTCAAATGCGTTCATAGAAACTAGAGCCACTCTGGAATCAGAGAGACTCAAAAGGTAATTAAAGTTAGTGGGATTTTTCTTCAATTCTCTCTTACCATATATGTTGATGGAGTTGCTTGTCCCCATTCTCGCGAACAGAAAAGAAGTACATAGTCGCTCCGTATTCTCTTGCGCCAACTCCGTCTGTCTTACATCCTGTGATGTATCCACACAAATTAACCAAAGAGCAGTTTTAGGTTTTATTACATTTATTATGTCAAGAAGCGAATTAGGCGAAGACTCGGACCAGACTGACTCTTGTATCAGTATTTGCACTTGAGTGAGAGTCTGTCTGGTTCTAGTTTACATAAAAGAGAGTACGTAAAAGAGATTGCATGCATTCATATATTTATACATTACACATCCAAACACAGGTTTATTTTGTTCCCAATTTATGTAAACTTTCCTGGGCTTAGAATGAAACCATTTCCTTGAGCAAAGTATAGAATATTTTGTGAGTCCTCAGACGCATTCTTCGATTAGTCCAAGAATGCAACTTTTGTTCATTTGTACGTCATCGGCATACATTTTATAAGAGGTTCCAGATACAGTTTGAGGTAGTTCATTTAAACACACGAAAAACAATAGAGGGTCAAAAGCAAATCAGGCAGATTGCCTTTCAATTTACTTCGCCCGAATAAATACGAGTTAATCAATGTATGGCAGAATATCAAAAGCTGTATACCCTTGCAAGCTTTAAAATGCTACTTTCACAACATCTTAGGCCACTCTGATATCCTACGAAACTTGAATAAGTGCTGTAGAGTAACTATCTTTTTCTCTAAAACCAGATTGCTTCTGTGAAACAATGTTCGAAGAAAACAATTGACCTGCTTTTGAATATTTTTTTCAAATACTTTTGATAAAAAAAAGCAGTGTTGAAGTGGCCCTAAACTCATTACTGCGTGAACTTTGTGCAATTGGAATAATCAAGCCATTTTCCAATGATCGGGAAAGACGCATGTTCTCAATATTGTATTGAAGATGTGTGTTATACGGAGTGCGGCCACATAATTACCTTTTTTTGAAATGCCTGCTATTCAGGCTGTAGGGAGCGTGAGTTTTATTCGACAGGCGTGCTTTTTAAGTCTAGTTTCCCTCAAGGTAAGTCGCCATCATGCGTTGGAACTGTGAGGAGCGTTCGTTTGCCATCGATGCCTACTTTTCGAATGGATTTTCTGTGATCGTGATCGCCTTCCGAAATTTCCTCAATGTAGCCTCGTTGGGCCCTGTCACGGACCAGAAATCATACGCTACATGAATCACTACATTCTGACAAACGTACTACAAGTGCGACAAGTCGAAGGAAACTTGGAGTCATCGGCCTATCAGACGAGCTATCAGATCACCTGAGAGCATTGAGGCAGTGAGAGCATTAATCTTGCAATCCCCAAGGCGTTCTGCGCGCAAACATGCATCTACCCTTGGACTTTCCGATCGTTCAGTGTGGCGATTTTGTCACGATCACCTTCATTACCATTGTACATATTTGGTAATTGTGCAGGAACTCGTAGGAACGCATGTGAGGTGCTTCTCAAAAACTTTCCAAAGGACGCAATTGTTTTTTTTCCCCATTTGCACTTGGGTGGATGCGTCCACAAACAGAACATGCGCTACTGGTCTGCCACCAATTCTCCTGAATTGCATTAAGGCCTTTGCATTCACCTAAAGGCACAGTGTGGTGTGCCATTTCCTCAGCTGAAGTTGTTGGCCCCCTTTTTTGCAAGAAAATGAGGTCACACAGTGACGTTCATTCGAAGGTGCGGAGGTGTTCACCGCACACCCTATCAAAATCCTTTTCCATACATAACTAAAGTTCATAAAATTCAGTTTTGTGTTTCTTTTCAATATTTTATTTACAATAAATTTAGAACAACTTTTGCATTTAATTTCAACTCACAATCTGAACTACCTACCTACCAATCAAAGCATTGAACTATTTAGGATGTTCTTATTACTTAACTAGATCCACAAATCCAATAGATATCTCTTTTACATCAAAATAGCTTCGTTCTACCTCTTTAAAAGCACCACCTTCTTCATTCGGTTGGCATCGGCAATTATTCATTTTCAGCCAAAGTAAAACAAAACTCAAATTTAAAAATGTTCTCCTCACATCAGCGCACCGAGGTTGAGCAAATCTACATACATACAAAGAAACTAAAAAAAAGAACACGACCATACGTTCACCCTTTGCAATCTATATGGCTTTTGAGGTTCAACTTCATCACCGCACCAGCACCACATTCATTTTGCATTCCTTCATTCGGCCGGCAGTTGAGAATTCATTTTTGGCCAGAGTAACAAAAAATTACTCTTTAGGATGGTTCTCCTCGCATTTTCTTGCACCAACACCAAGGTAAAACAAGTTGTGTTCGTTCGCACGTTGAGTCGTTGAGAATTATTTTTCGTTGTGTTGCGCCTGCGGTGCGGATTCATTCTATGTACCACACACCAAATCCAGCCAAGCAGCAAGCAAAGTTAATGCAATATAGCAAGAATAAGAAGTACGATGTGTCATTTTGTCGCCTTCATCAATTTTTGCGGAAGAGAATTCATTATCATTTTGGTCTTCTGAATGACAAGATCGTTTGAATCGTCGGAGAAAAAAAAATCAATGCGGACATTTTAAATTGCAGGTGCGTCATCGAAAAGCTAATTGAAAAATCATTTTCACAGTTCTGGTAGGCCAACACCACCTCCTACAAATTTGACTTGTAAAAACAAGACATTTACTAGATACTTTCAGGAAAAAAATTATGAGGTAAAGCTATGGCTATGAGGTGCTGGCCTTGCTTGCTTTTTTCAAGCAACCAAGAGAGGGGAGTTTGGACATCAGGATACACTGATCTAAACCATTTCACAGTTGCATCGAATAAACATAGTTTGCCAAGCCCACATAAATTGTTGCGTAACATTAAAAACGTTCGGTACCACTCGCATAGACTTGTTGCTTGACGAACAATAAAAAATATCTGTCTCGCGTCGCAATGAGCAAGTATCTGAAAATAGACAAATTTTGGAAAGGCTTATAGATGCTGTATGTTTTTTAGGCTCCCAAGAGCTAGCGTTGAGGGGAAACGATGAACAAGAAGAGTCTCAAAATAAGGGAAATTATGTTGAGCTTTTGAACCTTATGTCAAAATATGACCCAAAATTAGAAAATCATTTAAAATCTGCAACCATATTTAAAGGGTACGTCTAACAACATACAGAACGACTTGATAAATGCAGTATCAAGTGTCATCTCGAAAAACATAGATAAGGAGATTGATACTTCAAATTTCTTATCTGTAATGCTGGATGAAACTACATATATTACAAAAAAGTCTCAATTGTCTGTAGTTTTTCGGTATGTTGACGTAAATGGTTCCGGAAAAGAGAGATTTTACCAATTTTGGGATGTAAGCGACGATCGAACAGCTAGAGCAATTTCCAAAAAAAATATAGACTTGATAACAAATAAAAACTGGGGTGAAAATGAGTAGCGCAGTTATGTCAGGCGAATTAAATGGAACCCAAGCAATAGTGAAGACTCAGTTTCCAAATGCAATATCTATCCATTGTAATGCGCATGTATTAAACCTAGTTTTATCTCAATCGGTTAACTTTCTACGGGAGGTAAAAAAAAAAAATTCAAGCTTGTCTGGTCTGTCGGCTTTTTTCTCACAGTCCAGAAAACGAACATTTTTTTCGGATCAAGTAATAAAAAGAAGATTGCCCACTGTTGCTCCAACAAGATGGAACTATTCATCGCGTCTCGTTAATTTGGTCCAAGCACATTTAAGTGGCTTGGTACAATTATTTGAAGAAATGATTGATGATCCAGATACTTGGGGGGCTGACGCAGTTCAAGCTAGGGGCTTTCTTCACTTTTTAAACTCTTTTAATACGGTTTTTATGCTTAATACTTTTAATGATGTTTTTACACACACTGATGTTTCGTTTTAAATTTTACAAACAAAAATATGTGATATAAATGTCTGCTGCGAGCAAATTGAATTAGTTAAGTTTGAAATTAATAACATAAGAACAAAATTTCAAAATATTTTTGAGGCAGCTAAAAATGCAATTTATATTGTTCCGAAATGAGGCGAAAGCTTAGAGAGTTTTGAACTGAGGTATAGGTAAATATTTTTTGAAATTATCGACACTGTCCTTACAAATGAAAACTAGGTTCGAATCACTAAAAAAATTAAAATTTTTAGCATTGCTTTCCTCAAAAAAGTTTGGTGATTACCAAAATAAATTTCCAGCTGAAGAATTTGAATGTTTAAAAACTTCTTATGGTCTTTTTTTGATTTCATAAAACTTAGAAATGAACTAAGTGTTTTTTACAAATGTTCGCATGAACAATTTAAAAACATTTCATTTAAAGACATTCCCAAAATGATTGATACTTTCAAATTAAGAGACACCTTATCAGAAATTTTTAAATTATGCTCGCTTATCTTAACAATTCCAACATCCAGCAGCTCTGTTGAACGTTCCTTCTCTGCTCTTAAGCGCATAAAATCATATGCAAGAAATAAAATGCTGGAGGACAGATTGTCAGAACTTGCAATTATTTCAATAGAAAAATCATTTCTTAAAGAAATAAAAGCTAAAAATATTTTTTTACGATGAAGTTTTGCAAGTTTTCTTGATGAAATCTCGGCGAATTGATCTTTTGTACAGGTAAATACTTTTTTATCGTTTATATTTTATTACAAAAAAATTTAAATATTCACTGAAACTTAGTATTAAAAACCAATAAAAGGTATCAAAAAAATGTATATAAAACCAAAAAAAAAAAACACTAAAAACAGAAAAAAACAAAAAAAATATAAAATAAAAAAAAACATAAAAATTATAAAAAAACAAACCAAAAAAAAAAATGTAAAAAAAAAGGAAATGGGATCGGTGTCTATCACGTCCTCGTCGTGATCCTGGACTACAACTAAGAATAGGCAAACTTAACTCCCAAAAAAACATACCGCACACCCAAGCTGAAGCACGTCCCTGGGTCACAGTGACAGTGACACCGGTTTGTGAACTGTACTTGAGGGACATTTGGACGGAGCAAGGGCTCAAGGGCATCGATGACTGTTTTTAGGGAACACTTCGCGGAGCAGCTCATCTCAATAAGATGCGTCACCTATGTGATATGATCTTCAGAACTGTGTAAAACAAAACTATACTCGTAGATAGGTATGTACCTACATAAAAAAAATCGAATTCATAAAATGGGTTTAATTGCGTTTTGAAAAATGAAAGTTATGTTGCCGCACCCTGTAATATGGCAATAAAATTGGAAGAATGGGCTTGAAGAACATGGTGGAATACACCCCCATCACCATCAATTCCGAACGCATTTGACTTGATTGGCAAAAGACTTTCTATGATATCTGCTCCCTCTACTCTAGAGAAGCAAAACGAAGTAGCCGGGTCATTTGAAGACCAGTATTATCATCACCTCGATTATGAGATGAAAGCGATTGACAAAATATTGTTTCAAAACGCTACCATCTTCATCATCAGGACTTTCTGGAATCTTTTTCCGTGCAACTCCTATCTCACGTAGATTATTCCACAATCGCTTGCTGCTCACAGAAATGGTTAAAAGATTTGTATAGAAAACCTTTTTTGCTAACAACTATGTTACGTAGTCTTCGATATCTTCGTTGATATTCGTCCAGTCTATACTCTTTCCGAAGGCGAAATGCTTGATTTTGCTGCCCCGTAAGTTGAAAAATGTCTAATGCTCCCCCTAGCCGTTGGTTATGGCTACATATTTTTGTAAGTATTAAGGGATGTGAGTGTTAAAAAGTGGTAATATTTGAGGCTTGATTTATATATCTTGATCATTCGACAACGGTTTGGACGTCGTTGAGTTCCGTTGTGTAGTACCTAATTATTGTAAGAGTTAAGCATGCAACTCGAACGGTCAGACCATATTTATATTCATGTACCTACATTCATAAGCTGTGATTATATATATAAATTAAAACATTTGTTATTTAAAAATGTTTAAAAAAAATTTTATTCACTGACAGAGTAACTGCCTTCACCAAATTTACAATACAAATAGACAAAAAGAATTTTATTTTACTATCTTAAATACTAAAATACTGCTGACGACTGGACGATGCATGTGCTGGATGTGGGAGTGTTGCTGCCGTTGGTTTTCCAGGAAAAGCGGCGGCGATGGATATTGTGCTGCCTCTGCTGGGTCAGGTGGCGGCTCGTGTGCACTGTATGCGAAACGTGGGAAGATATTATTTGCGTCGTCAGCGGATTCCATGGCCATACCCGTTGGGAAGAGATGTTTGATGTCGCTTAACTTTATCGGTGTTACCTTATACACATACAGTCATACACATATAAGATTAAGAATAGATATCTACTTAAATTATATATTATATTTATATATACACATACAGTCATACACATGTAAGATTAAGAGTAAGAATAAAGAGAGCGTCAGTTTCATGATCGCATTTAAAGAAAACGGACGTGTCATTATTTTAATCCGCATCGCCTATAGTGAAACAGTACTACAAATTTCTCAGAAGTGGGATTACCAAGAAAAAAAAAGAACAAATAAAATAATACCTTGCCACAAGTGAAATTGAGTGCAAAATAAAATTGGTATTACAGATTGTGTGTTTACCGCAAAGTTGGTTGTGTCGCCGCTTGTTCAGTCACCGCGAAAATTTTTTTGTCGCCGTTGTTCAGTCGCCGCGAAAAAAACAGACACAGTACTGAATCCAGACGAATTCATAGCAGCAGATGTGCGAGGAGAACATCCAAGTAACGGCGACACAGAAGAAGAGGCACAAGACGTACGACTACAAGAAGAGATCGAAATACAGCCGCTAGACACTGCAGCTGGGGAGAAGAAAAACGTCATAATGAGAGAAAATGAACTGTTGCAACGGATCGCAAAATCAATGATAGAGCAGAAGCTAATTCAGCAGGTTGTGGAAAACGATCGGACGGTACGACAGGAGAGTTTAACGTGGCGCAACAAATTGGATTGTGGAAGGAGATGTTGCCGGAATTTAGCGGAACGACAAGTGTTGATATGTGGCTGGCACAGCTAACAAATGTCGAAGAAGTGTACGGTGTGACAGAAGAGTTCAAAGAAGTTTTTGGTACAAAACAAAACAAGATGGAGATGAGAAAAAGATTCGAAAACCGAAAGTGGAGAGTGAGCGAAACTTTCAGTGACTATTTCTACGACAAAGTGAGACTGGCGACTGGATTGAAAATGAACGAAGAAGAATGGATGGTTATAACGTTATATGCCCGTGTCCAGGGTTATACAACAAAGGCAGGACTACTTCGAGCGTTCGGCAGAGTCACTCAACGGAAAGTGCAGACAGGATCGACAGCGGATAGAACGGCAAAAGATAGACAAGTGGACGGACAAAGAGTTGTAGGCAGGGTTGTGACTTTGCTGCAATTGCAGTAGATCTACTGGTTTTTTTTCGAAAAATAAATCTACTGCCTTTAAATAAAATCTACTGCACTTTTGGTCTTACAAAAAAAAAATCATGCAATATGTAAATGTAATCCACAAAATATTTTTTTAATTCTATCACTGAATGCAGTCAGTCTTATTCTTCCAGATGAAATCCACCTATTACCTAATTATAATGTTCATACGGCTTTCAGCAATTGACAATATTTAGATGGCAAGTGACCAGAGTATATTCATATAATGAGTAGGGACACTCTCTCTACTATGCATTTCCTACTACTAAAAAGCAAAATGCAGACAAAAACCTACAATATGTGGAAGCAGGTCAAAAGGATGTGTTTTAACGCTTATGGTACACAGTATGTTTTGACTGTACCACTACATGCGGCATGCTTCGTAGGACGAATGATTGTGGGTTTTTTCATAATGCTTTTTTAAAAGCGTATCGGTTTGATCCTTGTTGTGTGTATCTTTTAACTTCGTGCAGTGCTACCTGCTTTGCTTTTTTAAAATGGTTTATGGCTGGTTTTGTCTGATCTTCTTTGCTTTGATTTTGCTGAAAATAATGCAATCCGGTGTTCGGCCTAGTTACAATAAATATTATTTGCTAGTTTTTATGGTTGTTGGTCACACTGGTTTTGCAATAAGGTTGGGAAGGGCGGTGCTTACGTTTTTTCATCATGTATTTTTAAAGGCGTATTGACTTCAATTCTTGTCAGTCGTGCGGAACAAGTGAAGAAAACGCAATACTGTTAGTTCTCGGAGCAAACATATAAGAGCGCAAGTGTTTTTTTTTTCAAAAATAAAGTTCAACTGTTTTTTTTAATTTAAAAATATTATAAGAACAATTGGCAAACATACTTTAAAGTGTTTGGCCTGCGGTCGAGAGGAAAAAGAAATTGTCTGGAAAATAACTTTGATGTATTACGCAACCGAGGAGGAAATAACAAGTAACTGACTGCATTTCAATATATTTGTTTATTTTAAAGATCATTTTCAGCAAAGTACATGAAGGATATAACCCATGGAAACTGCGAGCCTACTGTGAATTTAGAGCTTGCCGACGTTAAAATGCAGTTACAATCACGAAAAAAGAAGGACAATATGAAAATCATTTTCAAAACCGAATCTGACTGTAAAACTGTTGATTTAAAAAAAAAGTCATAAACACAAGTGTGAGCTGAAATTATGTCAGAAACTTGGTGTTTCCTCCATATTCACAGATTTCAAAGAAACTCTTCTCAAGAGTTTTTAGATGCGATAGAGATCCTGGAGCAACAATTTATTTCTCGTTGTCGCAATTTGAACTTTTGTAATAATTTTGAAATAAAAAAGGATTAATATATTAAAGAATGAATTTGATTACTTTTGCTGTAAAATCAAAACAAAAGAATTATTAGAAATTAGAAAAAAAATTATATGACTCATATGATTATATATGAATTTTTGTTTTTGTCTGTTTTTGTTATGTCTTAAAGAAAAATTAAAGTTATATTTAAAAATAATATAAATAAATTATTTATATGTATATATGTTATGTCTTACTTATATTTTGAAAATATAAAAATCTACTGCGAAACAGTTGAATCTACTGCGGTTTTTTTCGAAATTTACTGCGGACATCTTTTCAAAAAGTCCCATCCCTGGTTGCAGTCAGGTGCTATAATTGCAACTGGGTGGGACACATGGCAAATGTGTGTTCTAAGCCAAAGAGGAAGTCAGCAGTACATCACTTGTCAGAAGATGACAAGACCAATGATTACGTAAGACGTTTGTATTTTAAGTTTATAATTAATAGTGATATTATCCCCTTAGGCTGCCTCATAGACTCCGGAAGTCCGATAAGTATGGTTAGAAGATCGTGTATACCGACTAATATATCCATATATAGATGTAACACACGGAAAAAATATTTCGGGTTAAATAAAAGTTTGCTTAAAATATATGGAATGTTGTCGTGCGTCGTTTTTTATAAAGAAGTTGGAATAAAAGTAAATTTTATGGTAATAGACGATGGATCGACGAGTTATGGGGCAATCTTGGGGAGGGATTTCCTAAAAAGTGGAAAATTTAAACTAGTTTCACAGTTAAAAAATAATATAACTTGCTCAAATGAAATAGAAGATGATAGTGAACATTTTGGAAAACAGGTCATGTTAATCGACTGTAAAGATAATGATAGTTCGGAATTGGATTTAGAAGTTGGTGAAGACATATGTTATGGTCATAAAGAAAAGCTTAAAATGTTATATAGGTCAAATTATTTGCTTGCCGATCGCCCTACGGAACCGGTAATGAAAACTAAAATGAATTTAACGCTAAATGACATAAAACCGTTTCAGTGTCGACCGCGTCGTTTGTCGTATGCCGAAAAAAACTAACTTAGTTCGTTACTAGACGAATATATCAGTAAAGGGTATATTAGAGAAAGCGAATCTGAATACGTATCGCCGATAGTATTGGTGAAAAAGAAAACAGGGAATCTTAGAATGTGTATCGATTTTCGTACGTTAAATAAATCAACTGCAAAAGATAGTTATCCGATACCGGTGATCGACGATTTACTAGACAAACTGGTAGATAAGACCATTTTTTCTAAACTAGACCTCAAGAACGGTTTTTTCACGTATACATGCATGAAGACTCGGTAAAATATACGTCGTTCGTTACGCCGTTGGGGCAATACGAATTCTTACGAATGCCGTTTGGTTTGAAAAACGCGAAGTCAACGTTTCAAAGACACATTAACAAGATATTTGCAGACATGATTAGGAACGATGAAGTTATAGTATACCTAGACGATATAATGATAGCTACGACGACATACGAAGACCATTTTAGGATCCTCTCTGAAGTTTGGAAGAGGATGGTAGAAAATAAATTGGAACTAAGGATAGATAAGTGCAAATTTTAGAATATAAAATATTTAGGTTTTACGATTAGGTAGGGAAGGTATACAGGCAGATGATGGGGGTATCGAAGCTATAAACAATTTTCCGATTCCACAAAAAACCAATGCAGTACAAAGTTTTCTGGCATTGTGTTCTTATTTCCGTAGATTCGTTAGAGATTTTTCAACCATAGCAAAACCACTGTACGACCTTACCAAAAAAAGACAGAGAATTCAAGTTTGGTGACGAACAATTAAAGGCTTTTGAAAGCTTGAAAAACAAATTGATAGAAGCTCCGGTCTTGGCACTGTATAGTCCAAAGGACGAAACAGAACTTCATTGCGACGCAAGTGTACAGGGATTTGGAGCGATTCTGGTACAAAGAAAGCAAGACGGAAAGATACATCCGATTTTTTATTTTTCAAAGAGAACGACGAAGCAAAATTGCATAGTTTTGAGTTAGAGGCGCTGGCGATAATAAGTGCTTTAAAACGTTTTAGGGTATATTTACAGGGTAAACAGTTCAAGATCGTAACTGATTGTAATTCGTTGACCCTAACGCTAAACAAGAAAGAACTTAACCCTAGAATAGCCAGATGGGCGTTAGAACTACAAAATTTTGATTACACTCTAGCACACAGGGCAGGTACTCGCATCATGCAACACGTCGACGCGTTAAGTAGATCGACAAATATTCTGACGATCGAAACGAATACTTTTGAGGAAAATCTGATAGTATGCCAAGAAAAAGACGGAAATATAGTTAAGGTTAAAGCGTTGTTAGAACGATCGAACCATAATTTATACGAGATGAGAAACGGAGTGGTATATAGAAAGAAAAATGATGGCAGTGTCGTGTTTTGTGTACCGGAAGCGATGGAAAGTCATGTTTTATATACGAGTAAATATCATGACGAAGTAGGTCATGTAGGTACAGATAAGGTGTTAGAGTTAGTGTCGAAAAGTTACTGGTTTCCCAAAATGAGAGAGAAAATAGGATTGCACATAAAAAACTGTTTGAAATGTATTGCTTTTTCGGCTAAACAAGGCCGTGAAGAAGCTTTCATTCACAACATCCCTAAAGAAGAAAAACCGTTCGTTGTGGTACATGTAGATCATGATGGTCCAATAGACAATTCGAGAACGGTTAAAAAATATATGCTAATGGTAATAGATGCTTTTACAAAATTCGTGAGACTCTACCCGACTAAAACTACAAATACAAAGGAAGTAAATCGAGCGTTAACAGACTATTTTAGAGCGTATAGTAGACCGAAGTATATTACATCAGATAGGGGTAGTTGTTTTACCTCTGCAGATTTCAAGGACTTTTTGTCCAAAGAAGGTGTTCAACACATAAAGATTGTGACAGTTTTACCCCAAGCAAACGGACAAGTAGAGAGAGTAAACAGGAGCTTGGGACCAATGATAGCAAAATTAGTTAAACCAGAAGAAAGGGTATTTTGGGACCACGTTTTAGAGGTAGTCGAACATACACTCAATAACACGGTGGGTAGGACTATAAAAGAACATCTTAGTGTAATGTTGTTTGGAGTGAATCAGAAAGGCAAATGGTCGGATGAACTTAAAGAAAATTTGACAGAACTAGAGTGAGGAGACGTACGCGACCTGGCAAAGACACGTAGCAAAGCAGCTCTAGAACAAAAGAAGTCACAGGCATACAACAAACGATACGTAGATAAAAAACGGTACAAGCCCACGAAATATAATGTAGGAGACTACGCTATGATTAAAAATGTTGACTCGCACCCGGTGGCGTCTAAAAAACTGATACCAACATTTAGAGACCCTACCAGATCGAAAAAGTCCAACGAAACGACAGATATCTACTTAAAGATGTTGACGGTTTTCAACAGTCGCGACTACCTTACCAAGGAGTATGGGCGGTCGGAAATATGAAACCATGGTTGAACAAGAGTAAAGCGAATGATTGATTGTAAATTTGCAAGATCAGTTTATTATTGTAAGAGTTAAGCATGCGACTTACACGGTCAGACCATATTTATATTCATGTACCTACATTCATAAGCTGTGATTATATATATACACATACAGTCATACACATATAAGATTAAGAATAAGATATCTACTTAAATTATATATTATATTTATATATACACAAACAGTCATACACATGTAAGATTAAGAATAAGAATAAAGCGAGCGTCAGTTTCATGATCGCATTTAAAGAAAACGGACGTGTGATTGTTTTAATCCGCATCGTCTATAGTGAAACAGTACTACAGTTGTGGTATTTAATAACCAAGCTTTTGTTACTGTGGGATCTGTTATGATTATAGCCATCGGCGTTTTGATATTGTTGACATCAAATTTTAGTATATCTACTAATTGGAACTTCGATATTTGGCGATCATTTTTGCTCCGATTCTTTAGTTGGAAAAACTCACCCCAAACTCCAGCTCTTAGAACTGTTCCTATGGATGAAGGATGACATAAAAACGTGGGAGTGAATGGACCAAAGACTGTCAACACAGAGGGGATTCAATTTATCATTATCACATAAAATCTTTTTGGCACACCAATAAGGGCCACTTCGTCCACATTCATTATTTTAGCAAAAGTAATAGCACTGCATTTATTCATGATGATGAACTTTTGTATCAAGATCTGACTCGATTATAGTTTCGTCAAACGGATATATTATGCAGCTAAAAGTCTTAAAATCATCAGCATACAAAAGACACATCGTATGATATGTGGAAGATGATATGGCACATCATTTATAAAAATAATGAAGAGAAGTGGGCCAAGATGACTGCCTTGAGGTACTCTAAAGAAAAAAATTAATTTCACCAGTCAACACATTTCCTATTTTGACGTATTGTTTGGGTCCAACCAAATTGCTTTTTATTTAATCAAGAAACTCGGAATGGAATCTAAGCAACTCAAGTTTTTTCACGAGGACATTGTGTGGTACGCGATCGAAAGCTTTTGAAAAATCGGTATAAATAACGTCAACTTGCAAACGATTTTCCAAACTATATTTGTGAATGTGGATAATGTCGATCTATCACTCATAAAATCATGTTGGTGTTCCGCAATATGATTTCGAGCAAGGCTGTAAAGTTTGTTCTTTACAATTGCTTGAAATACTTGAGGGATCAGCTGAGGTTTGGCAATATGTCTGTAATTTTCAACAGATGCTTTTGTTCCTGACTTATGCAGAGGAGTTATGAAAGAATGTTTCCAAGCGTCTCAAAATACACTTGGTCTTAATCACACGTTGAAAAAAAACATAGTGGGGTTTTTAAAAGAAGGGGTGAAGCGATATCTGGTGCAACAGATAAACTGTAGAGGAGACTTCTGTGTGCAGGGTGGCGCATGAATCGTGCTACAAAAACAAAACGTTATAACTTTTTTTCTGTGTGAGTAATCGGCAGATTTATTAAAATGAATGCTTGGGATACCGAAAAGAGGATTTGGATAGTGCAGCGGTAACATGCTTTGCAGTCCTTCGTTTCTGTCCAAAGGGAATTTATGCGGGAGTCTGGCGGCACTCCGCCGAGTATATGGACCATTATGACGCTGGCAAATATGTTTGCCGAGTCTGTAAGCATCGCACGAAGACCGCACCATTGAGATCCTTATGTTCGGGTTCAAGACACAACGCGGCTGTAGGATCGTCAGTTCAGGCAAATCCAATTGGAATTAGCAGACGGTCATAACAACGGATAATTCATGATGACTTATACTTGTTGTCATACAAAGTCCAAATTACAAGCAAGTTAAACCCTCTGGATTTTATTTTGTTTTTGAATGAATAACCTTACATTCCTTACCACGTTAAGTGGACGGCTGGAGTTACAGCGCTGTTTCACGGTTAGCCACAACCGATCATCAGACTCCTTCTGTGGTGCTGGTCTGTCTTTTTCCTTCATTTTATCCCGAAATTCCATTTCTTCCACTGGGATTCGAACCTAGACCAGCGTCTTCTCAGGCAAGCACTCATGCACTGTGCCATTGAAGCCACGAGTTTATCCAGTTTTTATTTCAATTTTCTTGGACAAACTTTGCTCCTGGAAGTATATTATGTTATTCATTTAGTTTTTAGTTTTTTTTTCTTTGTTTTCTCTAATTCTATTCCATTTAGACAAGCATAGTTGGACTGATATGGGTGATAGAGAGGGTGAAAGACTTTTTGACATTGTATTTGTCGAGAATCTTACGATTAATGGTTTTTTATGTGATACCACACAATTTTTCCTGGTTTTAATTTTTGTTTTCCGTCAATTCCTTTATTTTGTTTTTGAATGAATAACCTTACATTTCTTACCACTTTAAGTGGACGGCTGAAGTTACAGGATTTGCCTATTCGCCTGGAATTTTAACAAAAAATGATTGAAATAACAGAAGAAATGAACAGATTGATAAACTGCTTGTTTATGTCTGATGAGGCCCATTTTGATCTAAACGGCAATGTAAATAGGCAAAAGTGCCGTATATTCAGTGAATCTAATACAGAAATACTACATGAGACGGAGCTCCAACGAAAATTCGCAAACAAATTAATATCCAGAAACTCCACTTTCCGCTGGCCCGCAAGGTCACCTGACCTGACTGCATCACACTTTTTAGCGTTAGAGAAACGAACAGAAACATTTTGAATTACTTTAAATTGTCGCAAATTTTTTTGCCTGTATAAACTTTTATTGAACCAAATCATCCATAGGAACAGCAATTCTCTGAGCTGGAACTTGAGATGATGAGTTTTATCAGTTTCCAGTGAAGTGTTCGCTCCCGTTGGTCTACCGCTCCCTGATATTACATTAATAATGTATTTCCCAGAAGAGTATGAACTAATACACTGCATAATTTTAATTATGAGTTTTCTCGTTACACTATTCAGAAGATATTTGAAATGTTTTTACTTTGTACAACGTGAATTAAACTGATAAAAAAAGCACATCCACTCTGTAGCTTTTTTAAAATAGACTTAATGCATAGCCTTTTTTAAATCCACCTTTCGCAAGCAAAACCAATTTTCTCCTTCTTTTCTCAGCTTAACTAATTATCAATTATAACAAAATTGACCAGCCTAAGGCATAAAATTTCTCAACAAAAAATAAACTAAATAAAGTACCAAAACCCTTTAAAGTAAAATTAAAAAAAAGCAAATCCATCCATCGTCAGTAATAAATTTCTTTTTTACCCTGACGAAACTTTTCCAATAAAAAACTTTTTTATTTGGTGTTGTCTCAATAAAAACGAAATAAAATTTAGTGCTCTCTTGTAAATTTGATAAGAGCAATTGAAGTACACAGAAAACAGTTCATTTTACGCGAAAAATCCCACGCAAACATACATACACATACAACAACTGAAATTCCCTTATATTTCATGACAAATTCATCTTAATAGACCCACTTGAGACTTAAGTCATATTACATGAGACTCAATATTAATTCGGACCGCCTACATCCCTTATTTACTTACCAGTTTACCATAAAAATAAGACCAAGTATAACACACAAATTATTTTACTTCTGTTTGCGGACGGTCTACTGCTGTTTCTGCTTTGCTAGAAATCGCCACAAACTCACCCACCGCTATAGCAACATAAAGTTCTACATTGCAAAAACTTGCTCGAATTTAACATCATCATCAGTCTTATCTCGTGTACAGAGAATATCGGAGTAGGTCCATCTACAACAGATTTTTTGCGCTATGTGCGTCAACGACCAATACGACGGTCGCTTTCGTTCGTCGCGTTCCTTAAATAAATCAAATTTCGCGCTGGAAAATGAAATTATCACCAACGAAGATTGTATTTTATTACAAAAGCAGATACATTCACACAACTCTGGGTATCCTTGGTCCCAGTGGACGAGGGTGGTGCACTAGTTAGCCGGCCGATGTTATTGTTGTCGTTGAGGCCGAGCATTCTTTTATTTTATATCTTGCCTTCGTCCATCTCCTGGTGCTTTCTCATACGACTCATAACTTTAAGTCGCGTATTATTATATTGAAAAAATTAATAAAAAAAAATGGCTCGTCTTCTGTAATCCTGTGAAGACCTTTTGCGAATCCTCCGTCTGGAATCTGGAGTTTGAGATAATGAAATATAATAATCATTCTCATCAGCGCAGCAAACAAAATGGATTCTTTGGTTCATTTTTGTATGTTGGACGGTGGAATGGAGGGATGAAAAGATATTATTTTTTTTCATATCGCGCACTAGACATTCCGCGGAAAATCTTATACAGTTTTTTTTTAATTTTGTACATAATAGTACGTTTCCCTTAAAAAAACACGTAGCTACAGTATAGGTACTTAAGCTTGGTTTATTTTTTTATTTGTTATAATTTTATCTACCAACAAAATGAACTCTTGCCGTCTTAATCGCGAGGCAGCAATTGGCAACGTAATGGTATGTTTGAAAAACCTGTAATTGTTTGAATTGCTTAAAGCTAACTGTTTATACCCTATTCTAAGAGCATATTAATTTTGATTCATGGTTTGTAACATACCTTTGTACTGCCCGTAGACCCCTATAAGCATAAGCATCGATAGTGTAGATCTAGCCATGTCCGCCCGTCCGTCCGTCGAAAAAAATTAGGCCATAAAACTCGCTCTGGAAAGCTGAAAATTAAGCCATATACTATCTAGTGGCCCTATTAATCGTGTGTAAGATTTTTTTTTAAATTCGCTCACAGACGACCACAATCACAAAAAAAAAACAAAATGATCGAAAAAAGAACTAGAAAGTTGAAATTTTGAATATATTATCTTTAGGTGCCAAAAATGCTTTTGTGTTAAGATTTTTAAAATCTGCCCACTGGTCCATAATTTAAAAAAAAAAACTGTTTTATCGAAAAGTCAATGTTTGAATTTGGAAACTGAAGTTTTTAATATATACTCTCTCGAAGCCCTTCATGCTCATGCTCATGTTTAAATATTTTTAAAATCCGCCCACTGACAAGTCCACGATTTAAACAAAAAAAAACCGTTTTATTGAAGAAATCATTGTAAGTGAAAGTCCTATTTTCGCAAAGTATGTTGATAAAGTCGTTTTGAACACTTTTTTTTATATCAAGTTAATGCCAACCTTCTCATGTGAAGTTATTGCCTATATTATCAAGACAAATATTGGTTGCTTAATATAAAGGGACTTTCATTAGCGACTTGACAACTTAAAACTTTTAGTGTGAACGCACCCTTAAACCGATTACCGAACTGTCAATATCAAAATATTCAGTAAAATCAGCATTTTCGTCAGGTTGTTAGTACCGAAAATCCGAGTCGGTGGTCACAACTTTAAGAGCGTTAATGATAATTTTCGGCCGTAATTCTCGTCCCAGTTGACAAATTATTCATAGCCTTGTGATAAAATTTGAGTCAGAATATTTGCTGGTTGATGTTGTCGTGCCAGTGAGATAACGTTTTGCGCGAAGTGTGGAGAATATTTCTATTGAATATAGAGGCGTCCGTCGCAAACCAGCCAAATCAGTCAATTACACGGCGTTCTCAAGATTTAGGCCTCTCCCAGACCACATTATGGTGAACTTCGCGTAAGGATCTTGGCCTACACCCTAACAAGATCAAGGTGACTCAAGAACTAAAGTCACTTGATCATATGAAGCGACGTACGTTCTCGAATTGGGCTCTGTATATAATGGAAGAAAATAAAGAATTTCATCGCAAAATCACCTTCATCGATGAAGTGCATTTTTGGTTAAACGGCTTCCTCGATAAGCAAAATGTGCGTTACTGCGGACAGGTGACAACTCTCATGCGCTTCATGGAACAGCACTTCATCCGCATAAAGTCACTCTTTGATGCGGTTTTCATGCCGGTGGCGTCATTGGGAAGTTTTTTTTCGTCGATGAAAATGACAGTCACGTAACGATAAATAGTATTCGTTACAGAGACATGTTGGAACATTTTTTTTTTTTAGCAATTGCATGAATTGGAGATCAGTGATATGTGGTTTCAATAAGACGGTGCCACAAGCCACACAGAAGGTGCAACAATCGAGTTATTGAAGTCTCAGTTCGTTGAACGTGTTATCACAAGAAACGGACCCGTCTATTGGCCACCGATCGTGTGATTTAACGCCTCTAGAATTTTTTATGGGGCTACATTAAATCATTGGTCTATGCTAACAAGCCGCTGATGTTAGAGGAGCTCAGAGCCAACATTGAACGAGCAATAGCGACCGTATCGGTTGAAATGTGCGGCTGAATCATCGGAAATTGGGTTCAACGTATGCTGCATACTTTCTCGTGGTGGATATATGAAAGAAGTAGAATTCCATTCATAGATGTTTTGTTAGTAATTCAAGCCAATCAATTTATGTACATAACATACTTCTGTGATTATTTTTCTTTTTCTTTAATCAATTATTAAGTAGGCATGTGCGAAGTATTTTTTGTTTAAAAATTCACAATGAAAACCTTCGGTGGAATCGGAATAGGTGACAGCTGATTGTTGTTTTTGATTGTCAACTATTCTTTGCTCTGTGCAAAGCGATCACTAAAAAAATTGGGCGCGTTCAATTTGCAAGTCAACTACTAGTGACTATATTATTTTACCTTTTCTCATTGATCAAATAACTCACGTGACCATCGTTTGGCAAGTGATAGACATTTAATTAGTAGTGAACTTGCAGTTGACTTGCAAATTGAACGCGCCAATCGATTATTTTCAACACTTGTATTCTGAAATGACTCTTCTTTGCCGACGCTGTCATTTAAAGCAGCTGTTGCATATTCGAAGTTCCTGCAAATTGTTTGAGTGCTTTTGTATTTGTTATTTATTTGTGTATTTAAGTTCCGTGTTTTGATTTGAAAACAATTTAAACTTCAATACGTTTCAATTTAAACAATAACATTTACTCCTTTGTTGTGAACTTCTGTTATTGTTTTTTTTTGCTAATAATTTAATTATATTACAAATCATTTATCACTTAAGAGCTTTGGCTTATACTTTGTATTCACTTAATAACATTTGATATCCACGGAGTTAAACCTTAGTGGATAGGAAAATGACACAAATATATTAAAACGACACCTAAATATATGTGTCACGCGAAATCGATCGCAAAAAAGTGATGGTCAATATGATAATCACCTTACGTGGAACAAAAGTGATTGTCCACTATCGCAAAAAGTCATTGTCAATTTGATAATCACCTAAGCAAAAGTGATGATTTTTACTGTGAACTATCAACTATCATCTTAGACGACCCCAGCGCTGACCGATACTTTACTTTTTTACTTTTGGTGGCGCTTACAGTCCGCGGTGGACCATAGCCGCAACCAACATGCAACTCCAGTCAGCTCGGTCCCTAGCTAGCTGCTTCTAGTTATGCAAACCAAGTTGGTTGAGGTCATTCTCCACTTGTGTACGCCATCTTCAGGGGTGGACTCAAAGACTTCTCCTCCACGCCCCATCGATATAAACTGGACCAAATATCACCCAAAGAATCTTTCTCTCAACGCATCCTAGGAGTTTCTCATCTGCTTTTGACAAGGTCCATGCACCTGCGCCATACAATAGGACCGGGATGATTAGAGTCTTATACAATATATCCTTGGTCCTGTGAAAAAGGGCTTTACTTCTTAGATGCCTTCTTAGCCCGAAGAAACAGCGATTGGCAAACGTGATTCCTTCTCTGCGCCGATGTCATTGCGCGAAGTGATAGTGGATCTCAGGTAGACAAAGTCCTTAACAACTTCGACGTTGTATCAGTCCATCCATCGTGGTGTTTTGTCCAAGTCGCCGATGTTGAGAGTCCTTTCTCATTGATAGCACATACTTCGTTTTGTCCTCGTTAATAGCCAGACCCATCTTCGCCGCCTCCGCTTCAATACCTGCAAATGCGCCACTGACAGCTCGCCGCGTTGTCCCGATAATTTCAATATCATCAGCATAAGCAAGTAGTTGGGCGAACTTTTGAAATATGTACCTCTGTTGTTGGCTGGCGAGTTTCGTACAATTGCTTCAAGAATGATGTTAAAGATGGTACTTGATAGCACGTCGCCTTGTCTCAACCATTTTTTGACATTAAAGGGATCGGTGTTCTTGCCGACATTGACGGAGCAGCAAGATTTCTTTATCGCCTTTCTGCATAGATGAACGAGCATGGCGGGGATGCCGAATGGGCATGGCTTTGTATAGTTGGTCCCTATAAACGCTATCGTAGGCGACTTTGAAGTCGATAAATAGATGATGTGTGTGATCGATCTGAAATTGGTGGCTTTTTCCAAGAACGGTCAATGGTTATCTTTCCTGGCCTAAAACCACACTGATATCGGCCGATCAGGTTGTTGGCAAAGGGTTTCAGGCGTTCACGCAATACAGACGACAAGATCTTATATGCGACGTTGAGGAGACTTATTCCTCTGTAGTTGACGCAGTTCAGAGTATCTCGTTTCTTGTGGATAGGGCTGAACGCAACATTCTGCCTGACAGTGCGTTGTTGTCTCCGCCGCTGCAGAAGTGTTCTTTAAATAGTAACAATTAAGGATTAAAAAATATAAATAAAAACCCATAAAATAAATACATATGATATCGATCCCCATTAAGTTTATTTTTTTAATTTTTGCAATTCAACATATACAATTAAGTATTCTTGTTATAGTCAAACATATTACATTTAATAGGTAATATTTTTTGTGTGCGTAGTGAAGCAGCGGTTAGTGTGTCTAGAGGTCTCAGGTTAAGTGACAGATGTTTGATAAAACTCACTTTTTCAACATGTTCATAATAAGTTTTATTTCATATCCTACTTTATTATAACTTAAATAACAAAACAGTACTAAAATCAAAAGAGTAGTTGGAAAATCTATTCATTTATGGCAAAAAGTTATCCAAAATCCCAATTGCATATGATTTATATTTGTCATTCTATTTAATACAATCCACATACCCACAACTTCTTTTATATACGAACTTTTGTCGCACCTTTAGCCACTTGAGTAAATAGCTCTATCAATGAACGAGTCTTTTAATCCTGACAAAATGTTTACCCTCGACTATCTCTGCCTGGCCATCTTTCTTTTTATCTTTCTGTGTGTACATACTCATTCCTCATTTTGTCATCCTGTGAGCCTTCTGTTGAAGTGAGAAATGATGAATATCGCCCATATTAGCGGCAGATAACCCGTAACCTCCCTCTATCATCAGTGACATTTCAGACAAGAGAGACTCACTACTATTTACTCAGTCACCCATCTCTCAGTCATCCGTCTAACTGGCGCAACAAAATGAATGAATGACGGATGACTGGCAGGATATACAGATATATCACATTCATTAGAATCCTCTGTTGCTGGCTGATGGTTAGTCTCAGGCCAACTTCCACCGAGCACCTACACCATCAACAGTAGTCAGTATGCCTTCCAAGATTTAACGATCATCCTTTGTGATAAGCATACGAATGGGACACATGCAGACGTATTCACTCCGTAGTCAGTCATTATAGCAAAGACAGCTTACAGCCCATAGTCCTCATCCCTATGCGCGCCGCAAACCTCCATTTCGCTCATCAAATACAGAATCAAAGCCTTTAGTAAGGAAGCACATATGTAGTAGTAGGGGGCGAAATTTAAGCGATGCTATCTCTCATATTAATTGCAACACTAACTCCCATGGAACTACATACATTCCAATTATGTGAAATGCTCATTGAGCGTGTGTGTTTATTTGCTAACATTGTGTATACGCTGTGTTAATTAATTTAATTAATTTTCTATATGAACGAGAATATGTGGACACTTTATTTTTCGCAGAGTATCATTGTGTACTATCATCATTCACACCTTGGAGTATGAGACATGCGGATGCTGGTAATCCCATTGTTTTTATCGATTGCGTAAGGCAAATGAGGAATTAAATTCAAGACTAGCCTATGTGCTTTTAATTGGAGTTTATTGTGTGGCTTCGTCCTTTGGTGGCCTACTGGAAGGGTTTCTGGTATAGAAAATGGAAATGGAGAATGGGAAAGTCATAAACCTTTTCCTTCAGAATAACTTTATTTATTTCTAAACTCGTGGTGATTTTTTTCAAAGAATTTCGAAATTGCTTTTGAAAATTTGTAGGAGCACTTACCAGCCTTCCTTTAAAAATTTCAAATCAAAATAAATACGATCTAACTAAACTTCATCATTAAAATCTTCGGGTGAAATTGCAATACCCTTAAACATTTGTTACTTTTATACTATCTTAATAATATTTCTGGTAGATATTATAAGGGAATCGTGTGTCTTTTGAATTTTTTTTAGGTGCATAACTAAACTATATCACTAAAAAAAACATTTTCGCAGATATTTAGTGTGTAAACTAAAAATACAAGAAAACCTCGTTAATTTTCAGAAAAAAAAAATAGAAAAGTAGTTTTAGTGGTCTTTGTCTTAGCGTTTGATAAAAAAGTGATAGGGCCGTGAATAAGAAAAGCAAATTTAGTATTTAATTCAAAATTTTGAAAAAAAAAATCAGTGAACAATTTTTTATTGGCAATTTATATTTTTAAAAACGATTCTTAGAAGTGACTTGATTTAACAATAAAATAAAACAACAGATTTCTGGCTTTAAAAACAGTTATAGTATTTTATTATAAGTGTTTCCGTTGGTTTTAAATATTTTTTATTTTAATTTTAAGTTAATGTCTTTGATTGCCCCTCCCGCCTGAACCTGGGGAAAAAGACCTCTTTCCATATTGAAAATTGCTTCCATTTTCTCCCTCTTCAGAAATACGTTACTATTTTGTAGTGCCAAAGTTATCGTACCTACTGTCCCCCGTATACCTAGTGATTGCAACTACATATACTGAATCTTCCAGTACCATAGATACCGGATTCGAAGCCCAGAAACTGGATGAACTGGATCTTGTACTGGAATTTAATACATATCCAAATGATCATACAAACCGAACTGGTAATTTTTTCACAAATAAAATGAAAATACCACCGTTTGTCACACCTTCTGTTGGCGGTACACCCATCAGAATCTCTGACAGTGCGAAGTACCTGGGGCTCATACTAGACAAACAACTAAATTGGAAAATGAATACCAATGAAAGAATCAAAAAGCCACAATAGCCTTTTACTCCTGCAGCAAAATCTTTGGGAAAACCTAGGGACAAGAATTAAACTGTGAATGTACACGGCAATAGTTACACCTATACTGACATATGGCAGTCTCGTATGGTGGCAGGCAACCAATAAAGCCACCTACCTAAAGGCTTTTAAAAAAGTTCAGAGACTAGCGTGCATCGGCACAACGAGTGCGATGAGGACAACTCCAACCGCAGGACTGGAGGCTATCCTCAACCTGCCTCCGCTAGACATCTTTGTTCAATCAACAGCTGACATTAGGCTTATGAGAATTTGCTAAACAGTGAATTGGAAACCAAACGTAACGGGCCATTCGATGATCCTGCAGAAATACTTTGACCATGTACCAACTACGGGCTACATCATGCCATACTTAGACTTCACAAGACCTTTCTAGAGTGCCTATCCCAGCAGTGAAGAATGGAGAAGCGGACTCGGCCCCGACACGCAAGCCATAGCCGTGTTTAGGGGCGGCTCAAAAATGTCAACGGGGTGGGGTCAGGCGTCTTTTCCGCACCACTGGGCATATCAAAATCGGTACGCCTACCCGACCACAGCAGCGTCTTCCAAGCAGAGGTCCTGGCAGTGACAACAGCAGCGCGTGAGTCTGTGGTAAGGGCAATACCACCCGATGGTATTACCTTCTATATCGACAGCCAGGCAGCAATAAAAGCCTTAACTGCAGCAGAAACAAAATCAAAGCTCTAAAGGTTCTTGGTACCCAGCATAAGGTATCGCTCTGCTGGGTCCCGGGACATGAAGGCATTCCGGGCAACAAGAAAGCGGACGAATTAGCAAGACAAGGTTCGGCAGCTGTGTCAGAACACGCTGGTCCCTCTGTACTCATCCCGCCTTGCTCACTCAGGCTTGAAGCAGGGAAAAATGCAATAAGAGAGGCGAACCTTAGATGGACGGCACTAGATACTTGCCACACCACAAGAATGCTATGGCCAACCTACAATGAGGCCAGAACCGAGAGGCTAATGAAAAAGGATAGAACATCACTATTCATTCTCGTAGGTATTTTAACGGGGCACAACACGCTGCGGTACCATATGAAGAAATTACGCTTGACGGAGGAAGAACTCTGCAGAAGCTGTGGCGTCGTGGAAGCTCTGGAGAATAATACCCACTTCCTGTGTCACTGCCCGGGTCTCCAACACATCAGATACAGATTCCTGGGGAGACATTTCTTCCACGACCTAGACGAGCTCTCCAGCACACCGATGGACAGAATAATGAACTTCACCAAATCCAGAGGATGGTTTGTATCGAACAGCACAGTGAGTAATTAATCTCAGCTGTTTATAGACAGGGTTAACAATTAGTAAGGGACAACCCTCCTCCCCCGATGGCCATCACAATGGGTCAGTATTGACCTGAGTGTGGCACTATGCTAGCCCACCTACCTAACCTAACCTAAAATGATTTTTTCAAACATGAATTTAATCAGTTTTTGTGTACAACGAATGTTGAAGAAACTCTTTCAAAACTTAACACTCGTGCGCATGTCGAACGCAACAACTAAGCTGTCAAATATATTTTTCGTGTGGTAGTCTTGAAAATCCTTAAAGACCTCTGCTTCAAACAGTGCCTCATCTAAGGTATCTGCTATTGACGACACCGTTGACCCAATCACGTGAACTCATCCGCCGTTAGTTCTCTTTCTGACGGGCTCATGTAAGTCTTCGGAGACTCATTAGTTTAGTCTAACACTCGTGCTTATAAGTCTACCTAGTCAAGACTGGGAGACAAAACTATTACCCGGTGGTAACCATGGGGAGGTAAAATTATAACAGTTGATGTGCAGTCTCAGTTGCGGCACTGGGTATCGCCAAGTTGATAACAGATCAATGCTAACTCTTATCCTACAACACCCAACCACTGATAAAATGGCAATATCCTACAACAGAAACACTTTCGGGCCAATCCCGAAGATTGCCCGATTTTGGAGCTCAATCGGTTTGGTGGATAAAGGGATTTTACCCTTTTCTCTACATAGATTAGCCCGTCGCAATATGTGCCTTTCTGAATGCAGAAGGCCCTTTTGACAACACTGATATCAATCTATATCAAATGCTTTGCATCATAGAAATATAGACAAACCCGCTATTAAATTGATCAAAGCGATGCTGGAAAGTTGTTAAATAACTGCTTCGCCAGGAGTGACCACAGTATCAGTATTAGCCGTAAGGGGCTGCCCACAGAGAGGCGTACTTTCACCCTTTGGTCTTTGGTCATTGAAGACCTGCTTCACAAAATGAGCAATTTAGGCTAAGGGCAAAGACTCAAATGAAGTCACATCACGAATGCAAATCGCTCTTAAGATAGCCCTAGAAGGCCGGCATTATTTCTTTTACCAAAATGACAAATTTAGACCTGCCATAGAGGCACTAACTGGAATAACACCGCTCCACATATACATTCAAAAGTGAAGATTCAAGGCTTAACGGCCACCCGGAACTTATGACCCTTCTCGATGAACTCCCTGAACTAGTAAGTAAGTAAGTAAGTAAGTAAGTAAGTATTTATTTCTCAACAATGTTATACTAATACATTTTAGCCTAGGAATGCATATTCTATAATATTAAAAGCATAGAGAAAATTATTTTTTTTTTATTTTTTTTTTAAATTCTGGCTCGCCAAGGCGATTTATAAGTGGGGGGTACTTCGACCTAAAAGATCTTTTGTACCGTATGGGCCAGAAAAGTTTAAACTAGTAGGATTTCCACTTTCCGTGTAAAGCGGACAATTTTACCAGTAGAACAATTCTTTATGTCCTCGGGGCTCATTTGCTCCCTGAAAAAGAACTTCTTTCTAATTCCATTAAGGGCTGGACATTCACATAAAATGTGTTCAGCTGACTCGTCCTCTTCAAGACAGAGTCGGCACTCAGGAGAGTCTGATATTTTCATTTTGTGTAGATGATATCTTAAACCATGGTGACCAGTAAGGTAACCTACTAGGTTTTTGATATCATGCCTGCTTAGGTTTAGACAGAGAAAATTATAGTGGCAGTTGATATTTTTAATTAAAAAAAAATAATAAAAATAGTGTTAACTGACACCTCAACAAAAACGGGCTCAACAAAATTTAATTAAAGGTGGGGTGACTAAAGACTATTAAATCAAGAAAGTTACACAATATAACAATAAAAAAGTAATAATTTAACAAAGATAAAATACCATATAAATACAAAGAAAATATCGTAAAAATACAAATTGCAGCAAGAGGAAGAAGAAGAGATTGAACCCGAAAAGAAAAATTAAGATAATTAAAAACTACCACGATATAATAAATTGTTTAAATATTTAGGACTGTACATTTAAGAGAGCTTCTAAATCATCAAATTTGAACCTATGTAGCCAATTTTTTAGTTGTGTCAAAAACGTATTTCTCTAAGGAACTGAGGCAATTTATTAAATAGGCGACAAACAAGCACTGAATAAAAATTACGAAAAGATGTTGTACGAAATGCAGGCACAGACAATAGATTCAAGGAATTACCACGAAGATTATGATTGTTAAGGACTCTATAATTAAGGTTGCCGGATCTTACAAAAAATATTGTTAACACTTTAAAACAATATAAATGACGAACTGGAAGAATTTTCAAATGACAAAACAGTGGAAAACTATGCTGATTGCGACGATTTTTTAAGCAGATTTTTCTTATGATATATTTTTGCAGAGTAAGAAGGGGTTCGATTTTATTAAAATAGGTTCCACCCCAGCAACTAATACCGTACTGCAATTTTGAATGGAATAACTAACGTGACCATATTTTTTTTATGTCAAAGCGGGACACTTGTGGAATTAAGTAAAAAATTTGTTTTTGTTTCCATTGCAGTAAAATAGAGATCACATTTACTCATTAAATCCTCTCTCTGAGCAGGTGACCGTTGTTTTGAAATCGGCTATACACATGCACAATAAGTTTTCCACACCCCATCCACATACAACTTCAATCGTAAGATACAAAGTTTTTTTTCATAATGATTTTATAAAGGAGGCCGGACTTGAACAGAGATTTGTATAATTTTGTTGTAATGGTGATTAAACTTTTGGGAACAGCTTTTCTTTTTCGTGATAATGGCTTACTTTGTTACGTTTGATTATATTTTTAATGAAGTTTTCGTATTCCGACTTTGATGAAATATGTAGGTAAGTCGAGGTTCGTCTCTAATAACATATTTTGGTCTATTTACTAAAGCGGGACATTTTGGTACGCGCTGGGGACAGCGGGACAAACTACTTAAAAGCGGGACGTATGGTCACCTTAGGAATAACCCATAATGTAAGTAGTAGTAAGTAAGTAAGTAAGAAATTCATTTATTTAATATTTTCTTATTACATAAGTTACAAGATAGAATGAATTTTAAAGCTATGGCTTAGCCGTCAGCTTGGTTAGCAAAATGCTTATACATGTACCTACATTTGTAACTTTAACAATATAGTTATTTTTTTTAATAAACTTAATCAATCATAATACTCTGTTATTAATAGCGACCTGTATTTGTAGATGGATTTAATATAATAAAATAACTTTTTCCAATCACACTCGTTCAGAATTTGTATTGTCTCCTGCATGGTAAGGAATTTTTTTCCGAAGTAAGCTAGTCTCTGTGGTTTGTAGATTGGACAAACACTAATAATGTGAAAGCAGTCTTCTTTCGCTTTTAAGTTGCAAATATTACAAAACTGGTTGAAGCTTCCATTATATGGGCTGCCATTTAAACCAATCAACTCACACCTTGTTTTGAAAATAAGAGATATTTCACTATAGTTGAGTGAGTCATTGAAATAGTTCTTATCCTTTAGATTGAAGTTCAGGTGAGAATACAATACTCTGCTATCTGATTCACGAGCTTTATCTATAAATCGCACACGAATAGCATCTTCATTTTTATTTATTATTCGATAAAGTTGGTTCTTTAAGTTGTCCAGGTTGTTTAGATCGAATGAAATAGTTTCTCCACACGCGTTTCCAATTCTTAACCATCTTAACGCCCACCAGTCCTTGTTTCTTAATTCATAAGATAGCATTTTTTTGGTTATTCGGGAGTCTGGATACGAACCTATTTTAATGATGTAATCCGCTTGCGATTTGAGAGTGCTTGTAAAAAGCATTGGAAGACCCGTTTCCAAATAGATTGTGTAGTTCGGCGATTTCATTGGTAAGTTGAATAATTTTTTCAAGAAGTTCCTGTGGAATTTCTCGAATACTTCGTACTCGTCTGATCCCCAAACTTGAGAGGCGTAACAAAGAGTTGATTTAACAACTGAATCAAATATTCTGTATTTCGTTGAGAGGAGAATCCGCTTGTTTGCAAAAACATTTTTCCATGATAGATTCACTAAGCTTTGGGAAGACTTGGCTTTATCCGTTAGATGTTTACCAAATTCTAGGCTTGGGTTCAGTTTCACTCCTAAATATTTGAGTTCCTTCACAATCTCTAATCGGCTTCCATTATAAAACCATCTATTTCCACTTTGCACTCGTGGTGAACGGGAAAAGACCATAATTTTAGATTTTTCGGTGTTGATGGTTAGTCCCCATTTTTTGCAGTAACTGGCTAGTCGATTTATCATCAATTGGAGATTTTCAGGAGATTCAGAGAGTAGAACAAGATCATCGGCATATAACAAGACATTGACCACGGTATTAGCAATTCGTACTCCACCAGGCAAATCTTTTTCTATGTCGTTTATAAATAGAGAAAACAATAAGGCACTAAGAGGACATCCTTGCTTTACACCAGTCTGTGTTTTAAACCATTCTGAGAAATCCTTTCCATCCCAGACTGCTGCACTTGTTTCGGCATACATTTTTTTAATGGTCTTAAGAAATTTTGTAGAGATACCCAACTGAGACAGTTTATAGAAGAGTGCACTTCGGCTAACAAGATCAAAAGCTGCCTTGAAATCTACAAAAAAGCTATACATTTTCTTGTTTCTGGCTTGAAAGGCTCTTATAATCGCAGATAATGTGAATATTTGGTCAACGGTTGAAAAGTTTTTTCTGAATCCAGCTTGACGCTCTGTCAGAATATTTTTTTCATCTACCCATTTTTCTAATCGTCCTACAAGTATGCCACAAAATATCTTGGCTGACACATTCATGAATGAGATTCCCCTGTAGTTTTCTACGTTTTCCAGCGAACCCTTTTTGTGGATGGGGAATATTACAGACTTCTTAAACGATGAAGGGATGTCTGCACTCGAGAACACACTGTTGAAGAGAACTTTCAAATAGTTGATTAAGGTTGGATTAGCATTTTTGTAGAATTCGTACGGAATCCCATCTTCGCCTGGCGCCTTTCCATTTTTGGATTTCATGATAACAGCATTAATTTCGTCAGTTGTTACCTCACCATCTAGGGAATCGTCGAAAATGAGGGGGTCCGCATACGAGAAAGAAAGGTTTGAGTTATCCAGTAGAAGATGTTTAAAATATATGGATAGATCATCAGCAGATACTCCTGTACCTATTTGATAAACTGTACCATTAATCTCCCTTGCTATTCTCCAGAAGTCCTTTGAAGACTTGGTTTTACTAAGTAAGAGAGCTTGCTGATTATCGAAGTCAGTTTTCTTAGCTAGGCATAGATTTTTGTAGTGGGTATTCACTTGGTTATACCACTTTTTAACATCAGGGTCATTACAAGTTCTCCAGACACGCAAAAGGGCAAATGATTTCTTCCTAGCATTTATGCATTCTCTATCAAACCATTTTTGTTTAAATGGTGACCTTATATTTGAAATGTTGTTTGATGCAGCACTTCTTATATAACAAGTTATTTGGTTTGCGAGTGTTTCTGTTTCTTCAGGTATCGAATTATTTGCTGAGAGCAAGCTGTCTAATAACCTGTGGTAGGTATTTGTTGTTTCGGATTTCCATTTAAGTCTTGGTAGCAGGGGCAGGTTTTTGTGATATGAGGGTGTTTCACCATCAACTTCAACCACGATTGGCATGTGATCCGAAAAAGTTTTGTATTGTACCTCAAATTTTTTAATTTTCCCAGTCCAGTCGTTGTTAACAGCACAAAAATCAATAACTGAATTGCCTTGCCCTCCGACAAATGTGTAATGCCCTTCTCTATCACCTTCTGTGATCATACATTTGGAGCAGCTCTAGTACATCTGTTCCATTTTTATTGCAGACTATGTCTTTAGATACCCTATTGGTACAGCATATACTAGGGTTTGTTACAGTTTGCACTATAGTGGTTTGTGAGTCACTTATTCTCGAATTCCAATCTCCAATCAGCATAACGTTTTTGCTAGCTAAACATGGCATTGTATTACACAGCCTCTCAAAGTCGTGAGTCCATTTGTTGCAGTTTATATATGATGGAACGATATATGTATTATTATTTTGTGTCACACATTTTACTACGGTAGTTCCTTCAAATTCATCAAAATCGTAAGTTTTTAAATGTGATTTTTTTATCCCGTACAGGCTTCCTCCACTTGCACGCCCCTTTATGTAGGTTTTACTTGCTTCGCTGCAAATTAACTTAAAGCCATCGAAATATTTATTAAAATTACTTAAATTATCGCTTGTTAAATGTGTTTCAAATAAAAAGAAAATTTCAAAGTTCTTAACATAGTTAAAAAAATCTACAAATAATAATTTATTACTTAATCCAGATATATTGTAAGATAAAATATTTGCAGAGATAAATTTGTTTGAGCTGACGACGCTTAATTCTCAGTTTTGTATGACACTACTACCTTCCGGACCTTCGGTGTAAAGTGTCATCACTGGTGCATCTGGTTTGGGCCATTCACGCTGACGTCTGTTTGACAACATAGTTTCGTTGACAGCATTAAAATTGAGTTTTCCGTAGATATTCTGTAGTTCGTTTTCTCCGTTTGTGTTATTATATTTAAGTTTGTTATTACTATCTAAATAAAATGTTCTATTACCAATTAATAAATTGTTGTTTTTAATCAATACTGCTTCGCTTGGTTTAATTGTTTTGACGACTTTTCGATACCCGAGTAGAATTCGACGTTTGATTTGTGATTGTTTGCTAAGGTCTCGTTGGATATAGCAGCCTGTGCCTTTTAGCTTCAAGGAATTTTTTAACATTTGCATTGCAGTTTCATTGGAACCAGTGCTAAGTTTGAGTTTAATTGTTTTCTTGTTTTCACTAAGTTTTACGGCTTGTGGCATTTGTTGTTGGTCTGCATCAGAGCCTAGCAAAAGTGTGGTTATGTTCTGAATCCTTTCTTGGGGGTCAGATCGGTCGTTTGGAATCGTGAAAATAATATTTTTCCCTCTGATCTCTCTGCTCTGCAGTTCAAGCTCCTCTTCTAGAATGCAACATCGATTTTCAAAATGCTGCACTTTTTCAGATAATTCCTGGTTTTGTTGTCTTAGCGAGTGTATTTCATTGCTAAGTTTGTTGAGATCGTCTTTTGTTGCTAGATTGGCCGTCGCTTTGGAGAGTCCTGTATTGAGCGATGCCTCAATAATGGATTTGATTTTATCAAGGTCAGATTGGGAGATCGACATTGTCTGTTGAGATTTATAAACCTTTGATGGTCTGTTGATATTAAAAAGTGGATAAATATTTTTTTCAGGTGACGTTTGATCGATTTTCCTTTTGTTGTCAGTCATGTGACTTAGGTGTCTACTTGGAAAGTTTATTTCACAGCTAATAAATTAGGATTACCTGCTTTTGCTGTTTTATTTATAGAAACAGACAGTCGACGCACCTGTTTATACACTTTTAATTATTAATTACGAACTTTGGCTAGTTATATTTAAGAATTTTACGAGAGCAAATTTTGTAATTGAACTATACACTTTGTAGCAGAGTTGCCAACCCATAATATATTGAAGTCAATAATTTCGTAGAACACACACTTCTCAAATAAAAAAAATATCTCAATATCAGGCGAAAATATTTTCTCAACGCCTCGGTATGGTTATAAAAAGACATTTTGGAATCTAAGATTAATCCCAAATATTTGAACTCATCTAGTTTTTCAACAGGAAAACAATTATCACTACATTTAAGGTCGCTACAGAAAGTAGTTGAGGAATACACAGCACAATTATTGAGTCTAAATTTGGGACACTCCGGTGCATGAAAAAAAATATCGGTATCGAAATTGCTTTGCCCAGCCAAACTAAAAAACATAATTTTTGTTTTAGGACTTATGACCAATTTAAGCACAGCAAACCAAGATCTTAGCAAATCCAGGTCCCAATTAATCTCTGCGACTAGATTCAGATAACTATCTGCGCCATACACACAAGCTATGTCATCAGCAAACGCTCTTAGCACTCCCTTAAAATTGAACCCAAAAAGGGAATTAATGTATATTAGGAATAGGATAGGACCTAGTACCGACCCTTGAGGCACACCCATATTAATTAATTGTAATCCACTCCTAGTGTCCTCTATTTTCACCCTCTGCGATCTATTTTGCAGGTATGATTTGAACCAGTGAAACATAAATCCACGAAAACCTGCTTTGCTAAGCTTCCTTAGCAATATGTTGTGGTTAACCATATAAAAAGCTTTGGTTATATCCACAAACAAAGCAGAAGTATTTTTTTTAATATCCAAATTTGAATAAATTTGGGAGCAAACATCTAAAAGAGCATCTTCCGTAGATTTGCCTTTTTGAAAACCGAATTGAACAGAATTAAAGAAATTGTTTTTATTCAAGAACTTTACAACTCTATTTTTAATTACTTTTTCAAATATTTTACTTACAGATGGTAGGAGCGAGTTAGGCCTGTAATTTCGAATGCAATCTGTTTCCCCATTCTTAAAAAGTGGTACTACATCCGCACATTTAAGTGCTTCAGGAAAGCTTCCAGTGAAAACGCTTTTATTAAATATAAAAGCTAAAATATCAACTACAAACGAGGCAATATTTTTTAGAACTCGATTAGATACACCATCTATACCGCAAGAGTTGGAGTTCTTTATGCTACCATTCTTAATATGAACTATGCGCCTTGACAAAACACTATGCCTCAATAAAGGATTCTCTACCGAGATTACCAAGATAGAGGCGTGGGTAAGTAATAACGTACCAAACAGTCATAACGGCATAAAGTGGTATACGGATGGTTCTAAAATAGAATCGCGGGTAGGAGCTGGACTATACAGACCAAATACATGCTTTAAGATGCCAATGGGAAAAAGTCCCAGCGTATTTCAAGTAGAGCTCTACGCCATTCTAGAATGAAGCTGGTATTAAAGGCGCCACCATCCATATATTCACCGATAGTCAAGCAGCTATAAATGCCCTTAGCTCAAATATCATTGAATCGCAATCAGTCATGCACTGTTTTAAGACTCTGCAAACACTCGGTTTAAGGAACAAGACCAAACTGTTTTGGATTCCGGGCCACGAGGGTTTTGAAGGCAACGAAAAATCCGACGAACTGACAAGAAAAGGCCCGAACCCTTCTCTGCGCTCTTAGATCAGCAGTAATCACAGCTATAAAATGCTGGGAACATACAAAATGTACCACCTATTGGGAGAGCATCCCATGATTAGACAAGCCATCCAGCCCTTCAATAATAATAATGTAACAAATGTCTAAATTTGAGTCGCCATTATATCAAAAACATAATGGGTTACCTTAAGGGTCACCACGGGTTACGAAACCACCTAAACAAAATAAAAAAAGTCGAATCTTCAGAGTGCCGCTATGTCTTGAAGAAGACGAAACAGTTGAACACTTTCTAGGTGAATGTCTGCCACTCAATGAAACTAGAAGGAATATTTTCTTCAGAAAACAATTGAGTTCCCAAGGTATAAAGAAGTCCTCTGCTGGCAGCATTATCCGCTTTATGAGGAAATTCGAAATACTACTAGCCTAAACTACTTTTGGCCCAGACGGTACAATAGACCTAATAGGTCGCAGTGCCTTTTTCTTCGCCTTGCCGAGACAGAAGCTAAAAAAAACTTAGCCCGCCACGCAGCTTCGTCGCCGCTAAGGGTAGAGTACAAGTCGTCCGCGAGGCTCCCATTTCAGCTTACCTTATTGAATCAAACAATGTTTGAAGTTTGGCTGGCCCGCTTCCTGGGTGGCGTTGGTGCTATGGTAGTGTATTCACTAAATGATTGGCAGATCGTGCGTTCGAATCGCGGCCAGGGCCATGATTTTTGAATCGAATACTCACGTAAATACAGATCTCCGTAAGCAATTTAGGCGCCACCCTTGGAGAAAAAATACTCAATAGGCGTTTTTCTTTTTTAGCTCCGAGCGGGGCACTGAGCTGTCAAAAAAAGAACTGTGTTACTTTTTTAGCTCGGAGCGCTCTGAGCACAAAATTTGTATTTCTTTTTTATCTCTGAGCTAGCTCAGGGCTCGCTCGATGAGCTCGATTAAAAATGACCGAGCACATCGAGCGAAAAGCTGAGCGCGGCTGACTTCATTCATTATTTTGTGCTTTTTCCATAGTTTATGTACTAGAAATTATAATTTAAATGGAACAATCCTTGACAAACACCAATTTCAGAAGCAATCCTGACTATTTTGAAAATTAATAGAAAAAAAAATGTCTAATGACAGTTCAGTGCCCAATTCTGTTTCTTAATTAGCTCGGAGCGCTCAGGTTATGTTCAGCTCGGAGCGAGCTCTGATCGCTCGGGCCCTGCTCTGTTCCCCGCTCGGGGCTAAAAAAGAAAAACGCCTAATATAAGCACTAAACTTATTTGCTATCCTCCTATTCTTTCGAATAGTAAGTAGCATCTAAAATCATGCAATGCAATACTTCATTGATAGGTGCTGTAATATGTTTGAAGTCAAAGTCAAATCTTTTACGTTTATACTTGTTGAATGCTTTATTATTACTCCTCTTAAAATAAAATCTTTTCTCTTAGAAGGCGTCGCAGCGCTTGTATATTAGGAGTGTAATATACATATTTGTGGATTCAGCAACTCGTGCAAAGCTCGAGTATCCGTCGTATCATATTCGATTGGCATAGACATTCCAACAAAGTATCGGAGCTGATTGTTTATTTAAATCCCATAGTTATGTGGTGTCGTGTCTAATTGAATATCACCAGAAAGTGTGGGATTGGAATGTTAAGATGGGTTATGCCATTATATACACATATATATATTACAGTGCAGCTTACTGTTCAACAAAAAATGCCTGCGATGTATTCCAACACTATAAGGGTTTGTACAAATACAGTAAAACAAAAAACCCTTTAGCGTAAGTAAATTATAAAAAACGGGGGTTTCACGCTTTATCCGCAGGGTTTAACCCATGTTGATGGTAATGGGTTGTAAGCAACTTTTACGAAAGCGCCAACCACAACTGAACAAAGTTTCAACTTAATCGGATAAACAATGTGCGAATGCATAAAATACGAAAAATTATCCGATACAACATGGGAGACACCTATTGTACGTTGGTGGTACTATGTCAGCAACTTTCACGCAAGTTCCAAAAACAGCTGTACAATTGTTCAACTCAATCGGATTAACGATACGCGGACGCATAGGAGACGAACACAAAAACATTAGCGCGCCACTTGTTGTACGTTGATGGTACTTTCAGAAACTTTGACGCAAGTGCCAACTACAACTGTTCAATGTTTCAACTCAATCGGATTAACGATACGCGAACGCATAAAATACAACATAACGTAGAACGAAAAACAAAAACTTGGGCCGATTTTAACCGAAGTTGAATAGAAACACTCTCGGGCCAATACCGAAGATTGCCTGCAAATATGAGCTCAATCGATTCGGTGGTTTTGGAGTCCATAGCATAGATACAAATATATAGATTACTCGTTTTAAAAGCAAACTCCTCGACACAACAGATTGAAATGTCCTTTCTTATTTTTTTTTATAGATATAGTAAAGAAAAAGGAGACAAGTAGCAGGTGGATGGAGGCACCAGAAAAATATATAAATAGAGAATAGAAATTTGTGTCACTTCATCGAACTAAATTAAATTTGACCAAATTTACTTCAGCTTCGCCTTCGACACGGTTCCTGGGTAGAATATAAAATAATAACCACAACCACAACCAATCCAGAGACTTTCCGTGCCGGCGGTTTTTTTTATATTCAAATGCATAAAAATAAACGAATATCAATTTTGGGAAGAGAAAATGAAATGTGAATACTGATTGACATTGACATTAGACAGAAATAAAAATGGCAGTAGATGTATCCCTGAAGATGAGGAGAAAGAAGGATCGAATGGAAATTTAACTTACAAGAAAACCACTGGTTGAGATTTTCGGTTCACAATGCGGGGAGCAAGGGATGTTGGATATAATAATGATGCCAACTGAAACTGATGATAATCTTAATAAGGAATAATTTATTTTTTGAAATAGTACAGAGATAGATGGAGGGGTCGCTTTGATTTGATTGAAAGATTGAAGCAAACACTCCTATTTGAAATTCTGATCGCAATTGGGAATACTTTGATATTTCTCTGAGTAGAGAACGTGAAGTGTATTTGTCATGAAGCATATAACTTAATTTTGATGTGATTTGAATTTTCATTCAATTTTATGACAGGGATAAGCCAGAAATTGAAAATTAAATTTATTACACTGCCAAAGTATAAGTTAGTAAATTATTTTATTCTATAAGGTACCGTGGGAGGGCAGAATAAGGGGCAGATTTATATCGGCAATTATAAGTGTTGAGAGATAGTTGTTGAAGGGGGTGAGGACAATAAAAAGCCATTTGTAATAAGGTATGTGCAAAATGTATATCCTGCAGATTTATGTAGTAATTTAAGACAATTCATGGGGGAGGCATATTGTGTGGATCATCCCAACTCAATCCATGTAGATAGGTAGGTAGTGGTGGCGGTTCGGCCTGAACCCAATTAGCAGTATGTTGTGCCTTTTTGTTACCACGACTCGTGTGAATTATGGTGTAGTGGTTGTAGAGGATTTGATGTGTGGCTATATCCAACCTGTGGAGTTGAGAAAACGGATAAGATCTTGTATCCCTTTGCCGGATATAGCGCTAAGGTCGTCGAAGAATGGTTGATTCTATGCCCGCAGTCCGGCTCTTGCTAGTGCTGGACATTCGCAGAGGAAATGGAAGAGAGTTTCTCTTTGATTTAAATTCCCGCAACTTCGGCAGTGGAGGTTAAATGGGATAACTAGTTTGGCCGAATGGTCTTCAATTGTCCAATGCCCAGTGGTTATCGCCGTAATTCTGGCGACATCGGGGCGGGTTCTGTTTAGAGGATCCTTTGTTCTTCTTTTGTCATAAGTAGGCCATATCTTCCTTGATATGATGCAGTTAGTTAACCTTCTCCATTGAAGATTGGCTTTCTGCAGGAAGTATAAGTGTATTTGTGTCTTAACCGCACCTAGCGGAATGTGAACCCTTGCCGCGAGTGAGAAGTCTAGAGCTGAACCCTGCCTGGCCAGCTCATCTGCACGCTCGTTGCCTGTTATGTTACTATGCCCTGGAACCCAGAGTATTGTAACCCTGAAACGTTCGCCCAGTCGGGCAACCTCGTTCTGGAACTCCTGCACTAGTTTGGAGGATATGGTAGCCGAGTCAATAGCTTTGATGGCGGCTTGGCTATCTATGAGGACGTTGTGTCACGTTGTGTACGCTGTGTCATGCCCTAGTTGCATGCAGGCCTTTCGGCCTGCTCGGCCGGCAGGCGGTAGGATGTTGATATTTTTAGTGATTCCGAGTAGACACCGGCACCCACACAACAGTTCATTTTAGATCCGTCGGTGTATATGACCGTATCGAACTCTTTCACTACTTCGTCCCTCTTCCAAAGAGCTCTGGAAGGGAAACTTACTTGGAATCCTTTTTTAACTTCCCAGTGGAAGTTGTTGTAATGGGGCCGATTTTGTGTATCGCGGATTTTGACATATCTCCACGTTTCAAGGTCACCAGAATCCAAATTCAACGTTTTTATAGAGATATCTGTCCGTGTGTATGTACGTATGTGCGTTCGGAATTATCTTTTGCCACGATTATCTCGAGAACCAAAGATGATATTGACATGGGACCGGGTTTATTCGAAGCGCTATTACGTAACTCAGAACTGATTAAGTTTTCAGCGAAATCTTTCCAGCCGTTTTTTGTTAGTAAATAAATAACTAAAAAAATTCAGCTAGTTTGCCTTTTTAATATTTAATAATTCTTAACCGTTAACCACATTTCAAAATTTCCCACTAATCGCATAAATCATATTGATCCTACTGGGAAGTTAGTCGTGTTGACCTTGCGGGTCGCAGCCAGACCACTTTTTGTGTAGCCGTATGGCCTTGCAGTCAAGCACCCCGACTCTCTGAGTCTTACCGCACTGCATAGTGCGGTATCCTTTCTATGTAGGTCAAGAGGCAAAAGATGCAAGAGCACAGTTGGGGACGACCTCAGTGCACCCGTGGTGTCTACACTAGCTGTTCTTTGCAATCTTCTGAGTTTTGTGAGGTTGTAACCTTTACTCGAAGCAGGCCACTATACTAGTGACCCATAGGTGAGGATTGGACATCCAATCCATGTACAGATTGGATGAACCTACATAAATAATTCAAAGTCTTACATCTGCTTACGTTAAGCTCGCAGAAGTTTCATTGGTTCACGAAAAGAGGTGCAGGTCGATTTGTGGAACTCCTGAAATTGAAACACTGCAGCCTTCCATCCCCGCTATTCCGGGGGCATCCGCGATGGCTTGGTCTTTAAACCGGAGGTTCGGTATGCCTTTTTGTCTCGAACCTAGGAGCTGGGAGTCGAAGATCGTTCTTCACAGGAGCATGTGTTGGAAAAACTCCAAGTGTAATTGAAAGCTGGAAAAGAGCAGCAAGAGACTGGGCTAGATAGCAAGCAGAAATTGGTGGACTGTGGCGGAGTGCAGAACAAAATTCTGGAGAGGACGAGTTATTGTTATTGAGATAATTAATCTGGTCAACGAATGACAAACTTATATTAACAGAAGAAAAAGAAAAAAATTGTTGTCATTGAATTAACTAACTAGCTAAGGTCAGACATGGATCCGAATTTCAGAATTACCAGAATTACCATATTTCGGTACGTTTATTTCGAAGTAAGCAAAGTTCTTTGATATAACAGGGGGTAGACGTTGTGAAAAACTTGGTACGAAATGTTGTCGACACTCTAAGATTGAAGAAGAAAGGATGCAAGCGGTAACTATAAACATTCACTTGTCAAGAAAAGGGGAAATTAAAATATCAGCCCACCACGACAAAACCTAAAAAAAGAAGACTATGTCAACTTCTTCCAAACACTGGGAAATTACTTCATGGTCGGAGGTGATTTTAATGCCAAAAATACATTTTGCGGCTCAAGATTAACGAATAGAAAAGGAGGAGAACTGTATGCAGCTGGACGTGCAATGAATTGCGACTTTCACTCAAGGGGGACGCCAACATACTGGCCAACAGAGAGGGCATATCCGACAACTACACTCGGCTATGTTTAATTCAATTTCAATTTCAATTTATTTTACCATTAAGTACAAGTAAGACATAGTCTTTATAGAGCACTAACAAAATTATTTTACATTAGTTTTTCACATAAGTAGGTAGGTATGCGTGTTAAAGTTATAATATTCCCAGAAACAAGATTAACAATTTAATTTAAAAGAAGAGTAAAATTAAGTGGAGAAAAGAAAAGAAGAGAAGAATAAAGAAGGAAAGAAGGAAGAAACCTCTACTGCAGTTCAGAAAAATATTTAAAAATAGCTGTCCTGAATTTAAGAGTTCCCGATGCTGGCTTGATGTGTTCAGGCAAGGAGTTCCATAGCTTAACGGCGTAAGTAAAGAAAAGACGCGACGAGTTATTATAATTATAAGGCTGAATTATTAAGTTAAAATTTCTATCCGACTGTGTGAACTGCAATTTCTCATAAAGATATCGTGTTGATTTTGAGTATATTATTTTATGCAGAAAAATACAGTTTCCAGCATCAAGAAATTGCCTTAATGAACATCCTAATATACTATTTTGGTAAGCTGATACATGGTCATATCTTCTTAGTCCAAAGATATAACGAATCATTCCGTTAAATGCAACTTGAAGCTTATTTTCTGATAAGGAATCAAGTACACAGTAGACAATTTCGGCATAAGTTATAATGGGAACCAGTAACGTTTTCATTAATTTTAATTTCGTATCGCGAGGGATAAAATTGGCACATGTCCATAACTTACGAAGGCAACCATAGATACGGCTGATGACATAATTGACATGGTCATTGCAAGAAAGAGTACTATTTATTTTAAAACCTAAGGTGTTAACTTTTTCAACAAACTTAATTTCTACGTTGGACAGAAAGAGAGGAGGAAACATTTCCGGTGTGTAAAACTTTTTGGAGATTAAAATTGCCTGAGTCTTAGATGGATTTAAGGTAAGTCCATTTTCAACAGACCAGCCGTGTACCTATAGCTAAGAGGTCAAGGTTTATCCGATGGAAAAGATCCTCAATTAATCCGATAGGTCTTGAGAGGTAAACTTGGACATCATCGGCATAAAGGTGAAAAGATGAACTATTACACACTCGAGCAATATCATTTATGAACATACAAAAAAGAATGGGGCCTAAAATAGACCCTTGTGGTTCACCCTCCCAAAGGAATTGGACATTCGACAAATGGTCACCAACCAGAACTCTTTGGGAACGATTGCTTAAATAGCTACTTACGAGTATTAACCGGACTGCCCTATCACTGAAACCAAAATAATAGCGGAGCTTTGTACATAAGATCTGATGGTTGACCCTATCAAAAGCCTTAGAGAAGTCTAACAAACATAAGACCGTTAGATAACTTCGGTCATATTGTTGCCTTATATCGTCAAGAACTTTCACCATTGCAGTAGCACAGCTGTGCCCGGGTCTAAAACCCGACTGAAAAGGAGAAAGTAAAGCATTCCCATTTATATGACCTACTATTTGCTTTGCCAGTATCTTCTCAAATACTTTTGACAGGGTCGGAAGAATACTTATCGGGCGAAAATCATTAGGAAGCGAGGGTTGCGGTTTCTTTGCAACAGGAATTATTTTGGCGTCTTTCCAGTTATCATGGAAAGTAGAAGAAGCAAGGCAATGATTAATAATATGCGTGAGTGACCGTTGTATATAAGGTAAAACCATTTTTTAAAAAGCGGAGTGGGATGCCATCCTCACCTGTTGCATTCGATTTGAGATCAGCAACGCTTTCAATGACATCATTCTCATTTACTGATTTAAAATCATAATCAAGCTCGCATAGAAGTTCTTCTTGCAAGGAGAACTGAGGATTTCTTGTACCGGTACTTGAAAGGAATGCGCAATTAAGGATATTGGGATCTAAGCAACAGACTGTTTCAACTCTGTTGCCAACACCTATCTTTCGTAAATTAGTCCATAGCTGTTTGGAAGGAAGTGAATCCTTTAATGTCCTTGAGAAATAGTTATTTTTAGCGCGGCGCGTAACAAAGGTGGACTGATTACGCGCTACACAGAAAGCTTCCCAATTCCTTGAAGTAGGGCTACGTCTCCATTTACTATAGTACTTTCTGCGCTTATTTATTGCATCTAATACTTCTCGGGTGAACCACTGGCATTTCAAATTTCTTATGATTGTTAAAAAGCTCCACAGTCTGCGACTGAAGAAAGTTCAGCTTGTTGTTGACATTTTCCCAAAAGTTCCCATGGTATTGTACTTGCTGCTCTATGTAGTGAGTTTATATAAACAGACTTAAAATCTCTGTAAGAGAAAGTATGCGGAATGGGATCATGTGAAAAATCAATATTATAAGAACAAAATAACAAGTCATGGTCAGAAATCCCTTCAAGAGCAAGTTGATCCAAAAGAAGAACGTTTGAAGCATCAGAGACTAAAACCAGGTCTAACAAACTTGGTTTAGAGTTTGGAGCATATCGAGTTGGATAAGAGTTGCTTATAACGAGACCATTTGAAAGCACTAAGTCAATGAGTCAGCGCGATAAAATATCTCGCCTTCCCAAATCGGTGTTGAAATCTCCACAGACAATAAAATGTTCACATATTTGGGCATAATTAGTTACCTCAGCGAAAAACGGCTCAGGTAAGAAATTTCGACTTGGATTATACACACAGGATACAATACATTTTACACAACCATCGGTCACCTCTAACATTAAATATTCAATCCCGTTGCCAGCGGATCTACCAACTACCTTGCATTTTAAGGTTGATTTGCAATAAATTGCAACCCCACCCCCTATTGTGTTAGTTATTCTATCATTTCGGAACAACTTATAGCCAAACATGTCGAAGATATGGTCATTAATATCAGGCTTAAACCAAATCTCACTTACACAAATCACATCAACTTTAGAGCCGTCGAAAACATATTTTAAGTAATCTAACTTTGTGTTGTTAAGACTACAGGCATTCAAGTGACACACTAAAAAACCCGAACGAATCCTAGATAGAATCCGTATCATAGTGCGCACAGTATTATTGCTCACGCCATTAGCCACGGACGATATACTACTTGTACTTGTCATAGTCAAAAAAACGAGCGTCGGAACTAAATTTTAAAATTTTGAACATTCCTTGAACAGCCGAAGAGGAACACAGAAATGTCATAGGAAAAAGAAACTTAGAAAGAGGAAATAGAAAAGGAATAGAATAGAAAAAGAGAAAACGCTTTGAGATAAATTCATTCATACTAAATACCTATACGATTACGTTATCTAAATGTTATTCCCCGCAGCAGCAGCATTCATATCCTCGGGTCTGTCTTTCCTTCTTTTATTGGCGGGTACTTTTGCGAAGTCATTCAGCTCCTCTAGGTGGTAAATCTATTTACTTCTCCCATTAGCAGTTGATCTTACAAAAACACTGCCGTATTTTGTGTAAACAACACACAGCTGATTTTCGCGCTTGAGGGTCATTGCACATTGTAAGATCGCGCGATTTTTTTTAGTCAGACTGCGGTTGATGTAAACAATACCGTCCTCTTCTATACCAACATCACGAAGGCAAATTTGCTTATTATTCTGCTTTCGGTAAACTGTAGTTGAGCCAAGAACGGCATTCCTCTCTTGTGGGCTATTGAATTTTATTATTATAGGTGAAATTTAGTACGTTTACATGACCGAATCGAAAGATCGAATTGAAACTGAATTGGTTTTCAAGGCGGGTTTTCGCTCTCACCGAATTGAGAGATTGAATTGAAGTAGAATTCACACACACCTCCTATTTAATACGTATTTTGGATAGCCTTGTGTTAGTAACAACAAAAATCCCAGTCAAGTGAACATCACCATTGTCATTGTATATGAACTTTATAGTATTCTCACTTCGTGTATACGACGATACGCCACCAAACGCCGTAAAAAAGAACCTTCAGAAAGCTTTTATCATTGTATATAAACTCTAAAAAGTTCATATACAATGATTCGGTTTAGATGGGGTTGATGGTTTGTTTTGAAGAGCTTTGGCTCTGGTTCCAATTCCATGCGACATGATCAGCAGAACAGTTTAGTGAGGTAGAGAAATGGAAAGTAAACAAAAACAGCAAGAGAGCATAGAACAGGCGAAACGACGAAGCAACGAAAACAAGAAAATGTTGTTGAATTTTATATTAATGATTCGAACACTGCACTAGTAGCGAAAAGTTAATTCTTATTTTGACTTCGATAACAAATTCTACTGTCTTTTATGTTTCGTTTGTTCACACTTTTATGGTGGATTTACACGGTCACACATTTCTAACATGTAAGATTAAAGGGATGCTAAATACTAAATATCCGTGTGACTGAAAGGGACAGCATTACCTAACATGCAAAATAACGTGACACGTATTCAGGTCGGCCATCTTGTTTACGTGGTAGGAATTATGGGAAAGCTATGCATGTTGCTATCATATGTTTTAATCGCCATAATACATTTTTGACATTTCTCTGCTTCACATCGCCGATTGTACCTACTCAAGATGGAAAACACTATTAATACGGCAGCCTTTACGAGATCCATGTTTTTATTTATTTTTTAATTCTACTACAACAAAACCGATGAAAATAAATTTGTTTGTTTACATGTGATCTGTCAAATCTCCATAATAATGTTATAGCAAGTTAAAGTAAGTGATCTCACTCTTACACCTTATTAGCATTGACTGCGGATAAACGGATCTCTCTTTTCGGTTTTGTTGCAAAAATGCGCGTGCGTGATGGTGTAAATCCACCATTAACTTCAATTCAGGATGAAATACTATAGAACTAGAATACTTTTGCGGACGAGGTAAAAAAATACGACCTACTCAAGTGAATATGACATTCTCATCGACTGTTCAAACTCTGATTCGATTTTCTTTTAAAGTATAGAACATACAACTAAAAAAGTAGTACCAACAGAAAGTGCGTAATACATAACTTGAATAAAATGAATGGAAACTCATTGGGATTATTCAATTAATTCAGTGTTTATTTAAGGTTATACAAAAAAGAGTCGTTTTCCAGTTGTGTTAAAAAATGCAATCATAATATGAAAAAAAAAAATTTAATCCAATAACAAAGACAAAATTTAAAAAAAAATGTTGGTCAATATCTGGTATTACCTCCTCTTGCTTGGATAACTGCCAGCATCCTTACATTTATCGACCTCACGAGCCTGACGATGAAATCCTGAGGAATAGCATTCCGCTCCCCTTCAAGTGCGATTTGCAGCTCTGGAAGCCTTGTTGGAGCAGGTGTTCGGGCTCGAACCCGACGTTTCAGTTTATCCCATAAATGTTCTATCGGATTCAAGTCCGGGCTTCGAGCTGGCCGGTCCATTGTACGAATGCCGACGTCCCGTAGATACTGGGTCACCAAATATGCAGCATGAGGCCGTGCGTTATTTTGCATTAACAGCATATCCTGCCCTATATATCCTGCAAAAGGTAACACATGGTCTGTGAGGATTTCAGAAATGTAGCGATGACAAGTCAATCCACGTGTACGGCCCATTGGTTCGATGAAAACTAAAGCTGTATGTGCGGTTAAGGAGATGCCGCCCAGACCATTACAGATCCTCCTCCATAAGCAACAGTTTCCTCGATGCAACATTGAGAATATCGTTCACCCACGCGACGATATATTCTCTGACGTCGATCACTGTTGATCACTGATGATGTTGCAGGTGGCAATGGTGCGATGGTAGTGTATTCACTAAGTGATTGGCAGTTCGTGCGTTCGAATCTCGACCAGGGCCATGATTTTCATAAATTGAATACACACAACAAAAACTGATCTCCCTAAAGCAATTTAGGCGCCACATTTTGAGAAAAACATAGGGGCGGGTTACAGTCCGATGGGCGAACTGTTGGATACCCTATTCTTATTCCTATCCCTCACAAGTGGGCGTGACAAAAGTTTAAGTATGGTTGAATTGTTAAGAACGCTCTACATATTCTGTTATATAACATTTAAAAGATTTTATCAAACAAAAACGAAGCTTTTGTAAAAAAAAAATTCGCTAGCTCAAACTTTGGTTTTTCAATCAAATTATTTTATTTGTTTTGAATGAATAGCCTTACATTCCTTACCACGTAAAGTGGACGGCTGGAGTTACAGCGCTGTTTCACGGTCAGCCACAACCGATCATCAGACTCCTTATGTGGTGCTGGTCTGTCTTTTTCCTTCATTTATCCCGAAATTCCATTTTCTTCCACTGGGATTCGAACCTAGACCAGCGTCTTCTCAGGCAAGCACTCTTGCACTGTGCCATTGAAGCCACGAGTTTATCCAGTTTTTATTTGCAATTTCTTGGACAAACTTTTGCTCCTGTAAGTATACTATGTTATTCATTCAGGTTGTTTCTTTCTGTGTTTTCTCTAATTCTATTCCATTTCGACAAGCATAGTTGGACTGAAATGGGTGATAGAGAGGGTGAAAGACTTTTGAATCGAATCGAGAGTATATATTATAAATTTCAGCTCCCTAGCTCAAATTTTGGTTTTTCAATAAAATTGTTTTATTCTTTTGTGGGCGTGTCAGTGGGCGGATTTTGAAAATTGTATATCCCGAGCAGTTGTAGGAGTCATAGATCACATATAAAAACTTTCAGCTTTCTAGCTCAAAATTCGATTTTTTCAAAAATTTGTTTTTTTTTTGAGTTTGTGGGCGTGTCTGTGGGCGGATTTAAAAAATTCGTAAACTTGATTATTTGGGGACCCTAGAGAGTATATGGTTAAAATTTCGGCTCTCTAGGCCCAGTTTAAAGGCCCAATTTTTGCCGGCGGACGGACGGACGGACATGGCTAGATCGACATTACTATCGATGCTGATCATAAATATATAGTAACTTTTAGGGGTCTACGGGCAATATTAAGGTATGTTACAAACTATGCGTCAAAATTAATATACCCTTAAAATAGGGTATAAAAAAATCCCATCACACCAAACTGCTTTCCTATCCTTCTATTATTTCAGTAAGTAGCACCCAAAAATAGGCAATGAATTGCTGGGAGCTACTTGCGCAACAAAATAAATGCCTGAGCTGTGGTTTTACCATTATAAGGGTACTGTGTCACTACAGAAAAAACAAATCCCTTTAGCGCACGCAAATTATAAAAAAAAAAAAAAACTTACATGTAGACTCACCCTGGACTCATCAGGAAACTGTACATTATCAATCCCTATGCTCTCGAGCAAATTCAAGGCGTTCTCGACGGTTGGGTACGGTTAATGCTGGACCTGTCGCAGCTCTCTTCGGAGTCAGGTTCTGTTCAAAAAGTCTTCTTCTGACGGTATCTGAACTTATGAACAGTTGGTGTTCGTCTACGCTAAAGTAGAATTTGCTAAATGAGTCTAACTCAGTCGTAAATGAAAAGGGGGTTTAGTGGGACCCGCCCCACACTTCTAGCTTCACTAGTGTCTTTCAAGATTTCCACCTACCCTCGGAGAGAAAAAAAAAAATACTGTCGATGAGAGTAAAAAACAAGATGTTTGCCCGTTTTCGTAGATTCTTTTTGATACCGCTCATCTTGTAAAGACTGAAGTCAGAAGACTTCACAAACGAAATTTACTTTTCAGAGGTAGGAATAATAGGCACCAGATGAGATTCCTTTTCAGTCGCAGCCCAACGCAACTGGAGCAGATTGATGTTACGAACCACAATAAGAGCATCGTTTGCGTTTAGCGCTTCCATTACGTAGTCAATTGCATGGACAAGACCATTCTCGTACACCGTTCTCCGACGCTTGGACGAACACAGTACAAAATTTGTATTTCCTCCATAGACTCTACCGAAAGTCAATCTGATATGGTTTTTCCAAGTGAGCGTTTAATTAAAAGTTATACGAAGACTTTTTGAGGGATCAACATATTCAATATGGCTACGAGTACTTATGATTCAAAGCAGCTAAGTTAAAGTCACTTTGAGGTGTACCATCATTGCATTCGATGGTGCCGATGGGGAGGCCTAGATAGCGATGATTTAACATGCTATGCTGTCGACGACTATTGTCAGCAGAAGGGTCACCCATGGCAAGCCTTTGAGGAGCTCAGAACTGCCCATAGGACATCTCGTCCATCTCCCCTCCTCATTTCCCTCTTTTCCCGCTTCCTCTCCTTCTGCGATTCCATTATCCCCTGGGTCGGAGTTAAGGTGTTATACGTCCCGTGCCCGGCGGAGGCCCAGTTTAAAAAATAGGTCAGTCGTTAACGGAGTAATCGGATACCTGACGACCTCCGGATTAGCTAGCCTTATCTGTACAATTCTACTTATGGGAACTTAACATGAATAAAAACAAACAAAAACCTAACTCCGGTATCGTTTCAAATCCGGACAGTAATAGGGCTTAAAAGCTGTCTAGCAGCAATGCTCTTGTGGCACCACTATGTGGTGGAACCGTAGACGCTCGTGGAATCTCCGCTAGTTGTGGCGAGCACCTTAGTAAGAAAAGTCTTACCAGTAGAGGCAGAACTATGCCTCATGGTCTCACCTCAGCTGGCAGCATCCCTTCAGGCAGCACCACGAAGCTGTCGTCTGCTCCTTCATGCACAGCTGATCAGGAGAGGGACTGTGGAAAGTCATGGTCCTTCCACTGGAGGCCAACGCAGCGACACCAAAAAAACAAACCTCCTACTAGTGCAAGAAGGACTGGTCCGGCTTCCACAAGCGCACTTACAGCGATCTCCTCAAAAATTAAATTGTGGTCGATATTAAAGACAGGTGCTACACTGACGGTGTATGATCTCACTTGTTTGGTGGAATCTGATCATGCTGCCACTGGCAGATAATTATGCGGGATTCTTGTGGAATAACCCAGGACTACCGCCATAGACCTACGATGGCGGACTACGTCAAGACCGCATAAAACTTATCGCTTGTAGTGATTAAAGATCATGAGTTCTCTACAAGGTTACAATATGCAGGGTTGGTGAGGTGATGGTGTGGCCAGGTGCTAAGTTCGATGTTGTTGCGAGTGAAGATATCCCAATCCGACCGCGATCGTGTACTTGGATCCCAGCAAACTTGACTTTACCGGGAAAAATTATGGAAGGCATATACGACTTAGAAACCCCTCCCTTCCGACTTACAACTCGAATGTCGAGGAACTGAACTGGAAGAACAAGTTCCTACCCTTTGCGCTGTCATTGGCATCAACCAGGAATTTCTTGCTCCGCTGTCCGACCGCAGGTGTCATTCGGTTTGGGTGTAACGAAATTACGCTGAGAATGTATAAGAGGGATGAGATGGACGCTGACAAGCGACTTCCCAATCTCTCTGAATCTGAAGCAGATGGCGCAGGTGCACTAGTCACCTTCAATCTCTACGATCGACCCTCAGTCGCACATGCAGCCTGACGACTTCCCTAACAAAGTTCTTCTAAGTAAAGACAAGCTCCTTATCCGTTTATCAAAAAACGGAGAATATATCGTTTTGGTCCAAGAAACTTGGGTCGTCAATAACTTGGTTCGAGGACTAAAGACCGCTTGATACTACCCACTATATGAGTCCGACAAACGTAAACTTAGGTCTTGCATATAGTAGTCTTAATGCTTACTTTTACTTTTAAATTCATTTTTATTAATTATTAGCTTATATCAACTTATATACTAGACAAAAATGAGTAAATCTAACTTAAAATTAACAGGATACTTATTCTAGATTATTGATCCTTATGCGGACACCCTAAACTTAACTCTATCTTATAATTATTGCCTTTCGGCCTAAAAACTATTTTACGAAGTAATCTTACATATTATGTTTTCATCGAGAAAATTTTTAAGAAAACTCGGCATCTTTATCAAATTTTATATTTTTATATAAAAAAACAAATTACAAACTACCTACTCTACTTACTTAAACTACTTAACATATTCTAACTATAATTAGGATTCTGAGCACTCGTTGCATTACGAAACAAGTGGTCAAAATCCCAATTGCTTTCCGAGCGCCTGGCAGTCGTCAACGTGCACATGCGCCGCCGTGAGCTGACTGATGCCTTACAGAATCAATCACCTCCCGGAAGCACCACCACAAGTTGGCGAGCCCGGCCCCTCCCAGAAACGCCCTAGCTAACTTAATCTATCTTACAAACTAAGAGGATGTTACCTAGAGTAACGCACCGTCTTGGGAGGGCATGTTGAACCCTCCACCCTCAAAAAGCCACCAAAATTCGGCGAATTGCTTTTCTGTATCGAATTTATCCCTCTCCGCTATTGCGGTACTAAAACGGAGGAGCTCATGAGCATTGGCGACGTCCTCGCCGCGGATGAGCCGCTTATCTCTCGCACTGCGGTAGCGGTGGTATAATACCGGGATACCATCCCTCGTCTGTACCAGCCCTTTTGCATCAATATGGATAAATGCCTCTGGCGGGATAAAGCCAGACCGGAGCGTACTCTCTATGTACATTTCATTGGGGTAGTAAGCCCCAAAGATCAGACTATTGTCGCTGGCCATCGCCCTTGCAACGTGCCTTCGAGTCACCTTAATGAGGAAATTGTCAATCCTATTCAACTGAGCCCCATCGTATAGGACCTTGTTGGGATAATATTTTATATAGTTGGATTCAGGCGTTCGGAACAACCGGAGACAGGTCCTAAGTCATTGTCTCTCCAAAACCCGAATCTTTTCCATATAGCTAGGCGCTATATTAAACCATAATGGACAACCATAAGCGATTATCGGCCTTATAAGGGCCACGTAGCAAATGACCTTCACTCTGGAGTCAAGTTGACTGCTATGAAACAGTCTCCTTGTCAGAGCATAAGCCTTCTTGGCCCCAGCAAGACAAGCAACTATATGTCTATCGAAATATAGATACTGGTCAAGCCAGATACCTAGATATCTAACTGCGCTTCTCACCGCCAATGGCTGCCCATTTTGTCCAATAATGGCCAATTTTTTCCAGTTTTTTCTGGTATCCCTAGAGGCCCCAGCCAATGGAGTTCTGAACAAGATTGTTTCCGTCTTCTGAAAGTTGATTTTCAACTTCCAGTCAGCGCAATATCGCTTAATTTGATCGAAATCACGCTGCAAAAGAATGTTAATGACTTCGATTTTAGGACCTGACCTGTATGCCACCAAATCGTCGGCATACGCTATAGCATGTCTGAGTGAACCCACCAGATCACTCGTGTAAATGTTAAACAGGATCGGAGAATTGACCGCCCCCTGCTGTAAACCGTTTTTAATTTCAAAGACTCTGCTCGAAGTCACGTTGCCACATTTGACAACGAACTTCTTTCCCATAAGCATATTATAAATTACATATAGCAAAGGTTTGTGCATCCCCCGCCTGATCAACTTGTAGAAAAGTCCCTCTAACCATACGGTGTCGAAAGCCTTCTCAAAATCAACCAGACAAGCACCCGTGCATTGGTTCTTGCATTTATTCCACTGAATGTCGGAAACCAGTTTCGACGCGGCATGAATAGTGTCATGCCTCGCCCTGAAACCAAACTGGTTTTCCGGAATTATGTTATTGTCCTCGACCCACTTTAACAGGGCTCTATTGACAACTTTTTCAAAGACCTTGCTAATATTCGGAAGCAAGCTAATTGACCGGAGATTGGCAGGGTTCGTCCTATCTTTACATTTTTTCGGGATAGGGTGTACCACAGCTACCTTCCAATGCGCCGGATAATGTGCATTATTCAGCGCATTGTTAAACAGCGTGGTGAAAATATCTACCGCCTCCAAAGGCAGGTGTCTCAATACGACGTTTGGGACACCATCCATCCCCGCCGACTTTTTATTCTTTAGCGACTCGAAGATGCACAGAAGATCATCCTTCGACACGAACAAGTGCGATGCATCTCGGCCATTGGCGACAACTGCATTAGCATGGTTTTCATCAGTGAATACGGTGAATCCGTTATTCTCAGATCGCCAATTCTCAAGTTCGGTGCGCAGATAGAAGTGGCTCACTAGAGCCCTATTCTCAATGTCGTGGTTACGGCGAACAGGATTGTTCACCGTATACACGGCCTCGAAACAAGCGCCCAGCAAATCCACTTTCTCCTGTGGGTCCTCGACCACGAAAAAATCGTCGATTGAAGCGACACTTTCTGGACTTATTCCAGCAGTCAGTACTGTCTGTCTGTTCTCTGCTGTCTGGGAGATTCGAACACAAGGAATATCATTGTGATCTTTCCTCCTGAACAACTTATTTATCTGTGGGAACATATTCGGACTACAGGTTTTAATAGCCCGAATTTTATTGCCCCAATACAGACTTACAGATTTTCTGTAATTTTCTTTTATCAGCTGTTTCAGGATTCGGATCTCTGAATTCAGCATCCTTACCTCCGGGTCGTTGCGATCAGTAAATTGCCTGTACAGCCGTTTAAGCCTCGAGAGCAGTCTACTTTTCTGTCGGTATAGTGCGTCGATTGTAGGGTTTCTGTACTTTTCTGTCTGGTCGTCGTCGGAACGTCCTACCCGAGGAATAGTTCGTTCCATAGTTCGTTTGATGGCGTCGTTCATTTGCAATAAATGGCGATCAATGTCATCATTTGTCATGTTACTGTTTGTCGGTGGGTCGATCCCACTCGAACGTATATCTCGCTTTAAAAATCTGGAGAAGCGCGACCATTGTGCCCTCCGATAATCGAATGAACACACTGCTTCGTACTCCTCCAGCAGCGTTTGCTCGTTCGGGATCCGTATTGCGGCGGCGAGTCCGTAGTGGTCACTATCGTACTCAAACGCACGCAAACAGTTCCGCGTGTTTTGATCTATGTTCGTCAGTTGAAGTCTTGCGTCCGTTAAGGCCAAGTCCAGGAAAGCACCGCTTCTTGGGAAAGAAGGGATATCCGTCGTGTATAACTCGAGGTTGTACTCAATCATATTGAGGCGGCACCAGGCGTGAAACTGGTTGCCCCTGGGATTTGCAGTAACATTTCCCCATGCCGCATGCTTGGCATTAATATCTCCGGCCAAGAAGTAATAATTCTCCTCCGAGTTCAGCTGCAGACTACGAAAAAGTGTCTCGAGCTCTGTCATAAATTGGTTTGGTGGAGGTGCAGCAGGTGCGTAAAGCGACACCACATACATTCTCCTCCGGCTATGGAGAGGAATGCATATGATGCATGCCTCCAACAACTGGAACCTACGCACGTCCCCGCTATATATAACCCTATGGCGCAGGCCTTTTCGAATTAAGATTCCAACCCCACCTCCTTGAGTGGAGTGAGGCCGGTCTCTTCTTATTACATGATAGTCTTTGTATCCCAATTTGTGCTTCTGATTTAGCTTAGTTTCGCTAACCAAAAGCACATCCGGGTTTTCGGTTTTCAACAAATTGGCAAGTGACGTTCTTTTCTCGATCCTGACTAGTGAATTATCATTCACAGCAAGGATCTTTAAGTTTCCCTCATCCAGCGTAGCCATTAGATTTATGGCACACCAGACCCCACAAACAACTCCGAATAGATAAAGTCAATTCGGGCCGCTTGTTCATTTAACTGTTTCTGGAACTTATCGATCTTTCCGTGCAGAGACAGAAGGATCGATTTTAAGTCTAGATCCACCTCTGGTGCCTTTTGGGCTACCTTTGGCTGGTTTAATATTATTTGAGCTTGACCCGGTCCAGCTGCCATTTGGGCAAAGGACACGTTGGGTGCCACAAAATTTGTGAACGAGCGACTCTTCTGACGCCTATCGCCTTCAGACTGCTGTTTGCGGGCCTGGACTCGCTTTTTCAGTTCTTGGTACTTTGGGCAACCCCTGAAGTTGGCGGGATGCCCAGAGTTCCTGCAGAGCACACAGGAGAGTACACTCCGGTCTTCGACTCTCTCCTTACCTAGAGAGCATTCACCATGTATGTGGTCCTTATCGCACTTGACGCATCTAAACTGCATGTTACAGTTAGCTGCGGCCCGCGCCCGAACCTTTGGCAGCGCATACATTGAAGTATGCGATCTGACCGTTTTAATTTCTCCCATCTAACAGCATGATAGTACAGGAAGCGGATATTTCGCAGCCTGTCAATTTTGCTGTCAGGAGTAAGCTGGACCAGGAAAAATGGTAAGTAACGGTTACCACCACTTGCCACAGCCGAGGAAAACGGCTTGACCCCCACGAACTTGAGGTCGTCGCTTTCAAAATTCTTAAGCTCTTTTTCGAGCTCCTCTGTTTTAATTGAGGGATCGATTCCTTTTAATACCACGGTTTTAAGCTTTTTCTCCCTTGGGGTGTACGTAAAGTACTCGGTCTTTACCTCTCCCAAGGCGGTGCGCACTCTCTGGTACTCCTCAATATCATCACACATAATTACATGTTTACTGGCAGAAAGCCTCTTAACATAAAAATTCTTAGTAATTAACCTACATAACCTAATACTATCACTAATATCGAAGTTACTTACATTAATCGGGGGAATTTTGTCCTTCCTTGCTGGCTTCTTCTGCGTCTGCTGCTTTGACTGCTGTTGCTGATTTGGCTGCAGTTGCTGCTTTGGCTGCTGTTGTTGCTGTTTTTGTTGGTTTCGTTGCTGTTGTCGTTGTTGTTGCTTCTGTTGATATTGTTGCTGGATTTGCTCCCTCAGCACTGTTTGTTGTTGATGTTGCTGCACTTTTTTCAGCCTCAGCTGCTCACGCTTCTCCAAGAGCTCTTTTATGAGCTTGTCTAGCTCAGCTACCTCATCCTCTACATCTCCATCCTCCATTTGGATGGCATTGCTTCCATCGTCGTCGACCGGTAGGTCCCTGAAGGAGTTTCCCTCTCCGACGTACCGGCCCGCTCCCCCTTCAGCTTCGGAGGAACTGGTATTATCCGTATCATCATCGGTACCAGCCACCGATGATGCTACGCTAGGGCCTGCCAGGTTCGCCCTTCTCTTGGCAGCAAGATTCGGCTTCGGATTTACCTTCCGTCGCCTCTTCTCCACCTTACGAAACTCGTCATTCGCTACTTCTGTAGCAGGTTTTCCAGCTGCTACTTCTGATTTTGTTGGTTCTGGTATTGCCTGCGAAAGAACTCGTCTGGGCAACGACCGGCCCGTTGTTGTTGTTGTTGGTGTTGTTGTTGTTGGTGGTGTTGTTGTTGCAGTTTTGAATATGCTTGCAGCTGATGCATTTGGCATACACGCTGCTGATATTGTTGCTGCTGCTGCTGTTGTTGTTCCTGCTGCTGCTACGGTTGCTGCTGTTTTTGGTGTTGATGATGCTCTTGATGTTGTTGGTGTTATTACAGGCGATGATTTTTTTGCCGGCTCACATGTTTGCACCACATGTCGCAACGGCACGCCCACACCCGTACGCGGGACCACCGTTTTCCGGGGGTCCATCCTACACCGTACGGAACTTTTCACACTTTTTTTTTTGCACTTTTATTAAATGTTTCTATCACCGTTTCTTAATAAATTATAAAAATTAAAATTCTGCTGGGAATCGAACCCACGCTTCTGGCGTCAGAGGCAGAGGCTCAGACTACCAAGCCAATTACACAAATAAAAATACTAGGCTAATCACCACTAATTAAACACTTTTCCGCTTACGATCTTCACTAACTAGCCGACCTGTCTCTAAAAGAGTTGCGGAACGACTGTAGTCTTAATGCTTATTTACTCTCAAATGTCAGCAATCGGAATATTTCTGCTTCCAAACTGAAGACTGTACATTGCCCATGAAAACTTGCGACCTCTCCCTGATGATAACTTGGGGAGATTTATTGCGGCAGAGAGGCTACAAGCTGCACCCACTATCGGTTGCGACGCCAATGCGCATCACAACGTATGGAGCGGCTCTGACAAAAGGTGAGTCACTTTTTGAATATATTTTAAGTACTAACCTCATTGTGTGCAACATTTGCAATAAACCCACCTTCATTACCAAAAATCCACAAGAAGTCTTAGACATCACTCTTGTTTTCGACAACATTCACAATATGATGTCGAGTTGGATGGTTTCGGCTGACCATTCTTGGTCTTTGTCTGGAAACTGCTCACTCGAAGGACAAAAATTCCTCACTCGAAGGACAAAAAGCACGATTTATCGAACCTTAATCCTACCAGTCCTGCTTTATGGTGCCGAGTGCTGGACGATAAGTAGAAAATGGGAGCTAATATAGGGTTCTTTTGAAAGAAAAATACTCCGTCGGATATTTGGTCCTGTGTGCGAGGAGGGCGAATGGAGGAGAAGATACAACCGTTAACTCTATGAGCTGTACCAAGATGTGGATGTAGTCTAAAAAGCTAAATCACATCGACTACATTGGTGCGGCCAGCCAAGAGCATCTTCGACTCTGAGCCCCTGGTTCGAGAAGGCAAGGAAGACCGAACCTTCATTTTAAAGACCACGCCATCGCGGAGGACGGAGCGCCTGGTCTGTAGAACTGGAAGCAGACTTCCCGGGATCGCTGAGGATGAAAGGCTGCAGTGTCTCAGGCAGACACTCTTGACAGGTCGCGAGCCCATTAAGAAGGTAAGTATTCTTTGTCTGACCACCGATATCATCAATTCGACCTAAACGTTGAAACGGCGATCTATCTTCGGGAATCCTCGGAAAACAGAGTGTAAATACAGCAAAACTCCACCCAAATTCGTTATCTCTGAACTCTTAAGACACCTCTTCAATTTAACGAACTTGACAGTAAAGTCAATAATCTGGCCCCTCATACGGCATAGAGAGAAAAAGAAAACACCTTGGTGTACCCCAGAATTGCGACCACTCAGAAATGATTTCAGAACCAGACGAGATAATACCTGCCGAACTATAAATGGTATCGGACAACACCCTGCCAGCTTTTGAGAAGATTTTGAATAGCTGTTTGGTATATATTCCTCGGCCTTGTAGAGAAGTGGAAGTGGTTTTCATACCCAAGGCTGGCAAATACTCCCACAGTTAAATGAACTTCTAATATGCCTTGAAAGAGAGGCCTGCAGGGTGATTGCCTATGCGGATGATGTTGCTATTGCCGTCTTTGGAAAACACTTCAGCACTATAAAGGAAGTCCTGCAAAACGCTGTTAGCAAGCTAACGAGCTGGGCAAATCGTTGCGGCCTGGGTGTAAGCCCCCATAAAACCGAATTTGTACTCTTTTCCAGGAAATCCCACATATCGACCTACCCTCTATTAAAGAACCAAGCTTAACATTTTCTGGCGAAGCTAAATTCTTGGGTCTTGTCTTCGATAGGAAGTAAAGCAGGAAACCCAACATACAAGAAAGAGTCAAAAAAGCTAAAGTAGCACTTTTCTCTTGCAAAAAAGGCCATTGTCAACCCCGCATCAATGTAGGGCAGATGACCCCGATAAAAAAAGGAACACCATTACCCAGTGGCGGATCTAGGATCTCGACTAGGGGGGGCTCCCTAAAATTTATACTGTCATGACCTGACTTAACCTCATTTTCTCATTCTTTTGATACATTTTGCATGAAACTACGATAGTGCCGCTTGTGTGGACACACGGTTACCAATGCAAACAATTTTAATTCGGAACATCTACTTCGCGACACAGTGTCGATAATTTTTTGATACACAGATATGTACTCGTATATGCACCAGTTGTGAGTGGCGAAGTAAACGGAGTACAAGCCCATATCAGGTCTCATTTTCCTCTTGCAATCTACTTTCATTGTGCCGCGCATGGCTTCAGTTTGTTCATCAATGCCGCTTGCGGAGTTTCGGGTATAAAAAATGCGTTAGGAACTATCAGAGCAATAGAAGCATTTTTCCACTGGCCGAAGAGACAAAGCATTTTAAAGGAAGACATTTTGAAAATGCCGAAAAAGAGTGATCGGAGAAAAGAAAAATTGAATTCTTTCGCTGTTTCAAGATGGGCTCAGTCTCATGAAGCAGTTTCAACTTACCTCGAACTTAAACCGGCCGTTATAGAAGCTTTGGAAGAAATAAAAAAGTGGAAAGATCGAGAGACTTCACAAAAGGCTTCTCAGCTTTTGACCGCGATTTTGACAATCGAATTTCAAATCTTCTGTCATATAATGGAATCGATCAATTCTATCGTCTTGCCTCTGATTCGGGAATTGCAGACGAAAAATCAAGATCTATGAGAAGCCACAAAGTTAGCTGATGATGCTACGAATGATATCAAGGAAAAGCGGGAAAACGTTGATTCAAATTTTTGTATCATTTACGACAATGTAGCTGAAATCTGTTCTTAATATGAAATTGCCTCGTCGTTGCAGTCAACAGAAAAACCATTGCAACGTTGAAACACAAAATGTTTAAGATTATTACAGAATTGCCTTCTACATTCCATTCCTTGATACTTACATTTTTCATCTCCAAAGTCGGTTCGAAAAACACAAATCGATCTTCCACAGTTTCGGACAACTATTTCCTTCCAAGCAGGAATTTGATGAGGAAAAATGCGCAGATCTTTACAAGTTTTATGACGAAATATTGGACTGTTCAGAAAGGAATTTTATCTCAGAGATCAGAATGTGGAGGCAACGGATCTTTGATCAAGATATTCAAAATTCGCTCGATGCACTATCAGTGAGTAACTTCAGATCGGAATTTTTACTTTCAGAATCAGTTTCTATAACCCATCGAATACTTAACTTTCAATGGTTACGTTATGTTTTAGGTTATCAATGAAAAATGTTTCAAAAACGTGAACACGATCTTACGAGTATTGGCAGTGTTACCTGTAACAACAGCAGCTTCAGAACGATCGTTTTCGACCCTAAAAAGAATAAAAAACTATTTTTGAAGTACGAGTACAATAGGACGGGAGCGCCTGAATGGACTCGCTTCTTTGAGTATCCATCCTGAAATTGGGCTAACGGAAGACGAAATTCTGCAAGAATTCTTCAAAAAACCGCGGAATTTTAAAAACTATTGAGTTTTTCTCTAGATTTCGCACTATTGCTAATATGTTGTAGTAACATGAATTGAATAATAATGTTATGCATGATAAAATACGAGAAATCATTTATTTGCACATTACAATCTTCTTTGGATTTTCGAATCGTAAAATAGAATATGCAAATTGTCGGCGACAGAATACCAGCATTTCAGATTCAGGTCGGTTCGGACCCGACAACCCCCCCCCCCCCCCCCCCCCCCGGCTGAATCCGCCACTGACATTACCTTTTTTAACTGATAAAGGGTCTCTACATATCGCTATTATGTAAACTTATGTTTAAGCTATTCGCTATCGAGAGAACAAACTTTAGGTGGACAAGTGGTACTTCATGTCTAGCGGCTAAGCATATCTGGCCAAAGCTGGACCTGCGGCGCTCTAAGTGTGTAATCTCACTAGACCGACTTCACATTAGCTCCACTATAGGTGTCATTACAGGGCACTGTCTAATAGGCAAGCACGCGTCAAGGCTGGGCGTTTATTCTAATGAATTGTTAAGCAGCTGCATGGAGAGAGAAGGAGGAGACTACGCTTCACCTTCTTTTGCATGTCATTCTCCCTGCCATAAAAGAAATCTCTATCTAATAGCCTTCCTGCGTAATGAACTTAGTGACTTAGCTAATGGGTAGAGGGAGAAACTCCCTAGATCGATGTGGTATCACAATGGACCTCACATTGGTCTAAGTACGTCGGCTGAAGCTGACAACCACCTCAACCTAACCTTACCTAACTTATGATTTGGATAGATTTCTGGAAAACATGAGGTAGTAACCGGCTTCGAAGAAATAACTAAACATTTCGATTTACGTGGATTTAGGCAGAAACCATTAGCTCGAGTCTAGCATGTAATTCTCTCCAGGCCCAGGGGAAAACTCCTAAGCTCCTGTCAACCGAGGAATTTAGTAAATATTGAGTAAGGTCAGGGCCGGTCCAACCATATGTGCAGGATGTGCAAATGCACAGGGCGCTAAATTCCGGGGCGCATTGCTAGAAGTAAGAAAAAATAAAAAATAGCAACATCCATCACACCTGTGCTGAATTTTTGCACATTAACTCACATCACCTGTATTGTAACTTCAAGGAGAATCTAACTCAAAATAGGGCGCTTTCTGTAAATTTTTCACAGGGCGCTTGTTTGGCTGGAGCCGTCCCTGAGAAAGGTCATTTACGTAAATATTTACATGGGGAAGAATACATAGTACACCTGAGTTTAGTGGAAGAAAGCCAGATATGGAATTATTTATAGCAACAGCCTGCAACCTATGATTTAAATACGAGGCTACCAGATTTGTAGACGACACAGACACATTTTATTATTTACGAAGTTTACAACAGAAAACATTATGATTTACCATATCAAATCGCTTAGGCGAACTGTTGGATACCCTATTCTTATTCCTATCGCTCATAAGTGGGCGTGACAAAAGTCGAAGTATGGTTGAATTGTTAAGAACGCTCTACATATTTTGTTATAAAACATTTAAAGTAGATATTTAATCGAAAAAAAACGAAGCTTTTGTAAAAAAACGCTCCCTAGCTCAAACTTTGGCTTTTCAATAAAATTGTTTTATTTAATTGTGGGCGCATCAGTAGGCGGATTTGAAAACTATTTAAACATAAGTATAAAGGGCACCTAGAGAGTCTACATCTTTATATATATAATTCTACTGTACGTGTGTATGTCATTGAACTCCTCCTAAACGGCTGGACCGATTTTAATGATTTTTTTTGTACGCGTTTGGGTGGCGCCCTGGATTGTTTAGATTCACAAATCAGCCCGGCAGTTGGCGCTGCAGTTTACGAAAATTCCGAAAAATCGATTTATTCGCATTTTTCGCACTTTGAAAAAAAAAATAAACTGGGTAGAAATCGAGTAGTGACACTTCAAATACAAAAAAAAAATATTTAAAATTTTAAAAGCAATTGTTGTTGTCAATTATTTTAATTATTTGCCAAGCAAATTGTTGTCAACAATTTTGAATTTTTTTTTTAAATATACCTAATAAGCTTGTTTATGTTTATTATGTTACACAAAGTAACTTTTTGAAACGGAGTCGATACTTTGATTTGTTGGATGGTGTTTGAATCCTTCATTTTTGTTTGTCAAGTATTTTCAGGATCCTTGCATTAGTACCTATGTGTGAGTAAGTTGAAATGTAGGGGTGATTGAGATGACGTGGACAATGATAACAGGCAACAGCAGTTGTTGAGCGTTTTCAGTTTTCATGCGCATAACTCGAGACAGAATGGTTAGTTTTTAACGATTTTGAGCTTGACGGTTTCGTTTGGGCCCTAGGCAGGACGAATGCTACTTTTTATCTCGAAAACAAAACTTTGACAGGATGAAATAGGGGGTGTCGGAACTTCGGGAAAAAATATCGCAGGAACAACGTGCAGTCGTCCGAACTGGAGACCGAGATAGACAACAACATAATCGTCATCAGCATAGCGTTCAAATAAATGAAAACCAACGAAGAAGAAGAAACGTCGTGAATATAGAATTGCGGCGAGTAGCATTCCAATACCAATGCACGGTTGAATACAAACTCCTGTAGGACAACATGTGAAACGTTTCAGTGCACCAACAATCGGTGAAGTTGTCATTGTAATGGTTGAAGAAAATTTGGAATCAGGAGATATAGTTTTACATCGCCAAAATGATCAGTTGCAGCGTGTGTATGAAACACACAAAATATCGTGCTCACTAATGGGAGCTAATATTGTAAAATTCGAGATACATATTTATAATTAAGTTGCATTCTTATAGGTGGCGCTATATTCCCAGTTTTGTATATGTTGGTCGATTTCGTTGTTGGCATTAAATTAGAATTGCTGCATGTTGTTAAACCGTGCGCATAACAAATTGATTGAAAGAAAATAAAAATCGAAGTTTCTTTCTTTTGTGTTGTTGTTCGATTCAAAAAAGTCAGGTGACATAGGCGCCTGCCAGGCAACTAGCACCTACCCCTAGGGAAGCAACGAAGTAGAGTAATCGGGCTAAGCAAAGCGCAGAAAAATGTGCAGTCCCTTTAACCACGGAACCGATTGAGCTCAAATCAGGCAAGCTTTGGTATTGACTTGAATATGTTTCTGTGAAGTTTGGTCAAAATCGGTCCACCAAGTTTGACTTGCAATTTTGTTTCTCATCAAAAAAAGACAAGTATGTATTTCTTTTTGTTAGGCGCAGAGAACACCGAGTATTTAGACCCTTGAGCACGGGCAACGCCGGGCGGGTACAGCTAGTATATTATAAATTTCAGCTTAAACTTTGGTTTTTCAATAAAATTGTTTTATTTAATTGTGGGCGTGTCAATAGGCGGATTTTAAAAATATTATCTGCCGAGCAGTGTTAGGAGTCAAAGATCATATATAAAAAATTTCAGCTTTCGAGCTCAAAATTCGATTTTTTCGGATTCGGCGGATTTCAAAAATTGGTAAACTTGATTATTTCGGGACCCTAGAGAGTATATGGTTCAAATTTCAACTTTCTAGGTCCAGTTTAAAGGCCTAATTGCCGACAGACGGACGGACGGACCGGACATGGCTAGATCGACATTACTTCTGATGCTGATCATAAATATAGTAACTTTTAGGGGTCTACGGGCAATCCCTCGTGCAAAAAATCCTTTTTTTTAAATTTTACCTGTTCCATGTTTTCCCAAGTATCATAAAATCTATGGGTTTTTATACAAACTTGTCGTAAGCTTTTATTTTTATTATTGTTATTTTCATTCAAAAAAAATATTAAAACGTTACTTTATTACGCATTTTCTGGAGAAAATTGAACCGAAAGTCAAAAAATTAGCATGCGCAGGAAAAATGGAACAGGTTAAAAATTGGATATCTTAAGACTGAGTTAAGATATAAAATTTATTTAAATGCAATTACAAAGGCTAATATTTTTTCTAAAAATAGAGGCCTAAGCGAAATTTCTATCATTAGTACTAACAGCGCAATTACCGTTAACATGGGTCAGGGTACACCCAAGCCTTTTAAGCCTTTTGTGAAATCCTCAATAAATGATATAAAAATTGGAGATAGGCCCTTACTGTAGAACAATTTTTTCCTTAGAATATACCCATAAATCATGCCCTAAAATATTGCCTACGAATTAAGGAGGGTGTCCCTTATCCCTAATCTAAAAATGACGCATTTTTAGGAATGATTTCACGAAACATAGATTGATATTGTGAGCACAGCCTCTCAGTGGCATTGCACTCCTGAAAGAAATTTCCAAGGTTAAGATCGTAGAAAACAAATAATAAAATTTATTCTGTAGATTGACAAGATCTGATCTTGTATAAAATGCAAATTTGCACAATCATTGGAGTATTTTGGAATCCTTTAAATCCTATTTGAAGCTTTGTCAAAGTGCTCCACTCGTTTCGAATTGGAATACAGATTTTGCAAAAGACTCGCGAAGATAAAATGCACTCAAATTCAAGCAAAGTGTGTTCTTTGGCTGCTGATAGAAGGAGAGCTGGCGAGGAAATCTGTTCGCCAAAGTTCATTAACAATGCTCAAGGGCTGCTTCTTATGGTTGAAGAAAAAATACTACACAGATGGCAACAGTATTGTAAAGGACTTCTAAATGAAAAATTTCCTGAGATATACTTTCCAAGAGCCGTTCATAACAATAAAGAAGTACCCGGCATTACTGTTTAAGAAGTTCAGAAGGCGGTATAAGACTCCAAAAAACAAGAAGCGGGTGGGCCGGACGAGATATATCCGAATTGTTGAAAAAAATGGGAGACATAGGGTGTTTGATTCTCTTCTCCAAACTGATGACAGGCGATTCAATGCCTGACCAGTGGAGGAAAAGATATCTTCTTCCTGTTTACAAAGTAAAAGGCGTTGCGCGGGAATGTGATAACTACCACACACCATGAATATCAGTAAGCGGGTATTAGAAAGCCAATTGCGGAAAACAATACGGTTATCGATGGCCAGTCCTGTTTTGCCGCAGGTAAATCAACCACAGATGCAATCCAAGGAATAAGAATAATGATGGAAAAACATCGTGATTCCTTAAAAGAATTGCATATTCTAGTGGTGGTTGATTTTGAAAAGGCATTTGATAGACAACCAAGAGAACTGTTATAGGTGACTAAGCCAACGAGAAGTTCCAGACACCTTTCTACAGATGATCTTGGACATGTGTGAGGGAGCAAAATCTCACCGAAGAGTTTCCAATCAAAGTCGGTGTACACCAGGGAAGCGTCTTAAGTTCCTTGAAATTTATCACAGTTCTTGATTATCTGCTTGATGGAAAAGTGACGGATTTCAAACTGCTGCAGATGGAACTACCATAATTTATTTATTTATTTATTTATTTACCATCTATCGAGTACATATCTCTTAAAGACTAAGCCTAATGCAAATTTACAATATTACTATATTTTAAAAATACATATATAGGTATAATAATAAAAACACAAGATATAAATTAAAATGATTACAAGAAAAAAACATAGGGACGGGCTACAGTCGGCTTGGGCGAACTGTTGGATACCCTATTCTTTTTCCTATCCCTCATAAGTGGGCGTGACAAAAGTCTAAGTATGGTTGAATTGTTAAGAACATATTTTGTTATATAACATTTAAAGGATTTTATCAAAAAAAACGCTCCCTAGCTCAAACTTAGGTGTTTCAATAAAATTGTTTTATTTAATTGTGGGCGTGTCAGTAGGCGGATTTAAAAAAAAAATAAAACATGGGAATAAAGGGCCCCTAGAGAGTATATATTATAAATTTCAGCTCCCTAGCTCAAACTTTGAATTTTCAAAAAAAAAAAAAAAAAAATTGTGGGCGTGTCAGTGGGCGGATTTTAAAAATATTTACACATGAGCATAAAGGGCCCATAGAGAGTATATATTATAAATTTCAGCTCCCTAGCTCAAACTTTGGATTTTCAAAAATTAATATACCCTTAGAATAGGGTATAAAAAAATTGTTTTATTTATTTGTGGGCGTGTCAGCGGGTGGATTTTGAAAATTTTTTATCCCGAGCAGTTTTAGGAGTCATAGATCATATATACAAAATTTCAGCTTTCTAGCTCAAAATTCGATTTTTTTCAAAATTTTGTTTTTTTTGAGTTTGTGGGCGTGTCTGTGGGCGGATTTTAAAAATTCGTAAACTTGATTATTTCGGGACCCTAGAGAGTATATGGTTAAAATTTCAGCTCTCTAGGTCCAGTTTAAAGGCCTAATTTTTGGCTACAGACGGACGGACATGGCTAGATCGACATTACTATTGATGCTGATCATAAATATAGTAACTTTTAGGGGTCTACGGGCAATATTAAGGTATGTTACAAACTATGCGTCAAAATTAATATACCCTTAGAATAGGGTATAAAAACAATATGCATTAATGCTACAACGAACCTAATACAAGAGCTCTAAAAACATCCTTGCTAAGGAAGAAGTCGATGTTTTGAGAAAGAGAATTAAACTCAGAACTTTAACTGGAAATAGGATCGGATCTTCCGTAGTTAGTGTACGAAAGGGGAACAAGAAAGAGTGCTTGTCTCATCCTTAACGACCTTGAGGGAGCATATAGACAGTAAAGGGTAGTTTAGGGCAATCAATCCGATTACAGAAAGTATACATTATTAGGTAATACTTCCTTCTAACTTCAAGGGATTTAAGATTAATCAGAAGACATCTTTGGGCATACGGTAGCAAAATATCATCAACCCAATTGAGTTTTCTGATCGCAAATCTCGTAGATTATCTTTGTATAGATTCTAAACGATTTACATCCACTTTATACAACGGACACCATATACAGTAGGCATACTCTAAGGTTGACCTTATCAAAGAAATGTACAACGCTTTCAACGTATACGGCGCAGAAAATTGTTTAGAGTTGCGCATTAGGAATCCTGGTATTTTATTGGATTTTGAAATCAAGTAGTCTAAGTGCATTTTAAAATTAATTTTTGCCTCAAAGATGACACCGAGGTCCATTTGGCTGCTTACCAACTCAAGCGGCGAGCCAACAATACAGTATTCAAAATTAATTGGTCCAGTCGATCTTGTAAATTGTATACTTTTACATTTAGCTACATTTAAATACAAACAGTTCTCATCACACCACGATGAGACTTCATCGATGTCAAACTGTAATTCCTCACAATCCAATTTGGACTTAATAGATCTGAATAATTCCAAGTCGATCTGAATAATTTCAAGCAAACAATTAGAATATCGAATTCTCGACGGAAGATCATTAACAAACAGTATGAACAGGATAGGTCCCAGATGACTGCCTCGTGGAACACCTGAGTGGTTAAGGATTTCTTTAGATACCATTGTTCCAATTTTGACACTCTGTCTACGGTTCCTCAAGTAGTTTTTAAGCCAGAGGAAAATATTGGAATGAAATCCTAAGTCCTTCAACTTACTCAGCAAAATATTATGCTGAACTCTATCGAATGCCTTTAAAAAATTTGTATAAATTGCATCAACCTGGTTCCCACGCTCAATGCCCTTAATGCAAAAGTTTGCAAATAAGGTAAGATTTTTTACCGTCGATCTGCCACTAACAAAACCATGCTGATCCATAGAGATGCTTGTTCTCACTTCCTCATTTATACAATTTTTCACAATGGCTTCAAAAACCTTTGGTATTAATTTCAGTTTTGAAATGGTTCTGTAATAAATAACCTCTTGTTTAGAGCCTGATTTGTCACCTGTAGAAAGTGACAAGTTGAAAATCTTGGTAGGTAGAGCTGCGAGACTTTCACAACACATTTTAAGGAACATAGGACATACTTATGTGTTAACGGAGAGGAGTCCTGAACATAATTAGACGGAAAATAAGAAGCAAACATATCGCAAATACTTTTTTCATTACAAAACGATTGACTTAGATAATGTATGTTAGCCGGTAAACCGAACTATTTGCGCTTTGAATTTAGGACCACCCAAAAAGCCCAAGAGTCACTTTTGATGTTGGTCTCAATTGAGTTTATATATTTAGTGTACAAAACCTTTTTTACAGTTTCGTAGTCTCTTCTTATTTGAGTGTAAATAACGCGATGGCTACAAACCTTTCGGTACCTTTTATGCATTTTAGACATCTTATTTTTTAAGTTGCACAATCTTTTAGTAAACCAAATTGGCTTATTACTATGTTTAACTGCTTTTAATGGAACAAACCGAATATAAGCGAGGATCAAACGTCCCTGTACCGAGCACTGGATGTATGATCGAGTGATTCCCAAGGGCAATATGTTTAAATATTTGGGTCTATGATCAATAGCGAAGCAACCTGTATTGACAGGGTGGCGACGGTGTAGAGGTTAGTGTGTTGGCTTGTGACCCGTGCGGTGCAGGTTCAATCACCGTGTGGAACAACAACATACGCCACCCAATCACATGTCTCTACACCAAAAGGAAAAGGAGGATTTCTGCCTGGTAGTACAATGGACCGTTACCGAGTCTGAGTGCTCTGGGATTTGGATTTCCAAAAACCTGTGTTGACGATATTAAGCATGGGTGGATGAAGTGGCGGGAAAATTCAATAATCTTCTTCGTCCGAAAAATGTCCCCTAAGCTGAAAAGAAGGCTCTACAACGCAGTTATGCGCCCGAAACTCAAATACAGTTCAGAATGTTAAACAGCGTATAGGTACAAAGTATGAGGGCAAATTGACGGCAGCTGAGAATTGACGACAGCTGAGATGAAGATGGTTCGCTTGTAACAAAGCAATATCCATCAGCGTTCCCATACAATCGCGAAAGAAAGGCAGGCCAAAAACTCCTGGATCACACAAATGCAGCAACACCAGCATTATTGGCCTTAACCCTCTACTGCATACTGCATTCACTTTTTTTCCTTTTTTACTCCTTATTCTCACAAAAAAAAAGATCTTTATACAACACAATTCTATTCTATGCATTTCTGAGAACACATAGCGGTACTTTTCGCGCGAGTGCGACAAAAAACAACGAAGATATTCCTACTTGTAGGTCAGTGGTTTGCTTGTTGTCGTTAAAAACGAAAGCGTGAATAATTTTCTGATTTGAAAAAATTATAACTTTGGTGTACGCTGAGTTAAGTGGTCATAAAAATATATTTGTGATTGGATACTTATTTCTCTCTGCCACAAATAAAATTTTATTAAAAAAAAAATATTATCTTGCTCGTTTGAGAGATAAAACTTCAGAGGCCATATTTGGCTTCGTATGCAGCAAGGGGTTGTAAATCTACACATTTTGTTCACTTGACTCTTGTTGTGGTGCACATGTTTTTTATCGTTTCGTATGTTACTTTTTTGCTTAGAAAAATGGAATTCCGTCGTTTTTATGGAGGATCATCATTCCTTAATTCCATTCATGGAGACGGATCGCGAAGCGATGATGAATTGGCTGGAGATTCAGATGTGGAGTTGGCGAAAGAATTGCATACATATCAATGACCGAAGTGTCAACGTTACGGCTAAGGAAACGAAATCAGATTCAGATGATGAGCCTCTTGCAGCGTTGAAATCAAAACCCGTGAAAAGCAAGACAAACAAAGGACAACGATGAAGAGCTTTTCAAATTTGCAGGATCGGCCGAGTTTCCAGAATATGTAAAAAAAAACTAGAGACACCATCAGACTTTTTTTAAAAAAAAATTCTGATGATTTGTTGGCCTTCATTATAGAGGAATCTAATAAAAAAGTTAATATCACAAAGAACGAAATGGAACAATTCATCGGGATGGTGATATTCATGTCTTGTTGTCAACTTCCATCGTCCAGACATTACTGGAATAAAACGGTAGGACAACAAATGACATATGAATCAATAGCGTGCAATAGGTGGGAAACTATCAAAAGGTCAATGCATTTCAACGATAATCAAAACTTCAAACCATTGGGAACAGAAGGACATGACAAACTCTTCAAAGTAAGACCCCTTTTGGAGAAAATAAGGGAACGTTTGCTATTGATTCCAAAAGAGGAGTTCCTCGCCGTAGACGAACAAATTATTCCGACGAAATGCCGCCATGAACTGAAGCAATATAACCCAGCTAAGCCACATAAATGGGGTTATAAAAAGCAAGTCCTTTGTGGAATTTCGGGATTAAGTTACGATTTTGATTTATTTAACGGACACCAAAGCAATAAGTATCCTGACGGAGCGCCAGATCTGGGGGTCAGTGGTAACGTTGTCACAAGGCTTACGTCAACAGTTCATGCTTATCCCAAGATTTTCTTCGACAACTGGTATAATAGTCCAAATTTGCGGGTTTATTCGTTGCAAAGTGGACTTTTGAAACGAGGGACTATAAGACTCGACCGAGTGCCAAACTCCAGAATTTCGAAGGAACAACTTATGAAGCAAGGACGTGGAAGTATGATGGGAAAAGTGGCAACTATCAGTGGAGTAAAATTGAGTTTGGTGTCCTGGTTTGACAACAAAATTGTAACTTTAATGCCGCCTTATGTTAGAATGAATCCAGTTATAAATAAGAGCCGTTACTCCAGAAAGGATAAGGAGTATAAAATTATTCCTGCTCCACAACCTGTTGAGGTCTAGGTACAACAAATATATGGGTGGTGTCGACTTGCTAGATTTGATGCTGGGCTTATATCGCATACAATTACGATCCAAGATCGTCAACATGGTTTACCTTTATTTGATTTTAAACTAGAAATGGTCGAATATTTATGTAAAGCTGAAAAGCAACCTTTGAAAAGACGTGGACGACCCTGTATTGGATCTAGACTTGGATCTTCTGCGACTTCAACACCAAAGAAATAGCGCCCTGAAAGACATGAAGATTTTCCATTGTTATCAGTACAGTATATTCCTATAAATAAAAAGGAACCGCCAAATTTGTCAAAACGACTGTACTTTTCGTTCATTTACTTTTTGCCAAAAATGTAAAGCTTATTTGTGTTACAATGAAAAGAGAAATTGCTTTTCTAAATTTCATGGCGTATAAACACACAACTTTCAACCATTATTTTACTTTTTTATGATACAATGAATTGTTATGTTTTGTTTCATTTATTTATTTATTAAATGAATTGTTCTGTTTTGTTTATAAATATTTTTTTCTTTATATTTTGCTGCTTTTTTATATATTTTATTTACTTAAACTGAAATCAAAAATGTTCTAGTTTTACAACCGTTAATGCACACGAAGCCATATTTGGCCTGTATTCTTATTATTTAAACAAATGATTTTTTTTTTTTGGTTTTTTAATAAAAGATGTATTAAAACAGCCCAAAGAAGCTATTTAAAAAGTATTTTATTTTTTTTCTCTTTAAATAATAGTTCATGCAGTAGAGGGTTAATGACGAAGTGTTTCGAAATCGGGAGTCCTACCGATATTTTTTGAGGTCAAACCGGCGAACCACACAGGCGGACCAGTAGGGATGCAATGAAGTGGGATGGTAATAATCACTTCAGTCCAGATCAAAAAAAAACCATTACACCTAGCTTATGGAACCATTTGCTTGTGCGAAGTGGAAGGGACTTACAATTTTAAACCAAATCCAAACGCAAATTTGAAAAGCTTCCCTAGACAATTGATACTCTTGGATGTTTGTCAGACGTTCGCAAGAGGTGGTTCAGTGGCAAGAACTTTTTTTTGTTATGGTACTTGGCCCCGGCGGGATTTGAACCTGAGACGTTTAGCTTAGTAGTCCAACATACTTACCTCTGCGCAACTGCGCCCACCAGATCATAACCTCGTCGTTTTCTGATAGTGACATTGAAGTTGTCTTATCTAATTTGAAACCCAAAAGAAAACCAGATATCTTGGGATTTTTTCCTATTGTTCTACGTCATTGTGCCAGTTCACTCTGTTTCCCTTATTAGAATTGATTAATCAATCGCTCTCTAACGAATTTTTTTTAGAAGAATGGATAATATCTACCATTGAATCAATTTGTAAATCTGGCTCTAGGCATATTATATCTAGTTATAGACCAATTACTAAACTTTCGGTTATTCCAAAACTTTTAGATAGTCTTGTTAAAGATGAATTCAATTTTTCAATTAAACAGTTTGTCAGTAAATATCAACATGGTTTTTGGAAGGGTAGATCAACCTCTTCTAATTTAGTAGAATTCACAAGCTTCTGTACTGAGTCCTTAGAGAACCGTAAACAAGTACATGTGATTTATACTGATTTCGTGAAAGCTTTTAGTAGAGTAAACTTGACGATTCTCCTTGAAAAACTGAAGGCATGCGGTTTTTATGGTCCATTGCTGCAATGGTTTAAAACATATTTATATGGTAGGAAGCAATATTTTAATATGGGGGACTTTTTCTCTAAAGAAATCCAAGTTACCTCTGGTGTTCCGGAAGGAACTCATCTTGGTCCATCTTTATTCCTACTTTTTGTAAATGATCTGCCGAATATATTAAAGCATTGCTATAGCTTTATGTATGCCGATGATATAACATTTTGTGCAAAAATTTCAACAATGTATGCTGCTACAAAATGACATAAATTCATTCAGTGAGTGGTGCAGGTCAAACGACTTACTCTTAAACTTTGACAAGTGCGCTTGCATGAATTTTAACAGAACGCTTTAAAATATTCTTCCACGTTATTCAATAAATAATATTCAAATAAGAATAGCCGAAGATTTCAAGGATCTCGTTGTTATTTTTGATGTCAAATTAACATTTCACTTATGTATACATTAATTAGATTGTTTCTAAAGCAAATTCACTATTTGGACTTTTAAAAAGGAACTCCTCAAATTTCAAGGATCCTTACACTCTTAAGGCTTTATTTTGCAGCATTGTGCGTCGCATTTTGGAGTATGCAAGCGTCGTCTACAACTGTTCTGAATGTTCAAAGGATTGAAAGAGTTCAAAAGAAATTCTTAAGATTTGCCCTCAGACAATTGTTTCCTAATAACGCAATTGAGATGCATCATTCCTATCATTCGAGGTGTCTTTTACTTGGAATGCAAACTCTTGAATCCAGGAGAAAAGTGTATCAAGTAATGTTAGTTCGTGATATTTTATGTGCAACGGTCGATAGTGAGAATCTGCTCAATCGTTTGTATTTGTATGCTCCATCTGAGTCTTTAAGACCGAGGCCACTGTTATTTGTATCTCGTCATAACACATTGCATGGTCAGCGTGAGCCTATCTCTTTGTGCAGCAAAATGTTTAATACGTACTGTTCAGAATTAGATGTATCTTTGTCCAGAAATACTTTTAAAAATATGCTAATTTCTGTCATTAGGCAATGAATCTGTTGTAACTTATTATATCTTAAATTATTTGTAAATTAACTTCAAAATCTGTTGATTGTAATATTGCAGGTTAAATAAATACAAATAAATACAAATTAAGGAGATGAAGATGTTTGATGAATTATCGAACTAGACTTGTTAAATTTGCTTGCAATCGTCATAACGTTTTAAGAAGAAATATTTATTTTTGAGTCAACGTAAAATTATTATTTTATATTCTTTAGGATAGGCATGTAGAAGTGGCTGCCTGGTTGTGCTACACCAAGGCAAAATTAACCCATATGCGCCGTTTCGAAACAACCGCTCAAATCTATCCTGTCGGGCGCAGTGGCTCAGTGGTTAGTATGTCGGACTACTAATCGAAAGGTCCCCGGTTCAATTCGCGCCGGGGCCTGTCTTGGCAGTGTGGATTTCGACAGATCAATGGACAGTCCTGGTAATCTCAAGTTGGGTTCTGTTTATAAGATCGTGAGTTATATTTGCGTTATAGGAGGCCCATATCCTCTATGGAGATGACACAGCTGAAAATGACGCTCCATATGGAGCTCGCCCTTGAGAGGTAGTACTGTAACATGTCGCTTACACAAATAATTTCGTACACTGTGCGACTAGTTTGGATGATTTGGTATGTCGAGAGCTTTTATAGTTGTTTGGCTGCCAATAAAGATAGCAACATCTCTCTTGATTTTTGGGTAACGGGTGAGTATCGCTAGTACAATTCAGTCATACACTATTTATCCTTTACTTTTATTTATTTTCTATGCAATCGCTAAACAGCTTATATAGCTACCATGTGCATATATTTCGTAAGTCACTTTCATTCCAGCTTCGAATAGGTCACGAACTTTTTGTTTAAGGCGATTTACAAATATTAACACAGACTTATAGCTTGTTTATTAGGGTTATGTAGTCTCTGTATTTGCAGAGATATCTAAACCAATTTGTAGCTTACTCAGGTGCTTGGGAATATTTATCTTTCTAAAGGTAAATACTCCAAATAGAATTAAATGTTCCCTTAAAACGAAAAAATGTACGACATCAATACGCATAAAAAATGTAATGAATACCTAACCTATATCTGCTATTATTTATTTATTTTGTAAATACAGGGCAGTAGTATTTGCAGTGGCGTAGCGTGGGGGGGAGGGGAACAGGCGCCGGGCGGCAGGTTAATTTTTGTAAATATGTATATAAAATTTACAAAACGGATTCTTTTTCCAGCATTAACACTAAGTAATCAGACATTCCTTGTGTTGCTTAACAACAAAATCCAAATATAGTTCAAATATAGTTGTCAATAGTTATGGCTCCGACTCCGGATCTGACTCCGGCTCTGTCTCTGTCTCTGATCCTGACACTAAGCCTGATAAAGCATTGGAATCAGCTAAAAATTTAGATGATATGGGAAAGTGGCCTAATGATATAGACGAAAATATGAGGTTGCTACTTGTGCAACGCGGTCCACAAGTAGTGCAGCATGTAAGCGACTCGGTTTCTGCTGCACCGACAGGAACGACGAGGAGGCTAACAAAAGAATGGTCTTATCGCACGTTGACTAACGGCGAAAAAGTATTATGTTTTTGGATGGCTTATTCTCCTTCTAAATCGCCATTATTTTGCTTTTGTTGTCATTTGTTTGGAAATCCGGATAAAAACAACGCATCACAACAAAAAAATTACAGGAAATTCTTACTAGAATGGTCGATATTATTAAATTCGAAACAGAATTTGGCTTTTCGTGGCCCCAGAGAATAAATTACCATTACAAATAGGGACAACTTTTTAGAACTGATGCACCTTCTCGGGAATTACGATCCAGTGCTTCGAGAACACATTTTACGAATAAAAATGGGTGGAAGAACTATCACTTATATGTTATATGTCACCAAATACTCAAGACGAGTTCATTAATATTTTAGGAGATAACATTCGTATACGAATTTTCTGTCAAGTTAAAAAGGCCAAATAATATTCCATTATATTCGATGGCACCCCAGATGTGCAAATCAAACCAGTCAGGTATACGGGAGTGCAGCAAAGACTGAAAGACATAAACCCCAAAGCAGAATTTATACCCTGCTCTAATCACTCTTTGAACTTGGTTTGTTTATATGCTGCTGCTGTTGAGCCAAATTCGGTCACTTTCTTCGGTACCTTACACACCGTTGGGAAGTTCTGCTTTGTTCTTCAGACAAGGCATTGAAGAGGCTGCAAGAAACAAGATGGAGCGCAAGATCTGATGCAGTCGAGAATTATGAGAGCATTTTTAAAACCTTGGAAAAACTGACGGAGGCAGACGAAAGCCTAAACACACAGACGGATGCAGGAGCATTGCTAATAGCATTGCAATCGTTTTCATTTCTGTCTTTTTGGGCTATTAGAAATTATCCTTGCAAACAGAAGGGCTCAATCTTTGTCTATATGCTCAAAAAATAAATGCATTACAGATCTTCCTAACAGAAAAACGAGATGAATTGATAGATGGTGATTTTACTTATGCTAAAAATGTATGTCAAAAACTTGGAATTTTAATGTAACGTCCCAGGAAAATGAAAAAAACATATTTTTGGTGACGGAAATATAGATGATGCTTTATCCTATGAAAATAAACTGCGACGAAAATTTTGTTCTTCCTTTCAGTGCTGAAATACAGCAAAGATTTCAACAGCTACTAAATTTGGCGACAAAGTTCGACTTTAAGTAATTTTTATCCGCTTAGAGATTGGGAAATCGGAAAGTAACCAATATGGGAACATTTTAAACTTGCGGCCTCATTTTTGCTTCACTTGCTAGAAAGTAGTACGAACAACAGTTGACAAAATTTTGAAGCGAAATTTTATCAAGTTTATTGACATACATAATATTGACATATATAATATGTGACTTTAACGCAAAACATACCTTTTGGGGCTCGAGATGCATTTCAGTAAAAGGTAGAGTTCTTTACGAAGCCGGTATGGAATTGGGGGTAGACTTTCATTCCTCAGGTAAACCGACGTACTGGCCCTCGGATACGGCAAAAACACCAGACCTCATCGATTTCTTCATCTCGAAAGGGTTGTCGGGAAACTCTATTGTAGTTGAGGAATGCTTCGATTTTTCTTCTGATCATTCACCGGTCATTTTGACAATTAACGGCTGTCTACGAAAAAAAGAAGGTCCGCCCAGAATAACTAATATCAAAACAAACTGGGAATCCTTTAAAAAATACTTTGAAAGTAAAATCGATCTCAAAGTGTCTCTGTGAACACCCCACGAACTTGAAGACGAAATTAACATCGTACAATGCTCAGCCTGGAAAAATACTCCCCGGAAAACGGAAAATAACCACAATTGCGAAATAAAATATCCGTTGATGGCAACAATCTCGAGCTCCACAGGATAAAACCACTCTTAACTACCTTTGTAGTAAACTTAAGAGAGAAATTCGAGACTTTAAAAATCGTGAAATTTCTACATATCTTGGAAGCCTAACTGCGGATAAAAGTACAAATTACTCGCTCTGGAAAGCCATGAAAGGCATTAAAAAACCAAAAACGCAAGCGCCACCCATCAGGAAAATCAATGGAGAATGGGCAAAGAGTGACAAGGAAAAAGCCGAAATATTTGCCGAACATCTGGAAGAAACATTTAAACCATTTGATGGTCAAGCGTTGCTCGAATTTCCTGTCCTAGCCGTGGCACCTGATAATTATAGAATAAAAAGTGTATCGCTACCCGAACTGCGCTTCGAAATAGAGAAACTAAAATTAAGCAAAGCTCCTGGATATGACTTAATCACAGGACAGGTTCTTAAAGAGTTGCCTAGGAAAGCTTAATCAAGTTTGCCTATCTTATCAATGCATCGTTCAGGTTATTGTACGTTCCACGATAATGGAAGGTAGCTGAAGTTATAATGGTTCCAAAGCCCGGTAAACCACTTAATGACAAAAAATCATATAGGCCAATATCGCTCTTACCGATAATGTCGAAGGTATTCGAAAAACTTTTGTTAAAGCGCCTACATCCGATTATCGAAGAACGTTGATTAATACCTGATCACCAATTCGGATTCAGGACTAAGCATTCTATAATCGACCAGGTTTACAGAATAACCAATGTAATTGAAAAAGCCCTAGAGGAGAAAAAAATATGTTCTAGTGTTTTTCTCGACGTCTCTCAGGCCTTTGATAAAGTATGGCATACGGGCTTAAAACATAAGCTAAGACAAGCTTTTTCGCAACAGTTATCTGATATCCTTAGTTGTTACTTATTACACAGACTCTTTCGTATAAAACACGGAAATGATTACTCTGAATTCAAAGAAATCGCGGCAGGAGTTCCCCAAGGAAGCGTTCTTGGACCGATCCTATTTCTAATATACACTAGTGATATTAGCGGTCAGTAATACCGTTGAATCAGCAACTAATAAACTCCAACGTTCTATTGACAAAATTTGTGATTGGACAAAGACTTGGCGTATTGCTCTCAACGAGGCCAAATCAACGCACTTACAAAAATGCAGACAACTCACCCATTTTCATTGAATCGGTACGAATTTCGTACGCAAACGAGGCAAAATGTTTGGGAATGACACTCGATGCAAAATTAAAAGAGAAACCGCACGTCAAGAAGAAACGCGAAGAGCTCGCCATTCGATGTAAACAAATGCACTGGCTGCTTGGTAGATTTTCCCAACTCAGCATGCAGAACAAGCTGCTTTTATACAAGCAAGTACTAAAACCGGTTTCGACATACGGTATACAACTTTGGGGTTATACTAAATCCAGTAATATCAAAATTTTACAAACTTTTCAAAACAAAGTGCTAAGAAAAATAGTGAATGCACCATGGTTTTTCAGAAACACTGATATCCACAGAGACCTAAGTATGGCTACCGTCGAAGATGAAATAAAACATTTTGCCCGCAAACAACACACACGCCTTCACGGTCATTGCAATAACACCATGCTACAAATTCGAGACGATACTAACCTAGTGCGCCGATTACAAAGGATAAAACCATTTGAATTTGCGCAATAAGATGTAACCGCGTGCTTATGGCGGTATTAGCATGTGCTTCCACTGGGAAGCTGCCTGCCAAACGCGTATTTAACAGTTTAAATAAAACTACTGGATAGGAACTACTGGATATAACCTAGTTGTAGTATGAAGGTTTCGAAGGGAGGTGGTTTTTGTTTTCTTATCTTAAGTGAGAAAGAGTCGCATGTACGATTTTCCACCTACCCCTATTATTCGTCCGAGCCTAGTTCTGGTTCCAAGTCTCGTGCTTTCAACCAGGATAGGTAATTCTCAGCTTGCTGAGAGTACCGTTAATATTACTATGGCTTGGGAGTAATATTAGAAACTCTATACGAAAAAAAATATAATATGTGTATGTAACTCTTTGAAACCGTAGACAAAGGTGCTTTTTTTTTTGTTGTGTGTGAAAAAATGACTAGGGGCGGCATAAAGTGGGTCGGCCCCGGGCGGCCCCAACCCACGCTACGCCACTGAGTATTTGGGTGTTTTGTAAATAGATTATTTTACAATATTATTATTTATATTATTATTATTATAGTGCTAACGCCCTTGCCACGTCGAATCAATCGGTTCTCGTTCGATCACCGCAATTAAACGACATAGGGCGTGGTTAGTACTTAGGTGGGGACCACTTGGGAATACCGCGTGTTGTTGGCATCTCTTGCGAACGTCTGAAAAACATCCAAGAGTATCAAATTGTCATGAGAAAGCTTCTCAAATTTGCCGTTCGGATTCGGCGGTAAACTGCAGATCACCTCCACTTCGTATGAAAGTGGTTGGAGAAGCTAGGTTCAGGCCCTGTATCGTTAAGGCCTAATATGTATGTATGTAAGTATGTATAGGTATTATAGTAGAGTGAGGAGCGGAGTTTTCCTTAGTCATGTCTTTGAAAACACCTCTTGTTTATATATATATTGTATATTTATTTCGTTTTAATATATAAGGCTTACTACCGCACAGTTTACAATTCAGAGATATGATATTACTACGTATCTTTCTACTGAAATATTATCTGATATTTTCTTAAAATTTATGCATATACAAGAAACATTTTTATTCTGGAGGAAATAACGGGCAAAACCCCCAATTTGATACAAAAAAAAATGCTTATCACATAAAATTATTTACAAGTTAAAAAAAAGAACCAGCAATGAAGTTATTTAAGAAGGAAATCATGTTCAGTCTATTTATATGATCACTTAAATTAGGTATAATAAGTACATAAAGAAAAAACTGATGTAATACAAATAATAATAAATTAACAAATAAATAAATTATGTAATTACCCAAAAAATGAAATAAACGATAACAAAAAAAATAAATAAATTGTCAAAAATCAACAAAAAATAAATAAATAAATAAATAAATAAACAACATATAACAGAGGAATAAAAATAACAAGTAAAAATAGAAAAACAAAAAGTAATAAATTAATTAATAAACAACATTTAGATTATGAAAGAAAAATTTAAATTAGAAACAAAATAAGTAAGTACATATTTTTGAATATAAATAAATAAATAAATAACTTTTATAAATTAATTAGACCATTGAACAAAAACGAATGGAAAGTGATTAGAGAGAAATCCGAGGTACTAAGAAGAAACATGTAGTTGATTTATTAATCGATTATCCGAGTAATCACATCGCATTCTAAATGTGTTAGTGAGTTTTCGTATTCTATCAGAGATCAATTCAATATTGCTGCGAATATGTAGATCCGATGTAGAATGATGCCAGTGTAAATTCATCATCATTTTTAACACTTTATTCTGGGATATTTGCAGCTTTTTTATATGGTAATCCGCAGAATCACCCCAAACTTGTCCCTTTGTTTATACATTTTTTGATTACATTTCTAACCTCTTAACAAAATGTTGTTTTGCACTTGGGCGTTTGTGGGAATTAATAAGAAGAAAAAAAGAACTCAAAACATGGGTGAAATTAAGGCGACAAAAATGACAGTCGTGAGAATCATTTATATTCGCTACTCTCACGCTCGGATACAGCTGACAATTATTCCACCGTAAATTGCTTAAAACTCCACTTAGATGTAACAACTGACACTCGCGCGTCGTTAGACAATGACAATGGAGATTCATTAGGACTTAGTCTATCGAAATAAATTCCTTTTAGGATACAAATTGCTAGTTACCTACAAAAAACCCCAAACATCAATCAGTTGTGGACTACACCAAGCAGAAACATTTGTTACCTAACAATCCTGTCCAATCAAATCCAACTCAAAATTGATTGTCCATCAGAGAAAACAAAACCAAATGAATGGATATATTAATTTCGAATTCGGAACAGGATGTCGCATTTAAATATAAATTCAAATTCAAAATGGTGTTGAAATGGTCCAATAGGTATAAAAAATGAACATCGAACTGGAAAATTCGCAAAATATCATCGTAGAAAGGACACATCTTGATCCTTTTCTCAGTTAGTGTATCGTTCTGCTTTTCAGATTCGATTTCCAAAAAAAGAAAAGATTGCGGAAGGGGCATTTCATTTTGTACTAATTAATTTAAATTCCAATTGAGTACCTATGCTTCTGGGTTTGAGGAGTGAATCTATTTTCTAAAATTTAATAGGCATTTAGTCGCATTGAGTGTAAATGTTGATCAAGCGCCTTACATAGATGAATAAAACATAAACAACTCATGTTTCTATTATTCGTAGTTTCAAAGTTTAATCATCTGAAACTCTTATTTTATCTTATTTTATGGAGGGGAGCCCCCTCCACCTGCTCTTCACAATATAGTTCATAGCCATAAGGATAGCATAGGTCTCATTTTGGAAGTATGACGCATGTTTGCCCAAAGAGAAGTAAAGTGTCGCTCTCCATGAAAAACCAGCACCTGATCGTTGATTGGTTTTGGAGCCATTCGTGAAGATTCGACTGCATTCCTTTTTAGGCTCAAAGTCTGGCCAGAGCGAGTCCTGAATACGAGGAAAGCGTCTGCGACTTATAACGCATCTGGTGTCATTGCGTCAGACGGCATATCCAAAAGACAGAAGTCGAAGAATAATCGTCGCACAAGGTCATCAAACCTCCAGTGAAAGGTGTACAAAAAGCCACCTCTTTTTAAACATTAGATAGCTTTGATTGTGCAACGCATGATGTAAACATCAAGAGTGGAGGTTCAATAATGCATGAAGGCAGAGCCAGGCGTACTGGGGGATGCCCACGTCCAGCCGAGACATACTTTCCTTTGAAGTTTGGCAGAGGCAGCAGTAACATATTTACGTGAAAGCTTAAACTACCAACACAGTCAAGGCATATGCTTAGAAATGGTCTTATTGTAGCCATGTAAATCCATATGACTCTTTTCGGTGATAAGCCTTGTCTTGCCAAACAGCGCTTTAGCAGTCTTTGGCTGAACATGCTTGGAACAAAGAAGTTTGCTATCCAGGATGGCTCCCAAATATTAAGCGTCATAGAAGAATTGGATTGTGGCGCCTTTTAGCACTGGCTGAGTCAACCCGATTAGCTTCCCCTCTCTCGTAAAGAGAACAATCCCAGTTTTGAGAGGATTGACTGAGTGCCCATTCCAAGTGCACCATAAGTTCATCATGATCCAAAAGAAAGTACGGCAACATTGACAGGAGCGAGAACCTCAGCGCTTGAAGTCGAGTCAAACACATTGAAAAATGCAAGTCGAAGTTGAGGTTGATTTGCTAACATGTTCCATCCCATTAAAAGGCATCCCATTAAAAGGCATTGGTGCTTAAATGTTCGGCGTGGTTGTTAAAGTCGAAATTGAAGTGTTAATCTGTTTCTACCATTACACTTGTTGGGAACAATTTTTTTTTTTAGGATACAATTGAAAATATTCTTTTTCATCAAACAGTGTAAAACAGCAATACTTGCATTTGTTGGTGGTCAACATCGATAAGCCAAAACTTTACCTTTAAAAAAAACAGCCAGAATTCGTAAGGTAAACTATTATATTACTTGCAGGAAACAACAGAAGTGTTTTTTTTCTGCAACTCAAAGGTAAAATTAGACTGTATGCCAAGTTGGCATTTAATGACCATTTTTGACAGTTCTCGCTGTCAAAATAGGGTCATGCAGTGTCATATCTCAAATGACGTAATGACCAAATGACCATGCTGATTTTGACAGATAAAAATGATCAAATTGCAAGCAGTGTAATCGGACAATAAGTACGAATGCCAGTAAAATGACCTAATGAACATATGCAATTTATTGAAATTTGGTTATGGCATTGCTGTCATTTTTGTCATCTGAAAATTGTCATTTCCCAATCTTGCAGTTATTTAATACATCAATAATACAATTTTCGCATGATAATAATAATATTTTTCAATAACATTTGCCGTAAATTATTTTAATATTTTTTACATTTTTATTGTGCTTTTGTTCAGTGTTAATTAGTGGTTTTGTTGTTGTTTGTAGGTATGTGCATTGTTTAGTATTTGTTGTGTAATATCTAGGTATTACTTTCTTGTTTCCGATCATCTGTTTTATTTATTTTGTTGAAAAATTAAGTTTCGCTTTAACATGTACGGCGTTACCACCAGTGTTGCCACTGAAAAAGTGATTCCGGTCAAATTTGACCGAATGACCGAATTTATTTAATTTAAATTCGGTCAAACGTTAAAACACGAATTTTTGACCGAAAAATCGGTCAAAAACCGATATTTACTATAACCAAAAATTAAAAATAAAAAAAAATAAGTTTAGTCGCTCATTTCACAAAATTATATTTAAAATAGAACAAAAAAAATTAATTTAAGATTTATTTCTAAGTGTGTTATGTAAAAGATCTGAATAAAGTATATAACAATTTTATCCATCTAAATCTAATAAGAAAATAACGAAAATAAATAATTATTTCTAAATCAGAAATCAATCTTATAAAAGGAACTTTTAATTTAGTTTAGTCTATAAAATTGTAGTTATCCAAAGTTATTACATGTAAATTAAATTAAAATAGAATCATCTTCATCGCTCTCTGAATCGGTTTCATTATTTCTATATATTTCACTGGTCCCTATTTTTTGTATGTTTTCATTAGGTATTAGGCTATTGTAACAACAAAAATTAGGCGGAAAGTTATTTCTTATCACTTAAATACTATTTAACCCTATAAAGATAATCTACGTCTGCGAGACGTATGGCGCGCGGAAAAAATGTTATATCCTTTTTACTATAAACCGCATTGGGTTGGTTGCTTAAACTAACTCAGTCGGTGGTCGGAGCTTGCCCGCAACGGTCGTGGCGCGACGGTAAGTACCTGCGGTAACAATTTATAGCTATGCCGTACTTCTGGGGGCGTGTGTCACGTGCGCCATTCTTACATTTAATTTAATCGTGTATAATTTAAAATTACTATGACTTATTTTAAACCGAAAAATGAAAATTTGGCAACTATTATGACTTAATGTCAATTTTAAGGTTCCTTTAAAATATAAGTCGTTTTTTGTTGATTTGTAATGGGGTTTAAGTTTTTTGTTTTTATTGTTTTAATTAATATTTATTTATACTAAATCATTGATTTATTTCTCTTAATATGAACTATATAAATAAATAAAACGTTAATATTTTTTAAAGGTTTCATTAAATACACTACCAAAGTGCCATACGTCTCTGAGACGTATGATTATCTTTTACGTCATAAAAAATATGATTAATTTCATTTTATTTCGTTGCTTAGTTTTTATTAGACTAAGTTGGCTGAAAATTCGCTTCACTTCGGCATTAGAAATCGGTAAAACCAGTATCGACATTACAGAATTAGCCAAGTCGTGGAAGGGACTTTCGCCACTGGCATCTGTGATGCTTGTAACCTCACACCAGAAAGCTTCTGATCACTCGGTTTACTGCCAATCGTTGATCAACAGATTGTTCCACTGAGAACAAATTTTTTTCTGATGTATACTTATCAACTTGCATTTCCTTTAAAATTGGCTGCCTAATCTAGGCTGACGGTGGGTTAGTTCGTAAAGTATGGTAAGGTTTTAGGAAGAAAAATATTTTTGTGTGTAAAGTTTATGAAAGCAGTAATTATTTTTTAGTTTAAAAATAAATTTCTTGGTAAACAATATATAATCGTTTCGGTCAAAAAATCGGTCAAAAATCCGTTTCACCGAAACTTCAAATTTTCTTCGGTCAAAATAAAGAGATTTCAGTCAGATTTGACCGGAAATCGGTCAAAATGGTAACACTGGTTACCACAACTCACTCTGAAAATATAATACCAAATGCCTTTAATGACCAGCAGGGCAAAAATGACTAAAATGATCATTGTGGTCACGTAGTCTAATATAGTACCTTAACAGCGCGGAACTTATGGTCATTTGACAGTTAATCTGGTCATTTGGCTGGGGTCATTTGAATGCACTATTGGCATGCAGTCTAATCTACCTTCAGTAATAACTCATTCGTCATTTTACCTGTAAACCAAAAACAAATCTCCACTCAGTACTATTTTGTCAGTGAACTCCGAACTATAGTATTGTAAAGTTTGTTAGGATTGAAAACCAGGCGGCGCTGAAATCAGTTAAAGGTTTGGGGGAAAATTCGATTTTGTACTGTGGTTACCGATGGCCAATTCGAAAATATCGCAAAAAAAAGTAGTCGAAAATGTAAATAACAAAAATGTATTATTAATCTAAGATATGACATTTATAGCAATTACTGACAGGATATGATTATTGGGTACCTCATTATAGGTCCGCAAACGTAAATTTATATAAACTTTCGTGCAAATCTACACAAACGCGTTCGCGTACTGAGAAAATGGTAAAAAGATGAACGAAAGAAAAATGTACTTTCGTTCATTTTTCTTCACACAGAATTTCAGCTGGCAAGAAAATGAAAACTGTCAAATGATGAAATCCTATGAGTTTGCCAGCAAAAAAAAACAGCTGTTGCTTCTTTTCAAGCCAAACTACGATGTTTTTTCAACTTTTTACACAAAAGCGTTCGCGTACTTTTCTTAGAAATGAGAGGATTCTCTCTCGATCTTGGAGATTTGACACTTTTCATTTTCCTACACATAAAGTACGCGAACGGACCTTAAATTATATAATTAAATGACATGCTTATATGTCAAAATCAGCCTGCTCATTTGTGGTCATATTCATCAACTGGTCATACGAGATATGCTGATTACATTGTTTAACAGCGAACATGAACATATTCGACAGATTTCCGTCAAATACGACAAAAAATTAGTCCACTTGGCTAACAATCTAATCAAAGCTTTAGTATTTTAAGCCAAATTATGTGCCTAATAACACCGTAAACACTGATATTTCAATATGAATATACTAAATGATACCTTAATTCACCAAAAGTCGCAAAAAGGCGACAGAAAAACTCGTAAAACTTTTCTTTTTATGTTCAAATGAAAATAGATGGATTTTGGAGTGAGTATTAATCTATTTTTCTGATTTCAAAGAGTGAGTTACTACTAAGATGCGGAAAAAAACGCCTCTAGAGTAAACGTTTCTGCAGTAAGTTGCGCGAAAAGAAAGAATATAAAAAAACATAGGGACGGGCTACAGTCCGCTTGGGCGAACTGTTGGATACCCTATTCTTATTCCTATCCCTCATAAGTGGGCGTGACAAAAGTCTAAGTATGGTTGAATTGTTAAGAACGCTCTACATATTTTGTTATATAACATTTAAAGGATTTTATCAAAAAAAAAAAACGCTCCCTAGCTCAAACTTGGGTGTTTCAATAAAATTGTTTTATTTAATTGTGGGCGTGTCAGTAGGCGGATTTAAAAAAAATTAACACATGAGAATAAAGGGCCCCTAGAGAGTATATATTATAAATTTCAGCTCCCTAGCTCAAACTTTGAACTTTAAAAAAAAAAAAAATAATAATTGTGGGCGTGTCAGTGGGCGGATTTTGAAAATATTTACACATGAGCATAAAGGGCCCATAGAGAGTATACACTATAAACTTCAGCTCCCTAGCTGAAACTTTGGATTTTCAAAAATTAATATACCCTTAGAATAGGGTATAAAAAAATTATTTTATTTATTTGTGTGCGTGTCAGTTGGCGGATTTTGAAAAATTTTTATCCCGAGCAGTTTTAGGAGTCATAGATCATATATAAAAAATTTCAGCTTTCTAGCTCAAAATTCGATTTTTTCCAAAATTTGGTTTTTTTGATTTTGTGGGCGTGTCTGTGGGCGAATTTCAAAAATTCGTAAACTTGATTATTTCGGGACCCTAGAGAGTATATGGTTAAAATTTCAGCTCTCTAGGTCCAGTTTAAAGGCCTAATTTTTGGCTACAGACGGACGGACGGACGGACGGACGGACATGGCTAGATCGACATTACTATCGATGCTGATCATAAATATAGTAACTTTTAGGGGTCTACGGGCAATATTAAGGTATGTTACAAACTATGCGTCAAAATTAATATACCCTTAGAATAGGGTATAAAAACTGGAGGACTCTGCTAATAATCACTTCCAACATAAGAAATTTTTCAAAACTTAAAACAATAAAGGTGCTTAATTGGAAGAATATTCAACCTTCTAAATAACCACATAGTGTTAGCTTCCACATTTCTGCAGCATAAGAAGTGACATTAATTTGGTCTAGTAGATGCCGCCAAAAACAACTTATTCCATATTGCAGCCTTGAGTGAAAGATAGCAAAACAAACAGTTTTTAATTCTCTCTCATCCTCTCAATGTTTCCATACATGCAAATGCTTTATCTCAACTTGTGAACGCATTAACTACGCAATCTGAGAATGTGTGAAAGTTGTCCTCTCCTTATACCTCGGTAAGTTAAGTTATCCGTTCGTTATCACATGTCATTTAAGCTAACACACATTTATTAATAAGAATTATAAGTTATCACGTGTGTTAGTGGTAACTCACAGCTATTTGGTGCTAATTAATATAGGAGTTAATGTTTATTTATTTATTTGACCTCAGTGACGGAATGATCCGGAGCTGGTAGGCATGTCATGCCTCCATGCTCAAACTTGCGTAAATTGCAGTAAATTGGGAGGATTATGATCCTTTTCAATCTTGGCCATAGACTGAAAAATTTCAGACTTTTCAAGTAGGACTGTTGTCGTCCATATTTGATTTTCTTTGGTATGTATGTTATGATATTTAACTCCTATCCATTTCGTCAACAACGAAACAAGTCAAAACGATTTTTGCCTTAAAATTCAAAAATTTAGAAAGCAACAATACTAAAAAAATGACACCAATTCAATTACTGCCGTGCCGCTAAGTTAATACTCATGGAACACCAAATCCCCACCAGAAAAATTAAAACAAATAAATTTAATTTTCAAAAGAAGTCTGGCTGCAATGTCCAGACCTATGTAGAGTTGAGAAATGTAGGTCTACACGAGACATATTTGTGTCGTGACTTGAGTTTCAACAGAAATTATGTCTCGTGGAGACGCCGCCGCGTTAAGAAAGAAGAAGAATATTTGTCCACAATAATAGTTAAGTCTCATGTAAACTAAAAAGAAAAAGTTGTACCTAGAGCTCAAGAGAAAAAAAATCATCTCTGCCATTTGCGTACGTCTTTGCCCAAAAATGTATCTAAACAGATTGTTAGTAGAAATATTTCTGATAAATCTCTTCCAAGCGCTCTACTGGCAGCAGATATTACACAAAATGCAGATCGTTGAGCGGGTATTAGATAGCCGAATGCGGAAAATAGTACAGCTATCTTAATACCATTGCGGGTTTGTCGCAGGTAAACCAGCCGCAGAGGCAACCGAAAGTGTAAGAATCATGATGAAAAAACATCATGATTCCTTAAAGGATTTGCATAAGGTGTGGGTTGATTTTGAAAAGGTATTTAATAGATAACCAAGGGATACCTATCTATAAAAGGTATATGAGTAAAAATTCAAAAACAGTTATAATCTAATATATACAAATCAATGTTTTTGTGTCTTCTCTTGATACGCGCATCGTCCATTCGATTGAGTTGAAACTTTGTCTTGTTGTTGTTGGCACTCACTTGAAAGTTTCTGGCTAAGCTCATTCAAAGTGCAATATACCATCAACACACAATAGGTTTTTGAAGACAAATATAAAAGTTCTACTCATGCTGCTTGGGAAGAGGAACATAATAAAAAAAAATCAATAAAGAATAATGTTCCAATATGTAAAAATTCCTGTGTAGCAGTACCTACGGCTAACAACAATATGTCTTATTTATTTTGTACATACATGTAAATGTGAATGTAGTGTACCCCAAACAAATTACAAATTTAAGAGGCATTGCAACGCATGCTGGGCAGTAGCAAGTTATCAATAAAAACTTGATGACAAACATTTCTAAAAACCTTAATATCTAAGGCAAATGTTATTCAAAATGATAGTATAAGTTGGTATGCAATAAAGTCGGAGGGCTGTGATCCCTATAGTCCAGATCATGACCTCGACGTTAAAGAAGAAGGTAGTATACGTTGGTGTGTGAATTGTTTTAAATGTAACTTGACCCGTTGACAAACCATTCTTCTCTATAGTTCTTATATCATATCTCATACTTAGTTTGATTTCTAAATTTCTGCAGAATTGCAATATCTTTCTCTTTACTATACATAAGTGTACGAGAAAGTTAAAAGGAGAAAGTGGACTGACACTGGCTTAAATCAAGTCACTCAATTACAATATATCTTTCAGAAAATCGGGGATAGAAGCTATCTAGCAGTCCGTCAAATTTCAATTGTACAATCGCTGTGCACCAAACAAGTATTTAGGGCTAAGGGGACTGGGGATGTAGAAGTCGACTACCACTTATAACTCATCTTAGGGTTCTACCTACATTCCGTCAACTTCCCACAAAAGCAGGTAGTCTCGATAATAAAGCAAACGAAAATTAACATCCCTTCAGTTACCTACATCAATTACAATTTATTTTAAACTCCACTAACAAATAAATAAGTTTGCAAATAAAAAAAGACAACAATATCCCTAAAAAGAGTATTCAGCCGTTTAACTGTGCTCCAATTGAGCCTCTGATTCACGCCAATTCCTCTGGATCATTTCGATAATTTGCTTGCACAATGCCGACTTGGAGAAATAATTCGCTGCGCAAACAATAATAAACACCCAGGCGAGAAGCAAGTAATAATCTGCACTCTCTTCGGCGACTGTCGACAGAGGACCTCGAAAATCATCTGAAGTTATGGTCGCATAAGGCGGCACCGTTAACCCAGTATGTTTGGTCACAAATTTCCTGAAATCCCAATCGTCACCGTAGAACTTTACAATCGGACGACCCTGATGAAACAGCAAAATAGTCGGCAGTCCAACGATTCCGAATTCCGCATTAAAGCTGTGAAACTTGTGCGCATCAATTGCCGCAATCTTCAGATTAGGAAACAATTTTGGCAGCGGATTAAATATTGGAGCAACTCTCGCACATCCCGGACAAGATTTGGAGTAGAACATGATGAGCACGCAACTTCCTTCGACGCTACGTTTGGTAGAGTTTCCAATTGGCTTTAGCAGCGCCACTATATCCTTCACTGTGTCGGGCATGAGCATGGTCGAATCAGCATCGTCGTTTGTAATACATTTGAGCATAATTGGTGGCTTGGTCTCTGTCCGTTCACCCTTTAGGTGAGCAATTTCATTATCATACAAACTGCACTCGTTGTCATAGCGGCGTCCGACATAATCGATAAAATCATAAAAGGAGACACCTTTTAATGGGCCTCGTTCTGCAGCTGCAGCTGCATCGTCATCTTCCTTGCTTTTCGAGTCTAGAAAATCACCGTTCAATATGTTGAAAATCGTTTTGTATGTAACCAATTCGATTGACTGCACCATGGAACCTAACGGGAAATAGACTGGTTTCACTCGTTTACTTCAGAGACGAGTTGTTCGTTTATTTACCCAGGACAAGAAGGAATCCAATTTTAACGAGAAACATTGTTTTTTCCGGTATTTTATCGATGAAAGCAAGTAAATAGAAGACCTTAGTAGAAATCAACAAAAATATCTGATTTCTGTCTCTGGCTACGTGCGATTGAAACGTCACTTTTTGACGTTGGTGACACTGACATTTTTGCCCTGTGTATAAGGGATTGTGATGAGATAGGCAATGGAAATATTTTGTTCTGTAGGTAGGTAGGTACCTAAAAAGAACTACAGTCAACTCTCGATTATCCGGCAAACCTATTAACCGGGAAATTCATTTTCAAAAATTTAATTATTTGCAAATCGATTATCCGGGATTCACTCTTTCATACGTGATACATACTTTAAAAGAAACCCGGGGCGATAAGCCTTTTTAACTATGTATGTATGTATGTGTATGTATTTTTTTTTAAGTTTTTGTGTTTGTTGACTGCCAAAGTTATGTATTTTATTTCAAATAAATGGAAAATCATTGTATGAAGTGCGTTTCTTCTCTTACAATATGATTTTCGATTATCCGGGATTTCCGATTTTCCGGCATGAGCTCGGTCCCGAGCACCTCGGTTAATCGAGAGTTGACTGTATAGGTAAGTCTATTCACGATCCGATGCAACTGTATCATCATTGTATATAAACTCTATAGTACTATCATGAAGCCTTTTTTGTGATAGCAAGCCCCACCGTCTAGCGCATGCATCGCTGTTACGATTTCGATTTAGCTTGGAAAATGAATTTGGATTGGGAAACCCTTAAGAATCGTTCGCAATGTAGCTGGGAACATGTACTCGCAAATTTTCATGTCCTTTTACAAGGCCAATAAATAAACCAATTTCAGTTGTGCATGAATACCCGCAGCTATTATGACAAGTTGAGCACTCGCTCGTACACACACTATAACTTGTCTTATCTTATTCTATCTCTGCCTCGATTTATATTTGTTCGCATGCAAATATGGTTTATAAAGCATTTGGGAATCCTCATTACTGAAATGCGAATCACCTTGACCGATGTGAACACACACACCAATTGTATTGAATCCAAAGAAACAAGTTACAGGTGACTGTGATGGTCTAATTGCAATATGCTATAACCTACATTAAACTTTCATCGAAGCCAACAAATAATATACCATCAATCCACTCGATGACAATTCTCCCACCTTCCTTTATCCACCATCGCCCTTACCTCTAAATATGAATATCCATTTTTCACTTGCAAATATAAATTATAAAAAAAATCATTTGAGAATCCTCACCGCTGAAATGCGACTCTCCTTCAACGATTATACACATACATACCAATTGCATTAAATACCAGAAAACATAACCTACCCCAAACTTCCATCAGAGCAAACAAATTACATACATGGGATAAATCTACCCGATGGCAATTCCTTCAACTTTCCGCCCTACTTCAACCAGCAGATCTACATGTATCATCTTCCTTCTCATATACCTAGTATCCTGTATGTCCTTAGCATAAAAATGATTTTCGCACATTATTTGACGCTTTATGTTTCAACCAAATTGCCCTGCTGTAATCTGTTGGGCGACAAAGAATGACAAAGAACTGCTAATTTATGACTTAAAAAAAGGGCAAAAACGAAATAACAAGAAAAAGTAATTTATCTGATACAATTTCCCACCATATCGGTTATACCGTAATTTAATTTTATTTTTGCACACATAGGTGAACAATTTGCAATGCACAGTCACTACACACACACCTGCAATCATGTATTTATGAAAACAAAACACGAAATGGTGTCTTTCTTGCTATATAAAAAGCTATCATTATCCATCCTTTTCTAACGACAAAGCCAGAGCCACCCAACCATTTCCAAATGTAAACAAACATTCATCTTCATTCTTTTTGGGGAATTGGATGAACATGAATGCGATACAGTTTTGCGATCCATATAATGGTTTGTGCATTGACATGTGGAAGGCAACATGCCATGCTAGACCACCAGGCGCGACATCGTCGATGGTCTTCATCATGATAGTACTATAGAGTTTATATAAATGCCTTCACTTCTATTGCTTCACATATATATTCACCGATAGGAAATTTTGAGAGGATTAGGCTCACTGGCTAGTATAGGTAGCCGTAGCATTAGCAATAGGTAGTCTGTGGTCTCCGCCTGAGACACTGCAGCCTACTATCCTCTGCGATCCCGGGAACGCTGCTTTCAGTTCTCCAGATCAAGCGCTCTGGCATCCGCGATGGCTTAGTCTTTAAAACGGAGGTTCAGTCTTCCTTGCCCTCTGACGGTATAAGATTTGTTCTCCGTGGAAATATCCACAGGGCGTCGTGAGTAAAAAAATGTCATTGTTGTTTTTAATTTTTATAAAATGAATTATTATTACATACTAAAAGACCTGACTAGCATTTGCAGTGTCACGCAAGCATCCCCAACTATTTTTTTTTCCAATGGCTTGTTTCTTGCAATGTCTGAAAATCACTTAATTTAAGCTACAAATTCCTTAAATTGGTCTCTATTTGTTCTTTTCCAAAATGTAGCTAATAAGTTCAATAAATTCGATTTGTTAAAACAAATATGTACTTACATTTCCTTAACAATATTCCTTCTTGCACAAACCGCGCATCATACAAATCAAAACAAGTCCACCACGATTTTCGCGCAGATGAGATCAACGAAGAATTCAACTCCCGACGTTTTAATTACCAAGTGAAAAAATTACTGCATTACCGTTTAGTGAATCTATCACTTCAAAAGTGTTCTACAATGCCAAGTTGTGAATTTTATGTCGTTTTCCAATGGGCAAAAAGCAGTACTCGTTTTGTTAAAGAAAAGTAGGTAATTTCAAAATTTCCTTTAGGCTTGGACTACTCTTTTGGGAGTGTTTTTCGCTACCCGATTTCATTTCGGAAGAAATTCGGTTCTAAATTGTTCTCCGATGAATCAACAGAATCACAGATCGTTGGATTGACGGCTTCTGTGGGTTGGGCCCTGAATGCTTACTTAGGTGGCGCTACAGTCCGGGGTGGACCTGGGCCTCAACCAATACGCCTCTCCAGTTAGCACTGCCTCCAGTTGCGCACTCCAAGTTGGTTGGGATCCCCTTCCACTTGTGCGCGCCACCTAAGGCGAGGTCTTCCTCTACTGCGTTGTGCCTCCGGGTTGGCATCGAAGCCTCTTCGGACCGGAGCGTTGGTGTCCATTCGCGCTACATGTCCTAGCCATCTTAGTCGACTGTTTCACACTTTTTTGACCAGGTCGATGTCGCTGTACAGCTCGTAGTTTGCTGTTAAATCTCCTCCTCCAAAGCCCGTCAACGCAAACGGGACCGAAAATCACTTAAAGAATTTTGCGTTCGAAACGACCAAGATCTTCATCCGCTTTTGCTATGTCTACGCTTCTGCGCCGTAGAGCAGGACTGGGATGATGAGGGTCTTATAGTCTCCTTAGTTTTTCTTGACAAGGCCTTACTAAACAATTGCAGTCTTAGGCCAAAGAAACACCGGTTGGCAAGTGTAATTCTTCGTTTGATTTCAGCTGTGGCGACATTATCAGAATGGGCCCTGTATGCAGTAGTACATAAAATCGCTTACAACGGACTATATGTTGAAGACATATGAGACAAGGGCGCATTATTGTGTTTATTTTATTTTCCCCAGTTCAGATTTCACCAACACAAATTCATTCGTTTGTTTTGAAAATATATGATGCGTTATTTAAATAATAAAACCGGTTTTTTCCCCTCCTATTCTCATATGTGTTATTGAATTCGAATGCCTTCCAAACGTTCGTTGAACACCTCTTTTAAAATTGGTTGCATAGCTCCTGGATCATACATATGCCCCAAGTTATTTGATTCGATTCAGTGATCCGAAACCAGGCCTGCAATATTATCGTTGAAGTCGAACCTGTGAACCTCCCTGGCGGACTACGACGGAGGCAGTAAAATGATAAAGTTAATTCTAATCTTAGCCTTGCCGTTAAGATCAATACGTGTTTCTTTATTCAATCAAATTTCCTTGATTATTTATACATAAATTGATGCAAAAAATATGTACTAAAACTATACATTAAAAAAATATTAAATAAATACAATATTCTAAAACAAAATATACTTTTACTTATGTTTAATAAATTTTAGATTTCCATCAACTAACGCTACAATTAATTAGTTTATGAGATCTGAAAAACATTTCCCAATCCGTTCAATAAATTATGGAAGATCAATCTAAGGAAAGTAGCTGTTTAAGGACACTTAAGGGCGGTTTTCTAAATTTTGGCATACAAAAAAAAAATCATGTGTTTGTGTTTCCTTCTTTTTAAAGAAGTGCAACGGTACCAAGATTCTCTTTAAAAACAGTTTCCATGACGACATGGAAGACAGTCTGAACATTGGCCGTATCGGTGGCGGTGGTAAAATGCGGACAAATAACTCTGCGTGCATTATGATTACGTTTGAGGAATTCACTTTGGATGTAAAGGGCTGCTTGATCGATGTTGCGATCGGGGCCTGAAATAATTTGATGAATCAAGGTATTCTACCGGAAAACGACTACTTACCTCTATAGGAAGGTACAAATAAACGAAGATGTCGATTAGTGCACATAATCTTTTCGCGGAAGAGATCCAACTTATTGAGGAATAAAATAAACGCCGCTTCCTTAAACCAGCGGTTATTGATGATCTGTTCGAATAGGTTGAGGCTTTCTACAAGCCGGTTAACATTGTTGTCTTCGAGGAGTGTCATATCGTATCCACTGAGGGCGACAACGAAGAGGACCGCTCGAACATCCTCGAAGCAATAGACCCATTTGCGACGTTGGGACCGCTGACCTCCTACGTCATACATGCTGCGGAAAAAGGATTTAGGTTTTGGTTTTAATGACTGCGTCTTGTTACTAACCTCACAATAGAGTCGTTTACGAGAAAGTTTGTCTCAATAATTCCATTGGTACGAACACGAGCTCGAAGGACGTCCGTTGACGATGGGGAGTATTTTTCGCTCATGATTCGATCCATGTTCTCAAAAAGACTGTAAAAAGGTAAGTTGTTAGCTTTACGTTCTTTCTATGTGGACTTGTACTTGCTATAGCGCTGAGTCATTAAGCTCATAGTCATAACCTCTCGATACAGCCAAACGAACGCCACGATCCTTCCACAGCACCTTCAGCGCCATACTCACTTTATCTATTACTCGGAATTCCATATCGAAGCAGCTGGGATTCGAGAGGACAATTTCGGCGTAGACTCGATTCGATGGATATTCTAGATTAATGCGAAGTATTCCCATTCCAGTGAGAACATATTTCATCGATGAGAGAAGATTGTCGAGTATAGTCGGACGAAAGGCTGACAGTTCGCTCGGAGTGAAGCCATCCGAGTGGATTATTTTCATTTGTTTCACGAGGGTGCTTTTGCCTGGAATCGAAGTGGATTGTAAAGATTTTATTTCTAAGACCAAGCCTTTGAGCAAATTCAAATCTAAAGGAACTATTCAAAGCAACAAAAATTGTAGACTCTTTTGTGGTAATATAAGAAGATATTTAGCAATTGTAAACTATCTAACAAAAATGGACGACACATCATAACTAGTGACAAACTGCTTTGGGCGCTACATGGCCTTAAACCTTACATATCTGCAGGACCAATACAAGAAATAGAGACAATCTCAAACTGCTGTCGATAACCCAGATCCGGTCCACATTCTTCTCTTATAAAAGACCTCAGACCCATTAGTGTGTCATTTGCTTTCTCTGCGCCCACTTCTAAGTCCTATAGAGCATTCCGTACGCCGTTAGGATTTTATCATGGAAATCTTGTACCAGTTTCATGAATATCGGCTTTTTGCCGACAATCACTTCTACCTAAAGGAGTTGATTAATTTAGTTTTATTAACAAAACACTGGAGTCTGAATGCTTTCAAAAACATGAACAATTTTGGTACAGAGCTGTACTCAATTTGCTGTCTTGGGCTTTCTAAAGCACGAGGAGCTGCCAATAACGCATTGCAAGGCATTTACTCAATACGGAATAGGACTGGATGATACTTGAAACATATTGCAGGAAAAATTTAAGGAGCAATCATGGCTACTTGCAGAATTGGTCCGCCATTGGACTCTAGAAGTCTGGATCAAATACTCGATTACTATAGGAATGTGTCCTACTGTGCTCAAAGTCCATGGCTTTGAGATCTGCGCCAGGATAAGCCCAAAAAGTGTATTAAGGGCACCAGAATATAAATCTCAGACGGCCAAGCAGCACTTCTAGCACTGCCGCCTAAGTCAATTGACTTTATTTTGAGAGTCAAGTGCTGTACCGAGGCTCTCTAGCCAGACACGAGAAAGTCAAACTTGGCTATATGCCTGTCCACCGGGGCAATGCAGGCAACGAATCTGAACTAGCTAGGGCTGGCTCAGAATCCAAACTTGTTCGACCAGAAACCTATTGCAGTGTCAGCTGGACTACTGCTCTGGGATTGATTAATGATTGGGAACAGAAACTTCGTCTCAATTCGTCGACATAAGGTGAATCAGGCCCTATAAAAAAAATGTTCATATAAGATAAGTCAAGCATTAGGAAGCCGCCTTCTATCAGGCTATTGCTAGAGGTACCATCTAAATAAATAAATAAAAATATACAGACAGAATATAGGTTCTGTCTAAAGAAGGATGAATCTACTGAACACATTCTCTGCAAATGTTCGGCAATACATTGGATAAAAAGATGTGTAGAGTTGAGAAAGAAGTCTAACAGGGATATGCTGACCTTAAAAAGGGAGGTGGTATGTCTCTTTCGTTAGTAAAGTCTTTTTGATAGAATAGATCTTTCAGGTTGCAGTGTCAGCCCTATGAGAAGTGCTATTAAAAAAAAAGTAGAAATCAGCAATATTGGAATATAAAAGAAGTTTGTCATTAGACAAAATGCTTTCAACAGTTGAGATTTCTTATGCATTCAAACCAACTATAACTTGTGTCAAAAAAAATCTTAATTAAATTTTTTATTAGATAATGACTGCGTCGCGCAGTCGATAGCAATCGCAAATCCTTTCTGACTAAATATTTTGATAACCCCATTCAATATGTGTAGGTACGTCATGAATTGTATACGGCACCCACCCACTCCCAATTTATTTTTGCCTTATCTGTCTAATATTTGGAATTATTAGTTCATGAATTGCCGCGCTGCCATTCAAATATGAATTAACTTTATTGCTACTGTTGCAGATATCGTAAACGTAAGCTCTAAATTTCAGTATCTTTTGTGATTACTTATGTTTCCCTGATTACTATTATTTTCTTGAGTAAAGTACCTTCTTCGTTCGTTGGTTGCCACATTTATTTTAAACTTACCACTCTCCCCAGCGCCCAGCAATAAAATCTTGAGCACCTTCGGCCGTTCATTCTCTGAAGCTTCTAATTGTCTGTCGATCTCGTTGCTTCGTTTACGTGCCACAATCTCTTCATCACGTTCCAGTGTAAAACATGCGCCCATGTTTACGTTTAGTGAGGACAATCGACTGCAAATGGACACAACAAAAAAAAAACGGTTAAACAATACCCATCCAAGAAAACTACCCCGATAGACCGCGGTTAGTGTCACCACTAATCGCACCACCGCCATTGCGACTGATTAACAATGGAAATTTCGTAGAAACTTTCGCTTCTCCTGTAACTTACCATTTAATTAAAACGACGAGGGAATAGGAATAGATGTTTGTTTGAATTGTTTTTAGATTAACTATATATAAATTGAATGAACAGAAAAACTTTTAACTCATACAAGTGGCGAAGAGACGGAAAATACAGTGTGTAGTTGGTGCGTGGTTGCGCCGCACTGTGTTCGTGAAAAATTTGACCACCAAGACGACACAAAACTTTTGGCGAACTGTTGTAACAAACGATGCCTAAACCAATAAATCTTATTTGCAAGGTAAAATTCAGTTTGGAAAGAAATTTAAATACAAAATTAGTGATAAGAAGAAATTGATCTTGCGCACCACAAACAAACGCGTGTCTCCGTCTCTCTTTGTTTGGGGAAATTTCTTAGTAGCCGACTGAAGTTGGCTGTGTATGGTTGAGTGGATTTGTGAGCTGTCATCGGTGTGCTACCGAAAGTCGATAAAGTGTGGGGAACTATTGCATTTAAAAATGTATGAAGGTACGTACGAAGACTCATATCAAGCAAAAAGTATACTTTTTTATATACCTTTTCCGATCACACAGATGCGGTATTTTTATGCAGTATTCACATTTTTCCACATTCAATTGCTGTCTTGATTGAATGATTCTGCTATATGTGTCCATATTTTGTCCTTTTCCGTATTTTTATACTTATATTTAATATTTATACTTAAAATATTGGAGGTTTTTACATGCCCAATTAATTTTTCGACGCACATTTTGACGTGCGGTACGAGTTACTGGAGGGACAAAATATCCCACACACCAGAGCGGTAAGCGGTAACGGTATATGTGCGGTAGTTGTATACAGCTTGTCCTTTCACACCGAAATGGTATTTTTATGCGTTATTGGCATTTTTATCATGTGATCACATTTTTTCTGTATTTTTATACTTAAACCAAAAAAAATCTAACGTTTTTTTGTATCAAAAATTAGTTTTTCCACATAAATTTTAACATGCAGTACGCGGTACAAGGTTGTCTGCATATGCTGTGGCACAAAATTGAATCGAAACAATACCGCAGTACCGCTCCAGCATGTGCGTCTATATTTATCGCAATAGGATTAGGTACCAGTTTTCACGTACCGCTCTGGTGTGTGGGATCCTTTAAGAATCTCACAAGCCAGAGCTGTACGTGGTTCCTGTAGCGTAACAGCGGTACGTAACCCTACTGTTCTTCAGCACGCGAATATAGGATTGACACAAAAGAATGAAGATCGGCTTAATAATTCATCATAAAAACTTTGCAGCATAAAAACTATGACGTAAATATTTTAACATTTGAATTGAAAATCCTGAAAATCAAAAATATTATCTTCCCCCAATTAAAGGTAACGCCAAATATATTCTAAAATTATGAGAAACAATTTGCCATCAACGGATTTGCCAAATTCAATTACCCTTATAATAAAGTTTAAAAAAATGAGCGATTAGGAATGGATTACCCAGAAAAAGCTCATGCAAGGAAATAAATACATACGAACATTTAATTCCGACAAAGGAAAATATTTATTGGCTTAGACAATAATTTTTTTTTTAGATGTTTCAAGCAGTCACTGACAGAAGGGTAAAAAGCAGAGGAACGATCTATTTTTTGCCTATTGTTACATTCGGGCTAGAACTCGAAAAGATAAAACTGTATTCTATTTAAGCACTCTAAGTTGGTTAAGGTCCCCTTCCACTTGTCCTCCTCCAAAGCTCTTTAACTTAAACGGGAGCGAAATTAGCTCAAAGAATTTCGCGTTCGAAACCACAAGAAGATCTTCATCCGCCTTTGGTAACGTCCATGCTTCTACACCTTAGAGCAGGACTGGGATGATGAGCGTCTTATATAGAGCCTCGTTAGTGTTTTTTGACAAGGTCTTACTAGTCAGCTGCCGTCTTAGGCCAAAGAAACATCGTTTGGCAAGTGTAACTTTTTGTTGGATTTCTGCTGTGGTGTCATTGTCAGAGTTTATAGCGGATCCGAGGTAAACAAAATCCCAACCACAAAGTTGTAGCTGTCAATATTACTTAGGCATCTCATTCAAAGACAACTTTACATAGTACCGTCCTGTTTGCAATTATAATGAATCAGCATTTTCCTACGATGCTGTACTATTTCAACACGAAATTCTTTATACTTTTCGTCTGTAGTGGACTTCCAACGAATCTGCTATGCATTTCTCCTAACAAATAGTCCGAGGACCAAACTTCCAAAAATACTTCAGTTAACACTTTCAACCTCTTTTCATAAAAACGCTAGTTAAGGTGGATTTGACTACACAATAGACTTTCCGGCGTATTTCTTCTGTTTGATAAACTTTATTTTCTTTGAATGCTGCTCCTCCTCGGCAGCGGGTGTTGTATGTTCGTCTAATCATTTCGTTCCACTGTAATGTGCAAAAAAGAATAGTGTCATAATTAAGAAAGAGATCTGTTCACATACGACTCACCTTTCACGGATATTAGCTTTGTATCAGCGTAGTGCTGAAGGCTTTCAAATTCTTCAGCTCTTTCTTTTGCTTCTTTAATAGAATCTACAAGCAAGGACGTATGCATAAAGAATAGTATTTTTTTGTTTTTGTGTACCTTGGCGGTTTCATCCAATTCATCGATCAACGAGAGGGTAATATTCAATTGTTTCTCATAAATGATCGACTTCTCGATGTGGCATTCTATGTGCTATCACAGTTGCAAAGTATTTTGTTGTCTTCTTCATCAGATCGTTGAATTTTGCCAGGATTTGACTATGGGGCATGTTGAGCTCTGCGGAAATGCACTCCCAAGGCTAGACGAATTGATTGTTAGTTGATTTGATATTATAAAGAATGAAAACGGAGTGTGTCAAATTTCGAAACAACCTTTATTCTCCGCCAAGACAAATTTTCTGTCCAAAATGGCATAGGTGGCCGCCATGAACCGCGTAGCGCATGTTTAAATGTATCTTGGAGACGGTTTGGAAGCGTAGCCACAATGTGCATAACCGTCCATATGCATAAGTTCTTGAAGGTACGAAACGAACGTAGCGAATTCTCTTTATCAACAACAATAGGAATAAGGCTGCTCATACATTAGAGCGGTACCTGGTAACGGTTCATGTACCGGTTCAGTTCGTTCGAAACCGACGCGGTATAAGCACTGTTTCACATTTACTTATTTTCTTTGTTGAGCGCTTCTGCTCTATATTGTTACATCCAGACTAGGATTTGAAAATTTAAAACTGTATGTCGCATTTTTCTCTTTATATCATACCTGATCCTCTCCATCTTATCTCCTGGACCCAAAATTTTGAGTGGCCCCTGTGGTGTGCACGTTTATTATTATTCTAGCTGATCATGCTCGCCTTGCTTCGCCAGTCTGCCACTTCTCAAATTTAAAACAAAATACTTGCTGATAAGAACTTATAAAGAAAACGTCGAGATTGTCCCTTCTCATTATATGGATATACTCTCAGTGTGACTCCCTCTCAATCTCAATTACATTTCATACCCTATCTTTTCAATCCCATGCGCCAAAAAAAAACAACACAAACTACAAAAGGTGCATACAAAAAGAAAGAAAAAGCACAGAGCACAAAAGGTACAGAGAGAAACAGATTTGTGCCGCACACACACACAAATTTTCCTCCACTCAACGCTGGGAAAATCTAACGATCTAGCTTCAATCGAACATTTTACTTTTTTTGAATTGTATAAAATTTATAGTTTAATGCTTATTGTTCAACTTCAGGATAACCTACAAAGATTATTATCTTAAAATCTTGATTGAACTTTATATTTAAAAAAAATCCTATTTTATTTGGATGAGTCATTGCAAAGCTAGGAGCTAGAAAGCTTTCGAGAGTTACAACTTTTCTTAGATATCAGCTTAGATCTCCGTTTCCGGACAGCGGATGAAGCATTTTCCCGCGGTAAAAAGTAGCCTAAGTTCATCAGGGATAATGTCGACTTCTAATGGCAAAACAATTTTTGAAATCGTTCCAGTAGTTTCGGAGCCTATTCGAAACAAACAAACAAACAAACAATCAAATCTTTCCTCTTTATAATATTATTATAGGTAAAAAAACACAGCTGCTATCGTGAATATATCGAGTTCACTGTGAACTCAATGAACAAATATTTCCTTTTGTCTCCACCACAACAATTCACTTCCAAATTCACTCTTTATGATTTCGTTAAGATTTCTAACCCGCCATCTTTTTGCTTCGTTAAGTAAAGTAGTTGAGTTGTGAGACGAAAAAGAAGGTTGTCCCAATCGCAGAAAAAGCTAGAAAAACGCAAACAAAAATTTTCTCGCATTTTGTTCTTCAAAAATCGAAAGAAAAATCTCTTAAACAATCTTAATTCTCAAAAACTATGTCTCTTTTCGGAGCATTACTTGGTGATTTCGACGATGATGGTTACATGGGGTAAGCTTATCCATAATTGAAGAAAAAATTGATTGATTTTTGTGGTCAACGAAAATCGATATACCCAACGAACAAAAAAGAAACACGACTGCAGTTACATAAAAAAAAACTCGCGACTAATTATTCATTGCAATAAAATAATACTATTGCTTGTGCGTCGAATTTCCCATTGCAGCAATCACATGAATTCTATGAACATGCAGATGCGCAACATGAATCGTCTCATGAACACGATGATGATGCCCGACCCGTTCAACATGCTAACGCCATTCGACAACGGATTCAATGGAGGCAACAGCCTGATGGAGCGAGTGCCAATGCTGGGTGGCGGCCTCTTCGGGTTCCCAGCCATGCCCAACATGAATCGTTTGCTGAGCGCAGGTAAGCATCTCATTGTATATTTTTTTAATCGGTTTTCTTTTTATTGGCCGGTCCCGGAACATTTGACACTGCTGTTTTTTTTAGTTCGGGCTAAGTTTTACCTAGTTGGCTGGCATTGATTAACTTGTCCGTGAATTCCAATCTATGAAATTTTTTCCAAAATTCTCTTAATTCGGTTTGTTTCTGATCTGCAATTCCGATCGATGACGTTTGATGCGGAAGAGCAATGCGGTCGCTTTGAATTAAATTTAGAAATGATGAGTTGGTGGCTATTGTTAAGTCGAATGAGGAAAATATTATTGGGCTCTTCGCGTGATGTAATGATCAGTTGTGAGCGCATGTAGTAAGGGATTGGGGTTGGCGTTGAAAAGAAAGGAGAAGAGAAAGTAGGATGGATGAATTAAGAAAACAACTACACTAGTACCTAGGTAATTGTATTTATTTGTTAACGGGAATTGGTGTTTCTGGCTGCGCTTACCGGGGTAGGATGTTGCTTGTTTTTCATTCGGTTCATGAAAAATAAGTCGTGTTTCTTTGTTTTAATTCTATTTAGGAAATAAGGAGATTAAAGAGACAATTGTTGGCGCTCCGAGGCAAGTTGAACCATCAAATAGATATCAACCGCGGCCACGAAAGATTAACGTCAGATATACCAGAATTTACGGCGTTTCATTCCGACAATGTTGCTTTGGTCTGTACGAAATTTGGGAGCGATGTAAGATGCAACAGCCAGCCACAGAAAAGAATAAACCAATCCCATCTTAAAATGTTTTAGCGAGATTCAGTGATGCTCTCAGATCCACAGTATAAATATATAATTCGCTTAAAAAATCTATGAAAAAGTGAATTCCTATGTCCAAATCAGTTCCATGTGTGGAATTGTTTGGAGCTGTGTTTATTTTGTTTTGTACAGTCGTTTTTGAAATAAATACAAACCTAACAAGTTATTAACGTATACCTTGCGTAGTAAAGAAAATCAGAACAAACAATATCTGACTATATTGTTCTTTTCTTTACTATCCCAAGTTTCTGGCCCAATAAATTGAATTGAATTTCACTTATATTGTGGTACAAGAACCCAGATCGTGTGTGTTTGAAAATAAGTATGGCTTGTAGATAGAGAACACAATACATACAACATACATTAAAGAAAACACGTATTTTGTTGCAGATAGAAAAACCGGTTTCTGTGTAATTGCGAATATTTGCATCATTTTGTGCCGGCTGTTTTTGTTTGGTGAAATCTGGTTGTTTTCCCTAGTCAGCACTTGGATCACTATTTTTTTGGTCTTATGTTTAAGGCGCGCTGAAATCTGCGTATTCTTGGATATTTGTGTGACGTAATTGGGAGAACAGTAGGTGTAGGCTGTTCAAAGTTTCTGTTGTTGTTGGTGAAAACAAACAAATTAAGTTTATACAAATTCTTAGGTTTCGCTATGTCCATAGTCGCAAAATAAGTAAGTTCGTTCACGCTCGCCAAATACAAAAGAAGACTAAGTGTGCTCTGGTAGAACTTCTTCCTTTACGGCGAGGTTATGCGTTATGATCTGGATTAAGCGGATCCTGACCATCCCACTTTAGTGCATACCTACAGTTCCGCCTTTTGCCAGCTCGACCTCAATAAATATCGGCGGGTTTCCTGGTTTCGGTTCACTTCGTCACTGACGCCAATCAAATGCTTGCGTTGCTGGAGTTTTTAAGCCTGTCTCTTATTTACGATATTGACACGTTTGCTCCCATTATTGATTGTTGTTCGATTGTACATTTACGACATCAGTGAATTTCAGCTGTGTCAACACACGGATTTGCATGCAATGTTAGATAACTAAACACAAATGCTTGTTATCCTGTTTACCTTTTGTTTTCGCCAATTAACGTGACTTTTGTCCAACCCATAATGTTACCTTCAATTTGAAATGGAAAAAATAGTTCACTCACTCGTGAGTTGTGACTATGTACTTATATACCCCTGGTATAAACTTTCACAATTGAGTATGGATTTGATGTGTTTGTGGTAATCCACCGATGATCCCAAACCACCACATCTGGGTGAAACTCCACAAATAGGTATATATACTAGAAATAGTTGACTATATATATTAATTTTTGAATATCAGTCAAAGCCATACACTAGGCTGAACAATCATTTCATTTGTTTATTCTTCAAATTGAAGGTAACAGTTGAAATGGAAAAAATAGTTCACACACTCGTGAGTTGTGAGGTTGTGACTACTCATATACCCCTGGTATAAACATTCACAATTTAGTAATTATCTCATCAATATGCGAACGGAAGCTTAGTTCACTGTCGCATAATAACCCGAGATATGGGTTGATCGTGGAGTTGGTAAATTCGTGGAGAAGACTTGTTGCTCTTGCTTGAAAGATTGAATTGAAATAGAGTTCAGTTTCAAACTTCCTACTAAATACGTGTTTTATATAGCTTTGTGTTAGTGGCTATAAAAATCCCAGTCAAATGAACACAACAAAGGAAAACAAAGAGGACGCACACACAGTCTCACTTGTCTATCTCCATCTTTCAATTTGCTGATTTTCAATATAATTATAGAAAATTTTGTGATTGGATTGAGTGAATCGTTCAATCTGCGTTTACATAGAATTCAATTCTGATTCAATCTTCCATGTAAACGGGATATGAGTTAAATATGTGTTCTTAAGGATTTGAAAACATTCCCTTATAATTGTATTCGAGATCGTTAAAGGGCTTATTTTTTCTCCACTTATGATAAACTCATAGCAGAAAGCATAAGTAGAGCAACTGTCAAATTTCGTTTGCTACATGCATGCTATAATGGTCTCCACTTGAGATAATGACAGCATGCATTATCCTATACTATCAATTTATCGAAAGTGGAGACCGAGTGTAATAAACGCAAAACCATCGATAAGACTTCGGCTGGTGGTATTGCCATTATCATTTGTATTTTGTTTTAAGATAGCAAGTTGGATGTCGTTTTGGAGCAAGCTAGTGAGAAAACTACCTAACCTCGTCCATTCTCAAATAACGTCTGTATGTATTTTATTGTCTTGGAGACGTAACTCATTCTTAATAAATTATACGAACAATAATACGAAACAAGCAAAAACTAACAACTCTCGCATTTAAAATGCATGCATAGAATTTAACCTTTCACATACAGCATCCCAGCCGTTTCAGTCGCTCGGATGTTTCATTCGAGTTAAAATATTTTTAACAATTTCACTAATTGAATACATATAAATATTTAATTTTAATTATTTTTTCACAAAAGTACGAATCAAGATTTCTGTCTTTCTTTTCTTTGTTAAAAATAATGTGCCAATGAGTACGGCAATTATTCTTTCTTGTTTTTCTGGAAAGTCAGTAATATAGTTATAATTTAAAGCATCGAGGAGTTGCGTGTATGAAGGGTTGCGATTATTGAGTTCGCACTGTATCATCAAGTGTAAACAATGCAAAAAAAAAACACAAAAACTATGTAGACACAACAAAGATTTGTCCTTCAAAATAACTGAAACACATATTCCACCTATTTTCAGATATCGGCAATAATGGTGCATCTTTCTGCTCATCCTCGGTCATTTCGATGTCTTCTGGCCCTGACGGTCGTCCACAAATTTATCAGGCAACTAGCAGCACTAAAACTGGACCCGGTGGCATTCTTGAGACTCGCAAAACCGTTCAGGATTCCTCAAGTGGTGTCAAGAAAATGGCTATCGGCCATCACATTGGGGAACGTGGTCACATTATTGAAAAGGAACAGAACTTGCATTCTGGCCAGCACGAGGAGCGTCAAGAATTCATCAATCTCGATGAAGAAGAAGCTGACAACTTTGATCGCGAGTTTACCAATAAAGCTCGTATGCATACGCCAGCAGTTGAGATGATCGCACCCGGTCATCACTCTCCTCATCACCGACAGTATCATAGAGCATTGCCTGCTCTACCAGCTCCTCCACCAACAAATCCAAGGTTAGTACGACACCTGTAGTGTTTTTTTTTTCCTAAACATTTCCATGTCGTGGCGTTCCATATTCTCAGTTACAGTTATCCATCCCTATAAGTTACTAACTATCTCTCCTTGTCACACATTCATAAAAATTGGAGCAGTTCGTTTTTCGCGAACACACTCCCACATACGAACATTAAACACAAAATCTCTGTTGTATTACATAAAATATTCCTTCGATGATTGTCTCCCATCACTCAACAAAAAATGTCTTCACCTTTATTTTTGCAGATATAATTATTATTAAGTTAAATAGAGATAAAAGTGAGAGAAAGAGACCGATAGGTATGCAAAGAACTTGATTTTAATATTATTCTTTTTGCATAAACATTTATATAATTAATAATTCTATAGATTCATAATTTTTTTCTATATACTAGTATCCGTTTCGTTTTTTGTTCTTTTTTTTCTAAGAATCCTACAAAATAACTACTACTTCTTCAACTGCAACTAAAGTATCATTTGTTCATCAACGCCTATTACTTTTTCCATTTGTTTTCTTTTGGAATTGTACATACACCAAAAAAAAACGCATTCAAATTAAGCAATGATATACATACATAATATTCATATAAAAACAAAACAAATTTTGCTAAACAGCTCGCCGAAAAGTTCTACTACAATTACTACTTCCAGTAGGGCTTCGTCATCATCGTCGTCGTCATCGTCATCTAAAAAAAAAACTCCCGGCACTATTACTACAGAAACAACAGCATCATCAGCACCTTCAACTACGCCAACAATTATACCATCATCCTCGGCTGCTAGGCGCGCATTAAGAAATGCATCGATGGCAACACCGCGTAAACCGCTGCGTACCCCCACTTCATCGCCATTAGCCCTGACTACGTCAGGCCATAATAGTGCATCAACAACAACAAGGTTTGTTATACTACTACAAAATAATAATGCAGAGTTTTAGAATACTCTCTCACTACCTACTACTTACATACATATATAATATTTAAAGAAACATCAAATTTTAAGTTATGAATCGTCAAATCTACACCGAGTTAAATTTCCTAGTTTTAATTGTTAAGAGCGGTGCAGTTGGGAGTTCTTTTTTTAAATGTTGTGGTACAATGTTGGGAGTCATGAAAAATCATTCATTGAATTAGGATACTTTTTTCAAAGCATTCTCTTAAACAATTCTTGTGAATTCCTTAAAGTGGATTTATTAAAAAAATATATGATTCTTCAAAATTTGCTTTGGTTACAACCTACAGAAATTAAAATATCCTCAATACTTGTGATTGAAGAAAACTTCAATTGTTCAATACAATAATCGTGAATGCGAGACAGAAATATCACTAGCTTCATAAATGTCGATGTAAATGTAAAACTTTACAGCCGACTTGTCTTTTAATTCCCCATCCTATTTATCAGCCTTGGCTTGTGGCAGTCCTTCTTTATTTCCCTTTTCTTCTCCAAATACTCCACATTTATCACAGAATCTGCCATATTTCCTAGGAATTCGTAGCAAACATTTCCAGTATAACAGATTCCATGATAGCTGTAAATGAAAATTGTTCCTTTGCGGTTGATACTACAGATATCACGAATACTCGGCCATTTATTTTAATACTCGATATTACAGTAAGATGCCCCGCTGGCGTCACCGAGAAGTTGCAAGCGAAGTCGGATACACCAGGGAAGCGTCTTAAGTCCCTTGATATTTATTTGCAGCTCATGATTATCTGCTTGAAGAAAAAGGGACGGACTCCAAAGTGCGTTATTTTAGTTACGTCCCTGCAATAAGCACTTGATATATGGGCTGAAGTTTTGGAGGAGAATGGGTATAGTATTAGGAAAAAAAAAACATAATACTTGTGTTCCCCGTTCTCTAATCCACTCCGACCTATTCCAGACATTTATATGTACAGTTGGTACTGTCATGTTGAAAGGAGAGATCATGCGAACCCTGTCAAAAAGGCAATATCAATCAATGTTTCCATACAAACGCGAAGAGAGGCAGGACTTCAAACTCCTGGATCACACCAATGCAGCAACACTAGCATTTGATTGGCTTCAGTGACGAAGTTATTCACTGGAGGCCTGCTGTTATTTTCTGAGGTCGAACCGGCGAATCTGACAGGCGGACCAGTACGGAAGCAGTTAAGTGGGAGGGTTATGATCTCTTTAATCCTGATCATAACCGCACCTCACCGTCATTAAAGGATAGGTCTATAGCCCTCATACCCCTACTTGTCCTATGATGTCACCTGTTTTCCAGTCTGAGAAAATCCGTTTTATTTATCAATTTTTTGAATCGGCTTATGAACATGAGGTACATTTGAAAATGTAAAAAGTACCACCTGCCCGTCTGGTGTACTATTCTCCCTCTTAAACGGCAAAGAAACCGAACCGAAACAAAAAGAGTTAATCGTTCTCCATTATTAATTTTTAATTGGCAACACTTTCTCAGTATAAACATTTCCATTAGTGGTAAACGTTTACAAAGAATTTATTTGCACTACAATTTTGCGTTCACTCAGCAACTAGCAACTTGGAGAAAAAAATCATCATTTGATTTACAATTTTCAGAATTAATATTTTAAAGGCACCGCTCTTTGTTAAAAATGATTCAATTAAAACTATTGAAAAAGTAATCGCTTGAGTTAACGCTATTCTTTAAAATTAAAATAATAACAAATATAAAGTAACGCATGATGTTCCTTGTTTAAGATACTGGCGATTGTACCCACGATTTTATCGTGTCTAGAGAAACAGTAACGTTTGCAGCACGATATTTTATCAAGCAAAGGGAAACCAAATCAAACCAACAATTAATTACAATATAACATTTTATAGACAACGTAAGATAAATGTGAAAAAATTCTATGGAATCAGTGTGAAACGCTGTTTTAAAATGCCCGCGCGCGTACATTAGGCTGGTCATAATGCTAAACTTTACTAAATTCTATGAAGTTTAATATCACTACTACCCAACCCTTCACTTGTATAAAGCGCTTCGTTTTTCGAGTGGTTGACAAAAGAATTTGTTTTATTGAGGATTGTGATTCTAATACTAATGCTTCGTTAAAAAAGAACACCGCCACTAACTATGCATAATTATTAAATAGAAATGGTTTTCTATATATGTACAGTCGAATCGTCACGGGTTCAAATAATATGTTCGAGTTATGGACAATACACAAATCTGATTACACAAGAAGTAAAACATTACCAGCCGTATTAATAAAAAAATGCCTCCAATTCACAAATCAACTAAAATATGGATTAAATTTCAATGTGGATTTTCTAAACACTGGAATACTTTTCATAAAAAACAGAATAATTTAAATAATTTTGAGAATAATGATAATAAAAAAAAATTGTCGTTAAAAATCAGTGGAACGTTTTTACGGTTGTCATTAATAAAAAAATATGGTCATGCATTAGCTAATTGTCGTTAAGTAAAAAATGGTATTGAAATAAGAAATCGTTAAGGAATTAATTGTTTAGAGATAGGTTCAGTTATTGGATTAAAACCATATCCAACATACCATATGGTTCAAACATGGACCAAATATCCGACGAAGTATTTTACTTTCGAGAAAGCCCAAAATTAGCTCGCCTTTCCTGCTTATCGCCCAGAACTCGGCGCCGTAAAGCAGAACTGGCAGTATCAGTGTTTTGTAGAGCTTACACTTGGTCTTCCGAGTTAGGTGTTTTGAACCCATTTGCGCCAAATCGAAGTAGCAACGGTTTCCTAAGGTAATTCTCCCTCGATTCTCCACTAAGGTGTCATTTGTGGAGTTGATGTTTACTCCGAATTAAGTGAACTCCCTTACTACCTCGAAGTTGCTGCTGAACAGTGACGTTCTATCCTAGTCGTTGGACAGATGTGTGTTTGTTTGTTGAAAGCAAGTACTTTGTTTTGTCCTCGTTGACTTCAAGGTCAACCAAATTTGTTTGTTCTTCAATCGCCGTGAAAGCCTTCAACACGGCATCTGGGAGCGGCTGATGATAGCCGTGTTTCTTTGCACGCGGATATAGGCATGGCATTAAAAAACGACCATCGCCGCTTAAGAATTCATTCAGAAAAACTTGGCAGCACACATTCACCTACGACATGCACCGTGACACAGGTGTAAGTTGTAGTTAAGAAATTTGTATTGAAAATCCTGAAATTGAAAAATATTTACTTCCGCCAATTGAAATTTTTGGCAAGCATATTCTAAAATTATGAAAAACAATTTCACATTAACAGATTTTCTAAATTCAATTACCCTTTTAATGAAGTTTGAAAAATAATAATAATAAAATCACGAACAAAATATTCGGCGGGATGTGTTAGTGGTCGGAGGGATGTCAAACTTTGACATTTCCTGAAAAATTCATCGCATCAGTTCATCAGAAACGAAGAAAATGGGTTTTGGAAGCACTGTTTATCCCCGCTAACTGACTTAGCGGCGATAGCTATCCCCGCTAAAGTTAGCGTATATAGGATAAGTTGTTGTTGTATTTTACATGCCAATTTCAAATTATCCCTATATCCGCGTGCAAAGAAACACGGATGATGTCGATATCGTCAGTAGCTGGACGGATCTATTGAAGATAGTGCCTTCCGTGTTGACACCTGTGGCCTATTTCACCAACTTACAAATTTGTATTTACAAACATTTTTTAACAAAATTTGTGATTTTGTTGAATTATGTCGTTTCACCAAACTGTGGGTATTACAAATTTGTAGTTGTATTCTACAAAGGGAAATTTGTGGGAATATTAATTTCCATTTTCGTTTCACCAAAAGTTATTTATAGTTGTAATTTACTAGTTACAAATTTGTGAAAAGTTGACTTATTTGTGAGTTTGCGTTTCACCGAAGAAAATTATTTTCAAAATTTGTGTAGTATGTGAAAATATTTTACAACTGAAAATTGACGTGTAATTCCTCCTACAAGTTTTGTTTCATATTGAAAGTAATCGACAAAATGTCTTTGCAACGAAGGCATAGTAGTAGCGATAGTAGCGAAAGTGACGATCATGTTTTAATTTTAAGAACAAAATGTAATTTCGGAGTTATTTAATTTTAATGAAAAATTTCGCCTGACTCGATGCAAGTCAGAGGAAATAATTGCAATTATTGGGCCACAAATAGCCGACACTACTGAAAAAAACTTTGCATTAACACCAAGGCAGCAGTTTCTCACAGGCTTGGAAATGGAGGGCAATACCATGGTGTAGCAGATATGCATGGGATATCTAAATCGACCGTTAGCAAATGTTAATTTATTGTTTGAACAAACAATGTCTTAACAAACATAGATGCCCCTGGCGAGTTTGAATCTGCATATGTGGACAGACATGGACAGCACTGCATACATTTTATGTTGGTATGTGGGCCGGACAATACCTTTTATAACGCATATGTGAATTGGCCGAGAAGTGTGCTCGAATCAAGGGTGTTACGAAGAAGTCCCTTTTTTCAAAAGACCTTTGAACTTTAAATGAAATATATGTTTATTTATTTTATTTTTAGTAGTCACTTAATTTTAAAGTGTTGTCTTCCAACACTTTTATCTTCTCCTTCTGCTCTGCAGTCCCCAAGTCGCGTTCCTTTTTCAGGGCATTCAACTGCAAATTATAAATTTCCAATTGAAGCCTCCTTTTCTTCAATCGAAGAATGTCCGCTTGCTCAGTTAGCATTTTGTTGTTGCGCTGGGGCTTTTTTGATGATACTTGAGGTCTGATTGAAATAAAAAAAACGTACATACATATATTTTTAAAAAAAATTGTCAGAAACAAGCATTTGCATTTACCTTATTTCGTCTTCAATATCCCCCACGTTTGCGCACTGGGGTTTCAGTACCTCTTCCTTAGGTACTGAAGAGGACTCATCAACTACTATGCCTTGAACTGTTGGCGATTCTTTACCGATAATATCAAAAATGATATTATCGAGATCGGTTAAAATGCGACTAAAGTGCCACCTTCAGAACCAGTCTTCTTTGAATTATCAAGTTTAAGCTAAAATATAAAAAAAAAATGTATATGTACCTATTATGTACTTACCAGAGTAGCCCGTTTTTAATTTTGCCACGCAATATCTCGAAAATATTTCCAATCTTTTCCATTTTGAATTAAGAGGATAATGTAATTAAAATATCTTTCCACGCGTTTACTTCACCCAAATAAAACTTCTTTTCTCTAATGAAGGAGATAAAAAAAAAAATCTTATTTTGCTCATTCATTTTAATTCCGGGATTGCACGACGATATTCCACAAATTTGTGAGAAAACACTTGTGGATTACACATTGTACAAAAACCCGGTGCAACAGGAATTTTTACACTTGTAATCAACATGTTTATTCTTACAATTTTTTTTTTGTCTAATCACAAATTTGTGGGTTCATATATTTGTATTTGGTGAAACAAAAAACCAGATTACAAATTTGTAATTGTGATTCACAAGTACAAATTTGTGGTTGTAATTTGTAGTTTGGTGAAATAGGCCCCTGCCCTTCACACTATCTTCTCCAGAAATAGATCGAAGAAGTCACATGATAGCGCATCTCCTTGCCGGAATCCGGTACAGGTTTGGAAAAGTTCGAAAGAACTGTTTCCGTACTGCACATTGCATCGCGTGTTTTCCAGCGTTACGCGACAAAGATGCGATGATACCTTCACGTCACGTCAAAAAAAAATGGAGCGCGACCAGCTCAGTTGGTACCGCCAAATAGTCGGTAAGAGAGGCAGGCCTGAAACCTACTGGATTAAAAAAATTGGTCTCAGTGACGAAGTAATTCAAAACCGAGAGGCCTGCCGATGTTTATTGAAGAAAAACCGGCGAGACCCACAAACGGACTAGTAGGGAGGGAGTAAAGTGGGAGAGTTATAGTCCATTTAGTCCTGATCATTACTTCGCCGTTGTGCAAAAAGAAAAACACTTAAATAGGATTCCTCAACATCCCAAGGTAACAACCAAAGTAACTACCACCCTATATAGAGCGTACATTTTAAAGGTGTATTACTTTACACCGTAGCCGATTCAAACGCTGAATAAGAAAAATAATCTCGTGTCTTAATTTCTGAAATTTTTGTTCTCTTCTCTTTTATGCATTTTAATTCGAATGGATGTCTGAGTTAGAGTAATGGAGGGCATTTTCTACGATAAATAATAAGACATAGCTGCCACTGAGCTGAAAAATCAGGGAAGGAAAATTTGGTAAATTTCGAAAGCGGTCAGGGAAAAGTTCTTAAAACCGACCAATTCATTGATTCAACATCCAACGACCGCAAAAAAACATCGAATGCAACAGTTACATTGTTACAGATCCATAATGGAATAAGTTCCAATCAAATGTTGTATCTTGGAAAACGTACGCTCCCAAAATGTCCACCAACCGGAAATGGAAACGGAAAAGTCGGTGAGACCGTTTGTGTAAAATGTACTACTTACTTAACGGGCTTCCGACCCAATCCGCGATCCCGCGCACGAGCACCAGCCCAAGAGCTCTGGTACAGCTGATAGAGTTCGTGGCTGTACCTTCTTCTCCATTAGGCCTCCTCGCACACAGAACCAAATATCCGAAAGGGTATTTTTTTTTCAGGAGTGACGTTTTGCCCTAGTCGGTGGACAGAGGTTCAGTGTTTGTTTGTTGAAAGCATGTATGAACTTGGTTTCGTTCTTTGTTTTAAAAAATGTGGCAAATGTGGAACTTCGAACTTTCAGTGAAAACAAAATAATCAGTAATAACTCTTTTTTTGTTTGTTTGATATTCTTAGTCCGTCAATGCACCAATATTTTAAATTTAAATTATAAGAATTAATACATAATCAGCCCTATCGAGGTAAACATTCGGTAGGACATTTTCTCCGATTTGTACGAAATCGAATTATTTACACTGCAGGTATCTGTTTCCGATTCGAACTAGTTCTCCAACCAAATGCAACACACATTTCCGCAGTGCGAAATGACGCGTTAAACAAAACAGTTTTTGACAGATACACGAAACTGCAAGAAAAAGAAACTGTTGCGGATTATTTTAAGAAATATGGAAAAGTGTTATAAATTGCAAGTAATAAAATAAATAATTTATTTTTTTGTGTTTAGTTCAGTTATTTGGTATTTTAGAAAAAAAATAACGAGTCGTCAACACGAGCCGTACTATAAATTACTTTTGAAATTGTTTTAAATGTATCACAAAGTTTTTCACACGTTATGGATTTAAAACAGCTGACTCGATGGCAAATTAAAGCGTTTGTATGATATTTATGTTGTTCCAAAACGGATACCACGAGTGCAATCTGAGTTCGGTAGGATTTGCCTTTCGTTTCGGAATTTCTTCCGAACGGATACCTCGTTAGGGCTAAATAAATATCAAGGATTTAGTTTTGTATGAATCAAAATTATTTTCGTCATCATGCTTTTAATTTGTGGCTGAAGATTTCACGACTTTGTCACCAAAAGTAAAAAACTATTTCTAGGTACCAATTTTTTTCAAAATAAATTTAAAGGTAAAACGACGTACAAGGGCAATGCCAAAAAGTGCACTAATGGAATGACCAAATAAAAACCATGTCCCCATGGGACTTTTTTCTTTTTTTAAATCCTTCCATGATCTAAAAAAAAAAAAACAAATGCAAGGAAGAAGGCTATATTATGTTGTAAAAAAAAATCGGGATTAAGTAGATAAATTCAATTTTTATGATACTTTTCCCGATAAGGTTATAAAATTAGTCCTTGTTCATCTCACTTGATTACGGACAGTAACATAATCGACCTGATAAATGCTTAAGAGGTTATAAAACAACACAAATTTATTTGAGTTTTATTTTATTTTTATTTATTTTAGAGTAGCAATAGTTTTGAATAATATGTACTACATCGCAGTATCACTTCAAGAAGCCGCTATGAAGAGATTTAAAAAGTTCTTCCAAGTTATTAGTGTTATTTCAGACCAGGCTTGTTTTATGGCTTTAATTATCTCTTCCGTGTTAGAGTATTGCTTTCCTTCTTTGTAGACTTTCATTGAAAGCCATCCCCACACGTTTTCCATGATGTTCAGGTTTGTGAATATGGTGGCCATGCCAGTAGGTCCACATTATGGCTGTGAATCAAAGTTTTTGTTGGTCTTGCGGTATGTAAAGGCGAAAGCCATTTCCAGTATTGATTTGTAGGTGATTGCGGTTTTTTGAGTATTGAAAATCAATGTTTGCAGTTCCGTTAAAGCTTACTGCTCCCCCGTACCACTGCTGAGCAGTGTTACCATTTTGACCAATTTCCGGTCAAATCTGACCGAATTCTCTTTATTTTGACCGAAGAAAATTGAAGAATCGGTCAACCGGATTTTTGACCGAAACGATTATATATTGTTTACCAAGAAATTTATTTTTTAACTGAAAAAACTTTACACACAAAAATATTTGTCTTCCTAAAACCTTACCATACTTTACGAACTTACCCATCGTCAGCCTAGATTAGGCAGCCAATTTTAAAGGAAATGCAAGTTGATAACTATACATCAGAAAAAATCTGTTCTCAGTGGAGCAATCTGTTGATCAACGATTGGCAGTAAACCGAGTGAACAGAAGCTTTCTGGTGTGAAGTTACAAACTTCACAGATGCAAGTGGCGAAAATCCCTTCCACGACATGACTAATTTTGTAATGTCGCTACTGATTTCTAATGCCGAAGTGAAGCGAATGTTCAGCCAACTTAGTCTAATAAAAACTATGCATCGAAATAAAATGAAATTAAGTTTATTAAATAGTATTTTAGTGATAAGAAATAACTTTCCGCCTAATTTTTGTTGTTACAATAGCCTAATACCTAATGAAAACATACAAAAAATAGGGACCAGTAAAATATGTAGAAATAATGAAACCGATTCAGAGAGCGATGAAGATGATTCTATTTTAATTTAATTTACATGTAATAACTTTGGATAACTACAAATTTATAGACTAAACTAAATTAAAAGTTCCTTTTATAAGATTGATTTATGATTTAGAATTAATTATTTATTTTCGCTATTTTCTTATTAGATTTAGATGGATAAAATTGTTATTATATTTTATTCGGATCTTTGTGTTATCACTTAGAAATAAATCTTCAATTAATTTTTTTTTGTTCTATTTTAAATATAATTTGTGAAAGGAGCGACTAAACTTGTTTTTTTTTATTTTTGGTTATAGTAAATATCGGTAAATTCGTGTTTTAACGTTTGACCGAATTTAAATTAAATAAATTCGGTAATTCGGTCAAATTTGGCCGGAATCACTTTTTTCCAGTGGCAACACTGCTGCTGAGCCGCATTTGCTGTATCGCCTTAGAAGTTTTATTTTATCCTTTCTCAAATCATGAACATAATTTTATATTTGATTTAAAATATGATAACAGGTAGATTTAGCCCCTGTTCGTAATCAAGTGAGATGAAAAAAGCACTAATCGTCGCCTTAGTGACACAAAAACGTATGTCAATATTTGCTAGTTTTCAGGAGAGACGATTTTGTGATTTGTTTTACTATTTTTCCTACTATTTTTCGAAAAAAATGTTGATACAGCAAGTGTTAACTTCTAAACTACTTCACCTAGAGGTACAATTTTTTGCCACAATATATAGAATGATATATGAAGAAAGGTGTCATACCCAGTCCAAAATCGTAAAAAATGTAGTTACGTAGGGCGACGTAATGTTATGACCTTTTTGGGAAAAGTTTAATACAAATTTAATTTATCTAGGAACTTAATTCCCCTTTTTTTACATAAACATAATATATCTTGCTTTCATATTACACTTGGGTTTTTCCGGTTTATCGAAGGATTTAAAAAAAGCCGTAAAATTAAGCTAACTAATCGTAATCAAGTGAGACGGAGTGTACATAGTTCAATTATTTTTTTTTTTTGATAGCACTGCTGACACATCTTTACACGTGTTAAACACCACCACATTTGGAAATAAGATCTGTGATTGAATTTATTTTCATGACATCGATAAGTAGCTAAGCTATATAAACTGTTGCAGTATTACACAATACATCGACTTAAAAAAAAATAAAACAATAATTAATTAATCAAACTGGGATGATTAGATTTATTTTATTTTTTTTTTGCATTCATACCTCGACCAGTTGTTTTGAATACGTTTAAGCTTGGCTTTACTTTCGTGTTAGTTTCCTTGTACTCCTGCGAATGCAATTGAAAGTATGTAATCGTTATCTAAAATTTCATTCTATTTACCTTTCCAGCGTTCATCCACACCCCTATAACAACGCTGCAGCGCGTCGCAACTTTCGATCCAAACACCCAAAGCATAAGCATCACTCCCAACAGCAGCAATCAGAGCGGCAACCACAACAGCAGCAACATCAAGAGTCATTAAATAATGATTCAAACTAAGCTTTAGAGATTAAAAAGAAATAAAATCATTAAACAAAATACCTAGATTTAAATTTCTGTCTTATATAAAAATAATATACAAACATACATATTAAAATTATATCTAGAAAAGAAAAAATGAGAAAATACCAATTACCAATTCGGCTCGACTGATTGTGGGTAACTTCATCGGTCCTGTTTTAAAGCTAACTGGCACACAGTACCATAACCCATGTACTAATCTTTCCTTTTTAAAACTTTATCGTCTATGATTATCTACATTTTGTATCTTAATCGTATGTTTATATTCACACACAATAGAATCATCATTGTATATTTTTATATCAAAGTTACCTTTTGAATTTGAATTACACATGTTTGTTTCTTTTATTTTTCTGATCAGTCGTCGATTGGTGCGGCAAATTTATACACAATATGCAATTGCGCACGTCTCTCTTTTTGTTTATGCACTTTATTTTTAGTGAATATTTCCCCGATAATCTTAAATCAAAAACCAATAAAATAACCACCCTCAGAAGCTAGATAAGAAAATTATGCAAATTGTTATTCAACTAAAACAATTCATAATTTAAACAAAAAATACATGTTAATCATAAAAATAAATCTTTTTGTGTCAATGTATAAATTTAAAAATATGTATACCTGATATGAAACAAACATTCATAACTACAAGCAAGCTATTATAATATAAAATTATAAAGTTTTAAAACGAAATTGAATTACCTGTCTACTTTATGTTATGTTGAAAACTTAAGTTCATAAACTGCGACGAGTAAATAAAAAAAACAGAATATTATTCTAGAACGAAACAGGATTCCGAAATAAAACATAGAACAGTAGGAAGGAAACTTTAGAATGTATAAATATATTACTTATGGACTAAGCAAAGCAAACAATTGTTAGTTTCATTTTGTGGATCTATTGCAGCTTGAGAGTTGAGAGTGTGCTTTTGTACAAAAAACATAGGGACGGGCTACAGTCCGCTTGGGCGAACTGTTGGATACCTTATTCTTATTCCTATCCCTCATAAGTGATCGTAACAAAAGTCTAAGTATGGTTGAATTGTTAAGAACGCTCTACATATTTTGTTATATAACATTTAAAGGATTTTCTAAAAAAAAAAACGCTCCCTAGCTCAAACTTGGGTGTTTCAATAAAATTGTTTTATTTAATTGTGGGCGTGTCAGTAGGCGGATTTAAAAAAAATTAACACATGAGAATAAAGGGCCCCTAGAGAGTATATATTATAAATTTCAGCTCCCTAGCTCAAACTTTGAATTTTCAAAAAAAAAAAAAAATTAATTGTGGGCGTGTCAGTGGGCGGATTTTGAAAATATTTACACATGAGCATAAAGGGCCCATAGAGAGTATATACTATAAATTTCAGCTCCCTAGCTGAAACTTTGGATTTTCAAAAATTAATATACCTACCCTTAGAATAGGGTATAAAAAAATTATTTTATTTATTTGTGGGCGTGTCAGTGGGCAAATTTTGAAAATTTTTTATCCCCAGCAGTTTTAGGAGTCATAGATCATATATAAAAAATTTCAGCTTTCTAGCTCAAAATTCGATTTTTTCCAAAATTTGTTTTTTTTTGAGCTTGTGGGCGTGTCAGTGGGCGGATTTCAAAAATTCGTAAACTTGATTATTTCGGGACCCTAGAGAGTATATGGTTAAAATTTCAGCTCTCTAGGTCCAGTTTAAAGGCCTAATTTTTGGCAACAGACGGACGGACGGACGGACGGACATGGCTAGATCGACATTACTATCGATGCTGATCATAAATATAGTAACTTTTAGGCGTCTACGGGCAATATTAAGGTATGTTGCAAACTATGCGTCAAAATTAATATACCCTTAGAATAGGGTATAAAAAATGCAATAAGTACCTGAAGGACTTTTGGGGTGCTGACATAGAGTGGGAATATACCGTTATAAAAAAATGTCAGCCTTGGGCAGCTACAATCAAGAGAAGAACGACATTTTTGGTCAGAGTCTTAAGGCCCCAACCCATGGAAAATGTTCCGTTGTTGTGTCATTTGCAAAGGACAGCTAGATAGCATACACGTACTCCGGATTTATGAGCGCCGATGGTTAAATTAGATTTAGTTTCTACTTTTCTGTCCGTTAAAGTCTTCATACATTCATATATTGAAGTTCACACATTTTCGCATTGAATTTCACGCACTACGAAATTGAGATAAAGCACATTCATTGGTCGAAACATTGAAAAAAATGAGAGAAAATTTTAATTGGTGATTGACCGACATTTTCATACCCTTCAAGCAAAATCGCTGATCCAACTTTTCCTATCGTTTTTGGATCCGCGATGTATGAGGCGTTGCATATTTACACCACAGTTGCACGTTAGCTACCTAATTTGTTATCTAGCTAACGCCATAACTAGGTAACTAACGTAGTTAAATTAGCTGCGCTAAAAATGCAATCGATTTGGTGGTTAGCTATCATAATGACAACTAATTTTAGCTATTAGCTATTAGTTGCAGGTTGTGTAACTAAGCACGTTAGGTTGCCAAAGTTAGTTGCGGATGACAACTAAAAGTTGGTTAGCTTTTAGCTGTAGCTTTTTAGCTGTCTAGGTAATAACTAATAACTAAATCAAAATTTATTGTTTTGCTAAAATGGCGATAATTTATTGGGATTTATTATGCATATTGCGTTTAAAATAAAAATTAATTGAATGTCCCTTTTATTTTACATCAGGTTAGTTTACAAAGAGGTCCTTGGAGCCACAATAAAGGTCCTTTAATCCCGAAAAGGATATTTTTCCGAAATGTCTTTAGAAACGGCACGGTATACATGAGTTCAATGTTATTTGAATAAGGGGTCCTAGAAACAACAAACATTTTGGAAAAATATCCTTTTTTCGACTTTTAAGGACCTTTTTGTTGTTCCAAAGAACTCTTAGTCAAATAACATTGAACGCAGATATACCGTGCGGATTCTAATGACATTTTGGAAAAATATCCTGTTTTCGACTATTAAGGACCTTTTTTGTTGTTGCAAGGACCTCTGAGTCAAATAACATTTAACACAGATATACCGTGTGGATTCAAATGATATTTTGGAAAAATATCCTTTTTTGAAATTATAAGGACCTTTTTTGTTGTTGCAAGGACCTCTTAGTCAAATAACATTGAACACAGATATACCATGTGGATTCAAATGATATTTTGGAAAAATATCCTTTTTTCAAGTTTTAAGGACCTTTTTTGTTGTTGCAAGGACCTCTTAGTCAAATAACATTGAACACAAATACACCGTGTGGATTCAAATGATATTTTGGACAAATATCCTTTTTCCAAGTTTTAAGGACCTTTTTTGTTGTTGCAAGGACCTCTTAGTCAAATAAGACTGAACACAGATATACCGTGTGGGCTCAAATGATATTTTGGAATAATATCCATTTTTCGATTTTCAAGGACCTCTTAGTCAAATAACATTGAATACAGATATAAGGTGCGGTTTTCTTGGAATTTTGAAAAAAAAAAATTTTGGGTTTAAGGACCTTGTTTGGTGCTCCAAGGACCTCTTGGTAAATAACCTTATGAAAACTAAAAGTGGCATTCTTCAATCGGCCATCGGTTACCTCTTACCTTCAACTGATGTACAACAAACTTCAAGCTATACAACCTCAATTATTCAAAACTTATCGAAGACAAATCTACTTCCACACTATTTCCCCGTGTTTCGTAAGGACATAATAATCTCTAAAATTAAACATAATTAAAACTAGAAAATGTATAACGAAATAAAAGAATCGCTCCTGTTCCTGTAAGCCTTTTCGGATTAAATTGTTTGAAAAAAATTATTAGTTGTGTTCAATCGATAGCTAAAAAGCTAAAACTAAAGCTAATTATTGTTAGTTACACTCTGGCAACTAATTTTTCATAACTAAACACGCTTAGTTGCACTTCGCAACTAATAACTAATTTAGGTTCAAAATTTGTGGCAACTACAACTAAAATTATGGTTTAGTTATGTACGTGCAAAGAAACTACAGCTAATTTAGTTGTAGCTTTTTAGCTATTAGCTAAGCTAACTTTTGTGCAACTCTGATTGACACTCGCAATAGGGGTGTATAATTGAATTTATTATTTCACAAAATGCATAATTTAATTAAACTTCTTTTGCATTTAGATTAATTAAAATCACAAAATTATGGTTACCGATAAAGGCAAAACTCCCAATCGTGGGCCAGAATTCAAGGACTATTGCTGGCCGTTTTATAACCTCCTTTCATATTTTTCCCGTACGACTCTTTATTTCTCAAGTACGAATAGATCAAGTTAAAGCTTCGTCCAATTTTGGTAGCTATAGCACGCCCGGTTAATCCTTGTTCCTTAAGTAAATCGATCTGAGCCTTCTTAACACTGCTAAGTGATTTTTTTCTACCCATCGTTTTCCAAATTTACAAACAAATGACAATTAAATAAATTAATTCACTCAGAAAACTTTAAAAATTGTTTAAACGGGTTAATCTTCTCAGAACACACATGAACAATGAAGATAATGACTATGTACCTATTCAGTTGACGCACAAAAAAACTGTATTTTTCCGTATGAAATGCTTTGCGAGAGAGCCGGAGAAAAAGTAACGGCGCTTTTTGAATTATTCTTTCTCATTTCTTTTGGCAACATTATAGACAAATAGTTAGCAGCATCAAATTATAGATTCATGTACATTATGCGGAAATAATAAGCCATATAGATTTGAAAAAGTTTGTACATATTCAGTTGGAACAGAGTGTATATATAGTGAGCGCACAGCGTTGGGTACTCCATTTTACGGCACCTGGCGGCGAGGGTCGTGTGTTGTAGATTTTGTAAGAAGACCAAAACAAACTATCGTTTGGGCAAAACACCTGTTCTGGAATGTAGCGTAGAATCTACACTTCACGGTTGCGCTTAGTTAGTTAGCGTCATAATTTTGTTTTTTTTTTATGAGGTTTATTCAGGGTTTAAATGTGTCCCAGAATAAGTCAGCTGTTTTGGCATGAATTTAAACACAAGTAGACATTCAGCCCTATCGCCAATTCCCTGGAGTTTTTTCCCATTTTGGGAAAATTGGTATCGTGAATCATGTTTGAAATGAGAAAAGAATTTTCCCCTAGAAAAATAGCTATAGCGAATAACTTTTTCTGGGGAACTTTGTCATTATTTTAGGTTGAATTTTTCCGTAGGTAGTTTGTCGGGGAACAAAAGTTTTGAGAATGTAAGTATTTGTTTATGAATTATTAAAAGAAATATTTATGAAAAAACAAACTTATTTTAAGGTCTAATGCAACAAACAAGAGAAAATGGGAGATCCTTGTAGGTTTAATGGAAAAATATGCAGATATTGCTACGGGGCATTCTAAAAGAACAAAAGATAAAGTGCAGAGCAACTTCCCATTGGAAGTTCTTGTAATTCGGCCGATTTTGTGAATCGCGGATTTTGACATATGTATCTCCACGCTTCAAGTTCACCAGAATCCAAATTCAACGTTTTTAGAGAGATGTCTGTCCGTGTGTTGTGTATGTACGTATGTGCTACGTATGTGCGTATGTACGTATGTGTGTATGCGCATTTATTTACTAACAAAAAACGGCTGGACCGATTTCGCTGGAAACTTAATCAGTTCTGAGTTACGTAATAACGCTTCGAATAAACCCGGCCCCATGTTAATATCATCTTTGGTTCTCGAGATAATCGTGGCGAAAGATAATTCCGAACGCACATACGTAGGTACATACGTACATACCCACACCCAGTCATCTCTATAAAAATGTTGGATTTGGATTCTCTTGACCTTGAAACGTGAAGATATGTCCAAATCCGCGATTCACAAAATCGGCCCCATTACAAGAACTTCCACTGGGAAGTTAATAATTTGCCTTTATTTGTACTATTTATTGTCATTTGTTATTAAGCAAATCATTATTACATTGTGCTCCGTTATTTCGTATACATGTAAATGTACAGGTCTCCGTGTTCATAACAAATGGTTGCATTAATATATAGGTATCACACTTCGCTGTTATTAACAACATTTAATTTCCATGAACAATATTAAAGAGCATTTTTTAATATTAAATAATTCTTAACCATATCTTATGGTTAACCACATTTCAAAATTTCCCACTAATCGCATAAATCATATTGATCCCACTGGAAAGTTAGTCGTGTGGACCTTGCGGGTCGCACCCACACCACTTTTTTTATAATTTATTGACTAAAATGTGTTAAATTTCATTTTGCCAGGTATGGAGTGACAAGAAGAAATACATTAAAAAAATGTCAGTTCAGTTCAGATTAATCATGTATCTAAAATACTTACGACTAGGGCATTTAAACTAAAGTATCCCTTTCTATTGTAGTGTAAATGCTTATTTTCCGGAGGAGAAATTATCCGAACGTGAGTGCGGTCAATGCATCCTATTACACCTGGAATTACATCTAAAAGTAGGCTATACGTTTAACAATTACAACTAAAAAACGTTGTTTCATATAATAAAAAAAATTTAGGTATTCAGTTGTTTCAAAGTTGAGTTGTATTTGTATAAGATACATCTCAGTTGCTTTGTAATTGTTAAAAGTGTTGCCTACTTTTAATATCAGTTCGAATACTACTTCGAAAGTGATTTTTAGCCATTGTATGTTGGTACGACACGTTTCGTGGGAAAATGGATTTCGTGGGAGATTCACGATGGGAAACTTTTGTTACCTGGTAACATTTTATTTCCGGGGAAAAGAGGTTCCCATGAAATTGGCGATAGGGCTGATTAACTCCCGTTTAACGAAGTTCAGCCTACCTGATTATAACTTATGGCGTTTTTCATTGAAGTAAAAGACTACTTCTAGATTTTGCCCTTAACACGAAAGATGCGGTCTCTACAATACATACAAATAGCCTTGGGCTAATCGATCGTCAAAGTGAGGAAAATGTGGTTTTGATTTATTGCGAAATAATTGCAGTAGGTAGGACAGATAATGTGTGTGATACCCTCACCCTCACCAATACTAAAATAGTCAACTGATCATAATCAAAACATATTTAATTGAAAAGAGAAATTCTAGATTTTGAGAGCAATTCCTTCGATTTCCAATGAAACACGCTATAAGTAATGACACTTCTTTCTTCATCGCGGTCTCGTCGTTTATGTACGCACTGATGTAGACTACCAACTTCAACCACAAAATGATTTTCCAATTTGGAATTCAATTCTATTTGGCTTAAATTCCATGTGAAAAGGCAATTAATCCACTACTATTTAGCCCAAATCTGTACAGGACTTATAATGAGTTCGATTCAGTATCGAGTTCGATATACTTCCTATGCAATCCATTCTTTGTACCCTCAGCTTCTCCCATGTAAATCCTAAGAATCTCAGACGCATAAGCCTATCATGATTCCTTCTAAAAACGTTAGAAAGGCTTATTGATATCCATCTACGCACTAACATTCATATAAGACTCCTGTCTATACGGCTCAATATGCAAAGGCAAATTTGTTGAAACAGCCTTACATACGTTAGTACGTTCAATCAAATATTCCCTTCACCATAAAGAATACACTGGCTGCATTCCTGGACATTGAAGGCGCTTTTAACAACGTCAATACATCCGCGATAGAAAATGCACTGTCAGCTCTGAAAGTAGATGACTCACTTGGTAGCTAATTAATCTACTTACAAGACGGATTATAAACTCAAAACTGAGTGTGGCATCTGCCAGAAGATCTGTCACTAGAGGAACCCCACAAGGCGGAGTCCTATCCCCCTTCTCTGAAACTTAGTGGCGAACGAGCTGCTGGTGTGCCTGGAAAGGGAGAGCTGCAGGGTGATTACCTATGCGGACGACATTGCAATTGCCGCCTCAGGGAAGCACCTAAGCACCCTGAAAGAACTTCTCCAAGACGCTCTTAACAAGCTAATGACATGGGCAGATCGTTGTGGGTTAGGTGTTAGCCCCCACAACACCGAACTTGCTCTATTCACTAGGAAATATAAAATTCCACACATTGACCCTCTCTCAACCAGCGGCACAAGCTTAGTCTACTCTGATGAAGCTATATACTAGGGTCTCATTCTGGATAAAAAGCTTAGCTGGAAATCTATCATATCATAGAAAGAGTTCGGAAAGTTACCGTAGCACTCTTCTCATGCAAAAAAGCCATTGGTAATAAATGGGGCCTTCAATCTCGCATTACCAACTGGCTTTACATCTCGGTAATAAGACAGATACTTATGTACGGGGTGATTGTTTTGTAATAGGCAGGAACAGGAGTGGAAAGGCCGTTGGGAATTCAAAAAAGGGTAGGATGACCGGATGAGGAAGCAAGGTAGGGAAATTTGGGATTTTTGGAGAGAATGTCGACTTCCGGAAACGTGGCACGCTGGCTCTGCACGGCTGAGCTCGTCAGAATGGGGGGATTCTTGTTCCCGAAAATCAACAGCACCTATTTACAAAACATAAATCGTGCCGAGAAAAAAATTATGCAATTTGACAGCGGACGGACGGTTACCACTTTGAGATGCGCTCTTAGGTGTTATGAGCGCGGCCAATACCCACCCAACCTGGAAGTTCATTGCCCTCAGAACTTCCCCAATGTGTATCCTCACAGTCAAGTCATCCGCCGAGATATTTTTAGCTTATCTTAGTCCACCCCCTGAAATAGAAAATCTCAACACATCATCGTGTGATCACGTATCCTCAGAAAAGAACGCATTTAATTTCAATAGCGTGATTTTTTTTTATTTAAAAAGCTAACAATTACAAACAAAAACAATACATAATGAAAATAAAGCGGTCACCATGACAAAAATAATCTTTAAAAAAACAAAGAAGATTGTACGGTAACCCTAGATAACATTAATCTAACAAACAAAATTTTTTTTTGCAAAAGAAATAAATATCAGGATATTAATCCTTAAAAAACTTATTTCCTAAGCCAAAATAAGGAAATAATAAAAAAATAAATAAACAAAAAGAAATTATACTAACATTAATAATGGGACCGTAACCCTTAACCAAAAATTAATCAAAATAATTAAATAACAAAGAAAAACTTAACTTTAAAAAAAATATAATTGATGGGGGTGGTAGCCCTTGACAAAAAAGGAAATCTTTAAACTCGAATGAATAGATAACCAAAGTAAATATATAAGAAAAATTAAACTTTAACAAAAATTTTATAGTTGGTGGGATGGTAACCCTAACCAAAACTCATTAACCAAAATCAATTAATAACAGCCATAAAAAATTTTAATTCAAAAATAATAATAATGGGATGGTAACCCTTAACACAAATAAATCTTGAAACAAAATTAAACAAAGGTATACCCAACAGAACAGCCTGAAACCATACAGGTTTATTTCACTCGAAGCAAAAATCTAACCAATATTTGTTTCTCGCCCTATGCAGTCCTTATCCCTCACCTTTACCGAATTCCTACCTAAATCGAGCTCAATGTAGGTTTCGAAGAGGGGTACTTTAACTAGACAAAAAAAAGACGAAGAACTTAATAAAAGTTAGAGAAAACCCGTACAAAAAAAATTGTTACTCTTTGTTCCAAGATGCCCTGGTGCTACTACCAAAAAGGAACTATGTAGGTATACACCAAAAAAAAACTTAACCAAAAAAAAACATAAATTAATCAACACAAAATTTAACCAAAAATCACGCTTATGTTCTAAAAAAATATTCTTAACACTAGGAGCTTAAATCGTTCGCCACATTATTTTTAATTTTTTTTCTTCCCGAGTAGCAAACACACAAATACAGCAGGCGTTGTGACGTCACAAAAGGAGTGATGGGGGGACTCGACCCCTTGGAGCACCAATGTGCAGGAGACTTCAATGGCCGGTGTACCACGTAAGTCGTTTCAAACATATATTTCAGCGTTTTCAAAATTTCCCACCACAATGCACTTATATATTGCAGGCCATACAAGGATTAAAAATATTGGCGGTCACGACTTCCTTTTGGTGTGTGTATTGACGGATAGTCTATGACCGCCACTTGACCTTCACTGGTGCTACGCCTTGATATATTGCAGATTGGATTTTCCACTGATTTTATGCACAAAAAAAATTCTTACACTGCCTACTTAGGTCTTGTAAAAATTGTTCAATATCTTTTTTTCTTTTGTTTTATGTACTTTGTTGTATTTGCTTAGTTTTATGTTGTTTCGCACTACTTTTTCTTTGGACGTGTGATCAGTACGGGTACTTTACTTATTATGGCGAATGTTCTCCTGACCTGAATCAGCAGACCATCATCCGTTTGGAGCTACCAACAACCACACTACCTTCCCGCTAGTGGCCAAAATCCCATCATCCGATCTTGGATCCTACCAATCATAACCGGCAATTCATATTTGAATCTCCCGCTCTCATCATCTACCAAAAAGGTTGGAGTATTAACTCGTACCAATAATTTTCCATCGTGAATGAGCCCTTTACTCCGAATTTTCACGGATGACAACTGACAACTCAAACAGCTGTTGGAAATTGCAATTTGCTGCACAAACATATTTATTTCGTGAATCAACGCGGTTAAGTTTATTATTTTCATAATTGTATTTAACCATTATTTCCTTAATTCATCTGTTTTATTGTTTGAATTTCAGAGACGCTAGATCCAGCTTGGACCACATATGGGACACACCAACTGGACTCATCTCCCTATGGATTGGGTTAAGTATGTTTGTAGCTAGTCTTTATTTTTCTGATGTGTATTTTTTTATGTTTTATGTTACTCGTTGCCCTTCAATCTACCGACGGATGTGGAGTTGCGGTGTGTGAGGACGACCCACGAACCGCACCGCATCTGGAGGATACCCTTTCGGTTGAGCAAGGAGGTTTGGTGACTAAGGTGAGCACTCTCAATGTTTGGAACTGTTGATATGAATCCAGTGGCAATAACTTTGTTTACGTTTCCTTTACAGGCGACCGTAACAAAACTCTGGACTTGATCAAAACTCTTGACGACAGGGACAGTGACAAAGGTCATCCTACTGAAGGATTGTAAAACAAGTTGCCACGTGGTGAAGAACCCACACTATGTTTGCCGGGCTTTGTAAGTGTTTTTGTTTTCGTTTTGCATTTCACAAGCGGTGAGATAGTGTACATATTTAGGTGTGAGCCTACGTATAGTGATATATATTTTCGCAGTATATAAGCTAGATAATAGAATACGGCTGAGTATGATTTTAAGATACTTTGACTACTCGTGACAGACATGTGAACATACGGAATACATGCTCATAGACATAAGTAAATACATCTAGTAATAAATTAACAGAGATAGCTTAATACATAGGTCGATACATAAGTTTCACATAAGTATACGCTTATTGACAAGGCAAATAACTAAATAAATAAACATTGATGCAATAAATAAAGAAGAATTTAATAAATTAACAGAAATAATAAATAAATAAATACGTAGATGAACACCAATAAATAAATAACTTCGAATAGACGGATAATAAATAATGTATGAGCAATAGGGACATGACCACACACACACATCATTTGTGACATATATATCACAGTTTGAGTGGTGTATTCAGGTACAGGTGAGCTAACTATGTAGATAAATAACTAAAGCGGAATAAATAACAGATACTTAATAGATAACCTAGATAAGGACTGCTACATATATATAACAGATAATTAGGAATAGGCAGACACTCTAGAATAGCTTATTGTTTTAGGTCTTTCGCATGGACTATACCTATTCGCTTGCCAGCTAAGTTCTCTAACTCATACATGCTGTTTCCTATTGACTTTACTATCCTGCATTTGACGTATTTTGGACAGAGTTTTGCAGCTAGGTACTTCGAAGTGTCACTGAGGACGAAATTCCTTCGGAAAACCTCCTGTCCAGGACTGAAGTGAACATTTCGTGTTCGGACGTTATACTTCTTTGCAGACTTCTCATTTGCTTTTGCTATGTTGTCCTTCATTTTGTCGCGTAGGCATTGCAGTCGCGTTTGACGAGAGAGTGTAAGGAGTTCGCTATCCTCCACCGCCTGTAGCTTCCGTGCCAGTCCATAACAGCTTCCATGCGTCATCATATTTACCGCGAAAAGAGCGAAATATGGTGACACTCCGGTTGAAGTATGGACTGAGCTTCGCAAGGCACAGGCAATGTCGCTTAAGTGCAGATCCCAATTGCGTTGGTCATCTTTAATGTACGACCTAATAGCTGCTAGCAGGGTTCGGTTAACTCTCTCGGATGCGTTTGACTGCGGCTAGTAGCATGCGGTCTTGTTTCATGCAGTTTTGTTTCCACCGCCGCTACGTACAGTCGCATTTTATTTTTCCGTCTCCAACTTAAACCCACCACGAAGTGCAGTCGTAAACCTGTTTTCCGCCGCCTAAGCGTTCTTTTTTTTTTTTTTGGTGTTTTGCTTTATCACGTACCGACCTACTTTTTTTTTACGTGACCCAAGTGCCGTTTAATTGCAATGTCTTGCGGAATCGCCAATTGCGTAATTATTGATAGCAATGCCGACTGGATTGCTTGTAAGGGCATCTGTGGGAAATCATTCCATGCCATTTGTGTCGGGCTTAATAAAAGAAACACTGTGTTCATCAAAGATCTATCCCATAATCTCCACTTCTTTTGTGATGAATGCAAAAATATATCGCTGTCACACGTGCTCCCAGCGATAAAATGCCTAAGTGACTCAAATGAAAATAACCAAAAAAAACTAATCAAAAAGATCATGGACAAACTATCGGGTTTAGAGTCCAGTGTTAGATGTATTGAAGACTTAGACAATACGGTTCAGACCTCAACAGTGTTGCTTAAATCCAAACTTACCCTGATTGAAAAATCGATAGCTGGTCTAAAAGAGGCAAACATCGTAAGGTCCAGAACAGATGAAACCATCCTCTCTCACCTTACTACAATTCTACGAGAACTCAGATTGAATCACTCCGCGCATACTGCCTCTAACTTGAAAGCTTGCGAAGTGTTGAATTCCATTCGTGCAGATGTAGACAATTGCTCTCAATCAACCTCTAAACAAATATGGTCCCCCATTCAGCCTGACCCGATGCTCGAAGTTATTTTCGATAGACTGAATGATATTGGCGATGATCTAACTGTAACACGATCTTACATCAGCGGTATCGAGGATAGTATTGAGACTTTATTCAACAAGATTAGCGAAATACCAACCCATGCCTCTCAGCATCATCATCCAGAGGTCCAGTATAACGCATCGCTATTAGCTGAAATACTAGACACAGAATCCGAATCACGCCTACCACCACCTCGTCCCCCCCAGCCCAACCAATCAGTAGAAACTACAGCGAATCCCAAAGCTCGAGGCCCTCCAACCCCTACTCCACGTAAGCTCATTAAACATTTTGGAACTACATGGACAACTTCCGAATGGCAACAGAGACTCGATAAACTAGAGTCAGGACACCAGTTATTCACCACCCTCTTCATCAAGGGTGCACCCCATTACGCTGATACTCACTGGATAACGAAATTTTTTGCAAATAGATTCGGCATAACCATCACCCAATGCAAAATGTTCCAGCCATCTCATCATAAACAGAATCGCAACTTTAAATTCGACCTCCCAAAAAAATACGAATGGCTATTCTGCAACCCCGATGCGAAGAATATCTCCCTCCTTGATAAGATGCGTGTTTGTAAGTGGACGGACAAGTCCTCTAATAATATTAAGAAACCTAGAATTAAGACATCAAAATCTATCGATTCCCCTCCTAAACTTGACTCAAATTGGAGCCTCAAAACGAACCTTTTTCCAAATTTTGCCCCTCCTATCCATTTACCTAATAACCCACCTTCCTCCTCTAGTGAACCATCCCTTACACCCAAAACCATTTCCTCTCTGCCATCAATGGCACCCAGACCACCGAAACCTCAACGTAACCGGGTTTCTTTCAAACTAACCCCAACTCCGAACATTCTCCTTCCTCAACCATCAGAAATATCTGCGTCTGCTTGCAACTCCTTCCCAAATTTCGACCTAACTACAGGAGCTAAGTACCCCAACTTTATTAGCTCCCATTTTATGAATCCCACAACCACTAGCACTACTATCCCCTTCCCTGATCCCTTAATGCCACCCCATGTTAAACTAACCCAGCAATCAATTGATACACCATTGACAGAATGTCGCTATGCGCTCTCTAGACTCAGAGAAAAAAAGACGTACGAGAATATACGTCTATTTCTAGCTTACCTTCATGATAAATCTGACTCAGTTTGTTATGAGGGTAAAACTAAAACTAGTGTCATCGTTTCAATTCAACAGGAAGGACTCCCTTCCGACCCTACAATTCTCCGTGATATTTACATCAAGTTTCATGAGACTCTTAACATATCCCCCCAAAAAGTAGCGGAAGACCTCGCGGCTTTTAGAAATTTTCTTCATTCTAAAAGGACTTCACACCTCCAACGGAGCCGAGCTGACCACAGCAAATTTTTTCGTCCCTAACCCGCCCAAATGCCTTCCACCATCCCCAAACAATGTTCCCCTTACCTTTTATTACCAAAATGTAAGAGGATTGCGCTCTAAATCCAGCGCCGTCTTGCGCCTAACTCATGCTCTCCCTTTTGATATATATGCTCTTACTGAAACCAACCTAATACCCGACATAAAAAACCAAGAGCTATTCCCCCCTTTCTTCAATGTCTTTCGAGATGACGAACGTACCAATGCCATAGATGACTCTCCATGTCGTGGCGTTCTACTAGCCATCCACGATAGCCTGGACGCATCTCCCCTTGCTACTTCCTCCTCCTCAAAACTAGACTTCGTTTCAATAAAAATATCATTCCCCCGTAAATCCCTGTACATTATGTGTTTTTATATTTTACCTGCCCAACCTATTGAATCCTACCAACTTGCCATTGATGCGATTGACCAAATAATTGACTCATCTGACTCCCTAGATGATATCCTCATCTTCGGCGACTTTAATCTTCCTCATCTGCACTGGACCCCTTCAGACGATGAATCCTTTCTCATCGCCTCAAATGCCAACTCAGCTAAGGAATGTCTCTTCATAGATAGGATGACAGACTCTAGCCTATCCCAAGTTAGTGGAGTCACAAACTGCATGGGTAGGCAATTAGACCTGATTTTCACAACTAATCCTATCAACTCCTCGGTCTCGCCTTGTCCCTTATCGCTCTCTACCATTGATAACTATCACCCCCCTCTCCTTCTTTCGTTATTCAACGACTCTCCACTTCAGCCCACATCTACCGCAGCTCTCTCCTCTTATGATTTTCATAAGGCTAACTTCCGAAAAATTAATTCCTATCTCAGCAAGTGCTCCTTCGACTTCGCCAATCTTTCATTAAATGATGCTCTGTCCATGTTTTACAGAGAATTATTCAATTCCATTTCGCACTATGTTCCCATTTCTCGTCATAAAACGTCATCTACATCTCCCCCATGGTATAATCATAGACTTCGTTCCTTACGAAACAAGAGAAACAAGCTATGGACAGTTTTTCTTCGCACCAACTCTTCTTCGGACTACTCTAACTATCTCGGTATCTATCTACAATTCGTCCAGCTTTATAACTCTCTCTACCAACGCTATATAAATACTGCACAAGTCAACTTAATAAATGACCCCAAGTCCTTTTTCCGATTTGTCAACTACAAAAAAAAATCAGACGGCTACCCTCCTTCTCTCTCTTATGAAAACGTATCATTTACGGACCCACATACCATTGCCAACTCATTTGCCGCATTTTTCAAGCAATCTTTCTCTGACAACTTATTTGTACCGGACTCCACGTACTTCAGCTACCTACCTAACTTCTCTATTGGCCCCTTTCTCTCTCAAACTATTGACCATACTCTCATCGAAAATAAGTTACAAAAGCTAAACGATGAATTCTCACCCGGCCCAGATGGCCTCCCCGCAATTTTTCTCAAGAAGTGTGCTTCCAATCTGTCGGTCCCTCTTTCTTTCCTCTTTCGTCTATCTCTCTCCCAAGGAGCATTTCCACAGATTTGGAAGAGCGCTTTCATCACCCCGATACACAAAAAAGGATTAAAAAGTGAAATCACTAATTATCGCCCTATTGCCAAACTCTCACATATTCCCAAAATCTTCGAAAGTATCATATACGAAGCCTTAAGCTTTCGATGCAAGTCTCTTATTTCCCCTTACCAACATGGCTTTCTGAAAGGTAGATCAACCACTACAAATCTTGTCGAATTCGTGTCATTTGCCCTGTCAGCATTAGAGAACGGCAACGAAGTTGACGTTATTGCAACTGACTTTAGCAAGGCCTTTGATAAGATACCTCATCAATTAATTCATTTTAAATTGTCCGCTCTTGGGTTTGAACCCATTTTGTTAAAATGGATATCTTCCTACCTGGAAAACCGGTTTTATAGTGTTCGCTTCAGATCCGTCCTATCGGCCCCTTTCTTGGCAACCTCTGGTGTTCCGCAAGGCAGTCATTTGGGCCCCCTTCTATTCATCCTCACTATAAACGACATTGAAAAGGTCATTAATCACTCCTCTCTTTCTCTATACGCCGACGATACCAAATTCTTTAAACTCGTTTCTTCACCTCATGACTCCTCTCTCCTTCAACAAGACCTTGATCGGTTCTCAACCTGGTGCCTCAAAAATTGCTTAGAGCTTAACATTCCCAAATGCCAATCTATTACCCTATCGCGCAAGCGCAACAAATCCCCTCCCCGTCACTACCTTCTCCATGGTCAACCAATCTCCTTCGTTCAATCTCTCCGTGACCTTGGAATATTGTACGACAGTGAGTTAAATTTTCGTTTACATATTGACGAAATAACTCGTAAAGCCAACGCCTCACTTGGCTTTGTTAAACGCTGGTCTAAAGAATTCTGCAACCCCTACGTGAGTAGATCCCTCTACACCACTTTTGTTCGCCCCCTCCTTGAGTACGCCAGCCAAGCTTGGTCTCCTTTTCATCAAGTTCACGTGCTCAGAATCGAGAACATCCAACGTCGCTTCCTTCGATTTGCTCTTCGAGGATTGCCTTGGAATGATCCTTTTATGTTGCCTCCATACTCAGATCGCCTAAATCTCATCAACATGAAATCCCTTGAGGATCGTAGGGACGCTGCGGACATTCTTTTCATTTATCGCCTACTCTCAGGCTCCGTCGACTGCGCCTCTCTTAACAACTCTATTTTCTTTAACACTAATCCTCGTAATTTACGCTGCCCTCGTCTCTTTTACCTTCCGACCCATCGAACCTCATATGGCTCCAACGAACCAATCTCCCGTATGCTGCAGAAGGTTAACTCAAATCTTTCCGTCTTTGATTTCAACCGTAACCCTGCCCGCCTTAAAATCGATCTCCTTCACCATTCCCCTAATCCTTAAGCTTTAGTTTTAAGCCTTCTTATTTTTTTAAGTTTTAGTATTTAAGTTATTCATTAGATGTTAGTTTTAGCTTGTAGTAAGCCAAATAAATGAGGGCTATCTCTGCCCTCACCAAATTAAATTAAAAAATTAAAATGACGTATTCCAAACTTTTCCAAAAGGTTTTGGAAGTCTTTAGCAAGGAACTGTCTTCCGTTGTCTGAGTGTATAACGGCTGGTACACCAAACATATTAAATACCTCATTTTGAAGGAAATTTACAACACTTACTGTACTAGAGTTTCTTAACGCTTTCAACAGAACAAATTTGGACAGGTGATCTAGGACGACAAACACATAGCAGTTACCAGATTTTGATCGGGGGTATGGACCTAAAAAGTCAATGTAAATTTTCTCAAATGGCCGACTAGTACTAAAACTGTTTTTGATTGGGGGACGTAAAACCTGGTTGGACGACGTACACTGTTTGCACACTGAACAGTTAGACACATATTTACGGATGTGCACAGTCATGTTTGGCCAGTAGAAGTACTGTCCGATTCTGTGCAGCGTCTTCGATATACCACCATGAGCTGCTTGGGGCGGATCGTGAGCTTTTTTAACAAGCTGCTCAGTTAAGCCTGATGGGACCCACAGCCTCCATGTATGCTCGACCGTTTCGTCTCCTGCTGGTGGCAACGAACGCTTATACACGAACTTATCGTCTACTTTTAGATCCGGAAGTTCCTCTGGATGCGCATTGATGGTGTCGATTAGGCTGCGGTACTCCTCAGATAAGAACTCTTCCGAATCTAAGTCGATCAAAGGTGCTACATGTTGGACGTCGACGCTTTCAACATAAATCCTGGACAATGTGTCTGGTACCACGTTTAAGGAACCCTTTCTATGCTCGATGTTGAATGTGTAGGCCTGCAACTTAAGACTCCATCGTGCCAATCTTCCGCTCAGATCTTTTAAGCTCATGAGCCATCGTAAGCTGGAATGGTCGGTGATGATGTAAAGTCCATCCCCTCCACATATGGGCGAAACTTGTGGATAGCCGTAACAGCAGCCATGCATTCTTTTTCCGTCACACTATAGTTCTTCTGAGCCGCGTTTAGTTTCTGTGAAAAATAGCATATTGGCGACTCTTCATCCTTATCATTCTTCTGAAACAGAACTGCGCCAATACCTGAATCAGAAGCATCGCACTGAATATAAAATCGTTTAGTGAAGTCCGGGTGAATGAGCACCGGCGCAGTCGTTAATGCGCTTTTTAGCTTCGCGAACGCCTCGAATGCTTCGCTAGTTATGCTAAATTTGTCGTTCTTCTTTTTCAGTGTGTCTGTGATGGGGGCAGTCAAAGTGGAAAAATCCTTAATGAATCTGCGGTACCAGCCTGCTAGACCGAGTAGCCTCCGAACCTGCTTTTGGTTTTTGGGAATCGGAAACTCTGTGATCGCCTTAACTTTCTAGGGATCGGTTTTTAAAATCCCACCACCAACGATGAAACCCAGATACTTCAGTTCTTTGAAGCAGAACTTAGATTTGCATACATTGATGGTGAGATTGGCTTTCCTCAGACAATCAGCAACCTCGCCTAGCAGTGCTACATGAGTTTGGAAGTCCGGGGCAATGACGAGCAGATCATCGAGATAGACGAAGACGCGGTCCCTTAGTCGTGCAGGAATCGCCTTGTCCATAAGTCGACACATCCTTTGGGCTGCATTACACAACCCAAAAGGCATGACTCTAAAGTGGTACAAGGGTCTTCCCGGAACCGCAAACGCAGTTTTTTCCCTACTCTGCTTCTCCAACGGTATTTGCCAAAATGCGTCCTTGAGATCGACGCTACTAATGTAGTAGGTGTCTGGAAGCCGACTGAGAAGCCCGTCGATATGGGGGAGAGGGTAAGCGTCTTTTTTGGTCAATTTGTTTAGTGCTCTCGAGTCCAAACAAGCACGGTTCTTGCCAGGTTTTCGAATTAGAACCATTGGAGAACACCACGGACTCTCACTCTCCTCAATAACGCCAAGCCTCAACATTCGGTCTATCTCTTCATACAAAAGGGCTTGTATCGCTGGAGACACAGGGTAGTGGCGCTGCTTAACCGGGGCCGCATCTCCGGTGTCGATGATATGCTCTTCTACCTGTGTCTTTCCCAACCCATGCTTGGTAAAGCAAAGGAACTTCCTTTTGACTGCTTCCAACTCATTCGACTGCTCAAACGATAGCTCGTGTGACTCATTCTCCGGAACTTTTAAGTTTGATGTTTCGGGCACGCTAATCGCACTGATGACCTGTGGAGCTATCCGGAAAGCTTTCCAAAAATCAACTCCCAGGTATAACTCTTGGTCTAAATTTGGTACCAGATAAAAATTGATGTTGTGTTTTTGTTCGTTATAGGTCACCGGCACTTGGATTTTTCCTATTATGGACTGAGCCTTGCCATCTGCAGTTTTCACGTTGGAAGTGGACTTGCTTACTGCTATATTTAGCGACTTAACAAATTGCTCGCAGTTTTTCCCTAGAATGCTGATGCTGGCTCCACTATCTAGTAAGCCAAAAATGTCTTTATCTGCTATTTTGATTTTAGCATACGGTCTTGGATCGGCGGAAGTAATCATTTGATTAGACGCTACCGCTTTTCTAATCCCTTTTCGTATCTGGTATCTATTCCTAGTTTTTATAATATGTTTGGATAAGCTCACTCTGTTATCCCTAAAAATCTTATCCCTAGCTAGATTATAATCCCTAATTCTTATGTGTAGTGGCTTAATTTCTAACCTATTACTATGAGTATCTAAATTTTTATTTTATTTTCTTTTCAAGATTGTTATTTTTGTTGCATCTTCTGTTGACTGATGCATTTCGCTTAAGTCAGTCTGAGACTCACAATCCCTGGTTGGAACTATTGGGGGGTTTGAGTCGAACGCGACTCCCCCGTCGACATCGCGTTCGTCGACCGGTTTTCCGGGTTACAACGCCGACACTTTGGTGTTATTACACCTTCTTGGCCGCATCTGTAACAAAATATGTTACGTACAGCGGACGGACAGTCCATGAAATTGTGGCCTTCGACCCTACAATTCCAGCAGATCCATGTTCGTGAATCCGTCGGTCTTCGTGGAGGATTCTGACGGTTAATGTGGTGTTGCATAGACCCAAACTGCTCTTCCTGCTGATACGGATCTTCACCATAGTCCAGCTCATTGACCACGAATTTCGTTGGAGGTCGATGTTGCTTAGGTGGATCTCTGTTTGGAAATGCATTCTCCGCATCTCTGCATACATCCTTGAGCTGCTCCAAAGTGAAAATGTTCATTGGATAAACCAGCTTTCCGATCTTCTCACTGAGATTGCGCTTCAGGATCCGCACCAAGTCCACTTCAGGCATTTGAACTCGAAGCTGAGACCTCAACTTCTGTATGACTGTGAAGTAATCGTCACTTGACTCCCAGGTGCCCTGCCTACGATCGAGGATGTCGCGAATGATTTCGAAATCTGATTTCGAATTTCGAAATTGTCGCTTCAACGCGTCTCGCAGTGTTGGCCAATCAGGACGAAGGTTGGATCGCTGGTACTGCCAGTACCATTCGTAGGCGGCACCTGCAAGAAGTAGATGGAAGTCCCTCATAATCTCTGACCAGGGGTAGTCATACTGACTTTGCAGAGTCTCAAGTCGGAAGATAAAATCTTCGACATTGAGTGTCTCCGGATTTCCATTAAAACTGAG